>CM074720.1:178354359-179026234 GCA_037306005.1 Rhinophrynus dorsalis | reverse complement strand
CTCCTCATTTCAGACACACAGGCAGAGACACACAGGCAGAGGCAATAGCATCAACTCAAACCTGCATAACTCTACTAACCAGACTGGACTGGATTATAAACCTCAGGAAGAGTCAGCTTGTTCCTGCCCAATCTCTTCTATTTCTAGGAGTCAAAATAGACACCAGAAGGGCCCTCGTCACTCTGTCCCAAGAAAGACAGGACAGACTTCTAGAGAGAGTCAGAGAGTTCAGATGCAGAAAGAATAACATAGCGAGATCCTTCTCACAGGTACTCTGCAACCTAACATCAGCCCAGCAGAGAGTCCCATAGGCCAGATTCCATGGGAGAATAAAGCAAGCAAATGACTTAATGTTTCAAAAGAAGGATCCATTCAATCCCTGGCTCAAAATTCCAGTACTAGCATCCACCAGAAAGGAACTATGGTGGTGATGCAATCCTTACAACTTACAGAAAGGCAGCATGCTCCTGGCACCAACCTGAGAAATCGTGATGATGGATTTTGGAAACGGGAGACAGTCCAGGGATCCTGGTCTTCCCAGGAAGCTCAACTACAGATCAACCTATTGGAAGACATTAAAACAGCTACTACATCATCTGAAAGGAAAAGCAATACTCATCCGATCAGACAAAAGAGCTGCAGTAAGTTACATCCTAAATCAGAACACAAAGTCTTGCCCTCAACCAGATGGCTCTCCAGTTCTTCCCTGGGCAGAACACTATCTACCAGCGATCACTGCATCTTACCTCTCAGGGATCCAGAATTATCAAGCAGATTTCCTCAGCAGAAACATGATGGATCTGGGAGAGTGATCTCTAAAGGAAAATATATTTCAAGACATAACAGCAGCCCTAGGAATGCCAGTAGTAGATCTTATGGCCACAACAGAAAACACAAAGTGCAGCAGATTCCTGTCTCATTGGAAGAACCCACAAGTTGAAGGGCAGGATGTACTAAGACACAGGTGGAACTTTCCACTAGCTTATTTGTACCCTTACTCCTGGAGTTTCTCAGGAAGATATGGCGGAATCAAGCCAGTGTGATCTTAAAGGGGAACTACCACCCGACACAATCTTTAGCTTCACTAAGTCCCCATGTGGCGACTAGCTGCTTAGTAGCGCTAGTTGTCAGAATAATGACCTTATTTAATAGATTTCTGCTCTTTTCCATGGGTGACAGGCAGAACGGAGTGCGGACATCTTGCTATTGTAACGCCTGCGCTGTCAGTCCCAGCCAGGTCTAGTAGGCGTTGCTAGGAGCCATTTGGCTCCGGCTGGAACTGACAGCTCAGCGCCAGATGGGGACTTGGTGAAGCTAAAGATTGTGTCGGGTGGTAGTTACCCTTTAATAGCTCCAGACTGGCCAAGAAAGCTATGGTATACGGATCTGACTCAATTATCCATCAGACCACCTCTAAGGCTCACAGACATTCCAGATCTTCTGTCACAAGGTCCCATTTCTACACCCAAATCCAGCCTTCTTGAAGCTGGCTGCTGAACAGAGCTCACAGAGATCCAAGGGGCTTTCAGATTCTGTCATTTCCACTATGTTACAAGGAAGAAAGCCTTCATCTAAAAATATATTAGAGTCTAGTCAGTATTCTACAGGTGGTGTCAAGACAAACACTTAAATAGAGACCAACTCTCCTATAGTCAGATCTTGGAGGAGGGCTTCCAAAAAGGATTGAGACCAGCGTCCCTTAAGGTACAACTGTCAGCCATTCTGGCAACACCTTTTGCAGAAAATCATCTAATAAAGAGGTATGTTGCATCCATTTAGAAAATAAAGCTTATTATCAGAGAAATAATTCCTCCCTGGGACCACAGTCTTGTCCTACAACAATTATGTGTACATCCTTACTTCTAACCACTAATGGATATTTCACGCAAACATCCTACTTTTAAGATGGTGTTATTAACAGCTGTTACTTCAGTGCTTTAGCACTGTGGCAGCTTTCTTGTTCACAGATAAGCAGTGGGTGTAGAGATCTGCTGGTGGAATACTCCGAGAACCGGATCTTCATTTATCAGAGGTACACGAGTGGAGATGTGATATTTCTCCACTTTCTTGAAAGTCTGTTAAATCTGACCAACTTATTTGTGAGTATATAAGTTCGTATTATCATTTATATCTAGTCCATCAGTAATACACTACAAGGAGCCTCATTGTTTTTGTTTTTATATGATTGGAGATCCTACAGGAATTAGAGCTCACTCCACCAGGACAGAGGCAACTTCTTGGGCTCTTAAAGCGGTGGCCACTCCAGAGGAGATTTGTAAAGCAGCTACTTGGTCCTCAGTCTCCACATTTATCAGACACTACAGACTAGACCTTCAAGCAACCAAGAATTCTAGCTTTGGCCGGAAGGTGCTTCAAGCAGCCTGTCCTATCCAAAAGTAATCAGAATCTGTATCCCCACCTTTAGGTGATACTGCTATAGTAAGTCTCAGTATTGCCTTGGGTTGGACATAGAAGAAAATGTTAAATGTACTCACCAATATTTTGTGTCCTTCCACAGCACCCCACCCTAAGTATTTGGTAAAAGTATTGTTCCTTGCTCATGATGTACCTCGTATATAGGTACTATGTGTTTGGAAATTCTAACCTCTTTCATGTTCCAGCTTGGACAATTGTAAAACTGAGGATGAAGGGTGGAGCAGAGTTTTTAAACAAAAACAAAAAAGTTTATTGGTCCTACCAGCTGAGAGGCAGAGATAAAACCCAGTATTGCCGTGGAAGGACACAGAGGAAAACAAAATATCGGTGAGGACTATATTAATTATTTTATAAATATTCCAGATTAAAAAAGTATAAACAACTTTATTTATTTTATTAGTTCTAATAAAGGTGAAGTCTTAAGACCTTACAACAAGTTATTTACTCTTATTCCACTGAACTGGTCTCTTTCTTCAGGTACTTGATAATTAGTAAGCTACACTAGGTATTTTTCTTGTTACTAGTCATTTGAAATTAGTAGCAATTTTGATTGGACTATTAGGTTATAAAAAGTGATTGACATGTGAGGACTGTAACGCCTGAGGAAGTGGCTAAACGTGAGTCACAACATAATACAAGTTGGGACCTTGTCACTGGTTCTCAGTTATTGAAAGAAATCCCTCCCCATCAGGCTCCTCCTTGTGCTACGCTTCTCTGCCCCATGTCTGTTAGATTCATATGAAATTCTAAGGGTCTGCAGTATGAGGAAAAACAAACATCCCAATGGAGTAACGCACACTATGGTATTTGAATAATTAACTGGCCAGCACTAGTCATGTACAAAAATCTGGAAAATAAAGACTCAAATAGTCTGGTGTTCTCAGGGAATGAAAATCATTAACCCTTTGGGTGCCAGAGGGGTACACTACGCATTGCTAAGCAATGTGTTGCGTACCCCTCTGGCACTCAAAGGGTTAACCACTAAAATAGGGTATAAAGAAGAAACCCTGATTTAAAGAAACACACTAAAGAGGCACTCAATCCAGAGTCAAAAGATGAACACAATAACGTATAGAGATTTTATTGTATGCAAAAACATAGAGACTCACATTTAAAACATAAGTAAAAACAATACAGAAATAGAGGGGGACATTCAATATAGCAATAATGAAAAATTCCCAAATACCAAATAATAAGACTCCCTATAGTCATGGTGAAAAGTAATATCAGTATGTTGAAATGCAGTGATAACTAGTACCTTCGATCAATCCCTCGAATAAAATGCTATGCAGTAGAAACACAAAATAGTTCTGAAACAACAATGTAGTTACTAATACACCATTGAATAAAACATTAATGAAAGCAAGTAAGTAAAAAATAAAGATTCTATAATATACTTAACAAGCCGAGGTCACCACCAGAATCAAAAGTAAGTCGGTCACCAGAGCTGTGCAAAGTAATCCTAACAGTCACCCCTCTAAAAGAGCCACCTATCCAAAGTCGTATCGCCGCAAGGCTTTATCAGGGAATGTGATGCCTTGTGGCAAAGAGTCAATTTAAATGCAAAAGCAGGCCAATCTGCAGTATCTAAGAAGATCACGTGGTACATTTTTTCTTGTTTACCGCCCGCGAAAATAAATGGCATGTGACAGTCACATGACGCCTGTCTCTCGAGAATATAATAAGAAGCACTCCATATGTCACACCAACTCCCAATGAAATACAAATGGGCACTCATTGTTTGGTAGACTTTTTAGAAGTTAGCTCCAGTAGTACAGAGAAGCATTACAAATATACTGAACTAATTGATGTGATTCCTCTATGTACATAATGAATATACTAAATTTAGATGCATGAGCTAATAACCAAAATTCCCATCCCAAGTAACACTAGAAAAAAGAAGGAACAATCAGATAAATGAATGCCATATTCAGATAAATATAAGTAGTATTATAAGATATTCCTTGATTTGGCAAGTACAAAAAAATGCTAAAAAATATATAGAAAACTGATTTTAACCCTTTGAGTGCCAATGGCGCTCAAAGGGTTAAAGTATTTACGTATAATACAACAAAATAATCACAAAAATAGAAGATTTAAATATCAAATGAACAATATATTGGCACCAATAAAAAAAGAGCACTATATAAATGAAGTAAGAATATGTGGATTTATAAAAATGAATACTCCGAAAAATGAGCCACCATAGTGGAAATATCAAGATAGGTATCATCAAGTCAAAGAGAACATACTGAAAAAAATGTAATTGTAAAAAAGACAAATAAGATATCAGGAAAACCGGTGATTTATTAGCACCAATGGAAATAAGACTGACTGCAGAAGAATATTCAAAACTACTCCGTGATTACAAAATGAGTGTCATTAAACCCATAATAATATTATAGTGGATAACATAAATGAGAAAAGTATAGGGAAGGTAAGGGAAAATATCTTAAAATATCAAATCGTTGTTAAGATTTAGAGAAAAAGTATATAGATATGTGACAAAATATATAATAGAAAGTAATTATGACCACAAAGCACTCAGAAGTATTTATATAATCCTCTATAATAATTAGCTAAATCGTGTGCAACGCAGCGACACGCGCAGTAGACACTACTGCGCGTGCTGCAGTCATGCGCAGTAGAGACTGCCCGCGCCGCAGCTGATACAGAGCTGGGCGCTCCGAAGGAGAGTCCAGCTCTGTATCAGCCGTGGCGCGGGCAGTCTCTACTGCACATGACTGCCCCGCGACCGGGTGGCAGTGGCACTGTGGCCCATGTAACAGGCTGTTCAACTAGTTAATATATATATCACAAATACAAACAAAAAAGGTGAATAAATAGCGCCCATCCAACTCCAGAATTGAAAAATTAAAGAGATCACTGTCACTGCTATCCCCACGTCCTGTTATTGTGCAGGACAAAGACAAAAATAAATAGAAAACAACAATAAGGGAGAGCACTAGAATCTATATCATATATCAAAAGCCCATATACCTTCTAGAAAACATATAAATATAACAACTGAGATATACATTTATTAAAATAAAATATATATATATCCAATCTAGTATTTGTTATAACTAATCTAAGTATACAAATACAAACTGTGATATCACCAGATAGATTCAATCTATCAATAAAAATTGATAAAAATGCGAGCTCAAGAGTAAAAAAAGAGTGTACACAGTCCTCTATATTAGCGATAAAATATAATGCTTAATCAGATGTAGATCCAGATAGTGTGATGAATAGATCGATTCTTGGAATCTGATAGTGTAAATTCCCTCCCGTCTATCATACAGCTCACAATATGTTTAGAATGGTGCCCCAGTGTATATAACCGGATGGCGGGCAAAGGATAAATAGACTGTAGAGATCCGTATAGGAGATTTTTAAAACATTGTTTCACTGTCGTCCAATACAGGTTACTGGTACAGTGGGAGGCGATCCGCCCCTTTAAGTAGGCAGGAACATTTCTCCAAATGTATGCAGGGGGTGGAGCCTCCCCTCCCTCTTAAGCTGCCCTCAGCCAGAACAAGCCAGAATGATTTGTTCCTGCGTGCTGTGCACACCAGGTGGAGAACATCTCTCAATCAACTTTAGTTTTTTTTTATTGTTTTCTTCAAATATGGAATACCACCATTAGGCGGGTGACCATGGCTGACAATTGCCCTCTCCAAATGGTTAGTGCAGCTTCCAAGGATTTTCTGGTGGACCTTATGCCCTGAAGAGGGAACAACTTCAATCAAGTAGCTTCCCTGCTGGGGATTTTCCTTTGGTTAATTCCCTTTTCACATGGTTACCTGAAGACAGAAGTCCTGCAGAAAGGTGAGCCACCCTTTGAGTGCTGAAGGTCCACTTGTCCCACAGTGTCCCTTCATTGGGCTTATATTTGGGAGTTCTCAATATGCACTCCAGCACTCATTGGGTGTTTTTCTCTTTATATTGCACTGTATTTATGCAATGTCTGTGTGTATTCCCTGGGTTTTGGAGCAGTTTATGGGGGTTTTAACCTTTTCCCTGCTGTTTTCCTCATTGGGATATTGTTTTATCATGTTTTATATGTGTTTGGTAACTTTTTCCTGTCAGGGTAACTTTATTAAAAGTTTATGTTCCGCGCCTTTAAGCGCGCTTTTCCCCCATAGACGCCATTGTTCCTTTACTCTCTATGGGTTTACACAGTGTGGGACGTATCTCTGGAACCGCTTGTCACAGCGACTTCAGAGTGGGCTCATTTTGTTGGTCTTCCCTTGCTCTATCATCCGGTTGCATGATTCAGTGTGTTGGGGGTCTTGGGGGGCTTCGGGCACTGTTTTGGGGTACTTCTGAGAAAAACTACGTTTCCCATGAGCGCTTGTTTCGCGCCCATTTTCTGATTGGCTACCGTTGCGGCAGCCATTTTGTGAGTTCTTCTGAGGGAGTATACTACGCAGGGACCGAGCCTTCTGTCTCTCTCCTCCGCAGATTAACCCTTCGCTTGCCAGATAAGTTTAATTTTAAGCATTTCTGGGGTGAATTTTTAATCTTTCACACTTCAATTGGGTGATTCTTGTCAGTGGAGTATATCTGACGCTGTGAGCATGTCTACTCCACTGGAGTCAGGGGCTAGACCCAAGACTAAGGAGGCTGGGGTGTCCGTTTCCCCCATTGTGTTTTGCTCCTCTTGTCACTCTGGGCTGCCTAGAGAATTTTCTGGTCATTTATGCCCAAAATGTGCAGAAAGCCATGACAGCAACCCAGGGCTTTCCAGTCACGCCATTGAGCCAACTTGGGTGAAAGAGTTTAAGGCTGCCACTAGGGATCTCAGAATCACTCTTCAGCTCTTTCCCTCTCAGGTTCAGGGGGCTCTTCAGGTTTGGCAGACCCCCTCCACAGTCAGGACCTCCCTGCCCAAGCCACAGGGTGCTCCTGATATGTCTGATTCTTCTGAGGAAGAACTATTACAGGATTCTGATGCTGAGGAAGGCACTATTATTGAGTCTACCAGGTCTATTGGTGACCCTTTTGAACGTGACCCTGAACACTCTGCTGAGGGTTTGATCAGGGCTGTTCTAACCACACTCAACCTTCCTTTGAGTCAGGAATCTACTCATGATCCAACTGACGTTTTTCAGAAACCTTCTAAAGCTGTTAAATGTTTTCCTACTAATCCTACTCTTGCTCGTTTAGTCTCTGATGCGTGGAGAAATCCTGATAAGTCCTCTTCTGTATCCAAAAAGTTTGCTAAACTTTACCCTTTTCCTGAGACTGAACTGGCTAAATGGGTTCATCCTCCTAAAGTGGATGCTCCAGTTTCTAGGTTGTCTAAATCTACTGCCTTAGCTGTATCTGATGCTTCTGCCCTGCAAGATTGGACGGATAAAAAGTTAGAAACTTGTCTTAAGTCCATTTTTGACTCTATTTTCACTGCCATGCGTCCAACCTTTGCAGTGGCGTGGGTTAACCGGGCCATTGTGGTCTGGACTGAACAGCTTACTGAGGCGGTTCGCCAGGATGCGCCTGTGTCTGAGCAGTTACAGCTTCTTGCTAATATATCTGAAGCTCAAAATTATGTTTCTGACGCTGCTTTTTATGCTGTGCGCATGATGGCGAGGGCCTCCACTTCCTCTGTGGTGGCTAGACGTGCTCTTTGGCTGAAAATTTGGTCTGCTGACACAGCTTCTAAGAAAGCCTTGCTTTCTTTGCCCTTCCAAGGGACGTCACTGTTTGGATCTGACTAGTGAGGCTACTGGTGGTAAAAGTACTCTTCTACCATCAGTCTTCAAAAAGAAATTTCCTGCCAAACGCAATCGGTCCTCTCGTTCCTTCCAAACTGAGACACACACTACTTCCCAGGCGGGTCCGTCCTCTGCGCGCTCCTCCTCCAAGCCCAAACAGTCCTGGAAGCCCAAGGCCAAGACCTCCAAGACTGCTTCGGCATGACTCACCAAACCCGGGTCCGCATCCGGCTGTGGGTGGACGTCTCCACATCTTTCGCCAGATTTGGAAGGAGTCAGTGGCGGACCCTTGGGTTATTCAGGTGGTATCAGAGGGATACAGGATCCCTTTCTCTTCCCTTCCTCCTTTTCGATTCCATTTTACTTGTCCTTCTCAGGAGCCTACAAAAAGACGTCTGTTCGACGACACTATTCAGGATCTTTTGGACAAAGAGGTCCTGGAATTGGTTCCTTCAGAGGACACAGGTTCAGGATTTTATTCCAACCTGTTCGTTGTGGCCAAAATGGACCGAGGTGCCCGCCCTATTTTGGACCTCAAGGATCTCAATTCCTTTGTTGTGAGTTCCCACTATCATCAAGAATCACTGCGTACTGTGATAGCCGCAATGTCTCCAGGGGAGTTCCTTGCCTCCCTGGACCTTCAGGATGCATATCTACACATCCCTATTCATCCAGAGAGCAGACGGTATCTCAGGTTTTCCTGTCACAGAGGCCACTTTCAGTTTTCAGCTCTTCCCTTTGGACTGACTTCAGCTCCTCAGGTTTTTCAGAGAGTATTGGGAGCTTTGATAGCTGTGCTTCATCAAGATGGTGTCAGAGTGACTCCCTACATGGACGATCTGCTCCTGAAAGCTTCATCTGCGGAGATTCTTCACCAGCAGGTTCAGTTGTACATCCAGACACTCAATCGCCATGGGTGGATCGTGAATCTGGACAAGTCAGACTTGATTCCATCTCAACAGATCCTTTTCTTGGGTCTCCTGTTCGACACTCAGCAGTGCATGGTGTTTTTACCGGAAGAAGTGGCTCATCAGATTGCTCTCAGTGTATCCAAGATCCTGGATCTCGAGAGGGTTCCAGTGCCGAAGTTGACTTCTCTGGTGGGGAAATTCATTTCCACAATAGAGGCAGTGCCATTTGCCATGGCGCACACCAGGGAACTTCAGAGGTTTGTGATTCATACGTGCAGGAATCATCCAGATCATCAGCATCTGTCAGTCTCTCTGCCTCCTCATGTCGAGTTGAGCTTGGAATGGTGGTTGGACCTGTCTCATCTCCTGAAAGGGAGGTCCTTTCAGATTCCCTATTGGACCACAGTCACAACGGATGCCAGCCTCCGGGGATGGGGGGCAGTGTTGGGTCGTTTCAGTGCTCAGGGGAAATGGGGACTGGAAGAATCTCTCCTCTCCATCAATGTTCTGGAACTTCGTGCCATCTTTCTTGCCCTGAGACACTGGGAATCTCAGCTGGAGGGTTGTCCAGTCAGAGTGGAGTCCGACAACGCCACCGCAGTGGCCTACATAAACAGACAAGGCGGCACAAGAAGTCTCACCGCTTGGTTAGAGGTCAAGGCCATCTTATCTTGGGCAGAAGCTCATGTTTCCGTCATTTCAGCGGTACACATTCCAGGCGTAGACAACGTCATGGCAGACTTTCTCAGTCGTCACACAGTCGACAGCGGAGAGTGGGCACTTCATCCAGGGGTGTTTCACCTTCTAACCCAGATGTGGGGGGTACCTGTAGTGGATCTGATGGCTAACAGACACAATAGGAAGGTGCCAGTGTTTTGCTCTCGGTGGAGGGACCCTCTTGCTCTAGCAGTGGACGCTTTGTCTATCCCTTGGGAGTTCTCCCTAGTGTACATCTTCCCTCCTCTCCCTCTGTTGATCAGAGTCATCCAGAAGCTGAAGATGGAGCGTTGTCCGGTCATCCTATTCACCCCGAATTGGCCTCGTCAGTCCTGGTTCCGGACCTGCTGGCCATGTCAGTGGCGGATCCCTTCCCACTTCCTGCCCGTCCAGATCTGCTTCTTCAGGGATATCTGTGGAAGGAGGATGTTCAGCATCTCCATTTGATGACTTGGAGGTTGAATCCTCAATTTTGAGGAAGAAAGGGTTTTCCTCTTCTGTGGTGTCTACGATGCTTAGGGCTCACAAGCCTGTGTCCTCCAAGATCTATCATCGCATATGGTCAACTTTTGTTGCATGGTGTGCTGATAAGAATCTATCACTTGATTTCCATCTTCCCACGGTCCTGGCCTTTTTACAGGATGGGGTTGAAAAGGGACTCAGCCTGAGTTCTCTCAAGGTTCAGACTTCTGCTTTGTCTGTATTTTTCCAGGAACGCATTGCTGTGCTTCCTGATGTTAAAGTTTTCTTCCAAGGTGTGGCTCATGTTCGACCTACCTTCAAGAGTCCAGCTCCCCAGTGGGATCTCAATTTGGTGCTGGGGGTTCTTCAGAGACCCCCGTTTGAATCCTTGGCTTCTCTTCCTTTACGTCTCTTGACATGGAAAATGGCCTTTCTCTTGGCTATTGTTTCAGTTCGCCGGGTAGCAGAGTTACAAGCTCTGTCTTGTAAACCTCCTTACCTGGTATTTCACAAGGATAAGGCTGTACTCCGCACTTCCAAGGAGTTCTTACCCAAGGTTGTCTCCGAATTTCACATCAATCAGGAGATTGTGGTGCCCTCTTTCTGCCGTAACCCTTCCTCTGACAATGAGAGGGATCTTCATTTGTTGGATGTTGTGCGTTGTCTCAAGTTTTATGTGCATCGCACTGAGTCTATCGGGAAATTAGATGCTCTGTTTGTCATTCCTGAGGGGCCTAGGGCAGGGAGACCGGCATCAAAGGTGACTATTGCATCTTGGATAAAATCTACCATTCGTGAAGCCTACAAGTTGCGGAATAAGCACGTTCCATTCAGGGTTACTGCTCATTCCACCAGATCAATTGGGGCCTCTTGGGCCTATAAAAATCAAGCGTCTGCCGATCAACTGGGCCGGGCGGCCACTTGGTCCTCTGTACACACATTCTCGAAGCACTATCGTGTGGATGTACTGGCCTCGGCTGATGCCAGTTTTGGGAGAAAGGTCCTGGAGGCAGTCTTGCCTGTATAGGATTTTCTTCTTCTGTGATCCTCAGTGCTTCCTTACTGTTGAGCCCTGTTGGCTCTAGTTCAGTGTGCTGTGTTCGTTTAGGGGGTTCGTTTTTACCCCTGGTTGGTGTCCGTTGACACTTCTGTTGTTGGGATCTATGATTAATTGGTTCATAGGAGATCTAGTGACTTTGGGGCCCTGCGCTTGGTCCTTGCCTCCTTCCCACCTCTGGGAAAGCTCAATGTTTGTACATCCCACTGTACCAGTAACCTGTATTGGACGACAGTGAAAATAGGATTTTAGTCTTACCTGTTAAATCCTTTTCACTTAGTCCATACAGGTTACTGGTCTCCCACCCTGTCAAGAGACCATGCTTGGCTCTCCTGTGGCATTCAGTGGGAGACCTTTGGGGCATGCTCACAGGAGTCTTCCTTTTCCTTCTTATCTCTGGTCAGTATCTGTGTCTTAAATCATTCTGGCTTGTTCTGGCTGAGGGCAGCTTAAGAGGGAGGGGAGGCTCCACCCCCTGCATACATTTGGAGAAATGTTCCTGCCTACTTAAAGGGGCGGATCGCCTCCCACTGTACCAGTAACCTGTATGGACTAAGTGAAAAGGATTTAACAGGTAAGACTAAAATCCTATTATCTCTCCAGTAGTTAATGACCTATTATTGGTCAACAATTATAACATTAGTCAGTAGTACCTCTCCCGTCTTCTTATTTTCTGTACCTTGTCTACACTGGGCTTGAAAGTCCTCAGCTGTACAGCGGGCAGGGATATTAGGCAGGTGTTGATCTTCCACCCTTGGACTGAACGGTGGAGCCAATAACGGCCAACAAGTTCAGATTCCCACGATAAATGTAAAATACACACTTCTGGTTAGATATTGCAATGCTGTCTTCTCAGATAGGTTCGCAGGGAATTATCCCTGAGGAAGTGTCTGGGAAGGACACGAAACACGTTAGGTTCGCAATGAGGGTCCTAATCCATCTGAGAACAAGGAATATTACTCTGTCCTGACTGACTAATTTAGATTAGAGTTTGATACTCTAGTCCAGGAGGCATTTGCAGATGAGGTTATTTCTAAATCTGAGCTAGACTTTTTGTATGTTAAAGAACCCAAAGTGGCAACATACTATCATCTGCCTAAAATACACAAACATTTGGTCGACCCTCCAGGTCGACCAATTATTTTAGGCATCCACAGTCTAACATCGAGTTTGTCACATTTTATTGATTTATATCTACAGAGGTATGTGAATGGACTGAAATCCTACCTTAGGAATACTACCCAGCTATTGAATATTCTACAGGAGATCCACTGAGAGCCAGATTTTGTGTGGCTAACAATGGATGTCCAATCTTTGTATACTAATATTAGACATGATGATGGCCTACAGGCGGTTGACGTCTACTTGGACTCAGTTCCATTAATGCCATATAATCAGAAATGTTTCTTTCTAGAATCAGTCAGGTATATATTAACTCACAATTTCTTCTCTTTTGATGGGAGGTACTATCTACAGACTAGGGGAACCGCAATGGGTACTAGGTTTGCCTCAAACCTGGCCAATTTGTTTATGGGTCTATTTGAGGACTGTTAAATTTGGCATAATAATCAGTTTGGGGGAAGTCTAGTACTTTATCGCCGGTATATTGATATTATCATCATATGGAAAAAAGACAATTATGATCCCTGTGATTTTATGATTTTTATGAATGAGAACTCATTTGGTATCAAGTTTCATCGAATATGCAGCCAGATGCAATTGAATTCCTGGATGTTCAACTTCTTGTGGAAGAAAACAAGCAGATTTGGGTCAAGTACATAATTTAAGGAAGTAGACTGTAATAGTCTTTTAGACTATATGAGTAGTGTAACGGTTTTATGGACACTCAGACACCGAATGTTTAGGTAAAACACAGTTTTATTGAAAAAACACTGAAATAAAATAACCCTCGCAGGTCCAGTATATATCTATAGACAGTATAATACTGACACAGATCAGGTTACAGTAATCATTACCCACAGGGGTCTAGTATGTGTGTGTGTATGTGTATGTGTATATATATATATATATATATATATATATATATATATATATATATATATATATATATATATATACTGACACAGGTCAGGTACAGTTCGTGTGAATCCAAACGAGACTGTGGTGAAATGGTTTCTATTAAGCCAGGAGGACAGACAGGCCCTAATAGTGCAAAGGCCTACAGGACACTCACTACGCAGAGAGTGACACAATAGCGACTAAGGCCACAGGAGTAAATGAAGGCCCTGGACAAGCGGTAGACTGCTGGAGCAATAATGGAGGACTGCAACTGTAGGCACAGAGTAACACCAAACTGAAACTGCAATGACTGTGACCCAATGTGCAGTGGCACCAACCCACAAGGGGTTAACAAACACTCAGACCTGGAGTCGACTGCCAGATAGTGAGAACCGCCTGAGGCACCCAGGAACAGACCAACCTCAGCTTGTAGCAGTAACGGGTCAAGCGTACCGTGGTGCAACCGGATGGATCTCCAACACCGGGGTGTCGGATCACGAGACACAATTTGGTTACCGGGTCACAGTAACAAGGCTGCCGTAGCAGCAACCGAGGCAACCAGAGGATCTGTCCGTGGACAGAGAGGACACCGGAGGACAGCCCCTAACTGGATACCGGATGGAGCATTGAGCCTGGCTGGGTCGATACACAGTGCAGGAACGTCCGCCAAAACCTGTTCGGTACACAGAGCAGGAACGTCAGCCTGGCCGGGTCGGTACACAGAGCAGGAACGTCAGCCGGGCCGGGTCGGTACACAGAGCAGGAACGTCAGCCAATCTGGGTCGGTACACAGAGCAGGAACGTCAGCCAATCTGGGTCGGTACACAGAGCAGGAACGTCAGCCAGGCTGGGTCGATGCACAGAGCAGGAACGTCAGCCAGGCTGGGTCGATGCACAGAGCAGGAATGTCAGCCAGGCCGGGTCGGTGCACAGAGCAGGAACGTCAGCCAGTCTGAGTCAGTACACAGAGCAGAAACGTCAGCCAGGCCGGGTCGGTACACAGAGTAGGAACATCAGCCAATCCGGGTCGGTACACGGAGCAGGAACGTCAGCCAGTCTGGGTCAGAACACAGAGCGGGTCAGTACACAGAGCAGGAACATCAGCCAGGCCAGGTCGATACACAGAGCAGGAACGTATAAAGGCAGAGTAGTCAGGCAGTCCAGGTCGTACACAGGAATCACACGAATACTGGAACAATCGCTTAGCAACGGGAACAACACGAAAGGGCACCGCAGAAGTGACAGGGCTCAGTATTTAAGGGCTAGCACTGGGCGGAGCAAAGCCACGTTAACCAATAAAAGACATCAGGAAGGAGCAATGTCAAAATGTCGCCAGCGATTGCACGGGCACCGTGATAAGTAGTCATTATATACCGTGATTGGCAAATGTCCGGTATACTCTGTTCAGGAAGATAATGAGAAATTGTAGTAATCTCGCTGAATTCGATCAACAGTCACAACTGTTACAGTGTAGAATTTTAGAGAAAGGATAGGATATCCTCCTGAACTGAATAAATGGGACTATTTGCAAGCGCAGAAATGTCCTAGGGAGGCCACACTGATGTATAAAAAGAGAAGAAAAAACAGATAAGTCATATTCTTGTAATTTAAGGTTCGTTTCTAGATATAATACAGCTCAAAGATCTATAGAAAAAATATTTTTTAAACATTGGTAAGTGTTAAGATTAGATCCTGCTTTGAAAGAAATAGTGGAAAAGAAACCCCAATTTACTAATAGAAGAGCAAAAACTTTGAAGAATAGCCTTGCACTTAGTAAGTTTACACATAATAAGAGTCACTCACTTCTTACAATACAAAGAGCGTTATAGGTGTGGTAGTGCAAGATGTGGCACCTGTAGGTTCATTGCAAACAAGACACAAACATTTAAAGGGATAGTAATACTTTGTTTTAACTTTATTTTATTTTGTAGGCATTAAAAAAACATGAAGAATGATACAAGTCTTATCTCTCAAACCTTTATGGTTTATGAGATATTCACAAGCAAAGTTTCCCCTCCCCGCCCCTTTTTCCTAGTGTAAGCCATCTCTTCTCAGATGTGAATGTGGTTGTATGACCAGACAGATAACAGCAGGGGACAATCTTCTTTGTATTAAAACAATGAAATCCCTTCCCCCCCTTAACAAGTTTTTCAGCTTTTTCCCTTATCTTAATTGAAGATTGTCCCTCTCTGCAGTCTACCTGGGCATCTCCCTTCTGATCTGGTTGAACAGGGGGGGGGGGGGGATACTTTGTTTGTGAATATCTCTTAAACCATAAAGGTTTGAGAGATAAGACTTATATAATTCTTCATGTTTTTTTTAATGCCTACAAAATAAAATAAAGTTAAAACGAAGTATTACTATCCCTTTAAATCATACATAACCGGAGAGGAATTTCAAATATCTACTTTTCTTAATTGCACTTCTAGTAATGTGATCTGTGATCTATGTCATGAGTTGCGTGTGCTTTCTACAATATGTAGGTAGGACCACACAAACGTTATGAGAGCTTTGGTCAACATTAGCTTAATGTAGAGCAAGGATTTACAGGCCATAGTATGTACCGACATTGTGCTCAAATCTGAGGATTACTCCCATTGAATGGGTAGATGTGAAAGAGGGTTTGAGTAGGTTAAATCACAGGGAGGCTTATTGGATGTTAAGGTTGCAAACCTTTGTACCATGTGATCTTGATGAAAGCACTGAAAATATATATTGGGAATATTATTTAATTTTTTTGTTGGTCAGGGTTTTAATTTTTTGTTTAAGGTTTAGGTATTTACATGTACGTTATACATATGTGTACGTGTATACATCCAGGGATGATATCTGGCGTAGTACATGTATAGATAGATATATAGATGATGTATACATATACACAAATATATTTTGTCTTATATATCACACTGAGGTGATTATAGTGGGTATCACGTATTATTATGATTATGGAAAATTGAGACAAGATATAGACTCCATTCATTTTTTTTTTTTTTTTTTATAATCAAATTATTTTTTCATATATAAGTTTTTATTATTCTTTGTTTGATTTCATTTGTTCTTAATTTTATTTTTATGGTTATTTTTTATTGATATAACTAGTGGAAATGCCCATGTAGACGGGCCAAGGGCCACATGATTTTAACTCTTTGAGTGCCAAACGGGTATGCAATGCAACACATTGCAAAGCAATGGCACTCAAAGGGTTAAGAGGCCGGTCGTGCTCTGTGCCCTGCCGCCAACGCAGTCGTGCACTGTAGAGACTGTCCGAAAGCACAGAATGCTCCCAGCATTCCTACACCTCCCAGCATTCTGTGCGTTCGTGCAGTCTCTGCTGCGCATGACGGCTTCTGACAAACATCCTAGCAAATTATTATATAGGATTTGGAATCCAATATTTATAGAAATGTTGCATTCATTTTTGTAATAAGGTACACTCTCTAGTCTTTTAGAGGGACCTCTACTATTTTTTCTTTTGTGATTTTCCCCCCTTTTTTTTAGTTATAAGATAGTGGGCTTTCTTTAATGTGTATTTTTAGTCCCAATATATTTACATCTAAGGGTGGGACATGTAGATATGCCTAAATTTAATTGGTGTTCACTTTCAAACATGTTCCTATATGTTGTCTATCATAATTACTTTATGCTTTTTAGGAGTGGGATGTGTACACTTGCATTCTATTATGAGCGTTATGCGGTGTCACCTTCAAGTATTTGTTAATTAACCTTTATAAACTAATAATCTCTAGTGGTCATGCGGTTGTGCCTCATAGTGATACGCAACGTCTTATGGATTGTGGGTAAGTTGTTGGAGCTGGCAATCAGCTGTTTGAGTTCCAGTTGGGACACAACAAAATGTCGCTTCTTAGGCATCTATTCTCTGACCAATGATGTTTCTAGCGTCTCATTGTGAGGTTTACGTGGGTTCAGATGGTGTTCCCTAGTGGTCGCGCGGTTATGTCTCATTGTGAGACGCAATGTTTCATTGGCCTGTTGGTTATTTGTTAGGGCTGGCAATTATCTGTTTGCTTCCAGTTTGGGACGCAATGTAGTGTCGCCTCACGGCTGGCAATCCTTTGACCAATGAGGTCATGGTGCTTTACTGTGAGGTTCATGCGTGATCACTTTCGGGTTTTACACTAGGATAGACGCGGTGAGTGAGAACTGTTTATGCCTATATTTTTGACAAAGAAGGTGTTCCTTCGAAATGCCTCAAAGGCAAAAAATGTACGCTGTTTATATATTTGGCATTATTTTAAAGATTACATTTCTCTTTCGGATCCAAATATATAGTATATATTTTTTTCTGAGTTGGAGATACCATTGACCGTATCAGGACGGTGACATTTCCCCGTTGGATTTCTGTCGGTTGTTCTTACAACCAGCACCCTTGTGGGCACATTGTGAATATCACATCAACTAAGTGACCGTTTATAGCCAATATACCAGTTTCTTTTGTTGCCCTTCTGTTTCTCAGTAAAGTTAAATGACAGGGTAAAACCAACAAAAATGTGCCAGAGTGTCCCTGCCTTTTCCACATCTCCAACATTATGAGGCTATAGAAGAGGCTATATTATGTAATCTGGAAGGAGTATATTACCATCTCATGAGCAGTTTATAGTGAGACTCCAAATCTGTGCTGGTATGGATGAGTGGTATGCCACATCCCATATGAGACCCCAGTCAAGAGGGGTCAAGAGTGGAGCCCAACTCCAGTTCCCAAGCACTAACGTAGGTCAGTTGCACATTAAGAGTTGTACCTAACAAGTTGGAATATACTTTACCCAGAGACTTCACCGGAGCCATCTCCTCTAAGTGCTGAGACTCATTTAGTAACAGGGTTGGTCCAGCCAACCTTGACATTCAGTTGTTCCAAGAAATGTTTGACCCGGAAAAACCTCCACAATTTACATCCTGGAAGATTATAGGTCTCTGAGATTGATGGTTATTGGCTTATCACATCTCTGGTTACCAGGTTCCCTATACGAAGGATACGAGTCTACAAAGGGAAAGAAGCTGACGGTAAAGTGTAGTTGGTCTGCTTACCAAAGAAGACCTGTGAGACTCTAAATGGAGTAGAGGCCAAAGTCCCTTTACTGTTAAACTTATGCCATGTTTTAAAAACTAACGTCAAAATAGGATGAGAGTCGATAGCTGGACTCCTAGATGCATATTGCAGGATAATTTCAGTCAGTGGATGCGCTGAAAGGAACACCTACCTTTTGAGAAAGACCCAACTTTTATCATCTACATGGAAGTGCTAGTCCAAAACAGAAGAAAGGAGCAAGGCCTGATAATAGTGAGATTGAGTAGTCCCAGACCCCCAGTCTTACGCGATAATTGTGAAAAAGGTAACTTGAGCCTAGGTGTTCGGCCATGCCAGATGAAGTGAGAGATCATACAGTCTACATGTTGAAAAAAAGAAGGTGGAATGAAAATGGGTAAGGTTTGAATGAGCTATAGAAATCTAGGCAGGACATTCATCTTGACAACCTGAATCTGACCATACCATGATATGAACAGAGGATTCCATTTGGTCAGGGCTTGTTGTATCATTTTTGCTAAAGGGGGAAATTTGCCTGAAAGAGTTTGTCTAATGAAGGGATCGAAGCAACCCCCAGATACTTAAGGGATGATGGTGACCACCGAAATGGGAAGAGCGCATTCAATTAGATTGAATCTCATGGAGAAAGATTTATCGGGAGAATTTCAGATTTTGCAAAATTGATCTTAAAGTTCGAAAGCTTTGAGAAGATCTCAAGCTCATCATCTATAGCCAGCATAGAGACAATAGCAAATATTAAAACACAAAAACCAGTGTTAAACTGTTGTATAAGTTTTAGTGAAGCTGAATATTAAAAAATAGAATAAAAGGGTAGTCCATCAAACAAGCAATGCTGTGCTTGCAGATAATGTAACTGCATTCAAAAAAGCAATGGATGCCTATCTAGCACAGAACAATATTGACAGTTATGACAGATGGCTTCAAAGCAAATAGGATATTGAGCCGGGGAACTATTTGACACACTCACACACACAACTACATTGGAAATTGCTCCAGAGGGCTTTTTTGTTGCCTTCCTCTGGATCAACAGGGGTGTTATTGGCATGGGCTGGACTTGATGGACGCATGTCTTTTTTCAGCCTTATCTACTATGTTACTATGTTACTATGTAAGTACAATACCTAAACAAAATAGCTGAAGTCCACTTTCTTTTTCTACAGTACCAGATGACCTTGGAGCCAGCCACCAAACCCAATGAATGGGGAAATCACAGCAGATTGGAGCTTAGTCCGTCACAAATGGCATCTGTTCTAGAAACCCCACCAATTTCGTATGCCCACCCAATCTAATTAGGAAGGAGATGGATTAAAAGCCCCTAAGGACTCACAGATCCGTCACCTAGTGACAGAGGGGGCCAGTATCTGGCTCAAACTTAAAGCAGAACTACCACCTCTTAAATACTTTAACTTCAATAACTCTCCATCTGGCAACTTAGTAGCGCTAGTCGCCAGAATTATTACCTTGTTCAAAAGAAATATGCATTCTTACTGGGCTGACAGCAGCACAGAGTGCGGACATCTTGCCATAGTGACGTCCGTGCGCTGTCAGTCCCCTTTGGAGCCGGCCGGCTCCTAGCAACGCCTACTAGACCTGGCTGGGACTGACCGTGCAGACGCGCAGACGTCACTATGGCAAGATGTCCGCACTCTGTGCTGCTGTCAGCCCGGTAAGAATGCATATTTCTTTTGAATAAGGTAATAATTCTGGTGACTAGCGCTACTAAGTTGCTAGTTGCCAGATGGGGAGTTATTGAAGTTAAAGTGTTTAAGAGGTGGTAGTTCCACTTTAATAAAGAAATTCAGGGAACAACAATGTCAGACTATGTGGCCGATTCCACCAGCATAGTTCTAGTTCAATACTACCAGAGCCCATCAAATGAATGCGGTGGCTTGGATCAAAAACAAAAAGGGATCCTAGTATGCCACCGGATTAGGCATCAGCCCAAGGTTTCCCCCAGGCACAAGGTCCAAATCCGGTAGCCCCCACCGGAGTTTGAAGTACTGCAAAAACAGCCTATTAGCATATCAAACAGAGAGCGGAAAGAACCAAAGGAGAAGAGCCCTTCCACCTTAACACCCCCCCCACATAACCCTAAAACAGCCTGTCAATTTGACCATATATTGACTATAAAGGCTTACACGGATGCGGGAAAGAGAATGGCAGCCCAACCAAGACTATATCTAACTCGACCCAAGTAACGCACTAAAGCACTCCCCTTACCTCCCTACACCATCCGCTACCCAGGCAGAAAACGACCTGAGGACGTTGAGACATATCTTTTTGAACCCAGCAAAAAAGGGTGTTGTGAACAAGTCCGTGGGGGAAGAGCATTGGCCTAAAGTTAAACGGAGTGCATACCCGCTACGTGAGATGCATTTATGAAAAGTAAGGCGCAGAATAACCAATCCAAATGCGAAGCAAATGGATGTATCCAAACATATAGTTTGCAGTATTGGTCAATGTGAACAAAACATTTAACTGGAATTCTTGAACTCGACATTCAGGCTAGATAGTAGGTCAGAGCTGTAAGCCAAGCCAATATAGGTTCAATAATAGAGAAGGCCCATCATCCAACTCGTACTTCCAAGGGCAGGGATGCTGTAGGGTGTTGGTTTGCATTATGCGGTTTCCTTTTCATGGGCACAGGCATCCACACGTGACCCGCTGGACTGTAATCCATATCCACAGTATTTACAGTAATATTTGAGAGCAGTGAATCAGGAATCTGCAATTTTAGAGCTGAAATGAATGCCCAGACATCACCATTATATATGAGTGCATGTGTGGTGTACTCAAATGGTACAAGCAACGCCACTGGGTAGCCCCATCTGTAACGGATATTATGTGTCCGTAGCTCAGCAGTAATCGGCCTGATATTTCTCCTCCATTGCACAGTAAGGGGGGAAGATCTTGATAGATAAAGATGGTGCAGTTTTCAAACTGGATGCTGGAGTGCAGCCAAGCTGAAACATATACTGTATCTCTATCAGGGTAAGCGTGGAATTTCACTATCACTGCCCTGGGGATATAATCTCCATCTGCCTTGGTTATGAATCGAAAGAGCCCTTGTAAAAAATCAGACAAGACTGGGAGATCTATTGTCTCAGGAATACCCTGGACCCGTAGGATGCAACGCCTGGCCCTGTTGTCCATATCGTCTACTTTTAACATAACGTCAGTATGTTGTTGCTGTAGGGTCTTTAGTTGCTGGGAGGTAATCTCCTTGTTATTAAACAGGTGCGTCATACCTTCCTCCAAAGAATCGACGCTGGTACCAATCAAGGCCACTTCCTGCCGAACCTCCGTAACTTCTTTGTAGAGAAATGCCTTGAGTTCAGTGAGGAGGTTTTTGATATCCTGTTTCGTGGACAGGGTGGCGCGGTCAAAGTCGTGGGAAGTATTCTCTTCTGCTGAGTCTTCCGTACCTTCCAAAGCTGAAGAGTTAGTCGACCTGATCCTCTTACGCGAGCCATCAGTCTCCTCCATCTTGTCAGCACTCACTGAAAATTTAGATTGTCTCATTGAGACAAAGAATTTCCAAAGATTAGCCTTCATTTAGCTTGTTTAGCTAGCTTGCTCTTCACCATACCGTGTTAGATGTCTTCCCCTACAAACACCTCAGGAGAGAGACAGCAGCAAGTAAAGGAAAAAAACAGTTTAAACTCGTGCCGGGCTGTGAGGCCCGGGATAATACCGTGAAGGCCATCAGTCTAATTTATTCGGCAAGATCCCGGGGGATCCCGGCGCTGCTTCTGTCTACCGATGCCAAGAAGGCCTTCGACAGGGTGAGCTGGCCTTATTTGGGACAAGTTCTGCGACACATTGGCCTGGGGAGCCAGATGCTTCATTGGATCTAGTCTCTATACTGCTCACCGACTGCTCGTGTCAGGGTCAATTGATCTTTGTTGCAACCATTCACTCTGTCGAATGGTACTAGGTAGGGTTGCCCTTTATCTCCCCTCCTCTTCGTTCTGGCTCTAGAACCACTTTTCGACGCCGTCCGTTCTAACGTCTATATTCACGGTCTCACTGTCTCGACTCACTCATACAAAGTATCCGCTTTCGCTGATGATCTGCTGTTCACTTTGACACAACCCCTGATCTCGCTACCTGCTCTTATTCGTGAACTTACGGCATACAGCAGCATCTCTAACTTTAGAATAAACATGGACAGATCTGTTGCCCTGAACGTCTCCTTAGATGCCCCCACTGCGGTACTTCTTCGGTCTACTGTCAGAACCAAAGGCCACCGGACACCAGGGGAAGTCACAGATCGCAGTTCATGGACCCCTGACTGCAGGGATGTGTACCGCAGGCACTCTACTACAAGGGATGTGCCAATCCACCAGCGGCAACCACCGGGGAAAGGTGGACGCCGGAGATGGAGAGGCAGTGAGAAAGCCACCGAGGAGCAGGAGGCCCACCTTATTCTATTGAGGAGCGAGCGAGTGGAAAACCACACCACAGTGGAGATCCAAGAAGTCCCCTCAAAGAGAGAAACGGGGGGACAGGGAACCAGCTGCCATAACACTAGGAAGCTGGAAAGGACAACAAGGAGGAAACCCAAATAGCTAGCCCCTGCACCCAGACCAGGGAAGCCAGGCCCGTATGGGGGGTTCGAACACCCCACCAGCCCTCTGCTGCTTCAGGAGGAACCAGGGCTGCCGGAGGAGACCGGGGCCCAGCAATGGCGTGAACCCCAGAGCCCAATAACTGACGGAGCCTAATCCCAACCCCGCGAAAGGCAGCCACTCCTGTCCAACATCCAAAAGGGCCCAGAGACCCCCAGTTCCCCTCCTACCAAACGGGGGGTTACCAGGAACCCAGGCAACGTGAGGGGGGAACACTGGCAAGAAGCCACAACCCCTGCCCGCACTCTCAAGGGAAGGCGATTCCCCAAAGAGGTGGGCAAGAATGCCTGCCAACCCTCACCCAGAGAACCAACTGGGCCAGGAACAGCCTTGTCAGAACGGGCCAATAACGAGCCCCAGGAGGAAGGAACCCAACCGTTAAGGGAACGGGCGAACTGCTGCGGAACCCCCTAGTGGAGGGAAACGGGCCGTCTGGCGAACCGCCAACTGAGCCGCCGAGGCTGACCGGTGCCAGAGGCAGTGGGGAGACAGCCCTGCAGGAAGAGCTCCCCACACTGCTCCGCCTAGGGGAAAAGCCCGGATAAGGGAGGCGAGAACCCCCGGGAACTCTCACCTGCCAGCGGCTCCCAGCAGCCCGGACTCCTCTCAGAAGGAAGCGGAGCTTCCAGCGATCGCCGGAGGAGGCGTCCACAGCGCTCAAGCCGCGGGAAAGCAACGTTGGAAGAAAGGGGAAGGGCAGAGCAAGGCAACACCGACCAACAGCAACCAGGGCTACCAGGAGAGACAGGAGCGCCAAGCACACGGAGAGGGTCAGGAGCTACGTCAAGCAGAACCAGGGATCACGGGACCGGAAGCCTTCTCGCAGTTCCAAGGTCAATGGAACAAGGTAACGCAAGCCACGCAACTGAGCAAGCTCAATAATCTGGCCAATGAGGGGACCGGTGGGAGGAGGTAAGAGGTGCCAAAGTCCAACCGGCAGAGACCGCCATGACGACAAAAAAGATCAACCAGTAGTGCCAATCCGCCGAGGGCTGACATCTACATTTCCTTTTTGATGGTCCTCGTATCGTGTTAAATACTTAGGTGTCTACCTCACTTCTAACCATGCCTGACGCTAACTATACCCCGCTTCGGGTGGCACTGAAAGCTGACCTAGCTAGATGGTCCAAGGTTCGTCTCTCGTGGTTCGGAAGAATAGCGATGATCAAAATGAACATTCTACCGTGTTATCTATACCTTTTACAAACGCTACCTATTTTTATCCCTCTATGTTTTTTCCGAGATACACATAGACTCTTGTTGAGCTTTATCTGGAGCTCTATAGGAAAGAGGTTGGGATATCTATACCTCATCCGCCGCAGGTAGTTTAGTGGGTTGGGTCTTCCGGACATGGAAAAGTATCACCACGCGGTTATTCTTGCGAGAGTGCTCGAATGACGGTTCCTTCTGAGAAGCAGTGGGTTTGCCTGGAGCAGGCGTTACTTGAAGTGCCCTTTCCTGTGGCGGCATGGGTAACTGACAACCCAGGATTATGCACGGATCGCAATCACCCTACTGTCTCGAACACTTTGCGGTTATGGAAACGTCTTTCCTCCTCGGGGTTGATCGGTCACCCTTCCCCACTATTATCCCTCGTACATAATGTTGATTTTTCTCCTGGGCTGCGCTGGAGGCCCCCTGTCGCGGCTACTTCCGGACACTGTCCGATATCCCAGGTTGGGGGATGTTGTTGAGGATTCCAGTACCAATACCATTCGGCTCAAGCCCTTGCCACGCATTTTGGACGGTAGGCCTTGCCACCCATCCCTTCCTTACTTTTATACGCAATTGAGTCACTTTATCGCTTCCCAGATGCGTGTTCCCACGCAGACTTGTCCTTGAACTCCCCTGGAGATCCTTTGCCTTAATGATACGACACCTGGAAAGTTGGTCTCCACCATGCAGAGGATTCTTCTCTCGACGGTTTCCGCCACCAAACCTTATTTTATTAGATGTTGGGAGCGTGACTGTAATCTTGTTTTTACTGATTCACAGTGGACTAAAAAAACAGCATTGCTCACTCATACCTGTTCTCGATCTGCCCACATTCAGGAAAACGCTTATAAATTTCTAACCAGATGGTACAGGGTCCCGGCTCTATTACATAAATGCTTTCCAACTGTATTGTCCAGGTGCTGGAAATGTAAAGCGGACATGGGGGACTATTTGCATATTTTCTGGTCTTGCCCTAAAATACGGCCTTTTTGGACGGCGGTGATAAGACACGATTCATGAGGTGGCAGACCCTATATGCTTCCTGAGGACCCCCTGGCACTTCTTTTGCATCACACACCTCATCCAGTGCAAATGTACACTCGCTCCCTCACGGTGCGCCTGATAAACGCGGCGCCTGATAAACGCGGCGCCTGATAAACGCGGCAAAGGTGGTGATCCCCAGAGACTGGGAACGTACTTATGCTCCCTCATTTCGGGACTCGGTAACCTCGGTTGAGGCAGTACGTTCGGAGGAGGGCTTACTTCTCACAGCGGAGGGCAGGGGCCTGACCCATGACACCAGATGGCTCCGCTGGTCCGAGTTTCTGGAGAGTGAGGCTTTTCGATCAAAACTCGAGGACGACTACACTTGAGTACACCTTTCCCTTTGGGAGTGGGGGTTGTGGTTGACGGGTGCCCATCTTCTCTTCTCTCACTACTCTACCTATCTCATCCTACCCTATTTGCTCTCTTCACATCCCATTCCATCCCATCTTCACCCTATCCTATTGTGTCTTTCTCCATCTCATTCCATCTCATCTTCATTCATTTTGTTCCATTTTGCGCCATTCCATTCCTTTCACTTATTCCAATTCTCCTATTCTGCTTTGTCCTTTATCCCTTTCCTACTCTTTCTAATATCTTTTCGCTACTTTTCTTTGCCCCTGTATCTTTTCCCTTTTTTTTTTTTCTCCTCCATTATGTTACTTATGTTATCCCTTTAATGTCTCCCTATGTTGTTATCTTGTTGTAAAATTACCAATACTTAATAAAGAAATATTAAACAAAAAAAAACAAAAAACAACAGTTTAAACAAACAAAATCTGTTCCTGGTGTCTGGAGCTTGCGTGTTATGCGGCCATTCCGTCTGGCTGTCAGGCCACTACCCTTAGAAGAATATTTAACTCAAAACTTGATCTCAACAAAAAAAATAAATCCTAAGACTGATATACACATTATACCTATATAATGTAAGATCACCTAAGTATGATAATAATGTCCATATATAAAGCATGTATGTATGTGTATGTATCTTTATTTATATAGCGCCATACATGTACACAGCGCTTTACAGAAGTTGAAATAATACAATACAAAAACGACAGAACTGGGGTTAAGAGCATTAAGGTTAAGTACAATCATTACATTATTTGTGAGGGAAAGTGCAGCAAGGGAATCATACACTAGGAATGGGACCCTGCCCCAAGGAGCTTACAATCTAGGCTGAATTCATATTGACAAACAGAGACACTAGGAGGAGTATTATAAGTGCAGGTACAAGGTGTGGTGAAAGAAGTGCAGAAGGATTCTGATGTGACTGTCAGTGTGCAGAAGGAGGACATCGCTATTGAGATGCCTCCCTGAGCAAGTGGGTTTTGAGGAGTTGCTTGAAAGTGGTGATTGTGGATGATTGGCGAACAGTGATGGGGAGGGCATTCCAGAGTCGAGGAGCAGCCAGTGAGAAAGATTGTAGTCGAGAGATGGCTCGTGTTGTGTAGGGAGAGGACAGGAAGAACCCTTGAGAAGACCGTAGGGGACGGGAAGGGGTGTAGCGGGAGATAAGGGCAGAAATGTAAGAGGGTGCTGAAGAACAGAGTGACTTACAAGAGAGGAGGAGAATCTTGTAAGAAATACGATACTTTATAGGTAGCCAATTGAGGGATTTCAGGAGGAGATGAGATGGAAGGTATCTGGGAGCAAATGTGGTGATTCTTGCGGCTGAATTGATAACAGATTGAAGTGGAGAGAGATGAGAAGCAGGAAGACCAGAGAGTAGAATGTTGCAGTAGTCAAGTCTAGAGAGAATGAGTGCCTGAGATAGAGTTTTAGCTGTTGATAGGCAGAGGAATGGACGTATTTTTGCAATATTTTTTAGGAAGAAGTGACAAGTTCTAGTGACAGCTTGGATATGGGGGGAGAAGGTTAATTTAGAATCAAGTATGACCCCAAGACAGCGTGCTTTGGATGCTGAGTGTATAACACAGTTTCCTATTGTGATGGAGAAGGGGGTTGGTGGATGGGTTTTAGGAGGAAACACCACCAGCCCTGTCTTAGCCATATTAAGTTTAAGGTGGCGGTGGGCCATCCATGATGAAATGGCTGAGAGACATTGAATGACTCGAGACTGCACAGCAGGAGTGAGGTCAGGGACAGAGAGATAGATTAGTGTGTCATCTGCATACAGATGGTAATTAAATCCAAGAGATGAGATGAAATCACCAAGTGAGAGTGTGTAGAGTGAAAAAAGAAGTGGTCCCAGGACTGATCCCTGAGGTACACCTACCGAGAGGTCGAGGGGAGACGAGAAAGTGTTAGAAAAAGAAACACTGAAAGTATGTTTAGAGAGATAGGAGGAAATCCATTTTAGAGGTGTGTCACGGATGCCAAGTGTATGAAGTGTGTCCAGTAGGAGTGCAACAGTGTCGAAAGCAGCAGATAGATCTAGTAGGATTAGTATACTAAAGTGTCCTTTGTCCCTTGCTGTGTGTAGATCATTTGTGATTTTTGTTAGAGCTGTCTCGGTAGAATAGTTGGAACGGAAACCTGACTGTAAAGGGTCGAGAAGAGAGTTCCTATTGAGAAAGGAGATCAAGCGGGAGAATACCAGGCGTTCCAAGATCTTAGATGTAAAGGGGAGGAGAGAAACCGGACGGTAATTTGAAAGGCAGGTGGGGTCGAGTGAGGGCTTTTTGAGTATAGGTCTGACTATTGCATGTTTGAATGAGGATGGAAAAGTTCCGGTAGAGAGAGAGGAGTTAAAGATATTAGTAAGGCTGGGAGCAAGAGTACTTGCAAGAGCCTTAAGAAGTTGAGAGGGCATGGGATCTGAGGGGCAGGTAGTGGGTGGAGAGGAGGATAGTAAAAGAGATACCTCCTCCTCTGTTATAGGGGAGAATGAGCTGAGGGTTGCTCGGGGTGGACTAGGAATCAGAGGCATAGGAGGAGAAGATGTAGAGCCCATCGTTTGTTGGATGGACTGTACCTTGTTTTTAAAAAAGTCAGCAAAGTCCTGTGGAGTCTTGGAGAAGGAAAAGCAGTTCAAGGTTGGGGGTTTGAGAAGAGAATCGAAGATTTTAAAGAGGTCACGGGGGTTAGATTTGTGGGTAGTGATAATCTGAGAGAAGTATTTCTGTTTAGTCTGGGTGAGAGCTGTGTTAAAACAGGATAGCATGAATTTGTAATGGTGGAAGTCGGCAAAAGAATGAGACTTTCGCCAAAGACGTTCCGCAGCTCGACAGCAGGTGCGTAGCATGCGGATTGTTGAATTCAGCCAGGGTCTGGGATTCCTGGGGCAGGAGTGTCTACGTTGAAGGGGAGCATGCAGGTCCAAGGAGGACATTAATATGGTGTTATATTCGTGGACCAGAGTGTCTATGTTAGTAGTAGTAGCAGTAGAGCAGAGAGAAGAGAAGGAAGTCTGCACAGTCGATATCAGGTCTGGTAGTTTGACCGAGTGTAGGTTCCTGGTTAGGAAGGGTGATTTAGGGAGGGCAGGGGAAGGTGTGTGAGATAGTGTGAAGGAGATAAGATGATGGTCAGAGAGTGGAAATGGGGAAATTGTGAAGTCAGAGACTGAGCAGTTTCTGGTTAGAACTAGATCTAGCCAGTGACCATCCCTGTGAGTGCTGGCAGCAGTCCACTGTTGAAGGCCAAAGGACAAGGTCAGTGAGAGAAAGCGGGAGGCACTAGATGAGGATGTATCATCAGTGTGTAGGTTGAAGTCTCCAAGGAGTAATGTGGGAGTGTCTGAGGACAGAAAGACAGAGAGCCAAGTTTCAAATTCAGAGAGAAAGGAGGAAGGGTTGCTTGGGGGCCTGTAAATCACGGCTACCAGAAGAGGGACAGGGGAGAAGAGCTGGACTGCGTGCACTTCAAAAGAGGTGAAGGAGACTGAGGGAGGAAGGGGCAGAGGCCTGGAGCGGCAGAGCTGAGAGAGAAGAAGTCCCACACCCCCACCCTTGCCATTAGGGCGAGGAGTGTGGGAGAAAGATAAGCCACCATAGGAGAGAGCAGCTTCGGCAGCTGAGTCCGAATGTGAGAGCCAGGTTTCAGTGATAGCAAATAGGTTTAGAGACTTAGAGAGGAAAAGGTCATGGGCAGTGTGGAGTTTGTTTAGTAGAGAGCGAGCGTTCCATAATGCACAGGAGAAGGGTGGAAGGGATGGGGGGAGGCAGGGAACAGCCAGCAGATTTCTAGGGTCTGCCCCGCAAGAGGTGCGGGTAGGCTGCAATCTAGGACGGACACAGGTGGGAATGTAAGTGGGGCCAGGGTTGGGAGAGATGTCACCTGCAGCCATGAGAAGAGTTGCAGTCAGGTAAAGCAGGTGAGAGGAGGATTTGCATGTGTGAGAAGGTGTGGGCTGTTTCTTGGTGGATGGATATAAATAGCTGAGGTGACAGAAAAGCTCATGAGAACAAATCATTGGAGAGTTTAAGAGGGATGGAGATATAGAGATTGATGAGCAGGTGGGAGGGCTGCATGTTTTTGATATT
Source organism: Rhinophrynus dorsalis (assembly GCA_037306005.1). NCBI lineage: Eukaryota > Metazoa > Chordata > Amphibia > Anura > Rhinophrynidae > Rhinophrynus > Rhinophrynus dorsalis. Next base: position 178,996,509 of record CM074720.1, on the reverse strand, counting down.
TTACACAGTTGAGGTGTCAGAAACAATAATAAGAAAATTAAGAGATGCATTGTTTAGTGACACTATAGGTTCAAATGGGTGAGAGGTTGGTGATGAGGGGGATCAGTGACTTGCAGGCATATATCTTCAACTGCCTAGATGGAATGTAGTAGTTTTTTCCTTCCAGACCAGACCAGACGATCTGTAGATTCAGTTGCAGCCAGGATTGATTAAAAGGTGATTCCCACTGATATGTCAATGAAAGAGTTAAAATCCTGGAGTGGATGAATGGTATGTTGAATCTTCCCACTTTGTCCAGTGCTTTTGGTTGTAGATCAGCTGAAGTCCCAAGCAGATGAAATGAAATGCTTAGAAACAGTAATCCTAAACTCCAGAGTTAGTTCTTTATCTTCAGGCAGGCTTTTCCAGGCTGTGGTTCAGTTGAAAACTGAAATCTTCCTGTGTCAGATGTAGTCAGATGTGTCCTCAGTGCAAGCTCAGGCAAACTCAGGAAAAACTCAACAGCAGACTTAGGAAGCCCTGACTTGGGAGAGCCCTGCTTGGGAAGTGGATTTTTATAGAGGCAGAATACTAGCCAACTGGACCCAATCAGAGCTAATTGCACTTCAAAAACAGAACCATGTGTTGTAAATAATTATTGATAAGGATTACCTGTGAAGAGACAGGATAGGAGGTGTCAGAAGACATCCATATAGTTCCAATACACAGACATAAGGAGCCTACAAGTCTAGTACAAACTGCAAGATGACTCTAACATATAACTCTATAACATAGAATTAAAAATTACAGTATAATCTATTTAAACTCAGGAAAAACTCAACAGCAGACTTAGGAAGCCCTGACTTGGGAATGCCCTGCAAGCAGAATATATAAGCAAAATATATTTGTTCTAACACTGAGTGCTCCTCATCATGCAGATAAAGCAGAAGGCCCACAGATGACAAACTGATCTTAAGTATCTCAATACTAAAATGACAAATTTAAATAAAAAGGAATATCAAGAAACAGCACACATACATGATACACTTGAATGATAAGTATTGCGATCAAAAACAGTAGAATATAGAATTTTGCTTGACGATCCTAATGTGAGACAAATAGGTCACAGCATGAATCACAAAGGAATTAATGCATTCTGAAGGAGAGCTAGAAGAAGAGTTTAGATGCATCACTTAGAAATCACAATAAAAAAAATATTGGTTAATATAGCTGGTAAATACCGTGTCTTTATTCATCCCATGCGGATGACAGCTCTGCAACATATCCACCACGTTTCTCTGGCCAACAAACGTTTATTAATATTTCCCCTTCTAGTCTTTGAGAATGCATTAATCTCGTTGTGAATTACACATGCTGTGACATATACTCCTTTTATTGTTTTTACTTATGTTTTAAATTTGAGTCTCTGTTCTTGCATACAATAAAATGTCTATACATTGTGTTCATCTTTTGACTCTGGATTGAGTGCCTCTTTAGTGGGTTTCTTTATCGGGGGGCTGTGAGCTGAAATAAGCTAAGCTGTGAGATATTTTGTGAACAAATTGAATGTGTATGTTCAAGTGTTGTGTTAGTCTGGTAAGGGAGGGGTTAACTCCGTTAATATTCGATCATGGGGTATGATTACACTTAAGGACCACTTAGACGTCATTCAGAGAGCTGGCACATGTGAAAAGAGAGGCTGAAACTGACTGCTCTGCAGTCAGTTTAAGACTCCCCTAGTAATCACAGCGCACCTGCAGGAGTGCAAGATCCATGATGTGCCAGAACTTCACTGGTCCTTAAGGGGTTAAACAAAGCCTTTTTTTCCCCTCCTTTTGCAGTTGTACAAGTGGTTGATAGCAGTCTGTGGTGGGTGTGTTTTTGGTTGTTGGCTGGTTTTTAAATTATGTCTTTCTGCTATAAGCAGTGGGAGAGTGAATACTCGAACTTGTGAATTTTAATTCGTGTGTAAGTGCTGCACTGTGGTAAGTGCCAGGAATTTAAATGGCAGGGGATTCAAACACAGGAGATTCAACAGGGGAACAAATATTTCTTAATTATGCATATATAATATATATATATATATATAATCTCCCAGTTCAAATAACTTTTTAAACCTGTTAATTAGTTCTTGTGAATTATTCTCTATATATGGGTCCAAAAACCCTTCAGCCTTAAGTATGTAAACACATCCCTCTCTTGTAAATTATTTTCTATTTCTCTGTCGTCCAGTACAGGTTACTGGTAACTCTGGGAGGCGATCCGCCCCCTAGTAGGCAGGAACAATTCTAAAAGTGTATGCAGGGGGTGGAGACTTCCTTCCCTTCTTGGCTGCAGCTAGCCAACCAGCTCCTGAAAGATTTGTTCCTTGGTGAAGACAACACCAGGCTGAGAACAGTTCTGCTATAGTTTTAGAATATTTTTTATTTTACTGTTAGATATGGAATACCACCGTTAGGCGGATTACCATGACTGACAATGTCCTTAGATGTGGCTAGCTCAGAATCCAGGTGCTTTTTTGTGGACCTTAAGCCTTGAGGGGGAAAATCTTAACTCCTGGGGAAGCACTTGGAATCACCCACTGAGGTACTTGTTACATGGTAATCTGAAGACAGAAGATCTGCAGGAAAGGTGAGCAACCCTTTGAGTGCCACAGGTCCATTCGTCCCACAGTGCCCCTCCACACAGGGGTGTATTCCTGGAGTTCCTGTTGCACACTCCTGCACTCATTGGGTATATCTGTATGTCTGTTGGGTGTTTGGAGCAGGTTTATGTGGCAACTTAACCCTTTAACTGCTGGTTTGGCACCTTTTTGGGGGTTTTCTAACACTTTTCCTACGGGGTTAGTGTTTTTTGGGTATCATCACATGTTCTATTGATGTTTTACAAATTTTAATGTTTTACTTTAAAGTTTGTAAAATTTCAGTACTGCGCGCTTTACCGCATAGACGCCATTGCTCCATTCACTCCTATGGGACTGTACTGCTTGGGACGAATCTCTGCAATCGTTCAACCTAGCGACTTCAGAGATGGCTCATTTTACTTGTCTGCCCTTGCTCTATCATCTGGTTCATGTTTCTAGTGTGTTGGGGGGCTCAGGGGGCTTCAGGCACTGTTTGGGGTACTTTTTGGGAAAAACTATATTTCCCATGAGCACCTGCTTCGCGCCCTTGTTTCTGATTTGCTCCCGCTGCGACAGCCATTTTGTGTGCATTTCTGGGCGAGTATCCTACGCAGGGCTTGGACTCTCCTTCTCTTCTCTGCAGATTAACCCTTTGCATGCCAGGGAAGTTTATTTTAGCGATTTCTGGGGTGAAACTTTAATCCTACACACTATAATTGGGTGATTTATTGTACAGTAAGGTTATTTGACACTGTGAGTATATCTATACCGCTGGAGCTTGGGGCCAGACCTAAGACTAAGGAGGCTGGGGTCTCTGTATCCCCTATTGCGTATTGCTCTTCATGTTACTCAGGGCTACCTAGAAAATTCTCAGGTCATTTATGCCCAGCATGTTGTCATGTCTGACAGCATTCCAGGGACCTCCAGCCATGCAGTAGAGTCAACTTGGGTGCAAGAGTTCAAGGCTGCGACTAGGGACCTTCGGTCCACATTGCAACTCTTTCCATCCCAGTTACAGGGGGCTTTTCAGTTTTGACAGGCCCCCTCCTCAGTCAGGTCTTCCCTGCCTAAACCTCAGGGAGTACCTGACGTGTCAGATTCCTCTGAGAAGGAAATGCTGGTGGATTCGGATGTTGAGGAGTGTTCCGTGTTGGGGTCCTCTCAGTTCTTTTGGGGACCCTTTTGAGGCTGATCCTGAGTGCTCAGCTGAGGGCCTGATCAGAGCCGTCTTAACTACTCTTAACATTCCCTTAGTTTAGGAGGTCCCTTCTGATCCCTCTGATGTATTCCAGGAGCCTGCTAAGCCCCTTACTTATTTTCCACCTAATCCCACTCTTGACCGCCTTGTGTCTGAGGAGTGAAAATCCCCGGACAAGAAACCATCTGTGTCCAAGAAATTTGCCAAGCTTTATCCCTTTTCTGAAGCTGCGCTTGCTCAGTGGGTTCATCCCACCCAAAGTGGATGCTCCTGTATCCAGGCTATCTAAATCTACTGCCTTGCCAGTCTCTAATGCCTCTGATACGGAAGTCTTTGGCTACTATTCCTCTAAGTCTCTTGACGTGGAAGATGGCGTTTCTCCTGGCGATCGTATCTGTTCGCCGTGTTGCGGAGTTGCAAGCTCTTCCCTGTAAACCACCATATCTGGTGTTTCACAGGGATAAGGAGGTGCTTCGCACTTCCAAGGAGTTTTTACCTAAGGTGGTCTCCGAGTTTCACATCAATCAAGAGATTGTGTTGCCCTCTTTCTGCCCTGACCCCACCTCTGACAAGAAGAGGGATCTCCACTTGTTAGACGTGGTGAGTTGTCTCAAGTTTTATGTGCATCGCACTGAGCCTATCAGGCAATCAGACGCGTTGTTCGTCATTCCTGAGGGTCCTAGGGCAGGAAGACCGACATCCAAAGTGACTATTGCTTCTTGGATGAAGTCCACTATTCGTAAGGCTTATGAGCTGATGAAGAAGCCTGTCCATTTCAGGGTCCCGGCTCATTCTACTCGATCTATTGGGGCCTCTTGGGCTTACAAGAATCAGGCCTCCACTGTTCAGTTATGTAAGGCGGCCGCTTAGTTGTCTGTGCACACCTTGTTGATGTACTGGCAAAATCTGATGCCAGCTTTGGGAGGAAAATCCTGGAGGCAGTATTGCCTGTCTAGGATTTTCCTTGGTTCTTGGTGCTTCCTTCAGTTTTGAGCACTGTTGGCTCTAGTTCAGTGTGCTATGTAAAAGTTCCTGGGGTGGTGTTACGCCTGTTTAGTGTCCGTTGACATTTCATTGTTTTGTTGGGCTATCTCTGATCTGCACTGGTGACTTTGGGGGCCTTGCACCTGGTCCTTGCCTTCTTCCCACCTCTGGGAAACTTGAAGGTTGGACATATCCCAGAGTTACCAGTAACCTGTATTGGACGACAGAGAAAAGAGGATTTTAGTCTTACCTGTTGAATCCTTTTCTCTTAGTCCATACAGGTTACTGGTCTCCCACCAACGATTCTCAAAATCGATTTTTATTGATAATATTGATTAGTTGTTACAGCCCTACTTTAAATAGTCTTTCCTGTGAACTAGCCCTAAAACTGTAGTCAAATAGTCCCTAGATTCATTATCAAGAATTTTTGCAAGGAACACTGATTTCTCTATATTTACTTTATATCCCGACGCTTTTGAATATATTTATTCCTGAATAAATTCCTTTGGTGTTTCTAACGTCAAGAGAATGTCGTCTGCATACAGATTAAGTTTAACCTGACCAAAACCAGCCGTATATTTTCCCTTGATCTCTGAATCCTCTCTAATCATTATTGCCAATGGTTCCAGCTCTAACGTGTACAGCAATGGCGACAACTGGCACCCTTGTCTGGTCCCATTTCCTCGTCTAGTCCTCTTTGAGAATGCATTCATCCTGTTGTGAATTACACACTTTTCTCTATTGTCCAATACAGGTTACCTGTAACTTTGGGTAGGCGATCCACCCCTTTAATTAGGTAGGAACAATTCTAGAATTGTATGCAGAGGGTGGAGCCTACCTTCCCTCCTTGGCTGCAGCTAGCCAACCAACTTCAGAAAGATTTGTTACTTGGTAAAGACACAGGCAAGAGAACAGTTCTGCTATCCCTTTAGAAGTTTTTTTTATTTTTCCGTTAGTAATGGAATACCACCATTAGGTGGATTTCCATAACTGACAATGCCCTTAGATGTGGCTAGCTCAGTGGCCAGGTGCTTTTTGTGGACCTTAAGCCCTGGGGGGAAAATCTTGGCTAAAAGTTCTTTCCTCAGGAGTGACCCACCGAGGCTTCTTCTTAAAACATAGTAATCTGAAGACAGAAGATCTGCAGGAAAGGTGAGCAACCCTTTGAGTGCTGCAGGTCCACATGTCCCACAGTGCCCCTCCGCACAGGGGTTTTTCCTTGGAGTTCCTAGTGCACACTCTTGCACCCATTAGGTCTATCTGTATGTCTTTTGGGTGTATTGGAGCAGGTTTATACGGTACTTAACCCTTTAGCTGGTGGTTTTGCATTCAGTTGGGTTTTTCTCTGACACTATTCCTACTGGTTCAATGTTTTTTTGTGTATCCTAACATGTTCTAGTGATGTTTCATGTCTTAATATTACACCTTCAATTTTGTAAAATAAAGGTGCTCTTTACCGCATAGGCGCCATTGTTCCATTCACACCTATAGTTTGGGGCATATCTCTGCATCCGTTTAACCTAGCCACTTCAGAGATGGCTCATTTTTCTTGTCTGCCCTTGCTCTATCCTCTGGTTAATGTTTCCAGTGTGTTGGGGGGGGGGCTTAGGGGGCTTTGGGCACTGTTTGGGTACTTTTTCTGGGAAAACTACATTTCCCATGAGCGCTTGCTTCACGTGCTCATTTCTGATTTGCTTCTGCCGTGGCAGCCATTTTGTGCTATTTCCAGAACAAGTATTCTACACAGGGCTTGGAATCTCCTTCTCTCCTCTGCTGATTAACCCTTCCCCTGCCAGATAAGTCTAAATTAGCGATTTCTGGGGTGAAGCTTTAATCCTACACACTGTAATTGGGTGACTTCTTATACTGTAAGGTTATTGACACTGTGAGAATGTCTATACCGTTGGAGCTTATGGCCAGACCTAAGACTAAGGATGCTGGGGTCTCTGTATCCCCCATTGCTTTTCCTGTCATTCAGGGTTACCTAGAGAATTCTCAGGTCATTTATGCCCAGCATGTTCTGATGTCCCTGAGAGTCTTCCAGGGATCTTCAGCCATGTATTAGAGCCAGTTTGGGTGCAAGAGTTCAAGGCTGCTACTAGGGACCATAGGTCCACATTGCAATCTTTTCCATCCAGGTTACAGGGGGTCTTCCATTCCTGGCAGACCCCCTCCTCCATCAAGTCTTCCCTGCCAAAACCTCAGGGTGTACCTGACGTGTCAGATTCCTCTGAGGAGGAACTGCTGGTGGATTCAGATGTTGGGCTCCTCTCAGTTTTTTGGGGATCCTTTTGAGGCTGATCCTGAGCCCTCAGCTGAGGGCCTGATCAGGGCTGTTTGAAATACCCTAAACATTCCTTTAGTGCACAAGCTTCCTTCTGACCCTTCTGACGTGTTTCAGGAGCCTAAAAAGCCCCTTACTTGCTTTCCACCCAACCCCACTCTTGACCACCTTGTGTCTGAAGAGTGGAAATCTCCGGAAAGAAAACAGTCTGTCTCCAAGAAATTTGCCAAGCTTTATCCCTTCTCTGAGGCTGTGCTTGCTCAGTGGGTTCATCCTCCCAAAGTGGATGCTCCTATCCCCAGGCTATCTAAGTCTACTGCATTGCCAGTGTCTGATGCGTCTGCTCTAAAGGACTTGACTGACAAGAAAATTGAGGTCTCCCTCAAGTCCATTTTTGCCACTGCTGGTACTGCCATTCATCCAGCATTTGCTGCAGCATGGGTGAACCGGGCCATTGTGGTCTGGACTGAACAGCTCACCCTTGCTATTCGTCAGGGTGCTCCTACTTCGGATATGTTGCGCCTCCTTGCCAACGTTTCTGAGGCACAGCACTATGTTTCTGCTGCCTTATTTGATGCCATCCGGTTGGTGGTTAGGGTTTCCACCATGTGTGTGGTTGCCAGACGAACTCTTTGGCTCAAGCTCTGGTCTTCTGACACTGCTTCAAAGAGGGCATTGCTCTCCTTGCCTTTTCAAGGCACTTCTTTGTTTGGGCCAGATCTTAAGGATCTGATCAGTGAGGCCACAGGGGGTAAGAGTACCCTTCAACCCTTGGTCCCTTGGAAGAAAATGCCACTTAAGCGCAACCGGTATTTTTGCTCCTTTCAGAATGAGACACGTCCGGTGAACCAGATGGTTCCTAAAGCTCCGCGTACCTCATCCAAGCCCAAACAGCAAGGTCTCCTCTGGCCGTCTACGTCACTATCCCAGCATTTGCGAGGATTCGGTGACAGACCCATGGGTTTTACAGGTGGTGGTGGGAAGGGTACAGGATCCCTTTTGTCTCTCTTTTCCTCCCTTTTGCATCTTTCCTTCTCATACGCCTCAGGGCGTGGAGAAACGCAGTCTGTTCGGCACTATTCAGGCTCTTCTGGACAAGGAGGTTCTAGAGCCGGTTCCTGTTCAGGACAGAGGTATGGGTTTTTACTCAAACCTCTTTGTGGTCTCCAAGAAGGATTGCAGTTGTCGTCTCATTTTGGATTTGAAGGCTCTCAGTTCATTTGTAATCCGGACACATTATCATCAGGAGTCTCTACGAACGGTGATTGATTGCTGCCATGTCCCCGAGGGAATTCCTTGCATCTCTGGATCTTCAGGACGTGTATTTACACATAGCCATTCATCCAGAGAGCCAGTGGTACCTCTGATTTGCCTGCGACTGGGGACATTTTTAGTTTTCAGCTCTTCCATTTGGTCTGACGACAGCTCCTTAATTCTTCAACCATGTTCTGGGAGCCTTAGTGTCCGTCCTCCACCGGGACGGCATCAGAGTTACTCCATACATGGACAACCTGCTTCTGAAAGCCCCCTCTGTGGAACTTCATCAGCAGGTTCAGCAATGCATTGATGATCTCACCCATCACGGGTGGATCATCAACTTTAAACAAATCAGACCTTGTTCCATCCCAGCCTCTGGGCTTCATGGGCCTTCTCTTCGACACCCAGAAGAGCATGATGTTTCTCATGGACGAGGTAGCTCACCAGATAGCGGTCCTGGCTCAAGATCCAGTTCCAGCCAAGAAGCTGTCCTCTCTAGTGGGGAAATTCATCTCCACCATAGAAGCGGTCCCATTTGCCATGGAGCACACCAGGGAACTCCAGAGGTTTGTGATCCAGGTGTGCAGGGGTCAGCCGGGCCTTGTGAAGATGTCAGTGTCGCTCCCTCTTCATGTGGAACTGAGTTTGTCATCGTGGCTCGACCTCGCCAATCTGCTGAAGGGCAAGTCCTTCCTGGTATTCTTCTGGACCATGGTGATGACGGATGCCAGCCTCTCCGGCTGGGGAGCGGTCCTGGGTCGCCTGAGTGCTCAGGGTTGGTGGTCTCCGTAGGAATCTCTCCTTCCCATCAACATGTTGGAGCTTCGGGCCATATTTCATGCCCTTCATCACTGGACATCTCAGCTGGAAGACTGTCCAGTCCGGGTACAGTCCGACAAAGCCACAACAGTGGCTTACATAAACAAGCAGGGTGGAATAAGAAGTCCCGCCTCTTGGTTAGAGGTTAAGGCTATTTTGTCCTGGGCAGGAGAACACATTCCTGCCATATCCGCAGTGCACATTCCTGGCGTAGACAATGTCATGGCGGACTTCCTTAGTCGACATACAGTGTACAACAGAGAGTGGGAACTGCACCCAGAGGTGTTCACCCTCATTGTTCAGAAGTGGGGTCTTCCTTACATAGACCTGATGGCGACAAGACACAACAGAAAGGTTCCGAGGTTCTGCTCTCGATGGAGGGATCCACTAGCTCTGGTGGTGGATGCCATGTTCATTCCTTGGTTATTTCCTCTGGCCTACATCTTTCTTCCCCTCCCAATTTTGCACAGGGTGTTAGGGAAATTACGACTGGAGCGTTGTCCAGTCATTCTAATTGCTCCATACTGGCCTCCCCAAGCTTGGTTTCCGGAGTTCTGGATCGGTCAGTGGTGGAGCCATTCCACATCCCTTGCCGTCCGGATCATCTACAGGGTTACCTATGTAAGGAGGATGTTCATTGTCTAGCTTTGACGGCTTGTAAATTGAATCCTCAATATTGAAGAAGAAAGGGTTTTCTTCTGGCATGGTGGCTACTATGCTCAGTGCCTGCAAGCCCGTTTCTTCCAAGATCTACTATCGTGTCTGGTCGACCTTCTTATCTGGGTGTGCCGATAATGACCTGTCTCAGGAGTTTGATCTTCCTACGGTCCTGGCCTTTTTGCAGGACGGTGTGAATAAGGACCTCAGTTTGTTCCCTTAAAGTTCAGACCTCTGCTCTCTCTGTTTTCTTTCAGAGGCGCATTGCCATCCTTCCTGATGTCAAGGTTTTCTTCCAGGGCGTTGCTCATTCTCATCCTGCCTTCAAGAATCCTGCTCATCCGTGGGATCTTAATTTTGGTTTTGGGCATCCTTCATCGCCCTCCATTTGAGTATTTGGCTACTATTCCTCTACGCCTGTTGACATGGAAAATGGCTTTTCTCCTGGCGATCGTGTCCGCTCACTCTGTCGCGGAGTTACATGCTCTGTCTTTTAAACAACCCTATTTGGTGTTTCACAAGGACAAGGTGGTGCTTTGCACCTCTCAGGAGTTTCTCTCGAAGGTGGTGTCGGAGTTCTACATCAATCAGGAGATTGTGGTGCCTTCTTTCTGCCCTGACCCCACCTCTGACAAGGAGAGGGATCTCCACTTTTTGGATGTGGTGAGTTGTATTAAGTTTTATGTACATCGCACTGAGTCTATCTGGCAATCTGACTTGTTGCTCATCATTCCTGAGGGTCCTAGAGCAGGAAGACCTGCATCCAAAGTGACTATTGCTTCTTGGATCAAGTCTACTATTCATAAGGCTTACAAGCTGAGGAAGAAACCTGTCCCTTTCAGGGTCACTGCTCATTCTACACGATCTATTGGGGCCTCTTGGGCTTACAAGAATCAGGCCTTTGCTGATTAGTTGTGCAAGGCTGCCACTTGGTCATCTGTGCACACCTTTTCGAAGCACTACTGTGTTGATGTACTGGCACTGGCTGATGCCAGCTTTGGGAGGAAAATCCTGGAGTCATTTTTGCCTGTCTAGGATTCTCTTTGGTCTTGGTGCTTCCTTCACTTTTGACCCCCGTTTGATCTAGTTCAGTGTACTGTGTAACCGTTGGGGGGTGTTACCCCTGTCCAGTGTCTATTGACACTTCGTTAGTTTTTTTGGGCTATCTCTGATGTAATGGTTCATATCTGCTCTGGTGGCTTTGGGGGGGCCTTGCGCCTGGTCCTTTCCTTATTTCCTGCCTCTGAGAAACTCAATGGTTGGACATCCCTTTTCTCTTAGTCCATACAGGTTACTGGTTTCCCACCCTGTCAAGGGACAATGCTTGGCTCTCCTGTGGCAGACCATGGGGGTCCTTCATGGTCACACTCACAGGAGTCTTCTTTTCCTTCCACTATCTAGTCAATAGTGTCTCAAATCTTTCAAATCTTTCTGGAGCTGGTTGGCTAGCTGCAACAAAGGAGGGAAGGGAGGCTCTACCCCCTGCATACAATTCTAGAATTGTTCCTACCTAATTAAAGGGGCGGATCACCTACCCAAAGTTACCAGTAACCTGCATGGACGAAGAGAAAAGGATTTAACAGGTAAGACTAAAATCCTATTTTCTTCATGCTGTGTCATAGACTCCTTTATTGTGTTTACTTATGTTTTAAATGTGAGTCTCTATGTTTTTGAATTCAATAAAATGTCTATACATTGTGTTCATCTTTTGACTCTGGATTGAGTGCCTCTTTCTTTGTCGGGGGCTGTGAGCTGAAATAAGCTAAGCTGTGAGATATTTTGTGAACAAATTGAATGTGTATGTTCTGTGTTGTGTTAGTCTGGTAAGGGAGGGGTTAACCCCATTAATATTCGATCATGGGGTATGATTACACTTAAGGACCGCTTAGACATTATTCGGATAACTGGATAACTGGCACATGTGAAAAGAGAGGGTGAAACTGACCGCTCTGCAGTCAATTTAAGACTCCCCTAATAATCACAGCGCACCTGCAGGAGTGCAAGATCCATGACGTGCCAGAACTTCGCTGGTCTTTAACCCCTTAAGGACTGGGAAAATCAGAGGTGGATTTGACTTAAGGACCGGAGCAATTCTGACCTTTTTGACTATGTCTTTGTTCAACAGTGTTTTCCCTCTTAGGCTTTTATTCCACCCCAATAAATTATATACTGTTTTTTTACAAACAAATAGGGCTTTCCTTTGATACCCCACTTATATGGATAACCCACCATTTACTTTATTAAAATTAAAGAAAAATGTAAAAAAAAGTGTAAAAAAAACCCCACCATTTTTGTTTTTCATGGAGTTTTAAGTAAAGAAAGTAAATGCAAAATATGAAGCCTCCTGTCATGTAGTAAAATTGGGCGCAAAGGGTTACATTTTTATGGAGACTGCACGAAAGGTATAACCAGTAAGTCATACCTACAAAATGCGCAGTTTAAAGTGGCCGCTGTCCCCCCCTGGGTGAAAATCCCCATGTCCCTTTTTCCCACCCTATTTTCCCACTTTTTTTTTTTTTTTTTTTTATAAATTTTTATTGAGAAAATAAGCATTACAAAGAGCATATGACAACAACAGACATTTACAGGTAAAGGTAGAGTTAACGGTTATCAGCTAAAATGACTAGCTTAGACTTCTAAGACATAGATGAGAGAAACGGTAAAATTTACTTACCGATATTTTCTTTTCTTCTGTGTCCCTTCCACGGCATCAACCAATGGGTATTGTCCCCGCCCCATAGCTATGTAGGACCAATTGTTTAATGTTTAAAAGGGAAGTCTCGCGTTACTGTAGTCAGTCACCTTTTGTCCAAGCTGAAAAAACACCAAACAATATAATTAGAGGGTAGGGTATGCCGTGGAAGGGACACAGAAGAAAAGAAAATATCGGTAAGTAAATTTTACCGTTTCTTCTGTGTCCCCTGTCCACGGCATCAACCAATGGGACGTACCAAAGCCGTGTCCATTAGGGAGGGTAATTTACATATAATGCGGTGTCTTACCACTCACGTAGATATGACTGCCTCCAGTACTTGTCTCCCAAATTTCGCTTGAGCAGATGATTGAACATCTAACTGATAATGTTTAATAAAGGTCGAAATAGACGACCAAGTTGCGGCCTTGCATATATCCTCTATAGAGGCTTCGGCCTTAGCTGCCCAAGATGTGGCAATGGCTCTAGTAGAATGTGCCTTAATAATACTAGGAGCTACTGTCCCTGATTCTGCATAAGTTATCCTGATGCATTCTGAAATCCATCTAGAAATAGATGCCTTAGAGGCTGCCCCGCCTTTGTATTTGCCAAAGAAATGGACAAATAAGTTATCAGTTTTTCTAAAATCCTTGGTTCTAGAAAGATAGCAAGATATGCATCTTACTACATCCAAATTGTGTAAATTTTTTTCCTTTTCATTGCCAGGATTTGAACAAAATGATGGCAGAATAATTTCCTGATTAATATGAAAAGAGGATACCACCTTTGGTCTAAATGAAGGTTTAGTCCTTAGAACAATCTTATCCTGATGTATCACCATATATGGGGAAGTAATAGATAGTGCCTGAATTTCATTGACCCTCCTGGCTGAAGTGACGACTGTTAGAAAAACGGTCTTTAGAGTCAATAATTTCAGGGGTATATCTTGAATTGGTTCGAATTTTGAAGATGATGCCAATTGGTTTAGTACAATATTTAAATCCCACGGAGGGACCACATCCTTAATCCGGGGTCTTGATTTCACTACAGATTTCATAAATCTCTTTATCAAATCATCCTCCGCCAGATGTGATGCTAATATGGCTGAAATGGCTGAAACCTGAACCTTTAAAGATGCAGGACTGAGTCCTAAATCATAGCCTCTCTGTAGGAACTGAAGGACCCTTGGAGCAGTAACCTCTGATCTAGATATATCATTATTTCTACACCAAGTACTAAACTTCTTCCAGATCTTGTAATAGATCTTAGTAGTAGATTGCTTCCTTCCCCCTAATATTGTATTTATAACGGATTTTGAAAGTCCCTTGAGCTGTAGTGATTCCCTCTCAGCCTCCAGGCCTTCAATTTGAAGAAAAGAGGATTTGGATGAACTATGGGCCCTTGAATCAATAAGTCCTGACGTTTCGGTAGTGTCCATGGTTCTTCTATGGACATGTTCACTAGGTCTGCATACCAGACTCTTCTTGGCCATGCAGGTGCTATCAAGATGACATTTGATTTTTCTCTTCTTATCTTCTTGAGAACTTCCAGTAATAGTGGAATTGGAGGAAATATGTACGCCAATTGATGGTCCCATCTTTGGGATAGAGCGTCCTGTGCTTCCGCTTTCTGATCCTTCCAGCGGGAAAAGAACTTCCTGCACTTGGTGTTGTTCCTTGAGGCCATGAGGTCTATTTCTGGGGTACCCCATTTTTTCTCTATTAGATGGAATACTTCTGGATTGAGAGCCCATTCTCCCTGATCCAATTGGTTCCGACTCAAGAAGTCTGCTTGAGTGTTCTGCACTCCTGGTACATGAACTGCCGTAATTGCTTTCAGATTTCTTTCTGACCACAGTAGTATTGATTCTGCTTCCAGAAACAATCTTCTGCTTTTCATTCCTCCCTGATTCTTTAAATACAGTACTGTTGTCATGTTGTCTGAATAAACTCTGACTGCTTTTCCTTTCAAGTACTTCTTGAGTCTCTTCAAAGTCTTCTTCACAGCTTTGAGTTCCAATATGTTTATATGTAACTGCTTCTCTTCCAATGACCACTCTCCTTGAATCGCTTGAGTCTTCCATACTGCTCCCCAACCCTGTAGGCTGGCGTCCGTCGTCACATTCTCCCACTGTACTGGTTTCAGGGATGTTCCCCTTGATAGATTCAGGGGTTTCTTCCACCACAATAACTCCTTCCTTATATTGGGAGGTACCGTGATCTTCTGAAATTTTTCCCTGTAGTTCTTGTTCCATTTTCTCAGGAAATGTATCTGAATGTTTCTCATATGAAGTTTTGCCCATGGTAATACTTGAACCGTAGATGTTAGCACTCCCAAGAGCTGCATGAAATCCTGCGCTGAATGAATCTTCAGGGAAAGAAAACTTCCAACGCTCTGAACAATTCTCCTCTGTCTGTCTCTTGATAGATAAACCTTTCCTATGCGGGTGTCTATATCTATTCCTAGAAAAACCAGTCTCTGCATTGGTTTTGGCTGACTCTTCTGGAAATTTATAAGCCAATCCAGATTCTGGAGGTGGCTTATGGTGTAATCCGTGTGTCTTTTTGCTTGTTGTATGGAATTTGATATGACTAGCAGATCGTCTAGATAAGGAATTATGGCTATCCCTCTTTCTCTTAAGTGCTCTAGAGCTGCTGCCAATATCTTGGTAAACACTCTCGGCGCTGCTGATAGTCCAAACGGAAGGGCTGCAAACTGAAAATGGTTCTTTCCTATTGCGAATCTCAGAAACTTGCGATGATCCTTGTCTATTGGGATATGATGATATGCATCCCTTAGATCCACTGTTGTCAAATATGCTTTCATGGGAATTGATTTCAGTAGGGATGACACTGTCTCCATCTTGAATGGTCTGTACTGAAGATACTTGTTGAGACCTTTCAGATCCAGAATGGGCCTGTAATCTCCTGAAGACTTTGGTACTATAAAGAGATTTGAATAAATCCCTGTTTTCTTCTGCCATTCCGGAACCTCTTCTATC
This sequence comes from Rhinophrynus dorsalis, assembly GCA_037306005.1. Taxonomy (NCBI): domain Eukaryota; kingdom Metazoa; phylum Chordata; class Amphibia; order Anura; family Rhinophrynidae; genus Rhinophrynus; species Rhinophrynus dorsalis. Next base: position 178,981,015 of record CM074720.1, on the reverse strand, counting down.
ACCTGTTTTTGTAATAAATTCTGAATTATGTTTAACAGACCCTTTGCTTTTTGAGGATTCTTCGGGATAGCCGATGTCCTGAAAATATTCTTGAGAGGTCTTTTGATGAAAATCAGCGGATACCCTGTCTCCAAGACCTGTAACACCCAGTGGTCGCTTACTAAGTCCTTCCATACTGGTTGGAACACATGCAAACGACCTCCTACCGGTGTCAGAGGCAGGGCCCGCTGCTCCTCAAAGATACTCCTTTCTAAACTGACCTCTTCCAGCGTATTCCTTCTTAACTGTCCCCCTGTGGCTGGAAGAAAATGAAGGCTTTCGCTGTTCATACGGTTTATTGGGCTGGTATTTTCTTGCTTCTCTGTAGGACTGTCTTTTACCTCTGTAACCTGATGTTCTAACTGCTGTACCTGTCAGGTTTCTTCTTTCTTGTGGTAGGAAGGAACTCTTCCCACCCGTCATATTCTTAATGATTTCTTCCAAATGATGGCCAAATAATAGTGCGCCTTCAAAGGGTAAAGTAACCAGTTTGTTCTTAGATGATGCGTCTGCTCCCCATGATTTTAACCATAATGCTCGTCTAGTTGTAATTGAAAGCGCAGACGATCTAGATGTTAATTTAATTATATCTAATGACGCATCACAGGTCAACCCAACTGCGTCCTTAATTACTGATAATTCCTTTAATAGATTACGTCTGGATACGGATGATTCTATCTTTTCTTCAAATTCATTTAACCAAATTCTAATAGTTCTAGCCATACAAGTCATGGCTGTGGCTGTTTTAAGATTCTGTCCCAGAACTACAAATTGCTTCTTCAATGCTCCTTCCATTTTCCTCTCCATATTATCTTTTAATGAATAACCATCTTCCATTGGAATAGTTGTTCTTTTTGCTATATGAGCTATAGCAGCATAAATTTTAGGTGGGGTAATCCAATCTTGAACTTCCTCCTCCTTAAAGGGATACATCTTTGTAAATTTTTTGGGCATAGATATCCTTTTATCCCCTTTCTTCCATTCTGTCTTAATAATGTCTGAAATAGATTGGTGGATAGGAAACACAGGGATCTCCTTTTTATTTCCTACAAACGCAGTATCTAATACATTCAATTGCTTTGGAGTATCTGTTAATCCCAGAGACTTACGCATTGTCCTCAAAAGGTTATCTATCTTGTCAATATTGAATGATGCCTCATCTTCTGTTATTTCACCTTCTTCCTGGGATGACTCCTCAGATGTTATCTCCTGAAGGCTTACTGCATCTTCAGCATCATTAAACCTATTAGATGTCCCTTTATCTGGGTCGTCCATTCTCTGCCTTTTTCTAGAACTAACTCCCATTTGCATTGACACAAAAGTGTCTTGCATGGAAGTCTTCATCCAGGATAAAAAATCCTGAAATTGGTTAGGCATCTCTGGGGTAGCAATCTTTCTTAAACAATCAGGGCATAACTTGGCAGAATCAGTAACAGGAATCTTAACCTCACATCCTGAACATGTTTTAAACTTCTGGTTTCTAGCCTCTATTTCTGTAACAGGCTTATCCTTAATAGGAGTCTGCTTAGGAGGAGCAGACATGATGAAATTTAAAATCACCTTTTATTAATAATCTTTTAAAAAATGTATCCTAATCCTAGCCTTGAGCAGACAATCATGCTAACCTTGCTGTTTAAATAGTGACTCCATTATGACAACAGGAACACACCATGGCCCTCAAGCAACTTGCTGTATCAAGATAAGCAATCTTTAAAACATGTTTTATTCAAGATTTTTTAAGCATCAATTGACTCACCTATCTAGCTGGGCCTTTGGGACAGATCCTTAACTCCATTAACCCGTTCAATAATCCTCTGGTTGTTGGCGTGCGTTCCACGCTGAACCGCATATCCATTCTGGCGGATGGAGTCTGCATCAGGATTGTCCCGCCTCCCTCCAGTCTTCTGCTGACACGGGACGAAGAGGAAGTGTGCCTTGTATAAGAAGAGGCATCCCTTGTCGGCGCATAGCGCGAAACCAAGGGCTCCGGCATCCTATCCGGTCAGACAGCACTGCGGCGGCCATACATGAGGTAGGATCCTCGTGCAATGAATCTTCCTTCACTCTTTCTGTTGAGCGTTCACGCTCCACATCTCGTCCCCATAGCTATGTAGGACCAAAAAAGACTGACTACAGTAACGCGAGACTTCCCTTTTAAACATTAAACGATTGGTCCTACATAGCTATGGGGCGGGGACAATACCCATTGGTTGATGCCGTGGACAGGGGACACAGAAGAAATAGAAAAATAAAGAGGGGTATAGAGAAAGGAAGAGAAGGGTCAGAAGGAGGAAGTGTAATGTGCATCTAAAGAGAGAAGAGGAAAAGGAAGATATGCAAGATATAGGTGGAAAGTATAAGAAAAGAGAAGGGAAAGAAAACTAATATGTAGAATCGATAAGAGAGGGAGGAAGGGGAGTAAAGGAATAAGAGGAGGAAGGGTCAGGGGAAGGGAATTGCCACACCAGTGATGGGAAGCTCTATATGAAGTGAATGGCTTTCAGGTATCGAGAGGAACACTTTGAAGTGTGCCTCGATGTGATATGAATGATTGGCTATAACATGAAATGATATGCCAGGGGACGTCCTTTCAAGCAGTCTCACGTGGTGGCAGGATTAGAAGCATGGAGAGTAGATGTATAGTCATACCATGGGAGCCATGTGTCCTCGAAAAAAGGAAGGGAATGTGTGGCAATAGCATGACAGCGCTCCAGGAGTAGCCAAGAGTTAACTGCTTCAAACCAATTTTGTATAGAAGGAGGAGCGGTGGATTTCCAGTTCCGAGGTATCAGAGATTTAGCAAGATTCAAGAGGGGAAAGATGACAAGGGTGTGCTTACGCGACAGAAGGGGCATTTCTGAAGGGCCTATTAGGAAAAGACAAAGAAGAGGGTTCGGGCGAAGAGAGAGGGCGAATATTAGATTAATAGTATCAATGACTGCAGTCCAAAATGTTGATAGCTTCGAACACGTCCACCAGATGTGGAAGATGTCTCCGACCTCAGAAAGACATCTCCAGCACAAGGAGGAAGTATGTGGATAAGCCAGAGAAAGCTTTTGGGGTGTCATGTACCATCGTGAGATAATTTTGTAGTTTAGCTCCCTAAACTGAGAACCTCTAGGGAGGCGGCAATTAAGGTATAAGATTTTTGTCCAAAGGACGGGAGAGATAGAAGTGGCTAAGTCGTTCTCCCAAGCGATAAAGAAGGTGGGTCTAGGGGATGTGAGCGCTAGAGAAAGCAAATTGTACATAAAAGATAATGGTCTTTTTACAAGGATCTGACCAATTGTCACCTTTTCAAAGGTCGTAAGATCACGGAGAATATGTTCATGACGGAACAAAGAGTTGAGCCAGCTTTTGAGTTGTTGAGAGGGAAAGAATGACAAGGAGTCAAGGGGGTTTAGAGCGAGAGAAGAAGGGAGTGTAGCCGACTGAGTAGGAAGGAGCAAAGGAGCTAAAGATTCCAAAGAGTGAAGGCTCCATGTGGTCAGGGGCGCAAAGGAGGAAGGATTGAGCAGACCAGGAGGGAAGTCGGGGTTACCAAAAATGGAAACAAGAGGAGATGGAGGTGGAGAGAGATTATGAGGGCTCCTACTTCGCATCCAGGTGGTAATAATGGGATTAAGTATTGGGTGTGAAGTACAGAAGGGTCGAGGAGAGGTAGAAGAGGACCATATCAATTGAAGAAAGTCAGCGCCTTCGAGTGAAGGTAAGAGTGATTGAACCCAGCGAGCGGGATGAGGCAAGGAGAAATCTAAAATTTTCGAGAGGGCAGCTGCTTTATAATATCTGTGAAAGTCAGGGAGACCAAGACCTCCCTGTTTCCAGTGTCTAGAAAGAGTGTCCAGACGAAGTCTGGGATGAGTGTGATTCCAAATAAAGGTGGAGACGGTAGAGTTGAGGGTAGAGAAGAAATTGCGGGGAAAGGAAACAGGTAAAGTGTTGAATAGGTATAAAAGACGAGGAAGTACCATCATTTTTATAGCGTTAATTCTTCCAGTCCAGGAGATGAAAGTTCGGCTCCATTTAGCTAGTTCAGTCTCTATTGAAGATAGTAAGGGTTTGGTATTGATGTCAACTAATGAGTGAAGATCCGGACATAGATTAACACCTAGATATGTAATGTGGGCCGAGGCCCATGTGAAGGAAAACTTGGATTGAAGCTTGAGTTTGCGTTGGACAGGTATATTGACGTTCAAAATTACCGATTTAAGAAAATTGACTTTGGCTTGTGAGAAGTATGAGTATTCCTCCAAGAGTTTTAGTAAAGAAGGAAGAGAGGACTCAGGGCGTGAAATAAAATGTGTTAGTTGCCAGGGTAAGTTTTTGTGAAGAAGGATGCCAACACCCCGTTTCTTTTCATTAGAGGAGGCAAAGTAAGTAGTAGAATAATGTCTATCAGAAAAGCGAGGAGTGTTGAGGGAGGAGAAATGTGTTTCTTGTACAAGTACGATGTCAGCACGTAAGCGATGAAAGTCCCTGAGAGCTACAGCTCTCTTTGTGGGGGAATTCAGTCCCTTGGCATTCACAGTCATCATTGTGATATGAGCCATTTGGTATTGATGCCAAAAGCAATGTCTCGGTTCTCATCACTGGTGTGCCAAGGGAAATAGGGGGAGGAAGAAGGGAAGGAGAAGGAAAGAGTAAAGTAAGTAAGCATTTGGAGTGTGTGTCTGTAGAGGAGTGAGAGAGAGCAAGAGGAGCTAAGAGCTCCGGCGACTAGTGTCTAGGGGAAGGTAAAGAAGACAAGGCGAGGGCGGCCCAGTGAAGAGTCTCCCCAAGGACTGTTAGTGAAGGCATAGTGTTAGAAGTGTAGTACGTCAGGAGTTACCGAGATATTGAGAAAGTTTCCTAGTGGTGCGGAGAGTATAGTAGGAGGAAATAGGGAGTCAAAGAGTAAGCGGTTTGGAGCGAAGTGTAAAGTATCATACTGGATTCAGCTAGATAGATGAATGTTAACATAAAAAACAACTGAAGAAAAAAGAAAGGTGGAAGAGTAAACCAGAGAGAGCCTGATCTTGGAGGAGAGCTAAAGACAAAACATTAAAAAGTATATGCGTATAGAGTAACAAGAACTGTATTGGGGTATACAGAATGGGAGATTCCAAGGTAAGTACAAGTAAATGGCAATAATAGTATGTTAATGCCAATCAGGAGGCAGCAATAAATTGTGAAATTAACAAGAACAATTATAACAATCAACACAACATGTTCATCATCAATACCAACTGCACGATCATTAGCAGTCTAAATGAAAACCAAGAGTGAAAGAAAGAAAGAATAGAGAATGAAATAAGGAAAGAGGGCTGGGTCACATAAAGTAGTAAAGTACAGCGGAGGAAGAGGAGAGGGACATAAGGAACAGCTTGGAAGTAAAGGATATAAAGAGGAAAAAGTCAGAGTTGCCCCCAGAGGAGAACTGTAAGAAGTTCGGTGAAGGGACAGTAAGGGGGGGATGATAATCCATGAGGATTCACAATAATTGAGAAAGAGTTGTATGGCAATATCCGATAAAAGCTGGTGGTGATGTAGGCTACAGGTAAGTAAAAAGTGAGTGACAAGAGGGAGGGAGAACATGATAGAGCATAATAAACATACAATATTATATAAGGTACAGTATGTATAGTAAGGTAAAAACAGTTCTGCAACAGATTACCAGAGTCCCAGAGCAGTCTCTAGAAGAGGGGGGGAATCTAGATGACCCAGCAGCTTGACAAGAACTTCATACATGGAGATGTATTGATGAATGAAAAAGTTTCAACAGCAAACAATCACGTTGAAGAGATAAGGGCAACAATAGCCGTTCTTAGGGACCACATAGGTGTAGGTAAAAGTCCAACAGTATGTCCTCAGAGTCCAATCAGGTCCAGGATGCGATGGGTTCAGGAGTGGAGGTAGCGATTTCTCCAAGGCGTCTTAGCTTGTGTTTCCTGGCAGGGGAATCTGGGGACCATTCGAGCCTTTTCCCTGCTTTAGGAGGCGGTGTATGGGGTATGTTGGGAGTGGAAGGGAGAGAGATGCCAAGTGTCGCCACAAAGGATGGGATGTCAGCGACCGAGTGTAGTGAAGCAATCTTCCCGTTGTAAGAGACGTTTAGTGAGAAAGGAAAGCCCCATCTGTACTTGATGCCGAGGTTTCTTAGATGATCTGTAAGCACTTTAACAGACCTCCGAAGTTGGAGTGTGAAGGGGGATAGGTCGTTGTACAATGTGATATCAGAGCCCTCATGTGTTATCTTTGGCATTTGTCTACTTTTCCGCATCAAAAGCTCTTTAATCTCATACCTGTGGATGCAGGCGAGAACGTCGCGTGGGGCGCCATTTTCTTTAGGCCTCAGGGCCCTGTGTATTCTTTCGATGTGAATCGGACCAATGGCGTCGCCACCTAGCATGTTGGAGAATAAAGAACCCACAGAACTCCGTAGCTGTGACGGGGAGACAGATTCCGGTAAGTTCTTGATCCTTATATTGTTTCTGCGGCCTCTGTTTTCAATGTCGTCTAAGCGTGAGTTGAGAGAGGCAATAGTTTCTTTTTGATCATATATAATCTGTTCCAATCCGTGAGCATGGTCCGCTATTCTTGAGTGGTCTTCTTCAAGGGTTGTCACTCGATCAAGAAGTTGCGACAGGTCTTCCCTAATTGAAGAAATTTCTTCATGTAGGGTAGCTTTAACCTCCGATACTAAATTCCGCAAGTCATCTTTGGAGGGAAGATCTGCCTTGATACCGGACATAATATCCAGGATGTCCTCTTTGGTGAGAGGGGTTGAGGATACCATAACGTTCGGACAGACAGGGCCCTGGTGTCGTGGAGCCCGAAGTTCCAAAGGTGAGTGATCAGGCTGAATCTCCGCCGTGTCTGCAGTCGAGGGATGGGGTGAAGCCGATGACGTAACCGGGTTAGGCTCAGCCGAGGAAGAAGAGTTGGTGAGGTATCTAGCAATACCCAGCCTAACCGCAGATTGCGGTTTCTTTTGTTTTGGCATTCGATGCCCAAGGCTTCTCCTGACAAATATAGGTGAATGTGGTTAAGAACATACCACAGATGCAGCTATGAGAGAGCGTTCAGTCCATGGGGAAGAGGATCCTCACTGAAAAGCGACCGCCATCTTTCGAGGTCAAACCACGCCCCCTATTTTCCCACTTTTTTGATCATTACATTTGGCGGTGTGTGTAAGTGTATTACATGGCTCCACAACAATCACACTTCCAATTTTGTTTCTTGAGATGTTTTTTTAAAAAATAAAATATTTTATTTGTAAAAAAAAAAAAAAAAAAAAGTGTTGTTTTTATTTAAAAAAAAAAAAAAAAAAAAGTGTATTTAGCAGGTCAGAAATTGACCTGCATCTAGCCATCCTCCTGCACCAGCAGTGAAGAGGTAACACCCCCAGCTGCTGTATTTTTTATTTCCACTAGGTGTCTCCTCTCTCCTCTCTGCTTCTCTGTCCCTTACTTTGATGTAAGGGACGCATTGGCAGAGAGGAGACACTAGAGGCAGTAAGTAGCACTGCCTCATTCACTGATTTAGAATGCCGGTACATGTGATTGCTGATGCAGCGATCACATGACCTGGCACAACCGACAGAGGCTGAGACTGAACGGTCCGGTACTGGATCGCTCAGTCTCAGCCTGGAATGAATGGTAGCAGCGTGCACGGCAGCGCGCTGCTACCATTTAACACTTGACGTACCAGGACCGTCACTGGTCCTTAAAGCAAATTTACCCTTGACGGTCCTTGTACGTCAAGGGTCGTTAAGGGGTTAAAACCAAGCCTTTTTTCCCCTTCCTTTGCAGTTGTACAAGTGATTGATAGCAGTCTATGATGGGTGTGTTTTTGGTTGTTGGCTGGTTTGTAATTTATGTCTTTCTGCTATAAGCAGTGGGAGAGTGAATACCTGAACTTGTGAATTTTCATCAGTGTGTAAGTGCTGCACTGTGGTAAATGCCAGGAATTTAAATGGCAGGGGATTCAAACACAGTAGATTCAACAGGGAAACAAATACTTCTTAATTCTGCATTATTCAGCACCAGGGACTTGGGCCATTTTCTTATAGGCCAGACACATTTTCAGAATTTTTGGTATCCATATATTTAGACTTGATTTTTGCTGGTAACTTTCTGGTTATATATGGAAAACATATATATTTATTTATCAGTCGTGTGAAAAAGAAAGTACACCCTCTTTAATTCTATGGTTTTACATATCAGGACATAAAACCAGTAATCTGTTCCTTAGTAGGTCTAAAAATTGGGTAAATACAACCTCAGATGAACAACAACACGTGACATCTTAAGTCCTATGGAAGCAGTAAGGGTGTATTTAGTTTTTCAAACACGGCTTCTCCATTTTAGCTTTATTTTTGTCATGTGTTTGTCGGTGTAATATGTTGTGTGTTGTTCATCTGAGGTTGTATTTACCTAATTTTTCGGCCTGCTAAGGAACATATGATTGTTGTTATGTCCTGATATGTAAAACCATAGGATTTAGAGAGGATGTACTTTCTTTTTCACATGACTGTGTGTGTGTGTGTGTGTAATATAAGATAAAATGTGTGTGTAAATTTGCCCACCCCCCCCAGAAGGAATTGAGCTTTTGCATGGTGCCTCGCATTAAGTAAATTTTATATCATGCAAAAGCTATGGTGTCATAATTACAAAGGTTAAAGGTGACTTATTTTGCTAACATCGCATACTATGTATCTTGATTGTTTAAATTATTTGAAAAATTCCAGAGCCCCCCAAGAACAAAAATATCAAATATGTATAGATTACCCTACATTCATGTCCTGGCCAGAGCCCTAATTACCAGGAGTGTAAAATGTGCAAAATATATAATATGAAAGCATCATTAGATAATTACTGCCTGTCCTGGATCTACAGGTGGGCTGTCAAAATCTCTGTAAGGAGGTGGCCCACCCTCAACTACTGTCTGACCACAAAAAATGGTGCTCACACAACGCTCTCTCTCCTCCCCAGCACCCATCCTGCCCACGACCTGCTAAGCACAGTCTTCGTTTACTTCATCTCTCTCATATATATATATATATATATATCAGGGCTGGAAATTGAAGCCCTGTATGATGGCCTCGTTCTCAACTACTGATGTTCCATAGGGTGTGTTAACCCTTTGAGTGCCAGAGTGGTACAGATTGCATTGCGTTCCGTACCACTCTGGTACTCAAAGGGTGAAGCAAACACTGTTATGAATGAGGCAATATTTTAAACTCGCCTTATTGTATGTTGGCCAGTAGATGGCAGCATTTCAAAAGACTACCCTCAGGAGAGAGGCCTCCGTGTTACAAGTAGAGTGAGGCTGCTCATTTGACTACCGCACCACCGGGAGGCCGATTCAGGATTGGACCCTTTGGGTGGGGAAGGAAGCAGCAGGGGATTGGATTAGTCCCAGGGTCAGAAATTATGCATTCTGGCATAGGTGAGTGTGTGCACATTCATGATGACATATATGTGTGCATGATGAGCTATGTGAATGTGTGCATGCCTGCATAAGCAAGTACTGGAAACTTATGCCAATTGAAATCAATAGGCTTCACCATTCTCCCATACAGTTTCAGTTTTCTCCTTATTTTCCTTCCTGTGGGAACTTCCAGGAAATGGAGAAATATGTATCACAATCTGAAAACATTGTCATGGCAAGGAAAATAAATGTTTTGTCCATCCCTAGATGCACTGATTCATAGAGGTCACTAGAAGACAATCTCATAATGAGCAATGTAAAGTATGTTAGTGAGGGAAAAGGTGTGGCAACGTAGCTATAAAAGAGACCAGGCTGCACATAGTGTTTTCTTCCAGTACAATAGTGTACATTTGTAGAACATATATCACTGTGTATAATACCTACATGGTAAACACCTGATAGTTTTCATGTTAAACTTTTGTTTGCATAGTTTGATTAAAATATGGTCAAGTTAGCCTGCAACATCAAGATACCCAAAATTAACTTTTTGAGTGACAGATCTCACACCACTCTGGCACTCAAAAAGTTAAGAAATCCCAGCATTCCTTTCTTTGCTTCATCTTTATGCATTCTTTGTACAGTTTGTATACCTGTATAGGAACACTAACACCTCCTTAAAAGGGTTCAGTATGGAAATGTCGCCAAGTCTCGGGCAACCATGAAAACAGCATGTTAAAAATGACGCCTGAATCAAATGGGTGACATGAGAATGTTGCCCCAATCAAAAGACCGACATTCTCATGTCACCCACTTAAAGGTCACATTAAGTCTGCTTTCTCATGTCCTCCTGCCCAAGGGCTTGTACTGCATTCGCCACTATCGTGTCCAAGCACATCTTCCCTGCAGTATGTGTAACTCATCCTGAGTCTGCTTAGTCCGTCTCAATATAAAATCTGTAACATTTAGCTACTGTAGTGCTAACATTTCAAAAGGATACCAAAAGTGCACAGTCTAGCAGCACTACAATAACTAAATGTTATGAACCTTATATTCTTATATTCAGAACCGGATGAGTTAAACGCTGAGGGGGATGTATATAGTTTTATTCTGAATAAAAAAAAATAGAACAACAGCATACCTACCAAGTGTCCCACTTTAGGAGGGACAGTCCCTCTTTGAAACCAAAATCCCTCTGTCCCTCTTTTCTACCCTTTTTTCCCTCTTTTTAGGACATCAAAATGAGTGGTGTGAGTCACTTTGCTCCACAGCAATAAAACTCACCTAAATGTGTTGTTAATCTTCAATATATGTGTTTATAAATGAATCTGTGTAATAAAAATAATTTGGTCTTGTTCTTAATCAGTTGCACAAAGAGGTGCAGATAGGTCAAGAAATAACCTAAAAATTCTTGGAAATGCCACGCCCCCAGAAACGCCACCTAAATCAGAAGTGTTCCTCTTTGGCCATTTGAAACGTTGGGAGGTATGCAACAGTGTAATTTCATCAAAGAGAACTTGAGATGGGTGGGGCTAGGCATGGAAATTGGTGGCGAGTAACTTTTCAGGCCTGGCTAGTAGCTCAGGACTTGAAATTTTGAGCCCTGTATATATATATATATATATATATATATATATATATATATATATATAATATATATATATAATATACACACACCATTGTTAACTCTCTGAATGTCAGAAGTTTACGCAATGCATTGCATACCACTCTAGCACTCAAAAGGTTAATGATTCCCCTCTCCCCGATTACGCCGCCAGTGAGGAGGAGGCAGAGCAGGGCCGCTGGCCTCTTCACAATTTACTGTCTGGTCACTCTGTGGCCCCAGCAGCCCACACGGGAACATGAGTGCCCAGGACCTGCTGCGTACTGCTGCTAATCGCCTTCTTGAGACACAGCTCTGTGAAGGAGCTGCCTACAAACTGAGTGAATGGCTACATCCTTCATCCGCCACACTTCAAAGTGGAACTCTCGCCTCATATAAAGTGATCACTATTTCAATATATGTCTCCAATACAGCTTCAATTTTTTTTTTTATTTTTTTTTTTTATTTTTTATTCATTAATGTAACTGAGTTATAAGCATTTAGCCATTTGAGTGCCAGAGGGGTATCTGTCTATTCTGTTGCAATGCATTGGATACCTCTCTGGCACTCAGGGTTAAAGTGTTACCCTGTGACATCGTTGTTTGATCGCGCATTGGCCACAGAGAGAGCCAAGTTACATGAAAATGTGTGCATCTGAGAAGGAGATGGGAACGAGTAGCAACAGGGGAGGAGTAAGGGAGGTGATTGATAGCCGTTCGATACTGAGCTGTACCGTGGTGAGCCAACCAATGACGTCACAAGGTAAAACGTTAACCTCTTAATGTCCGGTAACTTGTCAGGACCGTCACTGCTGTTTTTCCCTGAAGTACCAGTGATGGTCCTGGCACGTCACGGATTTTTTACTCACTGTGCTCTTGAGAGAGCGCTGTGAGTAGTAGTGGGGACTGAAATTGACTGCTCCAAGACAGGAACGAGCACTAACAGTCCCCCGTCTGCCGGCACGTCAAACTCCGCTATCTAGTCCTTAAAGGATCACGCACCCTGGGACTGCTGGTCCTTAAGGAGTTAAAGGCTTATAACTCCATTACATTAACAATTAAAGTAAATAAATAAACTGAATCTGTATTTGAGACACCGCCACTCAAAGGGTTAAAAGCATCCTTACCCCTTTTATTAAGTGTATTAACCCTTTCAGTGCCAAAGGAGTAATGCCAAGCAATGCGTTGGTTACCCCTCTGCTCCTGAAAAGGTTAATAGCAGATGGCACTGAGTGTTGCTAGACTAACAGGCAAATTGTTTGCTGACATTTCACTTTCAGCCTGATACTGCGAGGGGCACATCAGGGGTATGTTGGGGGGGGGGGTTTCCTTCTTCATTAGGGGTGCAAATGTACTTATTTATTTGCCGTGAAGAGGTGCAGTAGTACTTGCACCTCTACGGGAAATGGGAATGAATTGTGCACCCTCAACATGCAATAGTGTATTTACATTGGTAGGTTTTTTAAAATTGGTGTGCACAATTCCTTATTATATTGCCCCTGCAAGGTGCAATACTACATGCATGTTGGGAGTATTTCTGCTCCGGAGATGCTACCCTGTGAACATGCTTTACTAGGGGACTACAAAATGCCCTGTTGCTGCCCGGCATGCTCTCTCATCCCAATGCTGTTTCTTTCCCTGTGTCCTTTGTCAGTACCTAATAGTAGCACAGAAATTTAGGTTAAAAAACTCCATCCAGTTCAACCTTTGCCTCATAAACCAGAGACATGAGGATTATATAGCTTCTCTGCTGTCAAGTTAGTCTTTATCAGACCTTGCTGTTGTGCCTACTAATGCACCGTATAACCCTCTGTTTCCTTTTGAAATATATCTAATCTTCTATTAAAGGGATATTAAAGGGATAGTAATGTTTCACAGAAACAGCAGCTTCAATTAATCTTCATAGTATTTGGGCCATGGAGAGTGTTATTTCAGTACTGTCAGAGTTGTAGTTCAAGAGTAATTGAATGATAAAATATCCCCCTCCCGTCCCTTTTACCTAGTGTAAGCCACCTCTCCTCACATGTGGAATCTGGTCACTTGACCAGACAGCTCATAGCAAGGGACAATCTTTTTTCTGTGAACATAGGGAAAATCCTACACCCTTGACAGGGTTTTTCCTTATGTTCACGGAAGATTGTCACTCTCTGTGATCCATCCGGACAGTGTTACTGCTCTGAGGTAAGCAGTGTTACATCAGTAAAAGGGGCGGAAGGGGATAATTTATTATTCAGTTACCTTGAACTACAACTCTGACAGTATTGAAATAACACTCCCCATGGTCCAAATACTATGAAGATTAATTGTAGCTGCTTTTATTGCATTACTATCCCTTTAAAGGGATAGTAATGTGTCATAATAAAAGCAGCTCTAATTAATCATCATAGTATTTGGACTTTGGAGAGTGTTATTTCAATTCTGTCAGAGTTGTAGTTCCAGAGTAATTAAGTGACAAAGTATCCCCCTCCCGCCCTTTTTACTGATGTCACACTGCTCAGCTAGATCAGAAGGGAGGTGCCCAGGTAGACTGCAGAGAGGGACAATCTTCAATTAAGATAAGGGAAAAACCTGAAAAGCTTGTCAAGGGGGGCAGGGATTTCATTGTTTTCATAGGAATAAGAGTGTCCCCTTCTATTATCGGTCTGGTCTATAGACTGCATTCCACATCTGAGAAGAGATTGTTTACACTAGGTAAAAGGGACGGGAGGAGGAAACTTTGCTTGTGAATATCTCATAAACCATAAATGTTTGAGAGATAAGACTTATATCATTCTTCATGTTTTTTTAATGCCTACAAATAAAATAAAGTTAAAATGAAGTATTACTATCCCTTTAACTGTATCCATTGTATTTGCCATAACCACATTCCATAATGTAACAGACCTCACTGTAAAAAACAAAACAAAAAAAACAAACAAAAAAAAACCCCCCTCCTCTGCTGAAGTCGAAACCTCCTTTCCTCTCATCTCAAAGTGTGGCCCCTGGTTATTTGATCAGGCCTTGGAATGAGTAGCTCACCTGAGAGATCCTTGTATTGACCTCTCATATACTTGTACATTGTGAAAAGATCTCTTCTTAGTCATCTTTTCTCTAGAGTAAATTAACCAATTTTGTCTAGTCCTCATACGTCAAGTCCTCCATTCCTTTAATTAATTTTGTTGCTCTTCACGGTACTCCAGTTATAGAATATTCTTTCTCTATCGTCCAATATGGAACACAGGTACCATGGGGTTGAGATCTCCTTTGCAGGGCAGAACATATTCTCAAAAAAAAAAAAAAAAAAAAAAAAAAAAAAAAAAGGTTCTGTGGGTGGAGACCCCAACTCCTTCTGCAGCTCAGCTGAGCCTCACCTCCAGTTATGATGTGTTCTTCAAGGTGAAATCATGGCCAGAGCACTTCCCCTACGTTTAGATCATTACTTCATTCGATATGGGGCTGTTTAAATTTCCCCCCCATTAGGAGGATTGCCATTACTGGGCTTTCCCTGGAGTGGATTGACCAGTGTGCAGTTTCCTTGTGGACCCTTTCAGCCCAGTGGATAGAATCTTGTGAACCAAAATTTCACTCCCAGCAGAGTCTTTCTGGGGCTCTGCTTTTCTACACAATGGTAACCTGAGGACAGAAGATCTGAAGATTGGTGAGTAACCATTTGAGTGCTTTGTTCTACTTTGTCCCTACTTGTACCACATACATGGGTTTATGCTGAGCCTTGAGACATTTGCACTCATGTTGGGTATTTTATTAGTGCTATACTGTTCTTCCCTGAGTTAAGGAACATGGATGGCTGCATTGGGACTGGTTAACCCCTTCCCTGCTGTTATATCTGGATTGGGGGGTTTTCCCTTTAGGGGCCTGTCTCTTAGGTGCCCCCCTCTTAGGTGCCCCCCACATATTCCCTGGGGTCATTGGGTATTTTGGGGTACCACAAAACATGTCCATTTTGTTGAGTGCATGGCTCCTTAAAGAATGTTTCATGCTCCGTTGATTTCTATGGGCGATCTTCTTTGGTACACATCTCTGCAACTGTTTGATATGCAGAAGTCAGAGTGGGCTGTTTCTTCTAGTCTCCTCATGACCTTTCATCCACTTCATGTCCTGAGTGTCTTGGGGGTTCATGGACGGAGTTGTAGGCATTGCTAGGCAACAGCAACAAAGACTACATTACCCAGAATGCTAGTTTCATGGACCTTCTTCCAATTGGCTGTCTGTTTTGCAGTCGCCATTTTACTTCTCTCTTGCTTACTATGCAGAGGCAGACTCTCCTTCTCCAGATTAACTCTTTTCCTGCCAAATAAGTACTTTTTAGGCTTTTCTTGGATGGAGTATTAGTCTGGGGAATGGTTACTAGTGATTTTGGCTACTTGTAGACAGATTTCCTGTCAGGATGTCGGATGCTAAGGGACATAAGGCTAGACCTAAGACTAAGGCCTCAGGGGTATCACTGATCCCTCTTGCTTCCTGTTCATCATGTCAAATGGGACTCCCTAGAGAGTATTCTTGATTTTTTTATGCCCCCACTACTTCTCCAGGTCCCTCCAGCACTGAACAAGAACCAACTTGAGTAAAATCATTGTTGTCCACAATGGCCCAATTTCCTCTCTCCCTCAAAGGGGTTCTTCAATCCTGGAAACCCCCCCACTACGTTCAAATATGTGGACCCTAGAGCTCAGAGTATGCATGCTCTCTTAGGGGCTTCCTCTGAGGAGGATTGCGAGGAAGGGGAATATGAGGATTCTTCCTACTCATATGGGGACTCTTATGAGGCAGACCCCCTTCCCTTCCACTGAGGGGCTTATCTGGACTGTTCTGGAGACCCTTCAGGTCCTTGACATCCCTGATGAAGTGTCATCCTCAGCGGATGTCTGCTAAAGCCTCAGTGTTCTGGTAGTGCGCAACGCACCTTGTGGCTGAAGATTTGGTCTGAGGACCAATCTTCCAAGAAGTTGCTGGTTTCCTTATCTTTTCATGGCAAGTACCTGTTTGGATCAGAGCTAAAACAGATGAATTGTGCTGGGGGCAAGAGCACCTTGTTGCCTCAGATGCACACCAAATATCCTACTATGGCAAGGAAACTGCATATTTTTTTGTCCCCGCCTAATGGAGGCACAAAAGCCACAAATTTCGCAGTCGTCCAACTCACATCCACTGCAAAGGCTAGACAGCAGTGCCAGCCCAAGCCAATTGCTTCAAGGGCTATGTCTGTTAACCAATCTTCTGCATGACTCGCGGAATCCTGGTCCGCAGGTTCCTCATAGGCGAGCATCGTCACTTTTTTGACACACTTGGGAATCCTCTATTGCGGACCTGTGGGTAGTTTCAGAAGGGTACAGGTTCAAATCCCTTCCTCCATTTTGTTTCTAGCCGTCTAACATCCCTTCTGTACCAGTCATGTTGAAGTTGTTACGGGATGCAGTGCAATCACTGCTGAACAAGAAGGTTCTGGTTCCAGTACCTCCCCAAGAGCAAGGTTCACATGTATGTGGAGACTGTATGCTTCAAGATGGAATCCTTGCAGTCAGTTATAGCAGTGATGTGCCCAGGGGAGTGTCTGGCATCACTGGACCATCAGGATGCGTACCTACACATCCCGATCCACCCGGATAGCCAACGAGGTCTGCTTTTTGCCTTGGGCTCAGAACACTACCAGTTTTGGCCTAGCTTCAGCTCCTTGTGTGCTTAACAAGGCAATGGGGGTCTTTAACAGCCTTCATTTACACCAGGGCATTTCAATGACTCCTTAGCTGGATAATCTTTTGGTCAAGGCTCCTTCAGAGGACCTCTTGGGCCAGCACATCCAAGCATGTGCTTGACTCCTGGCCCACCATGGTCTCCTGTAACATCCCAGGAGCTGGTGTTCCTAGGCATGAGGCTCATCACCTGCCTCGGGAATATCTTTTTGCTGGAGGAGAAGATCCTGCAGGTTATGCAGGATGTGTCTCAGGCTCTGGAGTGGTCCTTGGCCATGGTCAGGTAGTACATGAGTTCTGGGCCGACTACTGTCTACCCTTTAAGTGGTACCTTACTCTCAAGGGTAGACATTAGCCAGGAGCTTCAGAGACTTATGGGGAAGTGGCATGGGAATTCGGCACTTCTGGATCAGCAGATCTCCCTCTCTCCGGTAGCCAGATAGGACCTGCACTAGTAGTTGCAACTGCGCCACCTGGAACAGGGGAAGCCGTTTTTGGTCCTGAGATAGACTTTGGTCATGACGGTTGCCAGCTTGAGCGACTGGGGTGCAGTGCTGAGTCACCTAGGGATCCAGGGTTGGTGGATTGCAGAGGAATCTCTTCAGTCCATCAGTGTTGTGAAACTTGGGTGATCTGTCTCACTCTGGTGTACTGGACCTCTCAGTTGAAAGGTCACCCAGTACAAGTTCAGTCAGACAATGCCACGGCTGTGGCTTACATCAACCATCAGGAGGGCACTTGAAGTGCCACCGCCAGGTGAGGTACATTCTCCAGTGGGCAGAAGCCCAAGTTCTGGCCATCTCCGCCATTCACATTCCAGGGGTGGAAAACATTCTGGTAGACTTTCTACGTCGCCAGTATGTAGATCCAGGGGAATGGAAACTCCATGCGGGAGTGTTCCATCTGATTGTGTTAAGGTGGGGATTGCCACTGATCGACCTGATGGCCACAAGGGACAACAGGAAGGTTTGGGTCTTCTGCTTCAGATGGGGGGGGGATCCTCCTGACCTGTGCCATGGACGTGATGTTAATTCCATGGCACTTTCACCTTGCTTAGGTCTATTCTGCTTTTAGTTCCAGGGTGCTTCGGAATATCAGGATGGACGTGCAACTGTGATTCTGGTCACTCCTTACTGGACAAAGTGGCGTGGTTTAGTAACTAGTGAGCCTTTCCATTTGGGATCCGTTTCCACTGCCATCCAGTCCGGACCTCTTTCAGGGCTACCTTTTGGAAAGTGGACGTGGAAAAGCTGGCTTTAACTGCATGGCTGTTGAAGCCCACATCTTGAGGAGAAAGGGTTTCTCCACTGAGGTAATTTCTACTATGATTCAGGCTAGGAAGCATGTTTCCTCTAAGGCCTGCCATAGTTTGGTCCATTTTTCACTCCTGGTGTGTGGACAGGGCCCTCTTTTCACAGAACTTTGTTCTTCCAGCATTTCTCTTTTCTCCAGGATGGTGTGAACAAAGGATTAGGCTTGAGTTCCTTGAGGGTTCAGATGTCTGCTCTTTGTGTTTTTTCCAGAAAAGTGTTGCCATTCGTCCTGATGTCAAAGTGCTCATTCAGTGGGTCTCTCATGCTTTCCCTGCCTACAAGACTCCCTGTCCGCAGTGGGATCTTAATTTGATTCTGGGCATTTTTCAGAGGCCTCCCTTTGAGTCCCTTGCCACCATTCCTTTGTGTCCGTTGACATGGAAAATGGCTTTTCTTCTGGCTGTGATATCAGTCCACAAGTTTGCTGAGATACAGGCTTTTTCTTGCAAGCTGCCTTTCTTGGTTTTTCACAAGGACAAGGCAGTTCTTTGAACCTCTCTGGAATTTGTTCCTAAGTTGGTCTCTGAGTTCCATATCAATCAGGAGATTGTTGTACCTTCTTTTTGTCCTGAACCAAAGTCTGACAAGGAAAAGGATTTCCACTTGTTGGATGTGATTCAGTGCCTTAAAGGGGAATTCTTACCTCCATTAAAGTCTTTCTTATCTGAATGTTCCACCTCAAATCTTCAATCCTTTTCTCTTATTTTAATGCAGGATAGACGTGGATATAAGCTTATGAAATAAGCCCATGATATTGGTTCAGGACAGGCTGCAGTACAGCTCTGTACAGCAGCCTGTCAATCTTCGCCTTTTCCCCTCCCCAGTTGTTCCCCTTTACCCCCTATGATGGAGGAACCCAATGTGTGAGCTGAAGCGATTTCATTGGCAAGTGAGTGCTCCGACTAACATGCTGAATTCTTCCATCAGAGGAGTAGGAGGTGATAACTGGGAACAACTGGGGAGGGGAAGAGGTGAAGATTGACAGGCTGCTGTACAGAACTGTACTGCAGCCTGTCCTTAACGGACATCACGGGCTTAATTTCAAAAGCTTATATCTCCGTCTATACTGCATGAAAATAAGAAATAAAAACAGATTTGAAGATTTCTTGAGGTGTAACAGTCAGATAAGAAGGACTTTAATGGAGGTGAGAGTTCCCCTTTAAGTTTTATATGCACCACACAGTGTTTTCATAAGACTGATTCCTTGTTTGTCATTCCTGAGGGTCCCAGGACAGGTCAGGCTGCTTCCAAGGATACTACTGTGTCTTGGATCAAATCTACCATTCGCTGGGTGTAAGAACTCAGGAAGAAACCGGTTTCCTTCAGAGTTACAGTACATTAAACTAGGTCTGTTGGGGCTTCTTGGGCCTATAAGAATCAGGCCTTGGCTGAACAATTGTGCAAGGCTGCGACTTGGTCCTCCTTATATATTTTTCTAAGCACTATGGTGTGGATGTTCTGTTATCAGTTGAAGCCAGTTTTGGCAGGAAGTTCCTTAAGGCGGTTCTGCATTCCTAATGACCTGTTGCTGTGGCTTGCACACATCTTAACTGGAGTCATGGCTGGGTTGTGCAGTAGAACGAACTGAGAGTTTCCACCTACAAGATCCTGTTTTTTTGAGAATGCATTTTGGGCAGTTCTGAGGTAATTAACCCATTCCCTGCCATGCTTATTTGGGTTGTGGGACTTATTTTTCACTTTCTCTTTGGATTCATGTGTTTTTAATACTTTATTAGGTGTCATATATGTGTTTTAGAACTCTTTAGTCACTTTTTACTTTTACTTTTTACTTTTTTTACGTCTTTAAGAGCGCTCTTTACTGCATAGCCACTGTATTCTTTTAAAAGGTCGCACACAAAAGAGCGTGCAACCATATGAAATAGTTACCAGGTTGACATGAGAATCTCGCACTGCATGACAGCGTGAGATTCGCATGTCGAATAGTAAAGGTCGCATGCTGCCCCGGCTGTATCACATGATGCTGTACCGCAGTTGTAATAATGTTACGTCCTCCTCCGTGCTGCCCCAGAGCTGTAATAAGGTTATGTTGTCATCTTCTTGTGCTCAGTGCTGCCCCGGAGCTGTAATGGAACCGTATTAATACAGCTCTGGGGCAGCATGATGTGATACAGCCAGGGCAGCATGCAACCTTTTACTATTCGACATGAAAATCTTGCAGTGCGAGATTCTCATGTCAACATTCTTAGTATGACGACATGGTAACGGTTTCATATGGTCGCATGCTCTTTTGCGTGTGACCATTTCCCATAGCGGCAATGCTCCATTGACCTCTATGGGACCGGCTGCTTTGGGATGTATCTCTGCAACCGCTCCATGTACCGAGTTGAGAGATGGCTCATTCTTCTTGTCTCCCCTTGTCCTGTGCTCCAGTTATCCTTTGCAGTGTTTTGGGTGTCCTGGGAAGGGGTTCAGGCTCTATTTCACTGTCGTCCAATACAGGTCACTGGTACTTCTGGGAGGCGATTCGCCCCTTTAATAGGCAGGAACAATTATGCAAATGATTGCAGGGGGCGGAGCCTCCCCTCCTACTTAAGCCACCTTCAGGCCAGAGCCACTAGATTGATTTGTTCCTGGGTGCTGTGCACACCAGGTAGAGAACATCTATGCATTCAACTTAGTATTTTGTTATTTTTATTCAAATATGGAATACCACCATTAGGAGGGTGACCATGGCTGTGAATTGCCCTCTTTAAAGTGGCTGGTGCAGCTTCCAGGGATTTTCTGTGGACCTTATGCCCTGAAGAGGGAACAGCTTGCGTTAAGCAGCTTCCCTACTGGGGAATTTTCCTCTGGTCTATTCCCACTTCATCATGGTCACCTGAAGACAGAAGTCCTTGCAGGAAAGGTGAGCCACCCATTGAGTGCTGAAGGTCCACTTGTCCCCACAGTGTCCCTTTGCTGGGCTTGTATTTGGGAGTTTGCTTTGCACTCCAGCACTCATAGGGTGTTTTTATTTGCATTTAATGTATTTAATGCAGTTTCTGTGGTATTCTCTGGGTTTGGAGCCTTGAACAGTATTTCTTTATGTGTTTTATGTATGTTTGGGCACTTTTTAATGTTTTAGTAAACTTTATTAAAAATGGTGTTCCGCGCCTTTAAGCGCGGCTTTTCCCGCTTAGACGCTATGGCTCCTTTACTCTCTATGAGATTTCACAGTCTGGGACATATCTCTGGAACCGCTTGTCACAGCAACTCCAGAGAGGGCTCATTTTAATGCTAGGCTCCTGCTCTATCATCCGGTGTGTGTTTTATTAGTGTGGGGTGTTCAGGGGGGCTTCGGGCACTGTTTGGGGTACTTGTATGGGAAAAACTACATTTCCCATGAGCGCCCGGTTCGCGCTCGTTTCTGATTGGCTATCCTGACGGCCGCCATTTTGTGGAGCTCTTCCTCAGCGAGTAGACTACGCAGGGACCGAGCCTTCTCTCCCCTCATCAGATCAACCCTTCGCTGGCCAGATAAGTCCAATATTAGGCATTTCTGGGGTGAAACTTTAATCTTCCACACTCTTTCTGGGTGATAGAGTTTAAAGTGGGGTATATTGACGCTGTGAGCATGTCTACTTCACTGGAGCTAGGGGCTAGACCCAAGTCTAAGGAGGATGGGGGGTCTGCCCCCCCCCCCCCATGGCGTTTTGCTCCTCTTGTCACACTGGGCTATCTAGTGATAATGTGGGGGATCTATGCCCTAACTGCACTGGTCAAGATAGCAACCCTGGGCTTCCCAGCCATGCTATTGAGCCATCTTGGGTGAGGGAGTTTAAAGCTGCCACTAGGGATCTCAGATCCACTCTTCAACTCTTTCCCTCTCAGGTACAGGGGGCTCACCAGGTCTGGCAGACCCCCGCTACAATCAGGACCTCCCTGCCTAAGCCACAGGGTGCTCCTGATGTGTCTTGCAGGATTCTGATGCTGAGGAACGCACTGTTATTGAGTCTAACAGGTCCATTGGGGACCCTTATGAATGTGACCCTGAAGTTTCGGCTGAGGGTCTGATTAGAGCTGTTCTGAATACGCTCAACCTTCCTCTGACTCAGGAATCCACTTATGATCCTACTGATGTTTTTCAAAAGAAACCATCTAAGCCTGTTGTTTGTTTTCCAACTAACCCTACTCTTGCCCATCTAGTCTCTGAGGCATGGAAGAATCCTGATAGATCCTCCTCTGTCTCTAAGAAGTTTGCTAAACTGTACCCTTTTCCTGAGACTGAGCTGGCAAAATGGGTTCATCCCCCCAAGGTGGATGCTCCTGTTTCCAGGCTATCCAAGTCTACCGCCTTGGCTGTCTCTGATGCCTCTGCCCTGCAGGATTGGATGGATAAAAAGCTAGAGCTTTCTCTTAAATCTATTTTTGCCTCCATTGGCAATGCCATGCGTCCAACCTTTGCAGTGGCATGGGTTAATAGAGCCATTGTGGCCTGGACTGAACGACTGACTGACGCAGTTCGCCAGGATGCACCAGTATCTGAACAGTTGCAGCTTCTTGCTAATATCACTGAAGCTCAGAATTATGTTGCTGACGCTGCCTTTGATGCTGTGCGCATGATGGCGAGGGCCTCCACTGCTTCTGTGGTGGCTAGACGTGCCCTTTGGCTGAAAATTTGGTCTGCTGATCCAGCCTCTAAGAAAGCCTTGCTTTCCTTGCCCTTTCAGGGGAATTTGCTATTTGGGTCTGAACTCAAAGAAATGATCAGTGAGGCTACTGGCGGTAAAAGTACTCTTCTACCCTCAGTCTTTAAGAAAAAGTTTCCAGCCAAACGCAATCGGTCCTTTCGTTCCTTTCAGACTGAGACACGCTCCTCAGCCCAAACAGGTCCTCCCGCTACGCGCTCCTCCTCCAAGCCCAAACAGTCCTGGAAGCCCAAAGTGGCCCCCAAGGCCAAGACCTCCAAGACTGCTTCGGCATGACTCGCCGAACCCGGGTCCGCATCCGGCTGTAGGGGGACGTCTCCGCATCTTTCGCCGGACTTGGGAGGAGTCAGTGGCGGACCCATGGGTTCTTCA
This sequence comes from Rhinophrynus dorsalis, assembly GCA_037306005.1. Classification (NCBI taxonomy): domain Eukaryota; kingdom Metazoa; phylum Chordata; class Amphibia; order Anura; family Rhinophrynidae; genus Rhinophrynus; species Rhinophrynus dorsalis. Next base: position 178,957,942 of record CM074720.1, on the reverse strand, counting down.
GGTAGTGTCAGAGGGATACAGGATCCCTTTCTCCTCCCTTCCTCCTTTTCGGTTCCATTTTACTCGTCCTTCTCAGGAACCCACAAAAAGACGTCTGTTCGACGACGCTATTCAGGATCTCTTGGACAAAGAGGTTCTGGAAGTGGTTCCTCAGGAGGACACAGGTTCAGGATTTAATCCAAACTGTTTGTGGTGGCCAAAAAGGACGGAGGGGCTCGTCCTATTTTGGATCTCAAAGATCTCAATGCCTATGTGGTGACTTCCCACTTCTGCCAGGAGTCCCTGCGCTCTGTGATTGCAGCAATGTCTCCAGGGGAGTTCCTTGCCTCCCTGGACCTTCAGGATGCTTATCTTCACATCCCTATTCATCCAGAGAGCAGGCGGTACCTCAGGATTGCCTGCCACAGGGGACACTTTCAGTTTTCTGCTCTTCCCTTTGGACTGACATCAGCTCCTCAGGTCTTCCAGAGAGTGTTGGGCTCCCTGATAGCGGTGCTTCATCAGGACGGGGTCCGGGTGACTCCCTACATGGACGATCTCCTCATCAAAGCTTCTTCGGCGGAGCTTCTTCACCAGCAATTGCAGAAGTGTATCCACACTCTGACTCGTCATGGCTGGATCCTGAATCTGGACAAGTCGGACTTGGTCCCATCTCAGAGGCTTCTGTTCCTGGGTCTCCTGTTCGACACTCGCCAATGCATGGTGTTCCTGCCGGAGGATGTGGCTCATCAGATAGCTATCAGAGTGGCGGGGATTCTGGAACTGGACTTAGTGCCGGTAACAAAGTTGTCTTCCCTGGTGGGGAAGTTCATTTCCACGATCGAAGCGGTTCCTTTTGCAATGGCCCACTCCAGGGAACTTCAGAGATTTGTGATCCAGACGTGCAAGAATCATCCAGATCATCAGCATCTGTCAGTCTGTCTACCTCCTCATGTGGAATCGAGTCTGCACTGGTGGTTGGATCTCTCCCATATCCTGAAAGGGAGATCCTTTCGTGGTTCCTTGTTGGACCACGATCACGACGGATGCCAGCCTTCGGGGCTGGGGTGCTGTGTTGGGTCGCTTCAGTGCTCAGGGGAAATGGGGTCTGGAGGAATCTCTGCTCTCCATCAATGTTCTGGAACTACGTGCCATCCGGCTTGCCCTGAGACACTGGGAATCTCAATTGACCGGTCTTCCGATCAGAGTGGAATCCGACAACGCCACTGCGGTGGCTTACATCAACAGGCAAGGCGGCACAAGAAGCGGCACCGCCTAGTTGGAGGTCAAGAATATTTTGTCTTTGGCAGAAGATCACGTGCCTGTCATCTCTGCAGTTCATATTCCAGGCGTGGACAACGTCATGGCAGACTGCCTCAGTCGTCATACCGTCGACAGCGGAGAATGGGCTCTTCATCCAGAGGTGTTTCACTTGCTCACTCAGAGGTGGGGGATGCCGGAGGTGGACCTGATGGCCTTCAGACACAATAGGAAGGTTCCGGTGTTTTGCTCTCGGCGGAGGGACTCACTTGCTCTAGCAGTGGATGCCTTGTCGATTCCTTGGGATTTTTCTCTGGCTTACATCTTTCCTCCTCTATTGATCAGAGTCATCCAGAAACTGAAGCGGGAGCGTTGTCCTGTTATCCTGATCGCTCCAAACTGGCCTCGCCAGTCCTGGTATCCGGAGTTGATGGCCATGTCAGTGGCGGATCCGTTCCCACTTCCTGCCCGTCCGGACCTACTTCTTCAGGGATATCTGTGGAAGGAGGATGTTCACTCTCTCCATTTGATGGCATGGCGGTTGAATCCTCGATTCTAGCAAAGAAAGGATTTTCTCCTTCTGTGGTGTCGACTATGCTCAGTGCTCGTAAGCCTGTGTCTTCCAAGATCTATCATCGCATATGGTCAACTTTTGTGACATGGTGTTCTGATAAGAAGTTATCCCTTGAATTCCATCTTCCCACTGTCCTGGCCTTCTTGCAGGACGGTGTGGATAAGGGGCTCAGTCTGAGTTCCCTCAAAGTTCAGACTTCTGCCTTGTCTGTGTTTTTCCAGGAAAGGATTGCTATCCTTCCTGATGTGAAAGTTTTCTTCCAAGGTGTGACTCATGTTCGACCTGCCTTCAAGAGTCCTGCTCCCCAGTGGGACCTCAATTTGGTGCTGGGAGTTCTCCAGCGACCACCGTTTGAATCCTTGGCTTCCATTCCATTACGTCTCTTGACTTGGAAGATGGCCTTCCTTTTGGCTATTGTTTCAGTTCGCCGGGTAGCAGAGTTACAAGCTCTGTCTTGTAAACCTCCTTAACTGGTGTTCCACAAGGATAAGGCTGTGCTTCGCACTACCAAGGAATTCTTACCCAAGGTTGTGTCCGAGTTTCACATCAATCAGGAAATTGTGGTTCCCTCTTTCTGCCCTAATCCTTCATCTGACAAGGAAAGAGATCTCCATTTGTTGGATGTGGTGCGTTGCCTCAAGTTTTATGTGCATCGCACTGAGTCTATCAGGAAGTCTGACGCTCTGTTCGTCATTCCTGAGGGGCCTAGGGCAGGGAGACCGGCCTCCAAAGTTACCATTGCCTCTTGGATTAAGGCTACTATCCGTGAAGCCTACAAGTTGTGGAATAAGCATGTTCCCTTCCGGGTGACTGCCCATTCCACCAGATCTATTGGGGCCTCTTGGGCCTACAAGAATCAGGCTTCCGCTGATCAACTGTGCAGAGCGGCTACTTGGTCCTCTGTGCACACTTTTTCAAAGCACTACCGTGTTGATGTGCTGGCTTCGGCTGATGCCAGTTTTGGAAGAAAAGTCCTGGAGGCAGTTTTGCCTGTGTAGGTCTTCCACTCTGTGATCCATAGTGCTTCCTTACTGTTGAGCCCAGTTGGCTCTAGTTTCGTGTGCTGTGTTAGTTCAGGGATTGTTCCCTTGATTGGTGTCCGTTGACACTTACAGTTTGGGCTATGTAACTAACTGGTTCATAGCAGTTTTAATGACTTGGGCCTTGTTCTGGTCCTTGCCTTCTTCCCACCTCTGGATCAGCTCAATGTTTGTACATCCCAGAAGTACCAGTGACCTGTATTGGACGACAGTGAAAATAGGATTTTAGTCTTACCTGTTAAATCCTTTTCACTTAGTCCATACAGGTCACTGGTCTCCCACCCTGTCAAGGGACCAGACCTGGCTCTCCTGTGGCATTCAGTGGGAGACCTTTGGGGCATGCTCACAGGAGTCTTTCTTCTTGCTTACCTGGGGTCAGTTTTAGGGTCTCAAATCAAATCTAGTGGCTCTGGCCTGAAGGTGGCTTAAGTAGGAGGGGAGGCTCCGCCCCCTGCAATCATTTGCATAATTGTTCCTGCCTATTAAAGGGGCGAATCGCCTCCCAGAAGTACCAATGACCTGTATGGACTAAGTGAAAAGGATTTAACAGGTAAGACTAAAATCCTATTTTTTGGGATACTTTCAGGAAAGAAACTACATTTCCCATAATGCCTGTTTTGCTGGCTTTTCTTTGATAGGCTCTGATTACTGAAGCCATTTTCTTTCTCTCCTGAGCTTAGTATCCTACGCAAGGCTTGAATTCCTTTACTATCCTCCTCAGGTTAACTTTCACCTTTGTGGGGGGCTTTTATTAATCTGGGTGACAGTATTTGGGTTCCCTAGTACTGTAAGACACTTCTGTTAGGATGGCAGATCATAACGGACATATGGCTAGGCCTAAGGCTTAAGGTTTCAGGGGCATCTTTGACCCCCCTTGCTTACTGTTGCTTTTGCCAAACAGGGCTTCCCAGAGAGCACACAGGTCACTTATGCCCCTCGTGTGCTGTGGCCTCTGCTTCTCCTCCAGGGCCCTCCAGCAATGATCAAGAGCCACACTGGGTTAAGGACTTAAAGTCCTCTATGGCACAATTTCGTCTCTCTCTTTAGGGGGTTCTCCAGTCTTGGAATCCTCCCACTTCGTTTAGGTTTGTGGCCCCTAAGTTCCCTGGTATTCCTGATCGCTCTGATTCCTCTGAGGAGGATTCTTTTGAGGAGTCTGAGGATGGTGAATGTGCAGAAGGGGCTTCTTCCCATACCTATGGTGACCTCCTTTGAGGCTGAACCTGTGGGTCTCATGAAGGAGGTTTTGACTAACCTACTTATTCCTGTTAACCCTGTAGAGAGACAATCTACTGTCTTTCAAAGGCACAAGAAGTCTAATCCCACTCTAGATCAGGTTGTCCTGGATGTGTGAAAGACTCCAGACAAGGATCTTGCTCTCTCCAAGAGATTCTCTAAGCTGTACCCCTTTTCACTGTCGTCCAATACAGGTCACTGGTACTCTGGGAGGCGATCCGTCCCTTTAATAGGCAGGAACAATTATTCAAATGTGTGCAGGGGGCGGAGCCTCCCCTCCTACTTAAGCTGCCTTCAGGCCAGAGCCAGCAGATTGATTTGTTCCTGTGTGCTGTGCACACCAGGTGGAGAACATCTATACATTCAACTTAGTATTTTATTATTTTTATTCAAATATGGAATACCACCATTAGGAGGGTGACCATGGCTGTGAATTGCCCTCTTTAAAGTGGCTAGTGCAGCTTCCAGGGATTTTCTGTGGACCTTATGCCCTGAAGAGGGAACAGCTTGAGTTAAGCAGCTTCCCTGCTGGGGAATTTACCTCTGGTCTATTCCTACTTCATCATGGTCGCCTGAAGACAGAAGTCCTGCAGAAAGGTGAGCCACCCCTTAAGTGCTGAAGGTCCACTTGTCCCCACAGTGTCCCTTTGATGGGCTTGTATTTGGGAGTTTGCATTGCACTCCAGCACTCATAGGGTGTTTTTATTTGCATTTCTCATGTTTATGCAATTTCTGTGGTATTCTCTGGGTTTTGGAGCTTTGGGTATAGTTTTACTTATGTTTCTTATGTATTTGGTACCTGTTTGGCACTTTTTAAACTTCAGTGGGACTTTATTAAAATTTAGTGTTCCGCGCCTTTAAGCGCGCCTTTTCCCGCTTAGACGCCATTGCTCCTTTACTCTCTATGGGATTTCACAGTGTGGGACATATCTCTGGAACCGCTTGTCACAGCAACTTCAGAGATGGCTCATTTTATTTCTATGCTCCTGCTCTATCATCCGGTGTCTGTTTTCAGGGTGTGGGGAGTTCAGGGGGGCTTCGGGCACTGTTTGGGGTACTTCTGAGAGAAAACTACATTTCCCATAAGCGCCCGGTTCGCGCTCGTTTCTGATTGGCTGACCTGACGGCCGCCATTTTGTGGTGTTATTTCTCAGCGAGTATACTACGCAGGGACCGAGCCTTCTCTCCTCTCAGCAGATTAACCCTTCGCTGGCCAGATAAGTCCAATTTTAGGCATTTCTGGGGTGAAACTTTAATCTTTCACACTTTTACTGGGTGATATTTGTTAAGTGGTGTATATTGACGCTGTGAGCATGTCTACTCCACTGGAGCCAGGGGCTAGACCTAAGACTAAGGAGGCTGGGGTGTCTGTTCCCCCCATTGCGCTTTGCTCCTCTTGTCACTCTGGGGTGCCTAGAGATTGTTCTGGTAATTTATGCCCTAAATGCTGTGATTGTCATGATAGCAACCCTGGGCTTCCCAGCCATGCTATTGAGCCAACTTGGGTGAAAGAGTTTAAAGCTGCCACTAGGGATCTCAGATCCACTCTCCAACTCTTTCCCTCTCAGGTACAGGGGGCTCTCCAGGTTTGGCAGACCCCCTCTACAATCAGGACTTCCCTGCCTAAGCCACAGCGGGCTCCTGATGTGTCTGATTCTTCTGAAGAAGAACTATTACAGGATTCTGATGCTGAGGAAGGCTCTGTTATTGAGTCTAACAGGTCCATTGGGGACCCTTATGAATGTGACCCTGAGGTTTCTACTGAGGGTTTGATTAGAGCTGTGTTAACTACGCTAAACCTTCCTCTGACTCAGGAATCTACTCATGATCCAACTGACGTTTTCCAAAAACCATCTAAGGCGGTTGTATGTTTTCCAACTAACCCTACCCTTGCCCGTCTAGTCTCTGAGGCGTGGAGGAATCCTGACAAATCCTCCTCAGTGTCCAAAAAGTTTGCTAAACTTTACCCTTTTCCTGAGACTGAACTGGCAAAATGGGTTCATCCTCCCAAAGTGGATGCTCCTGTTTCCAGGCTATCCAAATCTACTGCTTTAGCTGTCTCTGATGCCTCTGCCCTGCAGGCTTGGACGGACAAAAAGCTAGAACTTTCTCTTAAGTCTATTTTTGCCTCCATTGGCACTGCCATGCGTCCAACCTTTGCAGTGGCGTGGGTTAATAGAGCTATTGCGGCCTGGACTGAACGACTGACTGAGGCAGTCCGCCAGGATGCCCCGGTATCTGAGCAGTTGCAGCTCCTTGCTAATATTACTGAAGCACAAAATTATGTTGCTGATGCTGCCTTTGATGCTGTGCGCATGATGGCGAGGGCCTCCACTTCATCTGTGGTGGCTAGACGTGCCCTTTGGCTGAAAATTTTGTCTGCTGATACAGCCTCTAAGAAAGCCTTGCTTTCCTTGCCCTTTCAGGGGAACTTGCTATTTGGTTCTAAACTCAAAGAAATGATCAGCGAGGCTACTGGCGGTAAAAGTACTCTTCTACCCTCAGTCTTCAAGAAAAAGTTTCCAGCCAAACGCAATCTGTCCTTTCGTTCCTTTCAGACTGAGACACGCTCCACGTCCCAGACGGGGTCGTCCTCTACGCGTCCCTCCTCCAAGCCCAAGCAGTCCTGGAAGCCCAGAGTTGCCCCCAAGTCCAAGACCTCCAAGACTGCTTCGGCATGACTCACCGAACCCGGGTCCGCATCCGGCAGTAGGTGGACGTCTCCGCATCTTTCGCCGGACTTGGGAGGAGTCAGTGACGGACCCATGGGTTATTCAGGTAGTGTCAGAGGGATACAGGATCCCTTTCTCTTCCCTTCCTCCTTTTCGGTTCCATTTTACTCGTCCTTCTCAGGAACCTACAAAAAGGCGTCTGTTCGACGACGCTATTCAGGATCTTTTGGACAAAGAGGTCCTGGAATTGGTTCCTCCAGAGGACACAGGTTCAGGATTTTATTCCAACCTGTTCGTGGTGGCCAAAAAGGACGGAGGTGCCCGCCCTATTTTGGACCTCAAGAATCTCAATTCCTTTGTTGTGAGTTCCCACTTCCGCCAGGAATCCCTGCGCTCTGTGATTGCCGCAATGTCTCCAGGGGAGTTTCTTGCCTCCCTGGACCTTCAGGATGCATATCTGCACATCCCTATTCATCCAGAGAGCAGGCGGTATCTCAGGATTGCCTGCCACAGGGGACACTTTCAGTTTTCAGCTCTTCCCTTTGGACTGACTTCAGCCCCTCTGGTCTTTCAGAGGGTGTTGGGTTCTTTGATAGCTGTACTTCATCAAGAAGGTGTCAGAGTGACCCCCTACATGGACGATCTCCTCCTGAAAGCCTCCTCAGCGGAGCTTCTCCACCAGCAACTGCAGCTGTGTATACACACTCTGAACCGTCACGGCTGGATCCTGAATCTGGACAAGTCAGACTTGGTTCCATCTCAGAGGCTCCTTTTCCTGGGTCTCCTGTTCGACACTCGGCAATTCATGGTGTTTCTGCCAGAGGAAGTGGTTCATCAGATAGCCATCTGAGTAGCCGGGATCCTGGAGCTGTACAGAGTTCCAGTACCGAAGTTGACGTCTCTGGTGGGGAAGTTCATTTCCATGATGTAAGCGGTACCATTTGCCATGGCCCACTCCAGGGAACTTCAGAGGTTTGTGATCCAGACGTGCAAGAATCATCCAGATCATCAGCTTCTATCAGTCTCTCTACCTCCTCATGTCGAATCGAGTCTGCACTGGTGGTTGGATCTCTCTCATCTCCTGAAAGGGAGATCCTTTCGAATTCCCTATTGGACCACGCTCACAACGGATGCCAGCCTCCCAGGCTGGGGGGCAGTGTTGGGTCGTTTCAGTGCTCAGGGGAAATGGGGACTGGAGGAATCTCTTCTCTCAATCAATGTTTTGGAACTGCGTGCCATCCGGCTTGCCCTGAGGCACTGGGAATCTCAGCTGGAAGGTTGCCCAGTCAGAGTGGAGTCCGACAACGCCACCGCAGTGGCCTACATCAACAGGCAAGGAGGCACAAGAAGTTGCACCGCCTGGTTGGAGGTCAAGGATATTTTATCTTGGGCAGAAGATCACGTGCCTGTCATTTCAGCAGTTCACATTCCAGGCGTAGACAACATCATGGCAGACTTTCTCAGTCGTCACACAGTCGACAGCGGAGAATGGGCTCTTCATCCAGAGGTGTTTCACCTAATCACCCAGAGGTGGGGGGTACCTGCAGTGGACCTGATGGCTACCAGACACAACAGGAAGGTGCCGACGTTTTGCTCCCGGTGGAGGGACTCTCTTGCTCTAGCAGTGGATGCCTTGTCAATCCCTTGGGATTTTCCTCTGGCCTACATCTTTCCTCCTCTTCCTCTATTGATCAGAGTCATCCAGAAGTTGAAGATGGAGCGCTGTCCTGTCATCCTGATCGCTCCAAACTGGCCTCACCAGTCCTGGTATCCGGAGTTGATGGCCATGTCCGTGGCGGAACCGTTTCCACTTCCTGCCCGTCCGGACCTACTTCTTCAGGGATATCTGTGGAAGGAGGATGTTCAGAATCTCCATTTGATGGCATGGCGGTTGAATCCTCGATTCTAGAGAAGAAAGGATTTTCTCCTTCGGTGGTGTCGACGATGCTTAGTGCTCGTAAGCCTGTGTCCTCCAAGATCTATCATCGTGTCTGGGCCACCTTTGTTGCTTGGTGTACTGATCGGAAGATGTCCCTAGATTTTCATCTTTCACTGTCCTGGCCTTTTTACAGGACGGTGTTGAGAAAGGGCTCAGTCTGAGTTCCCTCAAAGTCCAGACTTCTGCTTTGTCTGTGTTTTTCCAGGAAAGGATTGCTATCCTTCCTGATGTCAAAGTTTTCTTCCAAGGCGTGACTCATGTTCGGCCTGCCTTCAAGAGTCCTACTCCCCAGTGGGACCTCAATTTGGTGCTGGGAGTTCTCCAGCGTCCTCCGTTCGAATCCTTGGCTTCCATTCCCTTACGTCTTTTGACTTGGAAAATGGCCTTTCTTTTGGCTATTGTTTCAGTTCGCCGGGTAGCAGAGTTACAAGCTCTGTCTTGTAAACCTCCTTACCTGGTGTTCCACAAGGATAAGGCTGTGCTTCGCACTACCAAGGAATTCTTACCCAAGGTTGTGTCCGAGTTTCACATCAATCAGGAGATTGTGGTTCCATCTTTCTGCCCTAATCCTTCATCTGACAAGGAACGAGATCTCCATTTGTTGGATGTGGTGCGTTGCCTCAAGTTTTCTATTCGTCATTCCTGAGGGTCCTAGGGCAGGGAGACCGGCTTCCAAAGTTACTATTGCCCCTTGGATTAAGGCTACCATTCGTGAAGCCTATAAGTTGCGGAATAAGCTTGTTCCCTTCCGGGTGACTGCCCATTCCACCAGATCTATTGGGGCCTCTTGGGCCTACAAGAATCAGGCATCTGCTGATCAACTGTTCAGAGCAGCCACTTGGTCCTCTGTGCACACATTTTCAAAGCACTATCGAGTTGATGTACTGGCCTCAGCTGATGCCAGTTTTGGGAGGAAGGTCCTGGAGGCAGTTTTGCCTGTTTAGGACTTCTACTCTGTGGTTCTTAGTGCTTCTTTACTGTTGAGCCCGGTTGGCTCTGGTTCAGTGTGCTGTGTTAGTTCAGGGGTTGTTTCCCCCTGGTTGGTGTCCGTTGACACTTACATTTTGGGCTATGTGATTAACTGGTTCATAGCAGTTCTAGTGACTTGGGCCTTGCACCTGGTCCTTGCCTTACTTCCCGCCTCTGGGTCAGCTCAATGTTTGTACATCCCAGAGTACCAGTGACCTGTATTGGACGACAGTGAAAATAGGATTTTAGTCTTACCTGTTAAATCCTTTTCACTTAGTCCATACAGGTCACTGGTCTCCCACCCTGTCAAGGGACCATGCTTGGCTCTCCTGTGGCATTCAGTGGGAGACCATCTGGGCATGCTCACAGGAGTCTTCCTTCTTGCTTACCTATGGTCAGTTTTAGTGTCTCAAATCAATCTAGTGGCTCTGGCCTGAAGGCAGCTTAAGTAGGAGGGGAGGCTCCGCCCCCTGCACACATTTGAATAATTGTTCCTGCCTATTAAAGGGGCGGATCGCCTCCCAGAGTACCAGTGACCTGTATGGACTAAGTGAAAAGGATTTAACAGGTAAGACTAAAATCCTATTTTTCTGATGCAGCCTTGGCTCAATGGTCTACACTTCCTCAGGTTGATCCCCCTATTTCCAGTCTAAATCCACTGCTTTGCCATTGGAGGATGCTACAACACTTAAGGCTTTAACTGATAGGAAGCTTGAAGCTATCCTGAAGTCTACTTTTGCTACCATAGGTGCCTCTTTCAGGTCTACCTTGGCTTCTGTATGGGTTATCAGAGCAATTGCTGTTTGGACTGAACAGCTTGCTGATGCTGTCCGCAAAGGTGCCCCTAAGGAGTACCTTTTGGCTATTTTAGCCAACATGTCTCTAGGCTCATAACTATGTGACTGATGCCCTCTGTGAAACTGTTAGACTTGAGGTTAAGGCTTCTTCTTTTTCTGTGGTTGCTAGATGCACTTTGTGGCTTAAGATCTGGTCTACTGACTTATCATCTAAAAAGTCACACAGAGAGCGGTTTTGGTTTCTATTTAAACCCATTTGTGGTTCCTAAGAAGGATGGCGGCAGTCGCCCTATCCTGGACCTCAAGGACCTCAACTCCTTTGTGGTCCCTACTCACTACAAGATGGAGTCTTTGCTCTCAGTCATCGCAGCAATGTGCCATGGGGAATTTCTGGTCTGTCTGCATGCTCCAATTCATCTGGACAGTCAGATGTATCTCAGGTTTGTTTGAACTCTGGGATACTTCCAATTCACCACTTTCCCCTTTGGGCTCACCACTGCTCCTCAGGTGTTTGCACACTTCTTGGACGCCTTGATTGCCTTCCTGCACACCAAGGGAATACAGGTGACCCAGGATATGGATGACCCAGGATATGGATGATCTGCTGAAGTCTCCTTACAGGGACCTCCTGGACCTCCAAGTCTAGGAATGTGCTCAGACCCTCTAGCATGGATGGATTCAAAACATGGACAAGTCTGCTCCAATTCCTTCTCAGAATCTGGTTTTCCTGGGTCTCCGGGTCGACACCTGTCAGGGCATGGCCTATCTGACAGAGGATTCTGTTTAGCAGATCACGACCAAGGTCACGTCTGGTCTCTCTTCCCCAGGAAGTGAGGCTGGACCTCCTCTGGAGGTTGGACAGCTTCAACCTGAGAAAGGGAAAACCCTTTTTTCTCTGTTGTCCAATACAGGTTACTGTTAACTCTGGCAGGTGATCCGCCCCTTTATGTAGGCAGGAATATTTCTCTAAATGTATGCAGGGGGTAGAGTGTCCCTTCCCTCCTAGGCTGCAGCTAGCCAACCAGCTCCAGAATGATTTGTTCCTCAGTGTGACAACACTTCTATAGTTTTTAGTTTCATTTTTATTTTCTGTCAGATATGGAATACCACCATTAGGCGGATTACCATGACTGACAAATGCCCTTCAATGTGGCTAGCTCAGTATCCACGTGCTTTTTGGTGGACCTTAAGTCCTGAGGGGGAAAATCTTGATTCCAAGTGCTTCCCCAGAGATTACACACTGAGTTAATTCTTGCTGCATGGTAATCTGAAGACAGAAGATCTGCAGGAAAGGTGAGCTACCCTTTGAGTGCTGCAGGTCCACTTGTCCCACAGTTCCCCTCTGCACAGGGGTTGTGTTTGGGAGTTCTCATTGTGCACTCCTGCACTCATTGGGTATATCTATATGTCTGTTGGGTATTTGGAGCAGGTTTATGTGGTAATTTAACCCTTTGTCTACTGGTTGTCTTGTTTTTGGGGGGTTTATGGCACTTTCCCTACTGCGTTGGTGTTTTTTAAGTGTTCACACATGTTTCATGGATGTTTTACATGTTTTTATGTTTTACTTTAACGTCTATTAAAATTATGTACTGCACCTTTAATGTGCACTTTACCGCATAGACGCCATTGCTCCATTTACCTCTATGGGACAATACTGTTTGGGACGTATCTCTGCAACCGCTTAACGTAGCAGCTTCAGAGTGGGCTCATTTTAATTGTCTACCCTTGCTATATCATCCGGTTTGTAGTTCAAGTGTGTTGGGGGGCTTGGGGGGCTTTGGGCACTATTTGGAGAACTTTTTTGGAAAAAAATACATTTCCCATGAGTGCTTGGTTCGCACCTATTTTCTGATTGTCTCCCGTCGCGACAGCCATTTTGTGAGCGTTTCTCAGTGAGTATCCTACGCAGGGCTTGGACTCTCTCCTCTTCAGATTAACCCTTCGCCTGCCAGATAAGTCTATATTTAGCATTTCTGGGATGAAATATTACTTACACACTATACTTGGGTGATTTACTGTACAGTTGGTTATTTTGACACTGTGAGAATGTCTATACCGCTGGAGCTTGGGGCTAGACCTAAGACTAAGGAGGCTGGGGTCTCAGTATCCCCCATTGCACATTGCTCTTCCTGTCACACAGGGCTGCTGGTCATTTGTGCCCAGCATGTTCTGATGTTTCTGACAGCAACCCAGGGACTTCCAGCTATGGTATTAACACAGCTTGGGTGCAAGAGTTTAAGGCTGCGACTAGGGACCTTAGGTCCACATTACAACTATTTTCATCCCAGATAAATGTGGCAGACTCCCTCTACTATCAGATCTTCCCTGCCTAAACCGCAGGGGCACCTGATGTGTGAGATTCTTCTGAGGATGAACTGCTGTTGGATTCAGATGTTGAGGATGGTACTGTCTTGGACTCTTCTCTGTCCCTTGGGGATCCCTTTGAAGCTGATCCGGAACCCTCTGCCGAGGGCCTAATCAGGGCTGCATTATGCACTCTTAACATTCCTTTGGTTCAGGAGGTCCCCTCTGATATTTTTTAGGAGCCTGCTAAGCCCCTTGCTTATTTTCCTCCTAACCCCACTCTTGACCGTCTGGTTTCTGAGGTGTGGAAATCTCCAGACAAGTCTGCTTCTGTGTCCAGAAAATTTGATAAGCTTTATCCTTTTTCTGAAGCTGAGCTGGCTAAATGGGTTCATCCCCCTAAGTTGGACGCACCTATATCTAGGCTATCTAAATCTACTGCCTGACCTGTCTCTGATGCTTCTGCACCGAAAGACTGGACTGACAAGAAACTTGAAGTTTCCCTCAAGTCCATTTTTGCTACTATTGGTACCGCTATGCTTCCAGTGTTTGCTATTGCATGGGTTAACTGGGATATTGCAGTCTGGACTGAACTACTCACTACAGCTGTCCATCAGGATGCGCATACTTCGGAGAAATTGCTTCTTCTTGCCAATATCTCTGAAGCGCAACACTGTGAATCTGCTGCTGCTTTTGATGCCGTCCGCATGATGGCTAGGGCTTCTACTACTTCTGTGGTAGCCATGCGTGCTCTTTGGCTCAAGATCTGGTCTGCTGACACTTCTTCCAAGAAAGTATTACTTTATCTGCGATTTCAGGGTTCCTCCTTGTTTGGGCCTGATCTTAAGGAACTGATTAGCGAGGCCACAGGGGGTAAGAGTACTCTTCTACCCTTGATCTTTAAGAAAAAGTTGCTGTTTAAACGTAACGGGTCCTTTCTACCCTTTCAGACTGAGACACGTTCAGTGAACCAGGCGGTTCCATCAGCTCCACGTTCCTCCTCCAAGCCCAAACAGCAATGGAAGCGTAAGGCTGCCTCCAAGCCCAAGTCTGCCAAGAGTGCTTCGGCATGACTCACCGAACCTGGGTCCGCATGCCGCTGTGGGTGGTCGTCTGCGACTCTTTCGCGGGATTTGGGAGGATTCTGTGTAGGACCCATGGGTTTTACAAGTGGTCACAGAGGGATGCAAGATCCCTTTCTATTCTCTTCCTCCTTTTCGCTTTCATCTTTCTCATCCTCCTCAGGACTGCGAGAAACGCCGTCTGTTCGGCGCTGTTCAGGCTCTTCTGGACAAGGATGTCCTGGAGCCGGTGCCTACTTTAGACAGGTGTTTGTGGTTTTACTCGAACCTCTTTGTGGTAGCCAAAAAGGACGGCGGATGTCACCCTATTTTGAATTTGAAGGATCTAAACTTCTTGGTGAACAAGATTCACTATCGTCAGGAATTTCTGCGCACAGTGATTGCTGCCATGCCTCCGGGGGAGTTCCTTGCTTCTCTGGACCTTCAGGATGCGTATTTACACATCCCAATCCATCAGGAGAGCAGGCGGTACCTGCAGTTTGCCTGCGACAGAGGACATTTTCAGTTCTCAGCTCTTCCATTTGGTCTGATGACGGCCCCTCGGGTTTTCCAACGAGTTCTGGGGGCCTTGATATCCGTTCTTCATCGGAACTGCATCAGAGTGACTCCTTACATGAATGACTTGCTTTTGAAAGCCTCCTCCGCGGACCTTCTTCACCAGCAGGTTCAGACCTGCATCCAAGTCCTCACCCATCATGGAAGGATTGTCAACTTGGACAAGTCGGCTCTTTTCCCATCCCAGCAACTGATTTTCCTGGGTCTTCTATTCGATACTCAGAGGATCATGGTGTTTCTACTGGACGCGGTAGCCCATCACATTGCCCACAGGGTTTCAGCGATTCTGCCTCAGGATCTGGTCCCAGTTCCGAGGTTGTCTTCTCTGGTGGGGAAGTTCATCTCCACGATAGAAGCAGTTCCATTTGCCATGGAACACACCAGGGATCTCCAGAGGTTTGTGATACAAGTGTGCAAGGATCGACCAGATCATCAGAGGATGTCGGTGTCACTTCCTCCTCCTGTGGAGCTGAGCTTGGAGTGGTGGCTGGACCTTTCCAATCTGCTGAAAAGGAGTACCTTTCTGATTCCCTACTGGACCACGGTCACGACGGATGCCAGCCTCTCGGGCTGAGGAGCTGTTCTGGGTCGCCTCAACATCTTGGAACTTCAGGCGATATTTCATGCTCTGCATCATTGGGTATCCCAACTGGAGGACTGTCCAGTCTGAGTGGAATCCGACAACACCACGGCAGTGGCCTACATCAACAAGCAAGGCAGAACAAGAAGTCTCTCTGCTTGGTTAGAGGTCAAGGCTATTTTGTCTTGGGCAGAAGATCATGTTCCTGCCATATCCACAGTACACATTCCAGGCGTAGACAACGTCATGGCAGACTTCCTCAGTCGTCACACAGTGGACAGAGGAGAGTGGAAGTTACACCCCGAGGTGTTCCAGCTCATTGTTCAGAGGTGGGGGATGTCCTACGTGGACCTGATGGTGACAAGACACAACAGGAAAGTTCCGGTGTTCTGCTCTCGGTGTAGAGACTCTCTAGCTGTAGATGCAATGTCCATCCCTTGGATGTTCCCTCTGGCTTGCATCTTTCCCCCCTTCCCATGCTGACAAGGATGTTACAGAAGTTGAAGATGGACCGTTGTCCAGTCATCCTGATTGCTCCGTATTGGCCTCGCCAATCCTGGTTCCCGGAGCTTCTGGCTCTATCTGTGACGGAGCCCTTTCCGCTCCCTCCCATCTGGATCTTCTTCTGCAGGGTTACCTGTGGAAGGAAGATATTCATTGGCTTAATTTGACGGCCTGAAGGTTGAATCCTCGATTTTGAAGAAGAAGGGTTTCTCTTCTGCTGTGATGAGTCCTATGCTTAGTGCCCTTAAAGTGTTAGTAATGTCCAACAAAACGTTTTTTGCATATAGAAGAGCTTAAAAAGCTTGGCTATATGCAAAAACCGTATCTCTCAAACCGCTATGGTGTAACAGATACAGGCATTTAAAGTTTGCTGTCTCCTACTGACAGCTGTACATCTGTCAGCAGGAGATCCGTGTCGGTCGACACAGAGGCGTTTGAGAAGTGCCGCGATCTTGTTATTCACAAGGAATCCCTTCATTGGAATGGTCTAAAACGAGTGCTTGAAAACCAGGCACACATTTTAGACCATTCCAGGTCGTTGCTCATGTTCATCCTGTCTTCCGGAGACCTTCTCCTCAGTGGGATCTTAATTTGGTCTTGGGCATTCTTCAACTCCCTCCCTTTGAATCTTTGGCTACTATTCCTCTACGTCTCTTGATGTGGAAAATGGCGTTCCTCTTGGCGATTGTGTCTGTTCGCAGTGTTGCGGCGTTACAAGCTCTTTACTGTAAACCGCCATATCTGGTTTTTCACAAGGTTGAGGCAGTGCTTCGCACCTCAAAGGAGTTTTTACCTAAGGTGGTCTCTGAATTTCACATCAATCTGGAGATTGTGGTGCCTTCTTAGTGCCCTAACCCCTCCTCTGACAAGGAGGTCTCAAGTTTTATGTCCTTCGCACTGAATTTATCAGGAAATCAGATGCTCTGTTCGTCGTTCCTGAGGGTCCTAGGGCAGGAAGACCGGCATCCAAAGTGACTATTGCTTCATGGATCAAGTCCACTATTCGTAGGGCTTACGAGTTGAGGAATAAGCACGTACCCTTTCGGGCCACGGCTCATTCCACCAGGTCTATTGGGGCCTCTTCGGCCTATAAGAATCGGGCTTCTGCTGATCAGCTGTGCAAGGCGGCCACTTGGTCCTCTGTGCACACTTTTTCGAAGCACTATCGTGTGAATGTGCTGGCTTTGGCTGATGCCAGCTTTGGGAGGAAGGTCCTGGAGGCAGCCTTGCCTGTCTAGGATCTTCTTCTTAGGTTCTTAGTGTTTCCTTACTGTTGAGCCCTGTTGGCTCTTGTTTTGTGTGCTGTGTACCAGTTCCTGGGATATTGTTTTCCTCTGTGTCCGTTACACGGCATAGTAGGGGCAATTGGCTCCGCCTCCCAGCTGGTAGGACCAATTAAAAATTCTATAAAGTTTGAGAGAATCCTCCACTTGGTAGTTTTTTTGGTCCTACCCAAGCTGGGGGACGGAGGCATGGCGCCTCTCTTCTCTCCCCATTCTCCCGAGCGCTACAGAAATGAGGCTTGCATGAACGCGGTTGCATTTTCTCCTTCCTCTGCCCCACATCGTGCTAGGGCAAGAAACCATGATCTGGAGGCCTCGCAGGGACTTGGAGCGGCGGCGCTCCAGATCAGTCCCCTTCCCCCCAAGCCGGATGAGAGGCATGCGTTCCAACTATGGAACGCAGGAAGACGCCGGCCGCCTTTCCATCATGCACGGTGGCAAACATTTAAAGAGCAGCAGGCAGAGAGTTCTCCATAAAGGATCGTGAGTAATATATATTTATAACAAATATAATGTATTGAATATATTGCTGTTTGCCTGTATATTCTACTGCTGGATTATTTGATGTCTTACACTGCATAAGCTATTGTAACACCTATTGTGAGGACAGCTTAACTATGTCTGAATCCAAAGAAAAAGGGGACAAGAAAAAACCTGTAGAACCCTCTAAAGATGAAAAAGTTAACATTAAAACAAAAACATTCGCTGCCTGTGATCAAAAACTGCCTGCATCTGAGCCCTCAAAATTATGCCCTGATTGTTTAAAGTGGGCCTCTGGTAGTGAAGTCCCTGCGCAATTTCAAGAATTTTTAAATTGGATGAAGACCTCCATGCAGGAGACCTTCACTACTATGCAGGAAGCCACTAGGAAGAGACCTAGGGTCACTGACCCACAAGAAGGTCCATCCCTCATTCAGGAATATGAAGAAGAAAGTATTGTTGAATTAGAGCCTGCTGGTTCTTCCGCAGAAGAGGGTGAAATTTTAGAATAATCTGGGAGCTTTTCTATTGATAAAGTGGATCCTCTTGTTAAGGCGATGAGAAAGTCCTTGGGCCTCACTGAGATCCAGAAAGATCTTAATGTCATGGATACTCCCTTCATTGGGTATAAGAAAACCTGTGCCGTTATCCCTCTTCATAGCTCCATCCAAGATACAATATAGAAGGAATGAAAACAGGGTGACAAGAGATGTTCCACCTCCAAGCACTTCCAAAGAATGTATCCCTTCGCAGAGGAAGATGCAGCTAAATGGACTACACCACCTAAAGTTGATGCAGCTATTGCACAGACATCAAGAAGAACAACCTTGCTCCTGGAAAACGGTACAACGTTGCGGGACTCCATGGATAAGCGAGCAGATACAGCTCTACGTAAGCAGTTTACCTCTGTAGGAGAAAACCTAAAGACCTACAGCCATGGTGTCAATCTTCCGCTCCTTGCGTATATGGCTATCAGAGATCGAAGAAAAACTTGAATCATCCGTATCAAGATCAAGGATCCTAAAAGAATTAGGTATGATAAAAGAAGCTGTCATTTATTCCTGTGACGCATCCCTTGATAATATTAGGCTTCTAGCAATATCATCTGCCTTATCAGTCACGGCCGGAGAGCCTTTTGGATTAGATCCTGGGACGTGGATCCAGCTTCCAGAATCGTCTGATTTCATTACCCTTTGAAGATTCAAAGTTGTTCGGTGACCAGCTAGAGGACATCATCAAGAAATCCTCAGCAGGAAAAAGCCCTTTTTTGCCTCAAGATAGACGAAACAGAGGATCACCAGCAAGAACCAGTACTTCCCGACGACAGTCCTTTCGAGTCGCGAAAAGATGCAGGCCTGGTAGAGGATATGACCAGCGGAAGAGAGGTGGCTCTCAGCCTTCTAGAGGAGGTACCAGAAAGGACTTCCAAAGGAAGGCCCAGTTCCAGTAATGAAGCCAGAAGCCCCCTTCCCTCACCTCCAGTAGGGGGCAGGCTGGGGGAGTTCATCAGTCCTGGCTGTCAATCCATCCAGACTCCTGGATGATGGAAATTGTGAGGGAAGGATACGTCCTCGAATTTCAGACTGCCCCTCCGATTCCAAGATTCAGAACATCCCAAATCAGGAACAGAAGCAAGGTTCGCCAGATAAGACAGGTCCTTCAGTCCCTCCTTCTCAACAGAGTGATAGAAGAAGTCCCTGTGAGTCAGAAGTTCCAGGGCTTCTGTTAAGTTCTTTTCTGTGTTAAAGCCTTCTGGGGAACTTCGTCTTATCCTGGACCTAAAGGATCTCAATCAATTTCTTCGTGTTCAACACTTCAAGATGGAATCAGTTCTATCAGCAATAAAGATGACTCAACCACAAAATTTTCTCTCACGCATAGACCTAAAGGATGCCTTCTACCATATATTGATCAGACCATCTCACCGCAAGTACCTCAGGTTCCACATCTTCAAAAATCCTTTTCCATTCGGGCTAGCCACTGCACCACTGATCTTTACCAAACTCCTGGCGGTAGTCATGGCCGAACTAAGAAGCCAACATCAGCTCAGAGATGTCCCATACCTAGACGACATCCTGCTCATAAGTCCTTCATTCCACAAAGCAGCTCAGAACACAGTTATCTGCAAACAAAAACTTCAGGATCTAGGTTGGTTGATCAACGAAGAAAAAAGCATGCTTCATCCATCACAACAGCTTCAGTTTCCAGGGGTTGTAATAGACACCAGTCACAACAAACCGACCCTATCCTTAGAACGTCAGAATCGCATTTTGCAACAAGTAACTACGTTCCTCAAAAAGCAGACTGAAATTCTTTTCCAAAATCCTCGGTCATCTCTCCTCGGCACATCAAATAATACCATGGGCTAGAACGCATACCAGTCAGATGCAATACAATTTCCTTCAGTTCTACCGAAAGGAACCTGCAAACCTATACAAACGAATTCCAATACTGACTACCACCAGAAAGGAGTTATCCTGGTGGATTCAGAGAAAGAATCTAGTGCAGGGTCGTCAGTTAACAGATCCACCCAGACGCCAGTCGTCAAGGCTGGGGAGGGATCTGGAACCAGAAGTCAGTTCAGGGCACATGGTCGTGTCACATAAACAACCTGGAGCTATTAGCCATATGGAAAACACTGCTACACTTCCAAAAAGAACTGGCAGGACAGGCGGTACTCATAAGGTCAGACAACGTCACAGCAGTACAATACCTCCAAAATCAAGGAGGAACCAGGAGTATTCAGCTCAGTCGCCTAGCAGTAAAGATATTGTACTGGGCAGAAAAGCATCTGTTAGCCTTAACAGCCTCACATCTATCCGGTCACCTGAACATCCAGGCCGACTTCCTCAGTCGGAAGAAATTACATCCAGGAGAATGGAGCCTGAACAGAAAGGTATTTCTATCCCTGACTCAAACATTGGGCTCTCCATCAGTGGACCTCATGGCCACGGCTCAGAACAGGCAGTGTCAGCTATACCTCTCCAGGTGGGCAGAGAAACAGTCAGCAGGCCAGGACTCTCTGAACATCCCTTGGACATTCCCACTGGCCTACATCTTTCCACCCATTCCTCTCTTAATAGAAGTAATAAAAAAAATAAGAATGGACAAAGCCAATATCATCCTGATAGCTCCAAATTGGCCAAGAAAGTTATGGTACACAGATCTCCTGCAGCTGTCCGTCTGCCCTCCAGTTCCTCTGCCAGACAAAAAGGACGGTTCCGCAGTTTTGCTCCTCTGTGGAGCGTCACTCTAACTCTGCTGCTGATACAATATCCATTCCTGGACATTCTCTCTGGCCATTTTTCCTCTCTCTCTCTCTCTCTCTCTCTCTCTCTCTCTCTCCCCCTCCCTCTCTCCCTCCCTTCCTATGTTTATATGGGCGTTACGGACATTGTAATTGGTACGTTGTCCGGTAATTCTGATTGTTCGGGATTGACATCGTCAACCCTGGTATCCGGAGTTTATGACCCTATCTGTGGTGGAGCCATTTCGGCTCCCCTCTCGTCCAGCTCTTCTTCTACAGGGTTATCTGTGGAAGACTATGTTCTTCGGCTCAATTTGACGGCCTGTATGTTGAATCCTCTATGTTATGGAAGAAAGGGTTTTCTTCTGCTGTGGTTTCTACTATGCTTAGTGTCATAAGCCTGTTTCTTCCACGATTTATCACCGTGTCCGGTCGATATTTGTGTCTTGGTGTGCTGACAGAGATCTGTCTCATGACTTTGATCTTCCCACTGTCCTGTCCTTTTGGTTGGATGGTGTTGGCAAGGGACTCGGTCTGACTTCTCTTACGGTTCTTACTTCGGCGTTTTTCAGAAACGCATTGCTATCTTCCTGACTTCAGAGGTTTCTTCCAGGGTGTTGCTACTGTGCGCCCTGCCTTTCGGAGTCTGGATCCTCAGTGGGACCTTAATCTGGTTTGGGGGTTCTCCAGCGTTCCCCCTTTGAGTCCTTGGCTACTATTCCTTTGCGCCTTTTGTCGTGGAAGATGGCCTTTTCTCCGGCTATTGTGTCAGTTCGCCGGGTGGTGGACTTGTAAGCTCTGTCCTGTAACCACCTTATCTGGTGTTTCACAAGGATAAGGCTTGTGTCACGATGCTACCGTTTGTTTTTCTTTTTTTATTTTTTTTTTCTATGCTGTTCAGTGCAGCATCAGGCCGGCCTTCCTATCGGCAGGCCTTGCTTTATATTTCCTGTTCCGGGTCTACTGGGCGCCCGATTATTCGAGCTGTTAGCGTTACCTGCGTCTCAGTTTCAGTTCCAGTCGACCCTGCTCTGTTTCTATTGTTGCTGGCTTGGCTTGCCTTCTATGCTGTGTCCGTTTCTGGTGACCCTCGGCTTGTTCCTTGACCTTTTCTTCCGCTTCCCGGATTGAGATGCCCCGGTGACTTGGATCGTCCGATCCCGCTGTACGTCCCTAGCACCGGCTGTTGCTTTGCTGCTGTCTACCTCATCGGAGCGGCGTCCCCGGCTAGGTGCGGACGTTGGTCAGCCACTCTGCCAAAGCCGGTGGATTCGGCTTTCGGCTGATAGTGGGCTGCTGTCTTGCTACCGATTCAGCTCCTCCCAGCTGACGGGCCAAGCGAGGGATCGGCTGCTGATGATCTCGGTCGCCTACCCTCTCTGCTGGCTGCTTTCAGGGCTGCGGGAGGAGTGAGGGGAATTGTGCTTGGTACCTCCGGTCTGTGGCCAGAGGGTTTTGCTCTCAGTTCCTGTATTAGCCGATTCCAGGTGGGTGTAGGTTAGAGCTCAGCCGTGTCCTCTTAGGACCTGATTCTAGGGTTGTCCAGGGTTTTTAGACCTTCTTGCTTTGGTCACCCATCCTTTGTTGTAGCGGTCTTACTCCGCCTTGGGGTTGTTCTTGCCGGTCTTAGTAGTAAGGGCAGATTGGTCCGGTAGACCCTGGGTCACTGGGATTGGTGAGGCTTACCCTGCCTTCCTGGAGGGTACTAGATGTCCAGTCCTGGACTATGCCACGCAATAAGGGTCCCTCTCTTGTTCCAGCAGTCCAGTCACCCTATATTTTGTCTTGTGAAGAAAGGTGGTAGGGGTTCCATAGCCCCCAGCTGTATCTGCTTCTGTCTTCAGTCGATAGACTGTTAAGTCTATTGTCTACCATTACTCCCAAATCCTTTTCATTAGTAGATTTCCCCAGAGAAACACCATTTAAACTATATGTTGCATTTTTATTATTATACCCAAAATGCATAACTTTACACTTGTCTATATTGAATCTCATTTGCCATTTGCCTGCCCAGTTACTCAATTTGTCCATATCCTCTGTCTTCATTACAAGAGGATTTGGACAAATTGAGTAACTGGGCAGGCAAATGGCAAATGAGATTCAATATAGACAAGTGTAAAGTTATGCATTTTTGGGTATAATAATAAAAATGCAACATATAGTTTAAATGGTGTTTCTCTGGGGAAATCTACAAATGAAAAGGATTTGGGAGTAATGGTAGACAATAGACTTAACAGTAGCATGCATTGCCAGCTGGCAGCTGCAAAGGCCAATAAGATATTGGCATGTATTAAAAGGGGTATTGACTCAAGGGAGGAAGATATAATTATGCCTCTTTACAGGTCCATGGTAAGACCCCACCTAGAATATGCTGTTCAATTCTGGGCGCCCTTTCTGAAGAAGGACATTATGGAACTAGAGAGTGCAGAGGAGGGCTACAAAACTAGTAAGGGGAATGGAAAGTTTTAGTTATGAAGAGAGGCTAGAAAAGTTAAACTTGTACACACTAGAGAAACGGCATCTTAGAGGGGATATGATAACACTATATAAATATGTTCAAGGCCCATATAAAGGGCTTTCAAAAGACCTGTTCATTAACAGAACAGTACACAGGACAAGGGGCCACCCGCTTAGACTTGAGGAAAGGAGATTTAATCTACAACAGCGGAAGGGTTTCTTTACAGTAAGGACAATAAAGGTATGGAATGCACTTCCGGAGGAGGTGGTGCTATCAAATACATTGGATGCCTTTAAAAGGGCATGGATACTTATTTAAAAGAGCATAATATAGAGGGCTATGCACGTTAGTATTGGGATTAATATTTAGTTAGGGCTTGTTGATCCAGGGAGAAATCTGATTGCCATTTGAAGTCCGATGCCTTCTTTTGGGTCAGCGATGGTAAACAGGAATAGGAAAAGGGTTGAACTGGATGGACGCAAGTCTTTTTTCAACCTAAATTACTATGTAACTATGTAAGTTGGCCAATTGGGCATCCGATTATCCTCTGCATTAGGGATTCTTCAGCCTCGTAGGACCTGAAGCATTACGGTTCTTCTCTACTCCCATCCTGGCCAGGGTTCCGGCTCAACCGGGATCGGGCATCTGGCTTCGCGGCCAGCACCTTTAACTCGGCTTCGGCCGCAGCAAGGGATAGGGTTGGCAGTCTCCGAAACCGAGCCACGATCTCCAGCATCGCTCTCAACCAACAGCTTCATAGTCCTACGAATTCATCGTGACACCTGTGCTTCGCACCTCTAGGAGTCCTTGCCTAAAGTGGTCTCCGCGTTCCACATCAATCAGGAGATTGTGGTGTCCTCTTTCTGCCCTAACCCTTCCTTTGTCAAGGAGAGGGATCTCTACTTGTTGGATGTTGTGCGTTGTCTCAAGTTTTATGTTCATCACACTGAGTCTATCAGGAAGTCTGACCCCCTGTTCGTCATTCCTGAGGGTCCTAGGGCAGGGAGACCGGCATCCGGGGTACCTTTTGCATCTTGGATTAAGTTTTCTAATCGTGAAGCTTACAAATTGAGGGATAAACATGTTCCATTTCGGGTTACAGCCCATTCTACCAGTTCAATTGGGGCCTCTTGGGCCTCCAAGAATCAAGTATCTGCCGCTCAATTGTGCCGGGTGGCCACTTGGTCTTCTGTGCACCCCTTCTTGAAGTGCTACCGTGTGGATGTGCTGTCCTCGGCTGATGTCAGCTTTGGGAGGAAGGTCCTGGAGGCAGTTTTGCCTTTCTAGGATCTTTCTTTTCTGAGGTTCTCAGTGCTTCCTTACTGTTGAGCCCTATTGGCTCTGGTTCAGCGTGCTGTGCAACAGTTCTTGGGGTCTGTTTTTACCTCTAGTTGGTGTCCGTTGACACCTCTAGTTAGTCGGGATCTCTGACCGGTTGGTTCATGGAGGTCCTGGTGACTTTGGGGGCCTTGCGCCTGGTCCTTGCCTTCTTCCCACCTCAGTGTAACTCAATGGTTGGACATCAAGGGACCATGCTTGGCTCTCCTGTGGCAGTATGAGTCCTTCTGGGTCATGCTCTCAGGAGTCTTCTTCCCTTCTCTATCTAGTCATTAGTTAATGTCTCAAATCATTCTGGAGCTGGTTGGCTAGCTGCAGCCTAGGAGGGAAGGGAGGCCTCCACCCCCTGCATACATGTAGAGAAATGTTCCTGCCTACTTAAAGGGGTGGATCGCCTCCCAAATTACCAGTAACCTGTATGGACTAAGAGAAAAGGATTTAACAGGTAAGACTAAAATCCTCTTGTCCAGTGTTGGACTCTGGTGACAACAGATTCCAGCCTTTATGGCTAGGGAGCTGTCCTGTGTCACCTGGAGTTTCAGGGGAGATTGAATGTGGGGGAGATCCTCCTATCCTTAACATTATGGAGCTCAGATTGATTCTCCATGCTCTGGTGTACTGGTCCAGTCTACGTCCAGTCAGACAATGCCACTGCAGTGGCTTACATTAACAAGCAAAGAGGCACAAGAAGCGCTTCTGCTTGGTTAGAGGTCAAGGCTATTTTGGCCTGGGCAGAAGAACACGTTCCTGCCATCTGCACCGTGAACATCCTAGGAGCAGAGAATGGTCTGGGGGACTTCCTTAGTCGCCAAACAGTGAATCATGGGGAGTGGATTTCCATCTGGAGGTTTTCGACTTGCTGTTCTAGAAATGGAGACGTCCCTGGTCGCCATCAGGTTTATCCAAGGACAACATCGGAAGTTTCTGATGTTTTGCTTTCACTGGAGGGATCCTCTGGCTTTTTCAGTGTATGCCTTGTCCATTCCTTGGCGCTTTCATCTAGCCTACATTTTTGGTTTTCAGAACTGTTGCTGGCTTTGACTGCATGGCTGTTGAAGCCTCCATCTTAAGGAGGAAGCGCTTTTCTCCTGAGGTGGTCTCCACCGTGATCCAAGCCAGGAAGCCAGTTTCTTCTAAGGCCTACCATAGGGGTTGGCCTACCTTTCATTGTTTGTGTGTTGACAGGGATCTGTCCTCGCAGGAGTTTGATCTTCCATCCCTCTTGTCCTTTTTGCAGGACTACGTGAACAAGGGCCTTAGCCTTAGTTCCTTGAACGTCCAGACCTCCGTTATCTCGATCTTTTACCAGAAACGCATTGCCGTATTGCTTTTCCTACTTATAAGGCTCCCACTCCCCATTGGGACCTTAATCTGGCCTTGGGTGTCTTGCAGCGGCCTCCCTTTGAGTCCTTGGCTACCATTCCTCTACGTCTTCTGATGTGGAAGATGGCCTTTCTTTTGGTTGTGGTCTCTGTTCGGAGAGTTGCAGAGTTGCAGGCTTTATCCTGCAAACCTCCTTTCCTGGTGTTTCACAAGCATAAGGCTGTTCTCTGTACCTTTCAGGAATCTCTAAGGAGGTCTCTGAGTTCCACATCAATCAGGAAATTGTTGTGCCTTCCTTTTGTCCTGACCCTAAATCTGACAAGGAGAGGGATTTCCACTTGTTGGATGTGGTACCCTGCCTCAAGTTCTATGTGCACCTTACGGAGTCTATCCATAAGACGGATACTCTATGTCATCCCTGAGGGTCGTAGGGCTGGTATGGCTGTGTCCAAAGTGACTATTGTATCTTTGATTAAATCTACTATCTGCAAGTGTTAGTGCTGGGAGCTTAACTTCTGGCGGTGGTGAGCCAGGCGCCCCAGTGCTCCTCCTCGACAGCTGGTGCCAGGGGCTGGCAGCCCTCTCCAGTGAATTCCTTCAGTGACCTCGTGCTCCACTTTTAAAGGGATAGTGTTCAGTTTTGTGCTCCACCTCCTTGCTCCTAGGGGGTTATATATAGACTGTCTGGACACCACTTTATTTGCCCTTACGTGGTGTTCCAGTGCAGTCAGTAATTTTGCTCTGTGTATGACCCCTGATTTGTCCTTTTGTTGCTCCCAGTGTCCAGTGTTGAGGCTTGTCTGACTTCCCGCTTGGCTTTTTACCTGTGGCTCTGGCTGACTACCCGCTCTGGTACTGGCCCCTGGCTTGTCTGACAACCTGCTTGGTTTTGACCTGCAGCTCTGGCTGACTACCCTCTCTGATACTGATCCCTGGCTTGTCTGACTACTCGGCGTTATCTGTGGCTCTGGCCCAGTACCTTCTCTGAGACTGACTGTAGGCCTAGTCAGTCTGATACTCCATTTGTTGCGACCTGTTCCGGTTCAGGAACTTGACTGGGTCTTATTCCCGGTGTCTGTGGTTACTCCATCTGGTGAGCACTGTTCAGCAACTTTGCTGGGTCATATCCCCGGTATCTGGGCTGTACTCCATTTGTTGTGACCTGTTCCTGTTAAGGGACTAGGCTGGGTCCTAGCCCCAGTTCTGGTGCTATTGCACAGTTACCTGCTATTGAGACCTTTCCGGAGCAGTCTCTTATTCCTGGTAGGAACCACTTTCTCCGTGTTAGGATCTCCACACACTCTGAAGGTATTGCCTGTGATTAGTCCTTGATTACGTGGGTCTCATTCAATAAAGTTGGTGTTCCATTTACTCTGCTGGCTCCTTGTTCATTGTTGGTTACTGTGACAGCAAGGCTTATGAGCTCAGAGGGAAACCTGTTCCCTTCTGCATTACAGCACACTCTACCAGTTCTGTTGGGGCCTCCAGGCCTACAAGAATCAGGCCTCTGCTGAATAGCTGTGCAAGGCGGCCACTTGGTCTTCTGTGCACACTTTTGCCATATACTACCGTGTGGATGTTCTGGCTTCGGCTGAAGCCAGTTTTGGCAGGAAAGTCCTATGATGACAGAGAAAAGAGGATTTTGGTGTTACCTGTTAAATACTTTTCTCGTAGTCCATATAACTCCCAGGTCTCCCACCCAGTGAAAGGGACCATGCTGGGTCTCCTGTGGCTGGATGTGGGAGTCCTTTTGGGTTCATTGCTCACAGGAGTTGTCCCTTCCTTTTTGCTGTCTTGGTTGATGTTTATTTTCTTAAATCTATCTGGAGTAGAGTGGCTAAGGTAGCCTGATATGGAGGAGGGGCAGGCTCCACCCTTGCACTTATTTCAGAATTGTTCCAGCCCATTGGGAGGAGCTGTCACCTCCCCATGGTTCCTGTGAGTTATATGGACTAAGAGAAAAGGATTTAAAAGGTAAGACTAAAATCCTCTTTTTTTATGCAAGACATAACTTTATTTGCTTTTGCTACTGTTCTTTGACCCTGGTCACTGTTTCCAATTTCATAGTTTACAAGAATTCCGAGGTCTTTCTCTAGCAACGTGTCCCCTAAAATCATTCCATGAAGTTCATAAGTAGCATTAGGATTTTTTCTTCCTAAATGCATTACTTTACACTTTCCTACATTAAATTTCATATTCCATTTGTTTTCCCAGTCTGCCATTTTATGTAAATCCCTTGATAGAGAACAAATATCCTGTTCTGAATTTATTACCCTGCATAATTTAGTGTCATCTGCAAATATTGTTATTTTGCTTTCTATATCTACAGGTCATTTATAAACATGGTAAAAATCACTGGACCCAGTACTGAACCCTGACGTACTCCACTCTCAATTTTAACTGTATTGGAAATTGCCCATTTACAACCACAAACTGTTCCCTATCCATCAACCAGTTTTTTTATCCAAGTGGAAAGGTTATCTGCTAACCTCAGTTTCCTTATTTTATAAACCATCCTGCTGTGTGGCACTGTATCAAATGCCTTTGTAAAATCTAGATCTACTAAATCAACTTCTTTAACATTATCTATCTAGGTTGCTACTTCTTCATTGAAGCTGAAAGGATTAATTTTGCATGATCTATTCCTCATAAAACCATGTTGATTACTGCTAATACTCTTTTAATCCTGAATCCAATCCCTTATTATCCCTTCTAGAAGTTTTCCAGTTACAGAGGTCGATTCCCGGTCTATAATCTCCAGGTTCTCTTTAGTTCCCTTCTTAAATACAAAAAATCTTGTGGCACTGAGCCTGTGTTGAGGGACTCTCTTAATGAGTAAAAAGAGTGGTCTTGCCAAAACTGCACTGAGTTCCTAAAGAACCCTTGAATGTATACCATCAGGACCAGGTGCTTTGTCAGTCTTAATTTTCTTCAGTCTTTCCATTACTACTTCTTGTGTTAACCCAATATCTGATAATGGTATGGTTTTGTTTGTCACTTGTTGATGCTCTTTTAACATTTCTTATCCCCTTGTATACACAGATGCAAAGACAGTGTTTAGAACATCTGCCTTTTCCCTATCCTCTCTAATCAACTCACCCATCTCAGTTTTTAAAGGTCCAATGCACTGCCTCATAATTTTTTTACAGTTTAAGTATTTGGAAAACTTTTTTGGATTTGTCTTGCTCTCCATTGAAATTGAAGTTGAATTGAAGTTTTATTTTTGATAACTTATATGCCTTTTTGCAATCTTTGCTGCACTCCCTGTGTTTAAGAAAGAGAATGTTCTGTACCCTCAGATTTAAAGGGATAGTAATGTTTCACAATAAAAGCAGCTCCAATTAATCTACATAGTATTTGGGCCATGGAGAGTGTATTTATCATTCAATTACTCTTGAACTACAGTTCTGACAGTATTGAATGAACACACTCCATGGCCCAAATACTATGAAGATTAATTGGAGCTGCTGTTATTGTGAAACATTACTATCCTTTAACCCTTTGAGTGCCAAGCACTTACAGCGTACGAGATTGGACAGCTGTACCTGCTGTGCCAAGCTCGTACGCTGTAAGTGTAAAATGTGGTCACTGCATAAGCCGGTATAACTGGCATACATTGGCCGCATTAAAAACAAAAAAATGCCTGGCACTCGTGGGGGGACATGAGGATCTCACTCCTCATGTCCCCCCAGTTATTGATCTCCCAGCCGATTGTGCTGGGAGATCAATATGCACGAAGGAGAAGCAGAGCTTCTCCTTTCCCCTCTCTCCTACCCGAACTTCCAGGTAGGAGTGGGCGGGACCGGGGGAAGCCTCCCAACGTCATCAGTGACATGATCATCGATTACGTTAGGGAAGTTTCCCCGGTCCCATTCACTCCTACCGGAGGTAGAAGAGAGAGGCAGGAGAGCTTTGCTCTGCTGCGGTCGCCAAATTGATCTCCCAGCCCAATCGGCTGGAAGATCAATAACTGGAGGGACACCAGGAGGGAGTCCTGATGTCCCTCACGAGGTCTGAGCAATAAAAATAAATGAATAAAAAAATGTAAAGAAAAGTAACCCTGTGAGTGCCGCAGGGGTCCCCAGTGCATCAAATAATAATGATGGCAAAAATTAACCCTGTGTGTGCCACGGGGAGGGGTTTCCAATGCAGACCCCCCCTCCTGTGGCACACACAGGGCTTTTAACTTTAGATTGTAATCAGAGATTGTTGGGGGGCCATCAGAAGTTAAAAAATGAACCCTCTGAGTGCCACAAGGGTCCAATGCATTGCTTTGCAATGTGCTAGAGACCTCTGTGGCACTCACAGGGTCACTTATTTTAGAGACATTTTTTTTTTCTAAGACCTCATTGGGGGAGATCAGAAGGGGGTCCTGATGCTCCTCAATGAGGTCAATAATAAAAAAAAATAAAAATTAACCGTGTGTGTGCCGGGGGGGGGGGGGGGTGTCCAATGCAGCCCCCCCCCCCCCAGGACTTTTATTATTGGTTTTTAATCAGAGATTGTTGGGGGACCATCAGGAGTGGTCCTGATGCCCCCCCCCCCCCAACAAGCTCTGATTACAAAGTAATGATTTGAAAAAAAATGAACCCTCTGAGTGCCACAAGGGTCCAATGCATTGCTTTGCAATGCGATGGAGACCCCTGTGGCACTCGCAGGGTCACTTCTTTTGTGGACACATATTTATTGTTCACTAAGACCTCATGGGGGGGGGATCTGGAAGGGTCCTGATGCCCCTCAATGAGGTCTATAGTAATAATAATAATAATAATAAAAAAAATGAATCCTGTGTGTGCACACACAGGACTTTTTGTAATCAGCGCTTGTTTGAATACAAAGTAACAAGATCTACACAAAAATATTGGGGGGAAAAAACCCCAAAAAACTGCACTTTCCACGGGGGGGGGGTGTCTAAAGCAGTGCTTTGCAATGCTTTGGACCCCCTGTGACACACACACACACACACACACACACACACACACACACACACACACACACTTTTTTTTGATTATTTATTTTTTGACCTTGATGGTGGGCACCAGGAGTATTCCTGATACCGCCTCCCCAATGAGGTATGAATAAAAAATAACAAAAAAAACAAACAAACAACTCTTTGTGTGCAACAGGGGGTCCAATGCATTGCTTTGTAGTGCATTGGGCACCCCTGTGGCATACACACAAAATGCCCCCCACCCCCACGTACCCTATTGCCCTGCCTGGTTCCACAGCCCACTGGCAGTCCCATTCCCCAGCCTTTTTCTATTGCCTACTGGTAGACTCAAATTACCAATATACACTAGATTCAGGCTGGGAACCAAACTTTGTATGAAGGGGACATTCAGTGCACACCGGTAGTCACAGATCCCCCATATACACTATTGGACACCGCCCCCTTACCACCACCACCACCATTCTTGGTCCGCTCCCTACTAGTAGACATACCCACATACACTGCCTAAACCCAACCCCTCACCCCCACACACTGTTACATTGGCAGTCGCAGGTCTGCACATACACCTGCTGATGCCCTAGTTTCTTTCATCTGTTAGCAATAAAATCACACATTCACTTTTTGCTTTCCCATCCCTGTTCCACTGGTAAATATAGTAAATAAGGTTGAAAAAAGACAGAAGTCCATCAAGTTCAACCTTCGCTTCATACCTCAGTAACTGAGAATTTTATAGCTTTCCTGCTGCCAATTAAATTTAGTCTTTATCAGACCTTCCTGATTAGCCTACTGATAAACAGTATAACTCTGTATGTTCCCTTTTGAAAGAAATGTATCTAATCTTCTCTTAAATGTATCCATTGTATCTGCCATAACTACCTCCCTGGGCAATGAATTCCACAATTTGACAGACCTTACCGTAAAAAAACCCTTCCTCTGCTGAAGTTTAAACCTCCTTTCCTCTAATCTCAAGGGGTGTCCCCTGGTCACCTGATCAGGCCTTGGAATAAATAGCTCACCGCAGAGATCCTTGTATTGACCTCTCATATACTTGTACAATGTGATAAGGTCTCCTCTTAGTCGTCTTTTCTCTAGAGTAAATAAACCAAGTTTGTTTAGTCGTTCCTCATATGTCAAGTCCTCCATTCCCTTAATTAATTTTGTTGCTCTCCGCTGTACCCTATCTAGTTCTAGTATATCCGTTTTCAGAACCGGTGCCCAAAATTGCACTGCATACTCAAGGTGAGGTCTTACCAATGATTTGTATAATGGCAAAATAATGTTATCCACTCTTGCTTCAATACCTCTTTTTATGCAAGACAGGACTTTGTTTGCCTTTGCTACTGCTGTTTGACACTGGTCACTGTTTCCAAGTTTGTAGTTGACAAGGATACCCAGGTCTTTTTCTAGCAACGAGTCACCTAAAATTATTCCATTAAGTTTATAAGTAGCCTTGGGATTGTTTCCTCCCAAATGCATGACTTTACACTTCCCCACATTAAACTTCATATTCCACATGTTTGCCCAATCTGACATTGTATGTAAGTCCCTCTGTAGAGAGACAATATCCTGTTCTGAATTAATGACTTTGCATAATTTAGTATCATCTGCAAATATTGATATTTTGCTTTCTATATCTATTTCCAGGTCATTTATAAACATGTTAAAAAGCAGCGGACCCAATACTGAACCCTGAGGTACTCCACTCTCCACTTTAACTATACTGGAGAATTTTCCATTTACAACCACACACTGTTCCCTATCCTTCAACCAGTTTTGTATCCAATTGCAAAGGTTATCTCCTAGCCCCAATTTCCTTATTTTATACACCAGCCTTCTGTGTGGTACTGTATCAAATGCCTTTGCAAAGTCTAGATATACTACATCTACTGCCTTGCCATTGTCAAGGTTGCTGCTTACCTCCTCATAGAAGCTGAAAAGATTAGTTTGGCATGATCTGTTCTTCATAAAACCATGTTGATTCGTGCTAATGATCTTATTTTTTGTGTTGTAATCCTGAATATAGTCCCTTATTATGCCTTCTAATAGTTTTCCCACTACAGAGGTCAAACTCACTGGTCTATAATTCCCAGGTTCTGTTTTAGTTCCCTTCTTAAATAGAGGCACTATGTTAGCTCTTCGCCAATCTTGTGGCACTGAGCCTGTGGTAATAGAATCTTTAAAGAGTAAATATAGGGGTTTTGCTAACACTGCACTGAGTTCCTGAAGAACCCTTGGATGTATACCATCAGGACCCGGTGCTTTGTCGGTCTTAATTTTGTTCAGTCTTCCCATGACATCTCCTTGAGTTACCCCAATATCTATTAAT
Source organism: Rhinophrynus dorsalis (assembly GCA_037306005.1). Taxonomy (NCBI): domain Eukaryota; kingdom Metazoa; phylum Chordata; class Amphibia; order Anura; family Rhinophrynidae; genus Rhinophrynus; species Rhinophrynus dorsalis. Next base: position 178,925,045 of record CM074720.1, on the reverse strand, counting down.
TGTATTGTTTTATTTGTTACTTGCGGAGGCTCTTCTACCATTCCTTGCTCCCTTGTATATACTGATGCAAAGAAAGTGTTTAAAACATCGGCCTTTTCCTTATCCTCACTAACCAACTCACCCATCTCATTTTTGAATGGTCCAATGCACTCCCTCTTAAGTTTTTTGCTATTTATATATTTAAAAAACTTTTTTGGATTAGTCTTGCTTTCCCTTGCAATTCGAGTTTCGTTATCTATTTTTGCTACCCTAATTGCCTTTTTGCAATCTCTGTTGCACTCCCTGTATTTTAAGAAAGATTGTTCAGTTCCTTCTGACTTAAATAATTTGAATGCTTTTTTTTTTCCTTGCCATTTCCTTCTTTACATGTGCAGTTAACCACATTGGCTGTGACTTACTTCTTTTGCACTTGTTCCCCATTGGTATATACAGTTGGGTACATTTCTGCAACCTAAATTTGAATTCTGACCATTTTTCCTCAGTATTTTTGCCTTTAAATAAAATATCCCAGTCTATGTGTTGCATTGAGGCCCTTAACAATTTGAAGTTCGCTTTTTTAAAATTAAGAGTTTTGGTTGAACCTATACATTTTTGCTTTGCCAGACAGATCTCAAATGTAACCATGTTGTGATCACTATTTCCCAAATGTTCTCTTACCTTAATATTGGATACCATTTCTGTGTTATTAGTGATCACTAGGTCCAATACATTGTTATTTCTTGTCGGCGCTCCCACCATTTGTGACATGTAGCTTTCACGAAGCGTGTTCAAAAACCTGCTACCCTTAGCACTCTGACAGGTCTCATTTTTCCAGTTGATATCTGGATAATTAAAATCTCCCATAATTATAGTATTCCCAAACTGGGCAGCTTTCCTCATTTGCAATAGCAGTTGGCCCTCATCATTGTCATCGATATTTGGTGGTTTGTAGCATATGCCCACCAACAACTTTTTTTTTACCTTTCACACCACATTTAGTCTCGATTTCTACCCACATGGACTCCACAGTTTGCTCAGTTTCCTCACTAATATCACCTCGCAAAACTGGATTTAGCTCTGTTTTCAAATATAAGCACACACCTCCACCTTTTCTATTAATTCTGTCTCTTCTAAACAGGGAATAGCCCTCTATATTTACAGTCCAGTCATGTGCATCGTTCCACCATGTTTCTGTTATTCCAATTATGTCCAATTGCTCATTAACCGCCAGCAATTCTAGTTCTCCTATTTTATCTACCATACTTCTTGCATTTGCTAGCATACAATTGATTTTGAAGTCTTTACATATATTAATCCCTACATGCCTTTTTTCTTCACCTTCATTTACTAGGAGTTCCTCCCTACTGACTAAATTTCTCCCCCCTTTCTCCACCCCCCTGGTCATTTACTTGGACCCAGTTCCTATCTGCTCTATCTTCCCCATTTTTGCTATCTATACCCACCCCCCCTTTCCTAGTTTAAAAGCTCCTCCAAGCTTCCTAGCATTCTCTCCCCTAACACAGAGGCTCCTCTACAATTTAGGTGCAATCCATCTCTTCCATATAGACTGTACCCAAGAGCAAAGTCTGCCCAGTGTTCTAAAAACCCAAAACCCTCCTTCCTACACCATTGCTTGAGCCATGCATTAAGCTCCCTGAGCTCCCTCTGCCTACCTGCACTGGCGCATGGCACAGTTAGTATTTCAGAAAATACTACTTTAGAGGTCCTTGCCTTAAGCTTGCACCCTAAATCCCTGAAATCATTCTTTAGGGACCTCCATCTTCCTCCTATTTTGTCATTGGTTCCAATATGTACCAAGACAGCTGGATCACTTCCAGCCCCTCCCAATAATCTGTCAGCCCTGTCCGCAACATGCCGAACCCGAGCACCCGGGAGACAGCATACTGTTCGGCATTCACGTTCCTGGCGGCAGATTACCCTATCTACCCTCCTAATAATAGTCCCCTATTACCACCACCTGCCTTGGATTCTGCCTGATCTGCATCCCATCTAGCCTGGAAGGAGGACTGTTCCCCTGGCTGCTAGAGGAATCAGCCCTCTCCAGTGTTGCCAATTCTGAGCAATTCTCATCAACATCTTCACACAATCTTGCAAATCTGTTGAACTGAGTCAACTCAGAACTGGCCTTCCTCTTCCTCTGCCCACTACCTCCCCTCCTTACTGTTACCCAGCTGCCTACCTGTCGCTCCTCATCTACAACTCCACCCTCTTCGCCACTAACCCCACATACTACCTGCTCTGTGAGTTCTAAACTCCTTTCCAGGTTTCCAATGTCTCGCAATGTTGCAATATTTCTCTCCAAATCCAATATCTTAGACTCTAAAGAGAAAATATGCTCACACTTGGCACAGCGGTATGACCCCTGGAACGATTGCTCCAAGTGTTCAGACATGTGACAAGATGTGTACTGCGTGAGATTGGCTAACCTGCTATCACTCATGCTTGGTTTTACAATTCAAATAGCTTTATATTATCCTCTAATGCTTACTATATGGTAAGTAACCAACCTTAAATGCAATAAATCCTTTGTAATGATAGTGACCAGATTCCTTCTAACTCTTCACCTGGAACCAGTCACTTTCAATAGCAGTCTCACAGAGCTAATGGACTGTATTTATAGTAACTAACAGCCAGGTGAAATCCCTTAGCAATCAGCCCTAATCACACAGGCCAAATAAAAATCCAATAAACAGTTTTTTTAACTCTTGCAATACCCACACAATTTTTTTTTTTTTTTTAAACCTTAATAAAATACCAATAAAACACCAAACACACTTATGTACTTAACCAGATTCCTTCTAACTCTTCACGTGGAACCAGTCCCTTGTAATAGCAGTCCCCTGTATTTGAATTCCCCCTGTTTTAAATTCCAGCACTTACCACACTTCTGCACTTACACACTGAGGCAAGATTCACACGTTCAAGTATTCACTACTAGTTGAACAGCCCGTTACACGGGCCACAGTGCCTCTGGCAGCCGGTCGCGGGGCAGTCTTGCGCAACAGAGACTGCACGTGCCACTGCTGATATAGAGCTGGACGCTCCTTCGGAGCGCCCAGCTCTGGATCAGCCGCGGCGCGGGCAGTCTGTACTGCGCATGACTGCCGCACGCGCAGCAGTGTCTACTGCGCATGTCGGGCGTTACACACAACTTAGCGAATTATTATATAGGAGGCTGTATCTGCTATTTAATCCAGGAATCCGCCAATTACAAACACAGCAATTAGTCACTCCCACCACACCAGACTTCAATTATTTGCTTGTCTCACAGCAAAGAGGGAAAACAAAACCCAAGGATTTGTTTTTAACCTCTTCCTTACCACACTACACCACACACAATATACTTATTGTATTTTTGCAGGAGATATCCAAACTCAGTCTTTCAGGGCACAGGTCACTGATCAATTTACAGAGCTCTCTCACTCCTTGCTATTTAATCCAGGAATCCACCAATTACAAACACAGCAATTAGTCACTCCCACCACACCAGACTTCAATTATTTGCTTGTCTCACAGCAAAGAGAAGGAAAACAAAACCCAAGGATTTGTTTTTAACCTTTTCCTTACCACACAAATTACCTTCCTTCCTCTTCCTTACCACACATAATTATACTATGCCCAAAATGCTCCACTTTCCTCTAGCAGCCCTGGGAGAGAACCATGTAACCCATGTCTGTCTCTCCAGAAGGAGTCCCTGTGAGGCTTCTTCCTATTCAATGGTAATCTGAAGTAAGATGACCTGCAAAAAAGGTGAGCAACCCTTTAAGTGCCATGGTCCACTTGTCCCACTGTTCCCCTCTGCACAGGGGTTGCATTCCTGGAGTTCTCTCATGATTCCTGCGCTCATGCTGGGTATATTATCCTCTTTTCTAAGTCTTCGGAGCATTTTGTTAACTCCTTCCATGTCATGCTATTGAGTTGGGAATACCCTTTTGCTAATTTCCCTTTTGGATTTATGTATTTTATTATTTAATATGTGTTCTGCATGTGTTTTATCACTTTTTGGACACTTTTTGTTTTAACCATTTTATTTGAACTCTGTGCCTTTTAGCGCACGCTTTAATGCATAACCGCAATGCTCCATTGATCTCTATGGGACAAACTGTGTTGGGACGTATCTCTGCAACCGCTCTATGTACCGAGTTGAGAGAAGGCTTATTCTTGTCTGTCCTTGCCCTACATTCCGGTTCACATCATCTATGTATTGGGGGTCTTGGGGGGGATTCGGTTCTGTTGTTTGGTACTTTGGAATGGAAAACTGTTTCCCAATAGATACCAATTTTGAGGGCTGCTCTCTGATTGGCTCTGTATTCGTTTGCCATTTTCTTTTCTCTTTCACACGATTATCCTATTCAGGGCTTGGATTCCTTTACTCTCCTCCACAGGTTAACTCTCGCTTGCCAGATGAGTACCTTTAAGGCGTTCTGGGGTGAAATACTTAATCTGGTGACAGTATTTTGGTTTTCCTTTATAGTGCAAGGCACTTTTTACTCCTGTAGAATGTCTGATCCATTGGGATATGGGGCTAGAACTAAGGACAAGGACCCAGGGATGTCTTTGATCCCCTTTACTTACTGTTCCTCGTATTAAACTGGGCTTCCCAGAGAATACTCAGGTCACTTATGCCTCTCATGCACTGTGGCCTCTGCTTCTATGTCAGGGCCGTCCATCCATGAACAAGAGCCACCTTGGGTCAAGGACATAAAGTCCTCTATTGAGTAGTTTCCTATTTCCCTTCTAGGGGTCCTCCAGTCCCAGAGACCCCTCACATCTTTCAGGTCTGTGGCCCCTAAGGCACCAGGCATTCCTGATTTATCTGATTCCTCTGAAGTAGAATCACTGGAAGAGTCTGAGGATGGTGTGTGTTCAGAATGGGCTTCCCAGTTTCATGGAGAACCCTTTGAGGCTAACCCTGAACCCTCTGCTGAGGGTCTCATTGTGGTGGTTTTGTCTGCCCTTAACATCTCTGTTAATCCTGTAGAACCACAGTCTACTTCTGAAGTCTTTTCCAGGTGCAAGAAGTCCAGGATTGTTTTTCTGCCTAGTCCCACTCTGCCTATTCCTGGATGAGTGGAGCGTCTCACTCTTTCTAAGATATTTTCTAAGCTGTACACCTTTGTAGACTCAGCATTGAATCAGTGAGCTACATCGCCTCAGGTTGAGTCCCCTATTTCTAGGCTGTCTAAGTCTACTGCCTTGCTGCGGATGCTTTGGCGCTCAAAGATTTGACTAATAGGCAGCTGGAGGCGTTCCTTAAAGCTGTCTTTGCAGCACTTTGTGCTGCCTTGAGACCCACCTTTGCATCCACATGGGTTAATCGGGCTATTGCAGCTTGGACTGAACAGCTGACTGTCCACAAAGATACCCCTAAGGAGGACCTTTTGCCCATTTTGTCAAACCTATCTGAGGCTCAGCATTATATCACTGATGCCTTGTTTGATGCCATTAGGCTTGAGGCTAAGACCTCCACTTTCTCTGTTGCTGCTGGATGCATGCTGTGGCTTAAGATTTGGTCTGCTGACTTGATCTCTAAGAAATCACTGGTCTGTCTTCTTTTTCAGGGTACATCCCTTTTTGGCCCTGAATTGAAGAATATCCGTGAAGCCACTGGGGGTAAGACTACTTTGCTACCTCAGGTTCCTAAGCACAATCCTCAGGCAAGGTAATGGTGTTCCTTTCGTTCCCGTCAAAGCGAGACTCAAAAGCTGAACCTGGTGCCGCCTCAGGCCAGCACCCCCTGCTCCACCCTCAAGTCAAGGCAGCAGTGGAGATTGAAACACCTCCACCAAAATCAAACCTACTTCAGCATGACTCACCGAACTCTTGTCTACATTCACCTGTGGTGGTCGTCTGCAACATTTTTTGAGTACTTGGACATGCTCTGTTGCGGACCAGTGAGTATTACAAGTGGTTTCAGGAGGTTACAAGATTCCCTTCACATCCCTACCTCCCTTCAGATTTCTCCCTTCTCACTCCCCTCAGGGACAGGAAAAGCTCAGTCTTTTCAATGGGGCGGTTCAGGCTCTTTTGGACAAGGGAGTCCTAGCTCCGGTACCTCAGCCAGAGGTAGATTCAGGTTTTTATTACAACCTCTTTGTTTTTATCAAGAAGGGTGGTGGTTGCCTTCCTTTCCTAGATCTCATGGATCTCAATTATTTTTCTGGTCTAAACTCCCTACAAGCTGGAGTCTTTGCGCTGTCTCCTTGCAGCGATGTGTCCAGGACAATATTTGGCTTCTTTGGATCTGCAGGATGCGTACTTGCACATTCCAATTCATCCGAACAGTCAGAAGTACCTCAGGTTCTCTTGCAACCTAGGGCACTTCCAGTTCACCACCCTGCCCTTTGGACTCACCACGGCTCCTCAGGTGTTTGCCCGGGTCTTAGGGGCATTGATTGCCTTCCTACACACCAGAGGAATTCAGGTGACTCCGTACATGGACGACCTTCTGCTGAAGGCTCCGTCCAGGGATCTTCTAGACCAGCAGGTCCAGGGATGTGCTTAGATCCTCCTTCAACACGAGTGGATCCCGAACATGGACAAGTCTGCTCCGGTTCCTTCTTAGGACCTGGTCTTCCTTGGTCTCCGCTTCGACACTCCGCAGTGCATGGTGTTCCTGATGGAAGACTCTGTGCAGCACATCACGTACAAGGTGTTTCAAGCTCTGGAGTTTACTTCTGCTCCAGCTAGTAAGTTCTCATTTCTGGTGGGCAAGATGATATCTACTGTGGGGGCAGCACCATACTCCATGGCCCACACCAGTGAGCTTCAGAGGTTTGTAATCCATGTGTGCCGTGGGGATTGGGCTCTCCTGGATCACCCTGTCTCTCTCCCTCAAGAAGTGAGAATGGATCTTCTCTGGTGGTTGGACAGCACCAACCTGAGGAAAGGGAGACTATTTGTGATTCTGTATTGGTCCATACTCAGAGTTGTTGTTCAGTGGAGGAAACCCTCCTTCCCATCAACATCTTGGCGATTCTCCATGCCCTGAGGCATTGGACCGCATCCAGACAACGCGACAGCCGTCGCCTACATAAACAAGCGAGGAGGTACCAGAAGCACCGCAGCTGCTTGGTTGGAGGTAAAGGCTATATTAGCCTGGGCAGAGGTGCATGTTCCTGCCATCTCTGCCCTACGCATTCTAGGCATAGAAAAAAGATATTTTGGCGGATTATCTTAGTCACCAAGCTCTGGACCTCTGGGAATGGGCTCTCCATCTGGAGGTTTGTGACCTTTTGGTACAAAAGTGGGGTCTTCCTTCAATATACCTGATTGCCACCAAAAAAGACATTACTGAACTGGAAAAGGTGCAGAGACGTGCAACAAAACTGATAAAGGGATTGGAGGATCTGAGTTACAAAGAGAGACTAGCCAAACTGGGTTTGTTTACATTAGAAAAGAAACGTCTAAGGGGTGATATGATTACCATTTACAAATACATTCAAGGTCAATACAAAGAACTATTCAATGAATTATTTATCCAAAGAGCTGAGCTAAGAACAAGAGGTCATCCATTAAGACTTGAGGAAAGGCGCTTTCGACTAAAACACAGGCAGGGATTCTTTACAGTAAGGGCGGTAAGGCTATGGAATTCTTTGCCTCGGGATGTTGTGCTTGCAGATAATGTAACTGCATTCAAAAAAAGCAATGGATGCCTATCTAGCACAGAACAATATTGACAGTTATGACAGATGGCTTCAAAGCAAATAGGATATTGAACCGGGGAACTATTTGACACACACACACACACACACACACACACACACACACACACACACACACACACACACACACACACACACACACACACACCGCTACACTGGAAATTGCTCCAGAGGGCTTTTTTGTTGCCTTCCTCTGGATCAACAGGGGTGTTATTGGCATGGGCTGGACTTGATGGACGCATGTCTTTTTTCAGCCTTATCTACTATGTATGTTACTATGTATGAACAACCAGAAGGTACAGTTTTTTTGATGGAGGGATCCTCTGGTGTTCTCTGTGGATGCTCATTCAATTTATTGGCACGCTCATCTGTCCTACATTTTTCCTTCACTTCTTCTCCTCCCCAGGGTGCTGAGAAAGATTTGGATGGACAGTGCGTCAGTCTGTCTGATTTATACCTTATTGGACCAGACAGCCTTTGTTTCCAGAATTGCTGGCACTGGCTGCTCAGGATCCGTTTCCTCTGTCACACAGACCGGATCTCCTCCTCTAGGGTCAGCTCTTGAAGGATGAAGTGGACAGTCTGGCTTTGATGGTATGGCTGCTGATGTCTCCATTTTGAGGAGGAGAGGTTTTCTCCTGAGGTAGTCTCCACCATGATCCTCTAAGGCTTACCACAGGGTTTGGTCTATTTTTCATTCTTGGTGTGTGGACAGGCATCTGTCCTTCCAGGAGTTTGACCTTCTATCTATTTTATCCTTTTTGCAGGATGGTGTGAACAAGGGCCTTAGCCTTTGTTCCTTGAAGTTTCAGATCTCAGCTGTTTCGGTGTTTTATCAGAAATTAATTGCCATGATGCTGGATGTCGAAGCCTTCTTTCAGGGTGTTTCTCATGCTTTCCCTGCTTTCAAGGCTCCCACTCCTCAGTGGGACCTTTAATCTTGTCTTGGAAGTATTGCAGCGGCCTCCCTTTGAGTCCTTGGCTGTCATTTCTTTATGTATTTTGATGTGGAAGATGGCTTTTCTTTTGGCTGTGGTCTATGTCCGCAGAGTTGCTGAATTGCATGCCTTGTCCTGCAAACCACCTTTCGTGGTGTTTCACAAGGATAAGGCTGCTCTCCGTGTTCTCCTTACCTCCCAGAAAGTTCTTCCTAAGGTAGTCTCTGAGTTCCATGCCCTGAGGCATTGGACCTCTCATCTGAGAGGCTGCCCAGTCTGCTGAAGAGCCTCATCGTTTCGGCTGACACGGATCTCCTGCTGTCTGCAGGAAACGTCAAACTTTGAATGCAAATTTCTCTCAAACCATAGCGGTTTGAGGGATAGGGTTTCTTGCATTCAGTTCAACTTTTTAAGCACCACAAAATGCTAAATATTTTTTCTGGGACATTACTGTCCCTTTAAAGGGATAGTAATATTGTAAAATAAATGCAGAGTTCATATATTTTTTTTCCATGCATAGCATTACCACTGTTATGTCAGATCTTGTATTTCAAAAGCCCCTCCCGGCCTTTTCACATACGTAACGATGCTCATCTCAGAGCATCAAGACCGTCCACATGGAGCACAGCAAGGGACAATCTTCATTGAGCATAAGGAAAAACCTACACTTCGTCAAGGGGGGCAGGGTTTTCCTTATGATCACAGCAAGGAGATGGTCCGTTCTGCTAGCTGTCCAGTCAAGTGACCGGATTCCACATCTCAGGTGAGGTGATCTACCATAGGTAAAAGCGGAAATTGGAAGACTCTTTATAACTTAAATCTTGAACTACAAATCTAACAATATTGTAATGATGCTGGGCATGGACAAAAAAAATCTATGAAGATTAATCAAATATGCATTTATTTTACATTACTATCCCTTTAAAGAGGTAAAACTACCTCCAGTCAAATTACTCCTCATTCATCTGGAGGTTGTTCAATAAAACAAGACCACATGGGTAGACAAGAGAAATGTAGCAAAGGCATCAGAATTCAAACCCAACATAGTATGGAGTGTTCCACATATTCTCCACTAGGGGAAGACTCTGACATTTCATTAAACAATGGGGGATGTAAATTTCCGATGAGTGGGTACTGCAACTGGTTCAAGAATGGTACAGAATGTAATTCAAAACCGTACCACCTCATTGTTTTCTCATGTCCAGAGTACCAAAAGAAAAGTTGTTGCAGGAAGCCTTTCATCAGGCAGTCTCACAGTTTCTAGATAATGGGATGATAATCCCAGTGGCAAAAGTTCAAAGGCTTTTATTCCAATCTTTTTATGGTACCAAAAAAAGACAGAGCATTCCTGGACCTGAAAAAATTGAACCAGTTTCTCAAAAGTTCTCAGGTTCAAGATGGAATCTATCAAATCAGCGATAGCAGATAAGGAACCAGAGGAATTTCTGACATCTTTAGACAAGAAAGATGCATATCTTCACATTCCTTTATGGCCCAAGCACTGGAAATATCTCAGGTTTGCTTAACAAAACCAACACTTTCAATTTGTAGCCCTGGCTTTCGGTCTAGCAACTGCACCAAGAGTTTTAACCAAGGTGATGGCTCCTCTTATGGATCACCATGGGAGTAAATCTTACTCTTTATCCGGTCGATCTGTTGCTAAAGGCTCTGTTACGGTGCTAATTCAACAGCTTCATGTTACTCTGCTAACAATGAAGAATTATTGTTGTATCATAATCCTAAGCAAGTCTCAACTGGTACCATCTCAGCAGATGCTATTCCTAGGACTGATATTCAGTACCAACATGCAGAAAGTGGCATGGACTTCAGCCTTGAAGAATCTTCCTATTTGAATTCATTCAGACAATGCAGTGGCCTATATAAATCATCAAGGAGGAACAAAAAGAGCAAAGCTGCTTGGATGGAAGTAGTGAAAATTCTTCTCTGGGCAGAAAATAATAATTGGCATTGTCGGCCATCTATTTTACAGGAATGGAGAATTGGGAGGCAGATTATCTGAGCCATCAGACCATAGACCAAGGGGAATGGGAACTGAATCAGGAAATATTCCTTCAGATAATACAGAAATAGACATGATGGCGTCAAAAAGAAACCGAAAACTACAAATGTTCTGTTCAAGAGAAAGGGATCCACATGCAATAGCAGTGGATGCTGTAATGATTCCTTGGACTTAGTCTAGTGTATGTCTTCCTTCCACTAGCTAAAATTCCAAGAATACTCTGCAAAATAAAGGAAGAAAAAGTGAATAACATTAATTCCCTTTTGGCCCAGGAGATCTCGAAAGACATGTTATTGACAGAGCCGTGCATTACCTCGGATTCCAGATCTCATCTCTCAAGGGCCAATTCTCAGCCTTGCTTTGACAGCGTGGAACTTGAGACCCAAATCCTGAAGAACAAAGACTTTTTTTTTTTTTTTTTAGTTTCTCCAGTAATTCAAACCAGTGTTTGCCAAAATATATAGCCAAGTTTGGAGAGTCTGTTTTTCTATCTGCCATGTCTTTTAGAGTTCCTGCAAACAGGTTTAGAAAAAAGTCTAAGGGTTATCTCCCTGAAAGCTTCAGCTCTGTCAGATCTCTTCCAGAGGCAAATTGCTTCTATTACTGAAATACAAAAATTTCTTCAAGGGGTCAACAAGATGGTTCCACCATACAGAAATCCCATTCCACCATGGAACTTGAATTTAGTGTTAGAGGCTCTTCAGTCTTCTCTATTTGAACCTTTGTCATCAGCTCGTATCAGAGATCTCCCTTCCTTACAAGGATTGTATCTGCAAGAAGCATTTCAGAACTTAGTGCACTATCTTGTACTTCAGCTCATCTTATGTTTAATCCATATAAAGTTGTCCTAAGAACTGTGCCAGAGTTCCAACCTAAAGCAGTTTCTGCTTTCCGCATAAACATAGTAACATAGTACATTAGGTTGAAAAAAAGACACAAGTCCATCAAGTTCAACCTTTGCCTCATAACCCAGAGACATGAGAATTCTATAGCTTCCCTGCAGCCAAATAAGTTTATTCTTTAACAGACCTTCCTGTTTTGCCTACACAGTATAACCCTGTATGTTCCATTTTGAAAGAAATGCATCTAATATTATCTTAAAAGTATCCATTGCATTTGCCACAACCACATGTTTGGGCAAGGCAGTCCACAATTTAACAGACCTTATTGAACAAGATTCCTTCCTCTGTGGAATTTGAAAACTCCTTTCCCTGGTTATTTGATGAGGCCTTGGAATGAATAGCTCACCAAAGAGACCCTTGTATTGACCTCTCATATAGTTGTACATTGTGATGTGGCATTACTCGTCTTTTCACTAGAGTAAATAAACAGTTTGTCTAGTTTTTCCTCTTTCATACATAAAGTTCTCCATTCCCTTAATTAATTTTGTTGCTGATTGAGGTACTGTCTCCAGCTCTAATATATTATTTTTCAGAACTGGTGCCCAAAAACAGCACTGCGTATGTAAGGTGAGGTCTTACCAATGATTTGTACAATGGCAAAATTATGTTATACACTCTTGCTTCAGAACCCCTTTTTATGCAAGGCAGGACTTTATTTGCTTTTGCTACTGCAATTTGACTCTGGTCACTTTTTCCAAGTTTGTAATTTACAAGGATTCCCAGGTTTTTTTCTAGAAACAAGTCTCCTAAAATGATTCCATTAAGTTCATAAGTAGCATTGGGATTTTTTTCTTCCCAAAAGCAATACTTTACAATTTGACACATTAAACTTCATATTCCATTTGTTTGCCCTAAATGTCATTTTATGTAAATTCCTCGGTAGAGAACAAATATCCTGTTCTGAATTTATTACCTTGCATAATTTAGTGTCATCTGCAAATATTGATATTTCTCTGTCGTCCAGTACAGGTTACTGTTAACTCTGGGAGGCGATCCGCTCCTTAGTAGGCAGGAACAGTTCTCAAAGTGTATGCAGGTGGTAGAGTCTCCCTTCCCTCCTTAGCTGGAGCGAGCCAATCAGCCCCAGAAAGATTTGTTCCTCTGTGAAGACAACACTAGGCTGAGAACCGTTCTGCTATAGTTTTAGAATCTTTTTTTATTTTTCTGTTAGATATGGAATGCCACCATTAGGCCTAAGACTAAGTAGGCTGGTGTCTCTGTATCCCCCATTGTGCATTGCTCTTCATGTCAATCAGGGCTACCTAGAGAATTCTCAGGTGACTTATGCCCAGCATGTTCTGATGTCCCTGACACCATTCCAGGGACCTCCAGCCATGCCATAGAGCCAGCTTGGGTGCAAAAGTTCAAGGCTGCGACTAGGGACCTTAGGTCCATATTACAACTCTTTCCATCCCAGTTACAGGGGGCCTTTCAGTCTTGGCAGGCCCTCTCCTCAGTCAGGTCTTCACTGCCTAAACCTAAACCTAAACCTGATGCGTCAGATTCCTCTGAGGAGGAACTGCTGGTGGACTCGGATGTTGAGGAATGTTCTGTGTTGGAGTCCTCTCAGTTTCTTGGGGACCCTTTTGAGGCTGATCCTGAACCCTCTGCTGAGGCCTAATCAGGGCTAAATTAACTACACTTAACATTCCTCTAGTTCAGGAGATCCCTTCTGATCCCTCTGATATATTCCAGGAGCCTGCTAAGCCCCTTACATACTTTCTACCTAACCCCACTCTTGACCACCTTGTGTCTGAACAGTAGAAATTCCTGGACAAGAAAGCTTCTGTGTCCAGAAAATTTGTCAAGCTTTATCCCTTTTCTGAAGCTGCTCTTGCTCAGTGGGTTCATCCCCCCCAAAGTAGATGCCCCTCTACCAAGGCTGTCTAAATCTACTGCTTTGCCAGTCTCTGATGCCTCTGCTCTGAAGGACTGGACTGACAAGAAACTTGAGGTTTCCCTCAAGTCCATTTTTGCCATTGCTGGTTCTGCTATGCGTCCAGCGTTTACTGCTGTGTGGGTGAACCGGGTCATTGCGGTCTGGACTGAACAGCTCACAAAGGCTGTCCGTCAGGATGCACCTACTTCGGATAAGTTGCGCCTTCTTGCCAACATATCTGAGGCACAACACTATGTTCCTGCTGCCTTATTTGATACCATCTGTATGGTGGCTAGGGTTTTCACCATGTCTGTGGTAGCCAGACAAGCTCTTTGGCTCAAGATCTGGTCTGCTGACACTGCTTCTAAGAAAGCCTTACTTTCCCTGCCTTTTCAGGGTACCTCTTTGTTTGGGCCAGATCTCAAGGATCTGATCAGTGAGGCCACAGGGAGTAAGAGTATTATTCTACCCTTGGTTCCAAGGAAGAAATTGCAGCTTAAGCGTGACTGTTTTTTTCGTTCCTTTTAGAATGAGACACGTCCGGTCAACCAGACTGTTCCCTTTGCTTCGCGTACCTCCTCCAAGCCCAAACAACAATGGAAGCCCAAGGTCTCCTCCAAGCCCAAGGCTTCCAAGACTTCTTCGGCATGACTAGCCGAACCCGGGTCTGCACTCCACTGTGGGTGGTCGTCTGAGACACTATCACAGCATTTGGGAGGACTCTGTGATGGACCCATAGGTTTTACAGGTAGTGGTGGAACGGTACAAGATCCTTTTCATTTGTCTTCCTCCTTTTCGCTTTCGTCCTTCTCATACTCCTCAAAGTACAGAGAAACGCTGTCTGTTTGACAGCACTGTTAAGGCTCTACTGGACAAGGATGTTCTAGAGCCAGTGCATATCCAGGACAGTGGTTCGGGTTTCTACTCAAACCTCTTTGTGGTCACCAAAAAGGACGGTGGTTGTCACCCTATTTTGGACTTTAAGGATCTCAATTCCTTTGTTACTCCTTATCGCCAGGAGTCTCTACGCACAGTGATTGCTGCCATGTCCCCGGGGAAATTCCTTGCTTCTCTGGATCTTCAGGATGCATATTTACACATTACCATTCATCCAGAGAGCTGGCAGTACCTCCGGTTTGCCTGTGACAGGGAATATTTTCAGTTCTCAGCCCTTCCATTTGGTCTGACGACGGCTCCTCAGGTCTTCAACCGTGTCCTGGGTGCCTTGATATCCATCCTCCTCTGGAACGGCATCAGAGTTACTCTGTACATGGATGACTTGCTTCTGAAAGCCCCCTCTGCGGAACTCCATCAGCAGGTTCAGAACTGCATTCAGGCTCTCACCCATCACGGGTGGTTCATCAACTTGGACAAGTCAGATCTTGTCCCATCCCAGCGTCTGGTCTTCCTGAGCCTTCTCTTAGACACTCAGAAGATCATGGTGTTCCTCACGGACAAGTTGGCTCACCAGATCGCCCACAGGGTTTCAGCGATTCTGTCTCAGGATCCAGTTCCAGTCAAGAGGCTATGATCTCTGGTGGGGAAATTCATTTCCACCATAGAAGCGATTCCGTTTGCCATGGCGCACACCAGGAGCTCCAGAGGTTTGTGATCCAGGTGTGCAAGGGTCAACAGGATCTTCGGACGTCATTTGTTTCCCTTCCTCTTCATGTGGAATTGAGCTTGTCATGGTGGCTCGACCTTTCCAACTTGCTGAAGGGCAAGTCCTTTCTGGTTCCTTTTGGACCAAGGTGACGAAGGACGCCAGCCTCTCCGGCTGGGGTGCAGTCCTGGGTCACTTGAGCGCTCAGGGTCGGTGGTCTCTGGAGGAGTCTCTCCTTCCGATCAACATTTTGGAGCTTCTGGTGATATTTCATGCCCTGAGACATCGGACATCTCAGCTAGAAGACCATCCGGTCCGAGTGGAGTCCGACAACTCCAAGGCCCGTGGCTTACATCAACAAGCAAGGTGGAACAAAAAGTCTCGCTGCTTGGTTAGAGGTCAAGGCTATTTTGTCCTGGGCAGAAGATCACGTACCTGCTATATCCACAGTGCACATTCCAGGTGTACTTCCTCATGGCGAACTTCCTCAGTCGACACACAGTGGACAGCGGAGAGTGGGAGTTGCATCCACAGGTGTTTCAACTCATTGTTCAGCTATGGGGTCCCCCTTACATTGACCTGATGGCGACAAGACACAACAGAAATCTTCCAGTGTTCTGCTCTCGGTGCCGAGACCCCTTGGCTCTGGAGGTGGATGCAGTGTCCATTCCTTGGGCCTTTCCTCTGGCTTACATCTTTCCTCCCCTTCCCATGTTGCACAGGGTGTTAAGGAAATTACGACTGGAGCTTTGCCCAGTCATTCTGATTGCTCCATACTGGCCTCGCCAGTCTTGGTTCCCGGAGCTCTTGGATCCGTCAGTGGCAGAGCCCTTTCGGCTCCCAGACCGTCCGGACCTTCTTCTACAGGGTTACCTGTGGAAGGAAGATGTTCATCGGCTAGCTTTGACGGCTTGGAAATTGAATCCTCAATATTGAAGAAGGGCTTTTCTTCTGGTGAGGTGGCTACTATGCTGAGTGCCCGCAAGCCTGTTTTTTCCAAGATCTACCATCGTGTTTGGTCGACTTTTCTGTCCTGGTGCTCTGACAGGGACCTGCCTCAGGGTTTTGATCTATCTACGGTCCCGGCCTTTTTGCAGGATGGTGTGGATAAGGGCCTCAGTTTGAGTTCCCTTAAGGTTCAGACTTCTGATCTCTCTGTTTTCATTCAGAGACGCATTGCCATGCTTCCTGATGTCAAGATTTTCTTCCAGGACGTTGCTCATACTCATCCTGTTTTCAAGTCTCCCACTCCTCAGTGGGATCTTAATTGGTTTTCCCCCTTAAGTCTTTGACTACTATTCCTCTATGCCTGTTGACATGGAAAATGGCTTTTCTCCTGGCGACTGTAATAGTTCACCGTATTGTGGAGTTGCATGCTCTGTCCTGTAAACCACCCTATTTGGTGTCTCATAAGGACAAGGCGGTGCTTCACACTTCTAAGGAGTTTCTGCCGAAGGTGGTCTCTGAGTTCCACATCAATCAGGAGATTGTGGTGCCCTCCTTCTGCCCTGACCCCACCTCTGACAAGGAGAGGGATCTCCACTTGTTAGATGTTGTGCGTTGTCTCAAGTTTTATGTACATCGCACTGAGTCTATCAGGCTACCTGATGAACTGTTCGCCATTCCTGAGGGTCCTAGGGCAGAAAGACCTGCATCCAAGATGACTATCGCTTCTTGGATTAGGCCCACTATTCGTAAGGCTTATGAGCTGAGGATGAAGCCTGTACCTTTCAGGATCACGGCTCATTCAACTCAATCTATTGGGGCTTCTTGGGCTTACAAGAATCAGGCCTTCGCTGATCAGTTGTTCAAGGCGGCCACTTGGTCGTCTGTGCACACCTTTTCGAAGCACTACCGTGTGGATGTGTTGGCATTGGCTGATGCCAGCTTTGGGAGAAAAATCCTGGAGGCAATATTGCCTGTCTAGGATTTTCCTTGGTTCTTAGTGCTTCCTTCTCTGTTGAACCCTGTTGGTTCTAGTTCAGTGTGCTGTGTAACGTTCCTGGGGTGCCGTTACCCCTGTTTGTGTCCATTAACACTTCAATTTTAGTTGGGCTATCTCTGGTCTGATGGTTCATATGTGTTCTGGTGACATTGGGGGCCTTGTGCCTGGTCCTTGCCTTCTTCCCACCTCTGGGAAACTTAATGGTTGGACATCCCAGAGTTACCAGTAACCTGTATTGGATGACAGAGAAAAGAGGATTTTAGTCTTACTTGTTAAATCCTTTTCTCTTAGTCCATACAGGTTACTGGTCTCCCACCCTGTCAAGGGTCCATGCTTGGTTCTCCTGTGGCAGAACATGGGTGTCCTTCAGTGTCATGCTCACAGGAGTCTTCTTCCCTTCTACTATGTAGTCATCTTAGTGTCTCAAATCTTTCTGGAGCTGATTGTCTAGCTGCAGCCAAGGAGGGAAGGGAGGCTCCACCCCCTGCATACACTTTGAGAATTGTTCCTGCCTACTAAGGGGCAGATTGCCTCCCAGAGTTACCAGTAACCTGTATGGACTAAGAGAAAAGGATTTAACAGGTAAGGCTAAAATCCTATTTTTGCTTTCTACACCTATTTCCAGGATCTCTCCTATTCCATCTAATACTAAAGAGAAAGCACTTCATACTTTAGATGTAGTGAGATGTTTAAGATAATATGTCCAAGTCACACAATTCTTTAGGACATCAGACACCTTGTTTATGATTCCAGAACGTCCTAAGAAGGGCAGAACAGCATCCAAAACCGCCATTACCTCATAGGTCAAACAGCTTACTAGACAAGCATACAGATTAAAGTCTGTTCCAGCCTTTCAGAATCACATCTGCTTCTACTAGGTCCATTATTACTTCACTAGTTGAAGAGCCCGTGTACACGGGCCACAGTGCCAGCCGGTCGCAGGGCAGTCATGCACAGTAGTGACTGCCCACTCTGCGGCTGATACAGTGGCAGCTGGTCGCGGGGCTTTTATGCACAGTAGAGACTGTCCGCGCCGCAGCTGGTACTTCGGAGTGCCCCACTCCAAAGTAACAACTGCTTCACAGGCAGTCTCTACTGCGCATGACTGCAGCACGCGCAGCAGTCTCTACTGCGCATGACTGCGTCGTTACAAACATTTTAGCTAATTATTATATAGGATGGGCCTTGAAAGAACCAAGCTACTGTTGACCAGTTGTGCAAAGCTGCTACATGGTCGTCTGTTCACACATTCACAAAATTTTACAACATTAACATTTTTGCACCACCTAATTTGGGATGGCTTTGGTACATCCCCATGGTCCCTGCATCCCTCAGTTACTCTGGAGAAAATGGGATTTTTTTTTACTTACCAATAAATCCTTTTCTCTGTCATCCAATATAGCTTACAGATACCATGGGGAGGCGACAGCTCCTCCCAGTAGGCTGTAGGCTGGAACAATTCTTCAAAGAAGTACAGGGATGGAGCCTCCCTCTACTCCTTAGCAGGCTACCCAGCCACTCCTGTCCAGTTAAGATTTGTTCCTCACTCTGGTAGGAAGGCTGTTTCCCCTGGTGGATTTCCCAGTTTACAGGATCTGGTTGTGGACCCTTTCAGCCCTTGGAAGAGAACCATGCAATCCATGTCTCTCTGAGGCTTCTTCCTTAAAATAGTAATCTGAAGAAAGAAGACGTGCAGAAAAGGTGAGCAACCCTTTAAGTGCCTTTTTCCACTTTTCCCACAGTTCCCCTTCTCACAGGGGTCTTAATGGAGTTTTCCTCATAACTCCAGGACTCATGTTGGTTATTTCTATGTTATCTGTTCTGCGTTCTTGGAGCATTTTAGCTGTTTGGTAGTATTTAACCTCTTCTGTGCCTTATTTTGCTGGGTTGGGACCCTTTTCCACACTTTCCCTTTGGGCTTATGTGTTACCTATATTTTTAGCACTTTTTGGAATTTTTAGTTTGTAAGCATTTATTTGAATTGTTTTGGGGGAATTCGGTTCTGCCTTTGGTACGCTGTATTGGGAAAACTACATTTCCCTTAATCACCTGTTTCTCAGGCTATTTCCTGATTGGTTCCCTATGCAGTCACCATTTTGTTTTTGCTATACATAAGTATCATACGCAGGGCTTGGTCTCCTCTGCTCTTCTCCTCAGGTTAACCCTTTGCTTGCCAGATAAATACATTCAAGGCTTTCCGGGGTGAAATCTTTAATCTGGATGACAGTATTTGGATCTTCCTTTACTGTTTTGGCACTTTTCTCCTGTTAGGATGTCGGATCCACTAGAACATGGGGCTAGGCCTAAGGCTAAGGACTTGGGCGTCTTTGACCCCCCCTCCTTGCGTATTGCTCCTCAAGCCAAACAGGGCTTCCCAGAGAATACTCAGGTCATTTATGTGCTGTGGCCCCTGCGTCTCCGCCAGTGCCTTCCAGCCATGATCAAGAGCCACCTTGGGTTAAGGGCTTAAAGACTTCTATGGCACACTTTCCTCTTTCTATTCAGGGGGTTCTTCAATCCTGGAGACCTCCCACTTTGTTCAGGTTTGCGGCCCCTAAGGCCCCTGGCATTCCTGATCTGTTTGACTCCTCTGTGGAGGTTTCAGATGAGGAATCTGAAGGATGGTGTGTGTTCTGAAGGGGCTTCACAATTTTATGTGGATCCCTTTGAAGCTGACCCTGAAACCTCTGCTGAAGTTCTCATTAACACTGGGTTAACTACTTTTAACATTTCCTCTACTACCCTGGAGCTGCAGTCATCTTCCGATGTCTTTCAGAGACTCAAGAATTCCTGTACTGTTTTAATTCCTAATCCCACTCTAGATCAAATTATTTTGGATGAGTGGAAGACTCCTGACAAGCGTCTAGTTCTGTGTAAGAGATTCTCAAAACTTTATCCCTTTTCTGAAGTTGCCTTGGTGCAATGGGGTACTCCTCCTCAGGTTGATTCTCCCATTTCCAGGCTTTCTAAGTCCGCTGCTTTGGCAGTTGTGGACACTTCAGCTCTTAAGGACTTGATTGACAGAAAACTTGAGGCTATTTTGAAAACTAATTTCCCTGCCATTGGTGCATCTTTGAGACCCACCTTAGCTTCTGCCTGGGTCAATAGGGCCATTGCTGTTTGGACTGAACAGCTGACTGCTGCTGTCCACAAGTGTGCTCCAAAAGCTGACCTTTTATCCCTTTTGGCCAACATTTCTGAGGCTCAGCATTATGTTACCGATGCTCTCTTTGATGCCGTGCGGATTGAAGCTAAGGCTTCGGCCTTCTTTGTGACTGCTAGGTGCACGTTGTGGCTGAAAATCTGGTCTGCTGTTCTGATTTTCCATGAAATCACTGATTTCTCTTCCCTTTCAGGGTACCTCTCTTTTTACACCTGAATTGAAGAGCCTCATCAGTGAAGCCACTGGGAGCAAGAGCACCCTGTTGCCTCAGGTTTCTAAAAGCAATCCTTAAGTGAAGAGGCGTAGTCTTTTTCATCCCAAACAAAATGAAGCGTTTAGGGCGAACCTGGTGGCGCCTCAGGCCCCACGTTCCACCCCCAAGCCCATGCAGCAGTAGAGGTCTAAACACTCCTCCACCAAACCCACCAAACCTTCTTTGGCATGACTCACTGAATCCTGGTTTGCGTCCATTGGGGGTAGGCGTCTGCAGTACTTTGTAAGTGTCTGGACAGGTTCTGTTGCGGATCAGTGGGTATTACAGGTGTTTCAGAAGGTTACAAAATTTCATTCAAATCCCTACCCCCCTTCAGGTTCTTCCCTTTTTGCTCCCCCTTCAGTGACAGGAAAAGCTCCGGCTTTTCAATGAGGTGGACCAGTCTCTCTTGGACAAGGGAGTTCTGGCCCCGGTTCCTCAGCCAAAGAGAGGTTCAGGTTTTTATTCCAACCTCTTCTTTGTTCCCAGATGCTATCCTATCTGGATCTCAAGGCTCTCAACAAATTTGTGGTCAAGACCCACTACGTTTGCATTCTGTCATTGCATGGATGTGTCCAGGAGAATTTCTAGCATCCTTCGGTCTACAGGATGCGTACCTACACTTTCCTGTCCAACCATCCACTGCTCCTCCCTTTTGGGCTCACTACTGCCCCTCAGGTGTTCAGTAGAGTTCTGGGTCCATTGATTGCCTTCCTGCACACAAGGGGATTCAGGTGACACCTTACATGGACAACCTTCTCTTCAAGGCACCTTCTAGGCACCATCAAGTTCAGAAAAGTGAGGCAGACCCTTTTCTGGTGGTTGGACCTCTCCAGTCTGGGAAAAGGGAGGCTGTTTGTAATTCCATACTGGACCATTGTGACCACGATGCCAGCTTACTTTGTTGAGGCTCTGGTCACAGGAGGAGACCCTTCTTCTCATCAACATCTTGGAGCTCAGGGCGATATCCCATGCTGTGAGGTATTGGTTCTCAAAAAGGCACAAGAAGCCCCGCGGCTTGGTCCAAGGTCAAAGCTTTTTTGTCCTGAGCAGAAGACACTGTGCCTGCTATCTCTGCCGTGCACATTCCGGACATAGAAAACGTCCTTGCAGATTTCCTCAGCCGACACAATGTGGATCCCGGGGAGTGGGAACTCATCGCAGAAATGGGGTCTTCCTTGTATAGACCTGATGGCCACAAGGGACAACCGAAAAGTTCAGATGTTTTTCTCACAGTGGAGGGATCCTCTAGTATTTGCAGTAGATGCTCTGTTGATTCCATGGAGATTTCGTCTGGCCTACATCTTTCCTCCACTTCCTCTGATGCCCAGAGTCCTGCGGAAGATCCGAATGGACAGAGCCTCAGTCATCCTGATAGCACCTTATTGGATCAGACAGCCTTTGTTCCCAGAACTACTGGCCTAGACCACTCAGGAATCATTTCCTCTGCAATGCAGACAGGATCTCCTGCTACAGGGTTACCTGTGGAAGGAAGATGTGGACCATCTGGATTTGACGGCATGGCTGTTGAGGCCTCCATCTTGAAGACGAAGAGATATTCTTCTGCAGTGGTTTCCACCATGATTCAGGCTAGGAAACCAGTTTCTTCTAAGGCCTGCCATAGGGTCTGGTCTGTTTTCCATGCTTTGTGTCTATGCTTGCTATCCTGTCCTTTTTTGCAGGATGGAGTGAACAAGGGCCTTAGCCTTAGTTCCTTGAAGGGTCAGATCTCGGCTATTTCGCTGTCTTTTTTCAGAGACTCATTGCTATCTTACTGGATGTCAAAGTCTTCTTTCAGGGTGTCGCTCATGCTTTCCCTGCTTACAAGGCTCCCACTCCTTAGTGGAACCTTAATCCTGTCTTGGGAGTTTTGCAGTGGCCTCCTTTAGAGTCCTTGGCTACCAGTCTTTTGAAGTGGAAGTTTGCTTTTCTTTTTGGCTGAGCTGCAGGCCTTGTCCTGCAAACCACCTTTCCTGGTGTTTCACAAGGATAAGGCCGTTCTCCGTACCTCCAAGGAATTTCGTTCTAAGGTGGTCTCCGATTTACACATCAGTCAGGAGATTATTGTGCCTTCCTGCTATCCTGATCCTAAATCTGACAAGTATAGGGATCTTCACTTGTTAGATGTGGTACGCTGCCTGAAGTTCTGTGTACACCATACTGAGTCTGTCCGCCAGACTTATGCTTTGTTTGTCATCCCTGAGGGACCTAGGGCTGGTAAGGCGGCATCCAAGGTGACCATTGTGTCCTTATTTAAATCCACCATCCGCAAGGCTTACGAACTTAGGAAGAAACCTGTTCCCTTTCGTATCACAGCGCATTCTACTAGGTCTGTTGGGGCCTCCTGAGCTTAAAAGAATCTGGCCTCTGCTGATCAGCTGTGCAAGGTGGCCACTTGGTCCTCTGTGCACACCTTTACCAAACACTAGCGTGTTTATGTTCTGGCTTTGGCTGAAGACCGTTTTAGCATAAAAGTCCTGGAGGCAGCCTTGCCTGTCTAGGACTTTATTTTCGGTGCCTTTATTTTTCTTTATCCTTTGAGCCCTGTTGGCTCTCATTCTAGTGTGCTGTGTCTCCATTTATTCAGTGTCCGTTGACACTTTGTTAGTCAGAGCTGTTCCATGTCCTGGATAGTCCATGGGAACTCTGGTATCATGGGGACTGGTTCTTGGTCCTTTCCTTCTTTTTTCCCATCCTGGAGACTCAATGTTGGTACTTGCCCATGGTACCTGTAAGCTGTATTGGACAACAGAGAAAATAGGATTTTAGTCTTACCTGTTAAATCCTTTTCTCTTAGTTCATATAGCTTACAGGTCTCCCACCGAGTGAAAGGAACCATGCTTGGTTCCTGTGGCTGTACATGGGAGTCCTACTGTGTCCATGCTCACAGCAGGTTTCCTCCTCTTCTCGTTATCTAGCTCAGCAGCTTTAGTGTCACAAATCTAACTGGGGAGGGGAGTGGCTAGGTAGCCTGCTATGGAGGAGAGGCAGGCTCCACCCCTGTACTACTTTGAAGAATTGTTCCAGCCTACTGGGAGGAGCGGTCTCCTCCCCATGGTACCTGTAAGCTATATGGACTAAGAGAAAAGGATTTAAAAGTTAAGCCTAAAATCCTATTTTCTCATTGTACACAGAGGGATTCAGGGCTTCCTCTGACAAAAAACTTGTTGGGTGAGGATGCACTGCCTTTTCTGGCATATCTGTTTTACTGCTATCTCCTGCCTTACTCTACTAAACAAAAACTGAAGGCAGTTAGGCACAGGGAGGGGTTAGCAGTGCTATGAAGTGGGAGGAGTTAGTTTGTTCAAAGTGTCCTACTATAGGCACACTGCTTAACCCCATGTTCCCTGTATCCCTCAGTGGACTAAGAGGAAAGAATTTATCGGTTAGTAAAGAAATTCCATTTTTTTTTTTTTTTTTTTTTTTTTTTTTTGCATTTTTACCCTTCAAATGTACTGAAATCTTTTAAAACTACAGAATTTTCAACTGTATTCATTATCTACTGCTCGGATGAGAAAAATGACACCCCATTGGTATGAGCTCACATATTGTAGGAGGTGCCAAATGCTCAAAACTACACCTTCCTGCTTTCTTCTTTGAAAATGGCAGCCTTTACGCAAATGGTCATAACTATTAGAGACATGAAGGAAGGGTAAGAAAGGTATACCATTATGAAAAATAGACATTCACCCACGTCAAATGAGTGGCAACTTGCCTTCCTACCCCTAGGCTGAAGTGCACAGGTATTTCCAAAAGATGGAGCTATAGGAACAAATACATATTTATTTATGTATACATTTTCACCACTTCAAAGATGCTAAAATATCTGTAAATTATAGAATGCCCTGCTGTATTCAGTACCAGCTACCAGCCTGAGAACAAAAATGTTAACCCATTCATGTGGTTTACCATACATTATGTGGGTGCCAGGAACACTAACCTACACCTGCCACTTTTCTTTTTAAAATTACCTTCCTGTACTTAAATGATCATAACGATTACAGATATGCATGAAAGGTATCCATTCACGTGCATCAAATGAGGGGTCATTTGTGTGTACAAGAGTTTCTAGAAGGTGGTGCTATAGGAAACAATTTAGCTATTTTACATTTCTACCGCTCCAAAAGATATCTTTGAAAATATGACATTTATTACTGTAATCATTAGGTACTACTCTTTCAAGAAAAATTCCACCTTGCTGGTATGAATTGACATACTGTAGGGGGTGCCAGGAGCACATAATTGCCCTAACTACAATCTATAATTTTTGATACATTTTGCAACTATGACTTGCCTGTTCTAAAATGGTTATAACAAGGAGAGAAATGAAGAAAAGGTAGGGAAATCATACACTATACCAACAACTCCTTATGCATTCCACAATATAAATGTTATTTCTCTGTTGTCCAATATGACATACAGGTACCATGGGTAGGCAACAGCTCCTCCCTGTAGGCTGGAACAATTCTGCAAAAGTAGTTGTGGGTGGAGCCTCCTCTTCCTCCTTATCAGGCTATCCCACTAGCCCCACCTTAGATAGTCCTGTTCCACTTTCCTGAGCACATGCCTTTCTGCTTAGTTTTAGTTTATTATTTTTCCATTAGATATGAGGTGTCCAAATTCCCCTTTTAGGTAGATTACCATTCCTGGCTTCCCCTGGAGGATTGTCCAGCTGACAGGTGCTATTGTGGACCCTTGCAGATAGGTGGGGAGAATCGTGCAAACCTTGTTTCTTTCCTCTGAAGGGGTCTGTCTGAGGCTTTTTCCTTTTAATGGTAATCTGAAGAAAGAAGGAATCTAAAAAGTGAGTAACCCTTTGAGTGCCATGGTCCACTTGTCCTACTGTTCTCCTCCATACAGAGGTTTTCTTGGAGTCTAGAACTTCTGCACTCATCTTATTTAGTTTGATCCCTCAGTTTTTGGAGCTTTAATGGCTGCATTTATATATTTTAACCCCATTCACTGCTGATTTCTCTGGGTTTAGGGGCTTATTTTCACTTTTCTTTCTACCATTAATCATTTTTATTTATCTCCGCATGCTCCCTTGAGCTTTTTGGGCACGTTTATTAAACTTTAGTAAGTTTTCATTTTTTTTTTAAATTCGGCATGCTTTACCGCGCAACCACACTTGCTCCATTGACTTCTGTGGAACAGACTACTTTGGGATGTGTCTCTGCAACCATTTAACTTGCAGAGTTGAGAGAGGGCTCGTTAGGTAAGGCAAATAGAAGAAACTACAAGTCCCAGAATGCCTGTTTTGTGGGCTTTCTTCTGACTGGTTGTGATTTCGGACACCGTTTTCTTTCTCTATTTGCTGGAGTATCTAACACAGAGGCTTGTCTCTCCTTACTCTCATTCTCAGGTTAACCTTTCACCTGCTAGATAAGTACCTTTTTTGGGCTTTCTGAGGTGATTTTTTTTTTTTAAATCTGGGTCACAGTTTTTTTTTTGAGTTTCTCATACTGTTTAGACACTTCTCCTGTCAGATCCAAAGGGACATGAGGCTAGACCTAAGGCTAAGGACTCGGGGGGGGGGGGGGGGGGGGGCATCTCTCACCCCACTTGCTTACTGTTCCTCATGCCAAACAGGCCTCCCTAGAGAGTATTCGGGACACCTGTGCCCCTCGTGCTATGGCCCCTACAACTCCTCTGGGGCCCTCCAGCCTTGAACAAGAGCCACTCTAGGTCAAGGACTTAAAGCCCTCTATGGCACAGTTCCCACTGTGCCTCCAGGGGGTCCTCCAGTCTTGGAGACCCCCACTCAGTTCAGGTTTGTGGCCCCTGGAATTTCTGATCTCACTGAAACCTCTGAGGAGGGTTCCTTTCAGGCTGATATGAAGGAAGGAGAGTGTGAGGAAGGGCCCTTTTTATATGCTTATGGAGACCCCTTTGAAGCTGACCCTGCACCCTCGGCTGATGGTCTCATTAAGGCGGTTTGGCGCCCCTACAGGTCAACACTATCCATGATGAGGGTCAGACTTCTTCTGACATCTTTCAGAGGCACAAGAAATCCCTCACGGTGTTTCCATCTAATCCCTCTCTGGATCAGGCCATCCTGGAAGAGTGAAAACCGCTTGACAGGTGCCTTTCTCTTTCCAAGAAATTTTCCAAGCTGTACCCTTTCTCGGAAGCAGCTTTGTCTCAGTGGGCTACACCTTCTCAAGTTGATCCCCTATTTCTAGACTGTCTAAGTCTACTGTCCTACCCTTGGTGAACGCCTCAGCATAAAAGTATATGATTGATAGGAAGCTGGAGGCTTTTCTGCCATTAGCACTGCTTTGAGGCCTGCTCTGGCTTCCCTTTGGGTTTCCAGAGCTTCTGCTCTTTGGGGCGAGCAACTTACTGAGGCCATCAGTAAAGGTGCCCCTAAGGAGGAAATTTTAGCGCAACATGTCTGAGGCTTGAACATACATTACTGAAGCTCTTTTTGATGATCTCAAACTTGCAGCTAAGGCATCTGCCTTCTCTGTTGCTGCCAGGCACACTTTGTGGCTTAAGATTTGGTATGTGGACCTGTCATCTAAGAAGTCACTGATTTCTCTCTCATTTCAGGGCAAGTCTCTCTTTGGGCCAGAACTGAAAGAGATCATCAGTGAGGCCACTGGAGGCAAGAGCACTTTTTTACCTCCCAGGTCTCCAAGCATCTTAACCTGACAAGAAAACAGCGTCTTTCTCTGTCGGCAAGAACAATTCTTGAAAAGAAGTACAGGGTGCAGCCTTCCTTCCTTCCCTCCTTAGCTGGTCCCCAGCCAATCCCCTCCAGTAAGATTTGTTCCTTGATGAAGCAAGGCATGAGAACAGTTCTGCTATAGTTTTAGCTTATTTTCTCTGTCGTCCAATACAGGTTACTGGTAACTCTGGGAGGCAATCCGCCCCTTTAAGTAGGCAGGAACATTTCTCGAAATGTATGCAGGGGGTAGAGCCTCCCTTCCCTCCTTGGCTGCAGCGAGCCAGCCAGCTCCAGAATAATTTGTTCCTTTGGTGTGAAAAAAAACCAGGTGGAGAACAGTTCGCTATAGTTTTACTTTCTTTTTTATTTTCTGTCAGATATGGAATACCACCGTTAGGTGGATTACCATGACTGACAAATGCCTTTCAATGTGGCTAGCTCAGTATCCAGGTGCTTCCAGTGGACTTTGACCCCTGAGGGGGAAAATCTTGATTCCAAGTGCTTCCCCAGGAGTTACCCACTGAGGTACTTCTTGCTGCATGGTAATCTGAAGACAGAAGATCTGCAGGAAAGGTGAGCTACCCTTTGAGCGCACAGGGGTTGTGTTCTGCAGTTCCTATTGCACACTCCTGCACTCATTTGGTATATTTGTATGTCTGTTGGGGGCTTGGAGCAGGTTTATGTGGTAACTTAACCCTTTCACTGCTGGTTTGGCACTTTATTGGTGGGATTTATGACACTTTTCCTACTGGACTAGTGTTTTCTGGTTGTCCACACATGTTCCCTTGATGTTTTACAACTGTTCATGTTTTACTTTTAATTTTAGTAAAATTGTGTACTGAGCCTTTAAGGTGCTCTTTACCGCATAGGCACCATTGCTCCATTCACCTCTACGGGACTGCACTGTTTGGGACGTGTCTCTGCAACCATTTAACCTAGCGACTTCAGAGATGGCTCATTTTAGTTGTCTATCCTTGCTCTATTATCCGGTTTATATTTCAAGTGTGTTGGGGGCTCAGGGGACTTCAGGCATTGTTAGGGATACTTTTTTGGGAAAAACTACATTTCCCATGAGCATTTGCTTCGTGCCTGTTTTCTGATTGGCTCCTGTCGCGGCAGCCATTTTGTGAGCGTTTCTAGCGAGTATCCTACGCAGGGCTTGGACTCTCCTTCTCTCCTCTGCAGATTAACCCTTCGCCTGCCAGATAAGTCTGTATTTAGCATTTCTGGGGTGAAATTTTAATCTTACACACTATAATTGGGTTATTTACTGTACAGTTGGTTATTTTGACACTGTGAGAATGTCTATAGCGCTGGAGCTTGGGGCTAGACTTAAGACTAAGGGGCCTGGGGTCTCAGTTTTCCCCATTGCACATTGCTCTTCCTGTCACTCAGGGCTACCTAGAGAGTTCTCTGGTCACTTATGCCCAGCATGTTCTGATGTTCCTGACAGCAACCCAGGGACCTCCAGCCATGTTATTGAGCCAGCTTGGATGCAAGTTTAAGGCTGCGACTAGGGACCTTAGGTCCACATTGCAACTCTCTCCATCTCTGATACAGGGGGCACTTCACAGATTCCTCTGAGGAGGAACTGCTGTTGGATTCGGATGTTGAGGATATTTTGGTTCTGGTGTCTTCTAGGTGTCTTGGGGACCTGTTTGAAGCTGATCCTGACCTCTCTGCTGAGGGTCTGATCAGAGCCGTATTAACCACCCTTAACATTCCCTTGGTTCAGGAAATTCCTTCTGGATCCCTCTGACGTTTTTCAGGAGCCTGCTAAGCCCCTTACTTATTTTCCTCCTAATCCCACTCTTGACCGTCTGGTTTCTGAGGAGTGGAAATCACCGGACATGACTGCTTCTGTGTCCATGAAATTTGCCAAGCTTTACCCCTTTTCTGAAGCTGCACTTGCTAAGTGGGTTCATCCCCCCAAGGTGGATGCACCTATTTCCAGGCTATCTAAATCTACTGCCTTGCCAGTGTCTGATGCTTCTGCTCTGAAGGACTGGACTGACAAGAAACTTGAGATTTCCCTCAAGTCCATTTTTGCCACTGTTGGTACCGCTATGCGTCCAGCATTTGCTATTGCGTGGGTTAACCGGGCCTTGCGGTCTGGACTGAGCAACACACCATGGCTGTCCGTCAAGATGCCACTACTTCGGAGAAATTGCATCTTCTTGCAAATATCTCTGAAGTGCAACACTATGTTTCTGCTGCCACTTTTGATGCCGTCTGCATGATGGCTAGGGTTTCTACTACGTCTGTGGTGGCCAGACAGGCTCTTTGGCTCAAGATCTGGTCTGCTGACACTGCTTCCAAGAAAGCTTTGCTTTCCCTGCCCTTTCAGGGTACCTGCTTGTTTGGGCCTGATCTTAAAGAATTGATCAGTGAGGCTACCGGGGGTAAGAGTACTCTTCTACCCTTGGTCCCTAAGAAGAAATTACCGCTTAAGCGTAACCAGTATTTTCGTTCCTTTCAGAATGAGACATGTCCGGCGAACCAGGTGGTTCCCTCAGCTCCGCGTACCTCCTCCAAGCCCAAACAGCAATGGAAGCCCAAGGTCTCCTCCAAGCCCAAGACTTCCAAGACTGCTTCAGCTTGACTCGCCGAACCCGGGTCCGCACCCTGCTGTGGGTGGTCGTCTGCGTTTAAGAGGATTCAGTGATGGGCCCATGGGTTTTAAAGGTAGTGACAGAAGGGTACAGGATCCCTTTTTATTCTCTTCCTCCTTTCCGCTTTCGTCTTTCTCATACTCCTCGGGGTATCGAAAAACGCTGTCTGTTTGATGGCACTGTTCAGGCTCTCTTGGACAAGGACATGGAGCCAGTGCCTCTTCCAGACAGAGGTTCGGGGTTCTATTCGAACCTCTTTGTGGTCGCCAAAAAAGGATGGCGGATGTCGCCCTATTTTGAATCTGAAGGATCTCAACTCCTTTGTGACCCGGATTCACTATCGCCAAGAATCTCTACGCACAGTGATTGCTGCCATGTCCCTGGGGGAGTTCCTTGCTTCTCTGGATCTTCAGGATGCATATCTACACATCTCCATTCATCCATAGAGTCGACAGTACCTTCAGTTTGCTTGCGACAGGGGACGTTTTCGATTCTCAGCTCTTCCCTTTGGTCTGACGACGGCTCCTCAGGTATTCCAACGGGTTCTGGGGGCCTTGATATCCGTCCTACACAACGGCATCAGAGTAACTCCTTACATGGACGACTTGCTGTTGAAAGCCACCTCTGCGGATCTTATCAGCAAGTTCAGACCTACATCCAGGTTCTCTCCCATCACGCCAAACACAAATGCTTCTGCGCTCACCAATAGCTACTCCTCATTTATAACATTGAATACAACACAGGAGAAAAACATATATAGAAACACAGAATTTGCCGGCAGATAAGAACCATTCGGCCCATCTAGTCTGCCCAATTTCCTACTGTGTAAAAAAAAAAAAAAAAAAACCCTCAAACCTTTTTTGGTCCTTGGTCTTTTCTTATGTTAAGGACCGCCTTATGCCTATCCCATGCATGCTTAAATTCTGTCACTGTATTGACATCTACCACTTCTGCTGGTAGGCTATTCCACTTGTCTACTACCCTCTCAGTGAAGTAAAACTTTCTTACATTACATCTAAACCTGTGTCCCTCTAGTTTTAGACTATGGCCTCTTGTCCTAATGTTTTTACTCTTTTGAAATATACTTCCATCCTGTACTTTGTTGAATCCCTTCATGTATTTGAAAGTTTCTATCATATCCCCTCTCTCTCTTCTCTCCTCCAAGCTATACATATTCAGATCCTTTAGTCTATCCTGATATTTCTTTTCCTGTAGACCAGTCACCATTTTAGTAGCCCTTCTTTGAATTTTCTCTAGAGTATCAATATCCTTCTGGAGATGGGGTCTCCAGTACTGTACACAATATTCTAGGTGAGGTCTAACTAGAGATCTGTACAGTGGCATGACTACTTCCCTTTTTCTGCTACTAATGCCCCTAGCTATACAACCCAGTGCCCTGCTTGCATTCCCCATCGCTTTATTACATTGCCTGCTTACCTTTAAGTCATTAGAAATAATTACTCCCAAATCCCTTTCCTCTGTTGTCTCTGACAGCACAGTACCCTTAATGGTATATTTTTCCTTTGGATTTTTATGTCCCAAGTGCATTATTTTACATTTATCAACCTTAAAGTGCATCTGCCACACTCTTGACCATTCTTCTAATTTACCTAAATCATTCGCCATTTGGCTTTTTCCCCCTGGAATGTCTACCCTATGCATACTATAAAACAACAAGCATATATCTTAAAGGGCAATAAATCCTTCTCTTGTATATAACAGTCCCTCTTTTAAAGAAACCTTCTTTTTGAGGAAAACTTGAAATCTTCCAAATACTCAGAGTCCAAACATGCAGCTTGTAATTAAGATGTCGGACAGGATCCAAAAACATGCAAAACAGAAAAAAAGAAAAACAGCGCAAACTCCTCTAAGTGTAATATTTCGGTCCACAATTTCAAGGTGATATATAATCAAAGAAAATCCCCTCTATAGGGTACTCACATTTACAAGAGGCCTATCTGCCTCTGGGAAAATCGCATTGACTGGATGTGACCTCCAGAAATTACTACTTTGTGAATTTTGGATATTTTTATTTTAAAGGGTTGTTACCCGGGAGAACAGCTGTAATTTTAATAAATTTATATATTTTTTTCTATACACTAACGGCTCCCAGAAACAATATTTGGTTTTGGGTTTTCCTCTCTTTGTGTGTCCCCTTCCATCCGCCATAATTGGCGAATATATATGTTAAGCTCCCCATAGAATGGTTAAAGATAGCCTTATAGGATCTGTATAACCTGGAGGAGAGATTTTTTACGAGGAAGGAGGAGTGGATCTCGTCAGAATGAGGATACCGAACCGACCAGCTGGGAGACGGAGAGAGACCAAGACTGAAAGTCAGATCCAGTCAATGCGCTTTGTCCAGAGGCTGATAGGCCTATTGTAAATGTGAGTACCCTGTAGAGGGGATTTCCTTTGGTTATATATCACCTTGAAATTGTGGACCGAAATATTTCACTTAGAGGAGTTTGCGCTGTTTTTCTTTTTTTCTCTCTCCCATCACTTCCTGGGCCTTCACTTCGACACACAGAAGTGCAAGGTGTTTCTCCCCGATGAGGTGGCTCACCAGATCGCCCACAGGGTTTCAGCGTTTCTGTCTCAGGATCCTGTTCCAGTTCCGAAGCGGTCTTCTCTGGTGGGTAAATTCATATCCACTATAGAAGCAGTCCCATTTGCCATGGCGTACACCAGGGAACTCCAGAGGTTTGTGATACAGGTGTGCAAGGATCGGTTCGATCTTCAGAGGACGTTGGTTTCCCTTCCTCTTCATGTGGAACTGAGCTTGTCATGGTGGCTAGACCTCTCCAACCTGCTGAAAGGAAGATCCTTTCTGACCCCCTTCAGGACCACGGTGACGACGTACGCCAGCCTTTCGGGCTGGGGAGCTTTCCTGGGTCAATTCAGTGCTCAGGGGAGATGGTCCACGGAGGAGTCCCTCCTTCCGATCAACATCTTGGGGCTTCGGGTGATATTCCATGCCCTACGTCATTGGGTGTCTCAGATGGAAGATTGTCCAGTCCGAGTGGAGTCCGACAACGCCACTGCAGTGGCCTACATCAACAAGCAAGGAAGAACAAGAAGTCTCGCTGCTTGGTTAGAGGTCAAGGCTATTTTGTCCTGGGCAGAAGGTTCCAGTGTTCTGTTCTCGGTGGAGAGGCTCTCTGGCTCTAGCTGTAGATGCAGTGTCCATTCTGTGGATATTTCCTCTGGCCTACATATTTCCTCCCCTTCCCATGTTGACCAGGGTGTTACAGAAGTTGCAGATGGAACGTTGTCCAGTCATCCTGATTGCTCTGTATTGACCTCGCCAGTCTTAGTTTCTGGAGCTTCTGGCTCTGTCTGTGGCGGAGCCATTTCGGCTCCCCTCTCGTCTGGATCTTCTGCAGGGTTACCTGTGGAAGGAAGATGTTCACCAGCTCTCTTTGATGGCTTGGAGGTTGAATCCTCGATATTAAGGAAGAAAGGATTTTTCTTATGGTGTGGTGGCTACTATGCTTAGTACCCGTAAGCCTGTTTCTTCCAAGATCTATCACCGTTTCTGGTCAACCTTTGTTTCTTGGTGTTCTGACAAGGATCGGTCTCACAATTTTGATTTGCCTACTGTCCTGGCCTTTTTGCAGGACGGCGTGGATAAGGGCCTCAGTGTGAGTTCCCTTAAGGTTCAGACTTCTGCGCTTTCGGTTTTCTTTCAGAAGTGCATTGCCATTATTCCTGATATCGAGGTTTTCTCTCAGGGCGTTGTTCATGTTCGTCCTGCCTTCCGGAGTTCCGCTCCTCAGTGGGATCTTAATTTGGTTTGGGGCATCCTTCAATGCCCTCCCTTTGAGTCTTTGGCCACTATTCTTCTATGCCTGTTCGCTGTGTTGCAGAGTTACATGCTCTTTCCTGTAAACCACCTTATCTGGTGTTTCACAAGGATAAGGCAGCGCTTCACAACTCCAAGGAGTTTTTACCCAAGGTGGTTTCCGAGTTTCACATAAATCAGGAGATTGTGGTGCCTTCTTTCTGCCCTAACCCCTCCTCAGACAAGGAAAGAGAGCTTCACTTGTTGGATGTGGTGCGTTGTCTCAAGCTTTATGTCCATCGCACTGAATCTGTCAGGAAATCAGATGCTCTGTTCGTCATTCCTGAGGGTCCTAGGGCAGGAAGACTGGCGACCAAACTGACTATTGCGTCATGGATCATGTCCACTATTCATAGGGCCTACGAGTTGAGGAATAAGCATGTTCCCTTTCGGGCCACGGCTCAATCCACCAGGTCCATTGGGGCCTCTTGGGCCTATAAGAATCAGGCTTCTGCTGATCAGCTGTGCAGGGTGGCCACTTGGTCCTCTGTGCACACCTTTTTGAAGCACTACCATGTGGATGTGCTGGCTTCGGCTGATGCCAGCTTTGGGAGAAAGGTCCTGGAGGCAGTCTTGCCTGTCTAGGATTTTCTTCTTAGGTTCTTGGTGCTTCCTTTCCTTTGAGCCCTGTTGGCTCTGGTTCAGGGTGCTGTGTAATGGTTCCTGGGGTGTTTCTACCCCTGTTCGGTGTCTGTTGACAATTCAGTTTTGTTGGGCTATCTCTGGCCTGTTGGTCCATAGCTGCACTGGTGACTTTGGGGGCCTTACATCTGGTCATTGCCTTCTTCCTGCCTCTGGGTAACTTAATGGTTGGACATCCCAGAGTTACCAGTAACCTGTATTGGACGACAGAGAAAAGAGGATTTTAGTCTTACCTGTTAAATACTTTTCTCTTAGTCCATATAGGTTACTGGTCTCCCACCCTGTCAAGAGACTATGCTTGGCTCTCCTGTGGCAGACCCGTGGGGGTCCTTCGGGGTCATGCTAACAGGAGTCTTCTCGTTGTCGTCTTTCTGATAGATTTTATCCATCAGCGGTGATTTTTGGATACCGAGGCTTGAGCCTCATTATTCCATCTTCTCGGGTTGGGTTTGTAGTTCCAGGTTTGGATTCTTCTTGGTCTGTGTTGACTTGTCACAGTTGGGTTGGTTTCACAGGGTCTTCGCTGTGAGGATTATGACTAGATAGTAGGAGTCTTCTTCCCTTCTACTATCTAGTCATACTTAGTGTCTCAAATATTTCTGGATCTGGTTGGCTAGCTGCAGCCAAGGAGGGATGGGAGGCTCCACCCCCTGTATACACTTAGAGAAATGTTCCTGTCTACTAAGGGGCGGATCGCCTCCCAGAGTTACAAGTATCCTGTATGGACTAAGAGAAAAGGATTTAACAGGTAAGACTAAAATTCTCTTTTTCTGACATTACTGTCCCTTTAACTATTGTTCCTCATGCCAAATCGAGTATTCAGGACACTTATGCCCTTTATGTACTGTGGCCCGTGTGCTTATGCCAGGGCCTTCCAGCCATGAGTAAGAGCCACATCGGGTCAGGGACTTTAGGTCCTCTGTGTCGCAGATTCCTCTTCTTCTTCAAGGGGCTCTTCAGTCTTGGACACCCTCCTCTTCCATCAGGCATGTGGCCCCTATGGCACCTGGCATTCCTGACTTGTTTAATTCCTCTGTGGAGGAACCACTGGAAGTTTCAGAGGAGTCTGTGTGTTCACAGGGGGCTTCCTTCCACCTTGGTGGTGCTTCCATTGAACTTGACCCTGAACCCTCTGCTGAGGGTCTCATTAAGGCGGTTCTAAACACTGGAACCTCAGTCTACTTCTGCCGTCCTTCGGGGGCGCAAGAAGTTTTGCACATTTTTTCCTCCTCACCTCACTCTTGACCAGATCATCCTGGCTGAATGTAAGACACCTGTCACAAATGGTTTGTCTCTGTCTGAAAGACTCTCTAAGCTCTGTCCATTTTCTGACGCGGCCTTGGCTCAGTGGGCTACACCTCCTAAGGTTGATGCTTATGTTGCCAGTCCTTTTTCTTCCCCTGCATCTCCTGCAGTGGATTCCTTGACTCTCACAGACTTAGCTGATAGGGAGCTTGATGATGTATTACAGGCTGTGTTCTCTGCCATAGGTGTGTCCTTGCAACCTACCCTGGCCTCTGCATGGGTTACCAGAGCTACTGTTGTTTGGACTGACCAGCTGTCTGATGCTGTATGGATGGATGCTCATAAAGCTAACATTTTGTTGCTTTTGAATAATATTTCTGTGGCTCAGTTCTATCTTACTGATGCCCTATCTGATGCTGTTAGGCTTGAGGCTAAGGCCTCTGCCCTTTCTGTGGCAGCTAGGCGCACCCTGTGGCTTCGGTTCTGGTCTGTTGAGCCGATCTTTAGGCAGTCTCTGCTTTCTCTTCCTTTCCAGGGTTCCTCCCTTTT
Organism: Rhinophrynus dorsalis; assembly: GCA_037306005.1. Classification (NCBI taxonomy): domain Eukaryota; kingdom Metazoa; phylum Chordata; class Amphibia; order Anura; family Rhinophrynidae; genus Rhinophrynus; species Rhinophrynus dorsalis. Next base: position 178,889,116 of record CM074720.1, on the reverse strand, counting down.
TCGTCCTGATCTGAAGGACATTATTGGCAAGATTACTGGGGGCCAGAGTGCTTGGTTCCCCTTGGCCTCTAAGCGCAATCCTCCGGCGAGAAGGCACATCCTTTTCATGCTTCTTCTGATGGAACACAGGGTTCTGGCCAGGTGCTATCTCGGGCATTGCGTTCTATCCCTATGCTGCCACAGCACTGGAGAGAAGGCGGCTTCTCCACCAAGCCTAATGTCCTTCTGCAGGATTAGCCGACCCTTGGTCCGCATGCACCTGTTGTCTGTCTACGACGCCCTTTTTTTCTTTTCAGCGTTTCTGCAGACATTGTTGTGGACCCTTGGGCCTTGCTGGTGGTTTTCTGAAGGGTACTGGATTCTTTTCAGCTTTCTTTCTTCCATTTTTTTCTTCTTTTCGTTCCCCTTTGGGACCGGATCTGCCTGGTTTCCTTCTCTTGGAACCATTCAGTATCTCTTGGACAAGGAAGATCTGGACCTGGTTCATTACCTTGTACATGGATCAGATTCATGTTCCACCCTATTTGTGTTTTACAGGTCGGAGGGCTGCTGCTGTCCTCTTCTGGACCTCAAGGGCCTCTCTTCCTTTTCTGTCACTACTCGTTTTTCCCAGACATTCCTATGGTTGTTATTCTGGCAAGGTGTCCGGAGGAATTCTTGGTGTCCTGGGATCCGCAGGGTGCCTTCCTGCACCTGGCTGTGCATCCCGAGACCTGGCGGTTCTTCAGATTTGTTTGTAACATGGGCTCTTCCAGTTGTCTGCTATTCCATTTTGGCTGACATCATCCCGGCTGGTAGTTTTTTGAGTCTTGGGTGCATTGCTTTCTGTTGTGCACGCATGGGAATTCGGGTCCCTCTGTTCAGGGCTCCTTCCACTCTCGCCTTTCCCTGTTGGGTTCTGCATATGCCCAGGTCAGTCCCTATTCCATTGCTGGGCTTTGTCTGTATGGGTCTCCTGACATTTGGCTTGGGCGGTACCATTTGACCTAGGCTCATGGGGTTCCTCAGTGGTTGTGGTCCCATTCTGCATGGGGTATCTAGATTTCTTGCAGAGATCCATCTCTCTCCCCTTCCATATGGTGCTGAGTTTTCCTTGGTGGCTGAGTCTCTCCAACCTGCAGGAGGCAATCCCCTTGTGGTTCCATTTGAATCTTGGATTCGATGGATGCCTGCCTATTTGGCTGGGGAGTGCTCTGGGTCGCCTGGATGTCCAGTACCTTGGTTGATGGAGGAACAACTTCTATCTGTCTGTGTCTGGAACTCGGGGTGATTTTCCATGCTTTTGAGTGGTTGGTCATCTCTTTTCATGGGTTGTCCAGTCTGACTTCTCCTCGTCTGTCTCTTATATCATCAGTGAGGACATCCCCACAGCTTGGTTGGGGGTCAAGGTTACTTTCCCGTGAATGGAAGGTTATTTGCCCTCTTTGCTGTTAAGATTCCAGGTATAGGAAGCATCTTCGCTGTCTACATAAGTCACCTTACCGTGGACAACGGAGGGTGGGAAACTTCACTTGGAGGCACTCACCATCATCTTTCTGAGATGGAGTCTTCCATGGATTGACCTGATGGCCGTCCGTCTCGACTGCAAGTTTTTGACGCGTGGACGGGGTTCTGCCCTTGCATGAATTTGCTCTGCCTACTGTCCTGTGTTTTTTTTACGGGATGGAATGAACATGGGCCTTAGCCTACTTTCTATGAAGGTTGAGACTTCTGCTCTCTCTTTCCCTTTCGGAGGCGCTTTGTCATCCATCCGGATGTTAAGGGTTTCTTTCCAGGTGTTGCTCATGCTTTCCCTGCCTTTCAGCACCCCACTTCTCAGTGGGATCTTACTCTGGTTCTTGGAATCTTGCAGCGGCCTCCTTTTGGAGCACTTGGCCACTATTCCCTTTCATCTTCTGACTTGAGGGATGGTTTTCCCCTTGGCGGTTGTCTCTGTTCGCAGGGTTGTTGACCTACTGGCTTTGTCCTGCAAGCTGTCTTTCCTGTTGTTTCAGGGCAAGGTGATTCCTTGTATTTTCAGGAATTTTTCTTAGGGTGGTCTCTGAGTTCCACATAGACTGGGGGCTTGTTGTGCCTTCATCTTGTCCTGACCCTAATCTGACTAGGAGAGGGATCTCCATTTGTTGTATGTGGTGCGCTGTCTTAAGTCTTATGTGCTTCGCACTGGATCTGTTCGCCAGGCTGATGCATTCCTTGTTGTCCCTGAGGGTTTCAGGGCTGACATGGCTGCTTTCATGGTAACTATTGTACCTTGAAGTTGGTTTCTATCTGTTCGGCCTGTGACCTCGGGACGGAGCCTTCTCCTTTCTGTGTCCTGGATCATTCCACCAGGTCTGTTGGACCCTCCTGGGCCTATATGGATCTGGCCCCTGTTGATCTTTTGTGCTAGACAGCCACTTGGTTGTCTGTGCATACCTTTATTCGTCACTATCGTGATGAGGCCAGCTTTGGCAGGAAAGTCCTGGAGGCAGTTATGACTGTCTGGGACTTTATTTCCTGCGTATTCATGATCTTACCATTGAGCCCTGTTGGCTCTTATTCGGTGTGCTGTTTTACAGTTACTGGTGTGCTGTGTTACAGTTCAGTGTCCATTGACACTTAGTTTGTTAATGGCCTATGCTGGATCTGGTTAGTCCATTTGGGTCGTGGTGACTTTGGGGACCTACGCCTGATCCTTGCCTTCATTCCCACTTTTGTGAAACTTAATGGTTGGACATCCCAGAGTTGGCAGTAACCTGTATTGGATGACAGAGAAAAGAGGATTTTAGTCTTACCTGTTAAATCCTTTTCTCTTAGTCCGTATAGGTTACTGGTCTCCCACCCTGACAAGGGACCATGCTTGGTTGTCCTGTGTCACCGAACGTGGGAGTCTTATCGGGTTCATGCTCACAGGAGTCTTCTTTTCCCTTCTTGCTACCTAGTCAATAGTTAGCATTTCAAACTTACTGGGGGGGATTGGCTGGGGAATCCGCTAAGGAGGAAAGGAAGGCTCCACCCTGCACTTCTTCTTTTCAAGAATTGTTCCTGCCTACTTAAAGGGGTGGTTGCCTTCCCAAAGTTAACCTATATGGATTAAGAGAAAAGGATTTAACAGGTAAGACTAAAATCCTCTCTTTTTTCGTCCCCACCAAGGCAAAGCACAGTGGCCAAAGTTGAGTGTGTCTCAGGCCACCACCCCGCCCCCAACCACCAAACCCAGACAGCAGTGGCAATTAAAGCATGCCACTGCCAAGCCCAAGTCTGGTAAATCTGCCTCAGAATGACTCGCAGAATCCTGGTCCGCATCTCCCTGTGGGTGGTCGTCTGTGTAATTTTTCAGACGCTTGGGCAGCCTCTGTTGAGGATCAGTGGGTTTTGCAAGTGGTTTTGTAAGGGTACAGGATTACATTCAGATCCCTTTCTCTCTACAGATTCTTCCAGTCCAGAACTCCTCTGGGCCTAGAAAAGATGCGTCTTTACAACGAGGAGGTTCATGCTGTCTTGGACAATGTAGTCCTGACTCCAGTTCCTCCTTAAGAGAGAGGTTTAGAGTTTTATTCAGTTCCTCAGTTCCTTTGTGGAGACTGCTCGCTTCAAGATGGAGTCTTTGCGCTCTGTCATCACAGCTGTTTGTTCAGGAGATTTCCTGACCTCTGTGGATCTGCAGGGTGCTTACTTGCATGTCCCGATTTATCTGGACTAAATATCCTTAGAATATATAGGCACTGGAATTTATAAAGCCACCTTCCATCATATATACCATAATGGTAGGGTGCACTCTAGAGTTGGACATGAATGATATGTTGGATACATAGTATCGAATATACCAACATGATGATGAGAATTGATTTGTGCATGTGTAAAAATTACTATAGGGTCATAGAATAGATTTGATTGGCTTGGTCAGAGGCATGTGACTCTCTGACGTGAATGATGAGTGCGGCTGGTGACAGTAGAAGACTTCCTTGTGATTATTGATAGTAGGTTGAATTTAATTTTAATCTTTAAGATATTTGTACAAAAGAACTATCGCTAAAATATATGGAGTATGTAAAACTAGATGAGCGTTTAATTTCAAGTACGAGTATTTCCCGAAATCATGGATAAATATACTGTGAATGCAATGTAAGGAGACAAGTATATCATGTTTTGTTAGAGTTTCCTATACCAACTTTTATTCTATTGAGCAGAGGACTGTTTTTTGCTTTGTTTACATGTCCGTATCACATGATTGGGGCATGGAGACTGGGCATATGATATTTACACAGTGTGTGATTGGCTCCTGGAACATTCAAATATGAGCACCGGTCTGTTTGACTACTATCCCCTGATGAAGCCGTTTGGCGACACGGGTTGGGATGGTTAGTTGCTTCAGATGAGAGTTCCTGTGCTTCAGTTCTGACAGTCCAGTTAGGGATACTGAGAGATAAGTAGCACTATTCTCTACTATTTTGGTATATTTTTTTATACACTATATATTGGTTGAATATTGGCTCACAATTATATATTTTGCACTTTAGGGTAAGGGAATAGTAATATGATATATATATTGTGCACTTTGAGAATATAGAATCTATATAGATTGGTGTATCCCTTTAGGACTGTTAGTTTATCCTATAGGATTACTATATGAGCGTGTATATATTTCTGTATTGATTGATATTGTAACTAGGAACTCTATCTGGACCATTATATGTTTTAAATGATTTTAAATGTGATCTGTGATTTTTGTGAACTCAATAAACATTTTTCACTGTCGTCCAATATAGGTTACTGGTAACTCTGGGATGTGAAGCCCTCTAGTGGTAGGCAGGAACGATTCACAAAGTGTATGCAGGGGGTGGAGCCTCCCCTTTCCCTCCTGGCCGCACCAGCCAAAGAGCCCCAGATTGAATTGTTCCTCGTTGGAGTAACAGGCTACAGGAACTGCTCTTCAATACTTTTAGAAATTTTATTATTTTTCTGTCAAATATGGAATACCACCATTAGGCGGATTACCAGGACTGACAATGCTCTATTCAAAGTGGCTAGCTCAGTGTCCAGGACTTTTTCAGTGAACCTTTAGTCCTGAAGGGGAAAATCTTGGTATCCAAGTGCTTCCCAGAAGTTACCCACTGGGGTAATTTCTTATCCCACGGTAATGTGAAGACCGAAAATCTGCAGGAAAGGTGAGCGACCCTTTGAGTGCTGCAGGTTCACTTGTCCCCCAGTACCCCTCCGCACAGGGGTGGACGTTTGGAGTTCTCATTGGGCACTCCTACACTCATTGGGTCTATCTGTATGTCTGTCTAGGTGTTTGGAGCAAGTTTCTGTGGTAACTTAACCCTTTAGCTGCCAGTTGGCACTTTATTGGGGGGTTTTATAACATTATTCCTATTGGGTTAGTGTTTTACTGTATTCTCACATGTTCCCTTGCTATTTTACATGTTTTTATGCTTTTCTTAAAGTTTAACTTTATTTGAGTATTGCGCCTTAAGGCGCGCTTTACCACATAGACACATTGCTCCATTCATCTCTATGGGACTGCACTGTTTGGGACATATCTCTGCATTCGCTTGACACAGCGACTTCAGAGATGGCTCATTTTACTTGTCTACCCTTGCTATTTCATCTGGTTTACAGTTTCAGTGTTTTGGGGGGCTCGGGGGGCTTCGGGCACCGTTTAGGATTTTTTTTTTTTTAAAAACTACATTTCCCATGAGCACTTGCTTCACACCTAAATTCTGATTGGCTCCGGTCGCGGCAGCCATTTTGTGGGCTGTTTTCAGCTACTCTCTTACACTGTGCCTGGAATTCCCTTCTCTCCTTTGAGGATTAACCCTTCGCCTGCCAGATAAGTTCAAATGTCTTCTGGGGTGAAACTTTAATCTCTAACACTGTTTCTTGGGTGATTTATTGTACAGTATGGTTATTGACACTATGTGAATGTCTATACCGCTGGAGCTTGGGGTTAGAACTGTGACTTGGGAGGCTGGTGTCTCTGTATTCCCCATTCCACATTGATCTTCCTGTCACTTAGGGCTACCTAGAGGGTTCTCAGGTCCTATTGCCCAGCATGTTCTGATGTCCTGACAGCAACCCAGGGCCCTCCAGCCATGCTATTGAGCCAGCTTGGATGGAAGAGTTCAAGGCCGCAACTAGGGACCTCAGGTCCACGCTTCAACTCTTTCCATCCCTGATCAAAGGGGCCTTCCAGGTTTGACAGGCCCCCTCTGGTATCAGATCTTCCCTGCCTAAACCACAGGGAGCACCTGATGTCTCTGACTCCTCGGACGAGGACTTGCTCATAGACACTGATGTGGAGAATAGTACTGTGTTAGACTCTACCTTGGATATTGGGGATTCCTTTTAGGCTGATGACCCCTCTGCTGAGGGCCTAGTCAGAGCTGTATTAACCACTCTTAACATTCCATAGGCCCCTGACTTATTTTCCTCCCACTCCCACTCTGGACCGGCTGGTCTCAGAAGAGTGGAAATTCCCTGATAAGACTACTTCTGTACACAGAAAGTTTGCTAAGCCTTATCCATTTTTCTGAGGACTGACAAGTAACTTGAGGTTGCTCTCAAGTCCATTTTTGCGACCACTGGCAGTGCCATGCGACCTGCCTTTACTATTGCGTGGGTTAACCGGACTATTGCAGTCTGGACTGAACAACTCACCACGGCTGTCTGTCTGGATGCATCTACTTCAGTGAAATTGCGCTTGCTAGCTAATATATCTGTCCAACATTATGTTTTTGCTGCTGTCTCTGATACCGTCCACATGATGGCTAGGGTTTCTACCATGTCTGTAGTGGCCAAATGAGCTTTGGCTCAAGATCTGGTCTGCTGACACCGCTTCCAAGAAAGCTCTGTTATCCCTGCCTTTCCAGGGTACCTCTTTGTTTGGGTCTGATCTTAAAGAATTGATCAGTGAGGCCACTGGCAAGAGTACTCATTTGCCATTAGTGGCTAGGAAGGAAGTACCGCTTAAACGCAACCGATATTTTCGTCCCTTTCAGGGTGAGACACGCCAGGCGAACCAGACGGTTCCCTCAGCTCCGCGTCCCGTTTCCAAGCCCAAACAGCAATGGATGCCCAAGGTCTCCACCAAGCCCAAGGCTTCCAAGATTGCTTCGGCATGACTCACCAAACCTGGGTCTGCATCCCGCTGTGGGTGGCCGTCTGCACCTCTTTCACAGCGTTTGGGAGGAGTTGGTGGCGGACCCATGGGTTTTACAGGTGGTGTCGGAAGGGTACAAGATCCCTTTCTCTTCTCTTCTTCCCTTTTGCTTTATTCTTTCTCATGCATCTCAAAGTACAGAGAGTCGCTGTCTTTCGATAGCGCGGTTCAGGCTCTTTTGGACAAGGACGTCATAGTGCCAGTTCCTGCTCCAGACAGGGGCTCTGGGTCCTATTCGAACCTCTTTGTGGTCCCCAATCAGGACAGCAGATGTCACCCTATTTGGGATCTGAAGGACCTCAACTCCCTTGTGACTCGGAACTCTCTATTGCCAGGAGTCTCTGCGCACAGTGATTATTGCCATGTCGCCGGGGGAGTTTCTTGCCTCTCTGGTTCTTCAGGATGCCTATTTCACTGTCGTCCAATACAGGTCACTGGTACTCTGGGAGGCGTAAGTCCCCTTTAATAGGCAGGAACAACTATGCAAATGATTTGCAAGGGGCGGAGCCTCCCCTCTTACTTAAGCCACCTTCTGGCCAGAGCCACTTAGATTGATTTGTTCCTGGTGTGCTTGCACACCAGGTAGAGAACATCTATGCATCTTAGTGTTTTATTATTTTTTTATTCAAATATGGAATACCACCATTAGGAGGGTGACCATGGCTGTGAATTGCCCTCTTTAAAGTGGCTGGTGCAGCTTCCAGGGATTTTCTGTGGACCTTATGCCCTGAAGAGGGGACAGCTTGTGTTAAGCAGCTCCCCTACTGGGGAATTTACCTCTGGTTCTTTCCCTCCTTATCATGGTCACCTGAAGACAGAAGTCCTGCAGGAAAGGTGAGTCACCCATTGAGTGCTGAAGGTCCACTTGTCCCCACAGTGTCCCTTTGATGGGCTTGTATTTGGGAGTTTTAATACACTCCAGCACTCATAGGGTGTTTCTATTGCATTATTACTGTATTTATGCAATTTCTGTGGTATTCTCTGGGTTTTGGAGCTTTGGGTATTCATTTATATATGTTTCTCATGTGTTTCATGCTTGTTTGAGCACTTTTTAATGTTTTCCTAAACTTTATTAAAAATGGTGTTCCGCGCCTTTAAGCGCGGCTTTTTCCCGCTCAGACGCAAGGGCTCCTTTACTCTCTATGAGAATTCACAGTGTGGGACATATCTCTGGAACCGCTTGTCACAGCAACTTCAGAGAGGGCTCATTTTAATGCTAGGCTCCTGCTCTATCATCCGGAATGTGTTTTATTTATGTGGGGTGTTCAGGGGGGCTTCGGGCACTGTTTGGGGTACTTGTAAGGGAAAACTACATTTCCCATGAGCGCTTGGTTCGCGCTCGTTTCTGATTGGCTGTCATGACGGCCGCCATTTTGTGGTACTTTTCCTAGGCGAGTACACTACGCAGGGACCGAGCCTTCTCTCTCCTCAACAGATTAACCCTTCGCTGGCCAGATAAGTCCGTTTTTAGACATTTCTGGGGTGAAACTTTAATCATTTACACTTTTTCTGGGTGATAGTGTTATTAGTGGGGTATATTGACGCTGTGAGCATGTCTACTTCACTGGAGCTAGGGGCTAGACCCAAGTCTAAGGAGGATGGGGGGGGTCTGCTACCCCCATGGCGTTTTGCTCCTCTTGCCACATTGGGCTGGATAGCGATAATGTGGGGGATCTATGCCCTAATTGTACTGGTCAAGATAGCAACCCTGGGCTTCCCAGCCACGCTATTGAGCCATCTTGGGTGAGGGAGTTTAAAGCTGCCACTAGGGATCTCAGATCCACGCTTCAACTCTTTCCCTCTCAGATTCAGGGGGCTCTCCAGGTCTGGCAGACCCCCTCTACCATCAGGACCTCCCTGCCTAAGCCACAGGGAGCTCCTGATGTCACTGATTCTTCTGAAGAAGAACTCTTACAGGATTCTGATGCTGAGGAACGTACTGTTATTGAATCTAACAGGTCCATTGGGGACCCCTATGAGTGTGACCCTGAAGTTTCGGCTGAGGGTCTGATCAGAGCGGTTCTGAATACGCTCAACCTTCCTCTGACTCAGGAATCCACTTATGATCCTACTGATGTTTTTCAGAAAAAGCCATCTAAACCAGTTGTTTGTTTTCCAACTAACCCTACTCTTGCCCGTCTGGTCTCTGAGGCATGGAAGAATCCTGATAGATCTTCCTCTATCTCCAAAAAGTTTGCTAAACTTTACCCTTTTCCTGAGGCTGAGCTGGCAAAATGGGTTCATCCTCCCAAGGTGGATGCTCCTGTTTCTAGACTATCCAAATCTACCGCTTTGGCTGTCTCAGATGCCTCTGCCCTGCAGGATTGGACGGATAAGAAGCTAGAGCTTTCTCTTAAGTCTATTTTTGCCTCCATTGGCACTGCCATGCGCCCAACCTTTGCTGTGGCATGGGTTAATAGAGCCATTGCGGCCTGGACTGAACGACTGCCTGAAGCAGTTCGCCAGGATGCGCCAGTATCTGAACAGTTGCAGCTACTTGCTAATATCACTGAAGCTCAGAACTATGTTGCTGACGCTGCTTTTGATGCTGTGCGCATGATGGCGAGGGCCTCCACTTCTGTGGTGGCTAGACGCGCTCTTTGGCTGAAAATTTGGTCTACTGATACAGCCTCTAAGAAAGCCTTGCTTTCCTTGCCCTTTCAGGGGACTTTGCTTTTTGGGTCTGAACTCAAAGAAATGATCAGTGAGGCTACTGGCGGTAAAAGTACTCTTCTACCCTCAGTCTTTAAGAAAAAGTTTCCAGCCAAACGCAATCGGTCCTTTCGTTCCTTTCAGACTGAGACACGCTCCTCGGCCCAAACGGGTCCTCCCACTACGCGCTCCTCCTCCAAGCCCAAACAGTCCTGGAAGCCAAAAGATACCTCCAAGACTGCTTCGGCATGACTCGCCGAACCCGGGTCCGCATCCGGCTGTAGGCGGTCGTCTCTGCATCTTTCGCCGGACTTGGGAGGAGTCAGTGGCGGACCCATGGGTTCTTCAGGTGGTGTCAGAGGGATACAGGATCCCTTTCTCTTCCCTTCCTCCTTTTCGGTTCCATTTTACTCGTCCTTCTCAGGAACCCACAAAAAGGCGTCTGTTCGACGACGCTATTCAGGATCTCTTGGACAAAGAGGTCCTGGAGGCGGTTCCTCAAGGGGACACAGGTTCAGGATTTTATTCCAACCTGTTTGTGGTAGCCAAAAAGGACGGAGGAGCTCGTCCCATTTTGGATCTCAAAGATCTCAATGCCTATGTGGTGACTTCCCACTTCCGCCAGGAGTCCCTGCGCTCTGTGATTGCAGCAATGTCTCCAGGGGAGTTTCTTGCCTCCCTGGACCTTCAGGATGCTTATCTTCACATCCCTATTCATCCAGAGAGCAGGCGGTATCTCAGGATTGCCTGCCACAAGGGACACTTTCAGTTTGCAGCGCTCCCCTTTGGGCTGACTTCAGCCCCTCAGGTCTTCCAGAGGGTGTTGGGCTCCTTGATAGCGGTGCTCCATCAGGATGGGATCAGAGTGACCCCCTACATGGGCGATCTCCTACTGAAGGCCTCCTCAGCGGAGCTTCTCCATCAGCAATTACAGATGTGCATGCACACCCTGAACCGTCATGGCTGGATCCTGAATCTGGACAAGTCGGACTTGGTTCCATCTCAGAGGCTTCTATTCCTGGGTCTCCTGTTCGACACTCGCCAATGCATGGTGTTTCTTCCAGAGGACGTGGCTCACCAGATAGCCGTCAGAGTGGCTGGGATTCTGGACATGGACGAAATTCCAGTACCGAAGTTGTCGTCCTTAGTGGGGAAGTTCATTTCCACGATCGAAGCAGTACCATTTGCCATGGCCCACTCCAGGGATCTTCAGAAATTTGTGATCCAGACGTGCAAGAATCATCCAGATCATCAACATCTGTCTGTTTCTCTTCCTCCTCATGTCGAGTCGAGTCTGCACTGGTGGTTAGATCTCTCTCATCTCCTGAAAGGGAGATCCTTTCTAGTTCCTCATTGGACCACAGTCACCACGGATGCCAGCCTTCGGGGCTGGGGTGCAGTCTGGGGTCGCTTCAGTGCTCAGGGGAAATGGGGTCTGGAGGAATCCATGCTCTCCATCAATGTTCTGGAACTTCGAGCTGTCCGGCTAGCCCTGAGGCACTGGGAGTCTCAATTGACCGGTCTTCCGATCAGAGTGGAGTCCGACAACGCCACGGCGGTGGCTTACATCAACAGGCAAGGCGGCACAAGAAGCGGTTCCGCCTGGTGGGAGGTCAAGGATATTTTGTCTTGGGCAGAAGATCACGTGCCTGTCATCTCTGCAGTTCATATTCCAGGCGTGGACAACGTCATGGCAGACTTCCTCAGTCGTCACACCGTCGACAGCGGAGAATGGGCTCTTCACCCAGAGGTGTTTCACATGCTCACTCAACGGTGGGGGATGCCTGTGGTGGATCTGATGGCTACCAGACACAACAGGAAGGTTCCGGTGTTTTGCTCCCGGTTGAGGGACTCCCTTGCTCTAGCAGTGGATGCCTTGTCGATCCCTTGGGACTTCCCCCTGGCTTACATCTTCCCTCCTCTTCCTCTATTGGTCAGAGTTATCCAGAAGTTGAAGAGAGAACGTTGTCCTGTCATCCTGATTGCTCCAAACTGGCCTCGCCAGTCCTGGTATCCGGAGTTGATGGCCATGTCAGTGACGGATCCGGTCCCGCTTCCCGCCCGTCCGGACCTACTTCTTCAGGGGTATCTGTGGAAGGAGGATGTTCACTCTCTCCATTTGATGGCATGGCGGTTGAATCCTCGATTCTAGCAAAGAAAGGATTTTCTCCTTCTGTGGTGTCGACTATGCTCAGTGCTCGTAAGCCTGTGTCTTCCAAGATCTATCATCGCATATGGTCAACTTTTGTGACATGGTGTTCTAATAAGAAGTTATCCCTTGAATTCCATCTTCCCACTGTCCTGGCCTTCTTGCAGGACGGTGTGGATAAGGGGCTCAGTCTGAGTTCCCTCAAAGTTCAGACTTCTGCCTTGTCTGTGTTTTTCCAGGAAAGGATTGCTATCCTTCCTGATGTGAAAGTTTTCTTCCAAGGTGTGACTCATGTTCGACCTGCCTTCAAGAGTCCTGCTCCCCAGTGGGACCTCAATTTGGTGCTGGGAGTTCTCCAGCGACCACCGTTTGAATCCTTGGCTTCCATTCCATTACGTCTTGTGAGTTGGAAGATGGCCTTCCTTTTAGCTATTGTGTCAGTGCGCCGGGTAGCAGAGTTACAGGCCTTGTCTTGTAAACCTCCTTACCTGGTGTTCCACAAGGATAAGGCTGTGCTTCGCACTACCAAGGAATTCTTACCCAAGGTTGTGTCCGAGTTTCATATCAATCAGGAGATTGTGGTTCCCTCTTTCTGCCCTAATCCTTCATCTGACAAGGAAAGAGATCTCCATCTGTTGGATGTGGTGCGTTGCCTTAAGTTTTATGTTCATCGCACCGAGTCTATCAGGAAGTCTGACGCTCTATTCGTCATTCCTGAGGGGCCTAGGGCAGGGAGACCGGCTTCCAAAGTTACCATTGCCTCTTGGATTAAGGCTACCATCCGTGAAGCCTATAAGTTGAGGAATAAGCATGTTCCCTTCCGGGTGACTGCCCATTCCACCAGATCTATTGGGGCCTCTTGGGCCTACAAGAATCAAGCTTCTGCTGATCAACTGTGCAGAGCGGCCACTTGGTCCTCTGTGCACACTTTTTCTAAGCACTATCGAGTTGATGTACTGGCTTCGGCTGATGCCAGTTTTGGAAGGAAGGTCCTGGAGGCAGTCTTGCCTGTGTAGGTCTTCCGCTCTGTGATCCTTAGTGCTTCCTTACTGTTGAGCCCGGTTGGCTCTGGTTCCGTGTGCTGTGTTAGTTCAGGGATTGTTCCCTTGGTTGGTGTCCGTTGACACTTAAAGTTTGGGCTATGTTATTAACTGGTCATAGCAGTTCTAGTGACTTGGGCCTTGCGCCTGGTCCTTGCCTTTCTTCCCGCCTCTGGATCAGCTCAATGTTTGTACATCCCAGAGTACCAGTGACCTGTATTGGACGACAGTGAAAATAGGATTTTAGTCTTACCTGTTAAATCCTTTTCACTTAGTCCATACAGGTCACTGGTCTCCCACCCTGTCAAGGGACCAGTCTTGGCTCTCCTGTGGCATCCAGTGGGAGACCGTTCGGGCATGCTCACAGGAGTCTTTCTTTTTGCTTACCTGAGGTCAGTTTTAGGGTCTCAAATCAATCTAAGTGGCTCTGGCCAGAAGGTGGCTTAAGTAAGAGGGGAGGCTCCGCCCCTTGCAAATCATTTGCATAGTTGTTCCTGCCTATTAAAGGGGACTTACGCCTCCCAGAGTACCAGTGACCTGTATGGACTAAGTGAAAAGGATTTAACAGGTAAGACTAAAATCCTATTTTTTCCATCTCCATCCATCCAGAGAGTCGGCAATACCTTCGGTTTGCCTGCGAGTGGGGACTCTCTCCCAGTTTTCTGCTCTCCCTTTCAGACTGACTACGGCTACTCAGGTCTTCTAGCGGGTGCTTGGGGCCCTGACTGCTGTCCCTTATCAGGAGGGTGTCAGAGTGACTCCTTACATGGATGACCTGCTATTGAAGGACACGTCTGTGGTCCTACTCCTTCAACAACTTCAGACCTGTACCCAATCTCTATTTCATCACAGGTGGAGAGTCAACCTGGACTAGTTGGACCTGATTCCGTCTCAGAGGCTGGTGTTTCTGAGCCCTCTGTTCGATACTCAGATGTGCATGGTGTACCTTCCAGAGGAGGTAGCTCACCTGATTGCTCTCAGATTTTCTGCAATCCTGTCTTGGGATTCAATTTCACTTCTGCCACTGTCCTTCCTGGTGGTGTAGTACCCTCTACGGTGGAGTCGGTTCCCTTGGCTACGCTGCATTCCAGGGACCTACAGGGATTGTCTTCCAGATGGGAGGGTGTCTGCCTCTACATCGGACGACGTTGGTGTTCCTTCCTTTTCTTGGAAACTGAGCCTATCTTGGTGGCTCGTCCTTTCCAACCTGCTGATGGGCAGGTGTTTCCTGATTCCCTTTTAGACCAAGGTAACCGCTGACGCCAGCCTGTCCAGCTGGCGTGCGATTCTGGGTCGCCTGAGTGCTCAGGGCCGATGGTATCCGGGGAATCCTTCTTCTGATCAATGTCTCAGGGCTTCGGGCGATTTCCATGCCCTTTGCCGTTGGACGGCCCAGTTAGAGGTTTGCCCGGTCCGAGTGGAGTCCGACTGTGCCACGGCTGTGGCTTACTTCTACAAGCAAGGTGGCTCAAGGCGTCTCGTTGCTTGGTTTGAGGTCAAGGCTGTTTCCCTTGGGCTGATAGGCCCGTTCTTGCCATATCCGCCGTTCGCATTCCAGGCGTAGACCACGTCATGGTGGACTTCCTCATTCAGGCACACTGTGGACTGCGGGGAGTGGCGGTTGCATCTGAGTTGTTTTTTTTTTTTTTTTTTTTTTTTTTTTTTTTTCCCCCCAACTCCTTGTTCAGAGATGGGGATCCCCTTGCACCGATCTGATGACAATGAGACACAACAGGAAGTTTCCTGTGTCCTGTTCTCGGTGGTGGGATCCTCTAGCTCTAAGCAGTGGACGTTCTATCCATCACTTGGATGTTCCCACTGGCTTACATTTTTCCTCCTCTACCCTTGTTGATCAGGGTCATTCGGAAGTTTCGGCTGGCATTTGTCCTGTCATTCTCCTTGCGCCGTTGTGGCATCGACGTTCTTGGAGCTTCTGGCTCTGTTTGCAGCAGAGTCGTTCAGCTCCCTTCTCGACCGGATCTTCTTCTGCAGGGATACCTGTTGAAGGAGGATGTCCACTGCCTGACTTTGACGGCTTAAAGGTTGAATCCTCAATTCTACGGAAGACTGGATTCTCCTCGGGGGTGGTGACTGCCTTGCTTAGCTCTCATAATCTGGTTTCCTCTGAGCTCTACCACCGTGTCTGGCTTTCTTTCAGGACGGGTTGGATAAGGGACTCGGTTTGAGTCCCTTAAAGGTGCAGACTTCTGCCCCTTCTGTGTTCTTTCGGAAGCACATTGTGGTTCTGTCTGATGTCAAGGTTTTCATCCAGGGCGTTGCTTATGTCCGCCCTGTCTTCCGGAGTCCTGCTCCTCGGTGGGACCTCAGTTTAGTTCTGGGAGTTTTTTCATTCCCCCCTTTGAGTCTTTGGCAACTATTCTTTAACGTCTCTTGACGTGGAGGTTGTCCTTCCTCTTGGCGATTGCGTCTGTTCGACGTGTTGCGGAGTTACGGGCCTTGTTCTGTAAGCCGCCTTATCTGGTGTTCCCCTAGGATTCGGAGGTGCTCTGTACCTCCAGGGTGTTCCTTCCTGGGGTGGTCTCCGAGTTTCACATCAATCAGGAGATTGTGCTGCCCTCTTTCTGCCCTAACCCCTCCTCTGTCAAGGAGGAAGGTCTTCTCTTGTTGGGTGTGGTGCGCTGCCTCCGGTTTTCGGTGCATCGCACTGACTCTGTCAGGAAGTCTGATGCGCTGTTCATCATTCTTGTGGGGCCTAGAGCAGGAAGACCTGCTTCTACGGTGTCTATTGCTTCCTGGATTAAGTCCATGATTTGTGAGGCATACAAGCTGAGGAATCAGCATGTTCCCTTCAGGGTTACTGTTCATTCCATCTGGTTCATTGGGGCCTCCTAGGCCTATAAGCATCAGGCCTCTGGTGATCGGCCGTGCAGGGCGGCCACTTGGTCCTCTGTGCACACTTTTTCCAAGCACTACCGTGTGGTTGTTCTGGCTTCGGTTGACGTCAGCTTTGGGTGTAAGGTCCTAGAGTCAGTCTTGCCTGTCGAGGATCTCCTTCTTGGTTCTTAGTGCTTCTTTAACTGTTGAGCCCTGTTGGCTCTTGTTATGTGTGCTGTGTGATATTTCCGGGGTCGTTTACCCCAGTTTGGTGTCAGTTGACACTTCAGTTTGTTGTACTATCTCTGACCAGTTGGTCCATAGATGTATTGGTGACTTTGGGGGCCATGCGCCTGGTCCTTGCCTCCTTCCCACCTCAGGGAAACTCAATGGTTGGACATCCCAGAGTTACCAGTAACCTGTATTGGACGACAGTGAAAATAGGATTTTAGTCTTATCTGTTAAATCCTTTTCTCTTAGTCCATATAGGTTACTGGTCTCCCACCCTGTCAAGTGACCATGCTTGGCTCTCCTGTGGCAGGCCGTGGGAGTCCTTTGGGGCATGCTCACAGGAGTCTTCTTCCTTCCCTTAACTAGTCATGGTTAGTGTCTCAATTCAATCTGGAGCTCATTGGCTGGTGCGGCCAGGAGGGAAAGGGGAGGCTCCACCCCCTGCATACACTTTGTGAATCGTTCCTGCCTACCACTAGAGGGCTTCGCATCCCAGAGTTACCAGTAACCTGTATGGACTAAGTGAAAAGGATTTAACAGGTAAGACTAAAATCCTATTATATTTTTGATATATTTTGGTCACTTGTGTGTGAGTGCATCTTATAAGGAGTTGCTTTTGGTGGTTGTCTGGGGAGGGAGGGCATTTCTTTTGTGGTCCCTTCTCCAGTACTTCTACTATATTAGTTTTTCTGATTCATCCGGACAGCAAGAAGTACCTCAGGTTCGCCTGCGAATGAGGGTACTTCCAGTTCACCGCTCTGCCCTTCAGGCTTACCTCTGCTTCTCGGGTGTTAACCAGAGCCTTGGGGGCACTGATTTCCCTTCCTGCACACCTGGGGGATTCAGGAGACTACCTACATGGACAGCCTCATGCTGAAGGCTCTGTCCAGGGGACTCCTGGACCAACACGTCCAGGACTATGCTCAGATTCTCCTCCACCATGGATGGATTCTGAATAAGGAGAATCTGCCCCTGTTCCCCTCTCAAGTTCTCATTTTTCTTGGTCTCAGGTTCAATACTTACCTATGGAATCTTTTCCTGACTGAGAATTCTATCCAACAGATCATGTGTCTGGTACCTCGAGCTGTGGAGTGGCCCTCTGCTCCACTCTGAACATTTTTGACCTTGACAGGATGCATGGTGTGCACCATGGAAGTAGTCCCTTACTCCATGGCTTAAACTAGACTAGGGAGCTCCAGAGATTCACTATCTGTGCTCGGCCCAGGAATCTGGATCTATTGGATCTCAGTGTGTCTCTCCCTCCGGCGGGGGTCAGACAGGACCCACTATGGTTTCTGGACAGGTCCAATCTGGAGAAGGGGAAGCCCTTTGTGATTCAGGACTGAACTCTTGTGACAACGTACTCCAGCCTCAGGGGCTCAGGACCAGTCCTAAGTCACCTGGGGATTCAGGCCACATGGACTGTGTAGAATACTTTTCAGTCCATCAATTTTCTGGAGCTCTGGGCAGTTTGGCATGCTCTGGTTTATTGGTCCTCTCCACCGAGGGGTTGTCCAGTCTGCGTCCAGCTGGACAACGCTACAGCCTTGGCATATGTCAACAAGCAAAGATACACAAGAAGTGCTTCTGCTTGGTCAAATGTCAAGTTTATCTCGGCTTGGGCATAGGATCACATTCCGGCTATTTCTGCTGTGAACATTGCAGGATAGACAGCAACCTAGCGGACTTCCTCAGCCGTCAAAGGGTGGACCCAGGCTAGTGGGAGCACCATCCAGATGTTTTCAACCTGTTGATGCAGAGGTGGGGTCTTCCTTAGATAGATTAGATGGCCACCAGGGACAGTAGGAAGGTTTATATTTTTTCTTCCTGTTGGAGGGATCCTCTGCCCTTTGCCTTGGATCCCCTGGCATTTCGTCTGGCCTACATCTTCCCTCCACTTCCTCTTATTCCCAGGGTGCTGAGAAAGATCCGGATGGATGGTCTGGCAGTCATCTTGATTGCCCCTTATTGGCCCAGAAAGCCCTGGTTCCCAGAACTTGTCATTCTCTCCATTCGGGATCCTTTTCCACTGCCACTCAGACCAGATCTCCTCCTTCAGGGTTATCTCTGGAAGGAGGATATGGAGCGCATGGCTTTAATGGCATGACTGTTGAAGCTTCCATCCTAAGTAGGAAGGGGTTCTCCCCCAGGTGGACTCCAGTATGATCCAGGCTAGGAAACCAGTTTCTTCCAAAGCCTACCATAGGGTTTGGTCCATTTTTCAGTCTTGGTGTAGACAGGGACCTGCTGTCTTTTTTACAGGATGGTGGGAACAAAGGACTCCATCTTATCTCCTTGAAGGTCCAGACTTCAGCTCTCACGGTCTTTTTTCCATTTACGCATTGCCATTCCACCAGATGTCAAGGGTGTTGCTAATACCTTCCCTGCCTATAAGGCTTCTTCTTGAATTCCAGCCTACAGAGAGAATTTTTCGCCTCCCCATGGTGCCTGTATGTTGTATGGACTAAGAGAAAAGGATTTAACAGGTAAAACTAAAATCCTCTTTTGGATATTATCTCTGGACTCATTAGCATTTTTATCTAGGATAGAGTAATACATTAACTTGTATGATTATTATTTTATTGTTGACATTGCTATTTTTCAAGTATAGAATTTTACACATGTATATGAGGGCATAAGGTTGTACTAAAGTATTAGATATTAAATAATATAACTGTTTTATAATATTTGTCGTTGAGTGCTCTCCTCTTGCATTTTTTGTATTGTATTCCATCTCTTATTTTACATTGGGGTGGCTTTGAGAAACTGGTGTAATAGTCCAGCAATAGCTCAGCAGGCTCAGGATGATTTCCATGTTCTTTATCTACATTTGTAATGGTCAAATGGGTGAACCCCAGCATCACCATGGCAGCATTCTTTATAGAACCCTGAATTGGAGATCGCAACTGCATTGTCCACACGTGTGTAACCAATGCAGCAACACCTCCACATTCCCACAGGGGTACAGATGTCCAGCAGTCAGGGCTAAGATGTGACTATAATTTGGATAAACACAAGGGGCCATATGCACAAAACATAACTGACTGAGTTATAGGGATAGAAAGTGCAAGATTTAAATTCATTTAAATGGGGATCTTAATCCTTTAAATGCTAGCGAGGTCTCAACTCATTGCTTTGCAATTCATTGGCGGCCTTTCTAGCATTCAAGGGGTTAAGATTCCCATTTAAAGCAATGGGAATATTACAAGTTTTTTTTCCCCCTATGGTTCACATGGTTGCCAATAATTGCTCCACTCCCTTTGTACATATGGTCCACTGAGTTCCCATGATTATATCCAGTGATGAAAATGACAGTGGGACATGAGTGGAGCCACTGGTAGTGCAAGCAAACGGCACCATAAAGAACATATACAAATTCAGTTATTTAAATTGAGCTTTTAACCCCATGTTTTATATGTGTCTCCAATACATAGCAAAGCAGTAAAGCAAGAGGGTGCCAGAGGGGGTGCCAGAGGGGGTACGCAACGCATTGTAGAGCAATACGTTGCTTACCCCTCTGGCACTGAAAGGCTTCAATTAAAAATTTGACATGTGTATTTGTCTCCTGTGATGTAGATTGCTTGCCCCAGAATTTTGTGTTTGTACATATGACCCAACGAGTTCCCATTAAGTGACTAGACCCCTCTCCTTTTAAATGTTCGAGTGCCATAGAGGTATTCATTGGATTACAAAGCTCTCTGACTCTCAAAGGGTTAATGCAGGACAAATGAAAAACAGCCACTGCAGTGTTGAATTGGTTCTTGGGCAATCCTGCAGAATGACATGATAACTGTCCTGTATTAACCAATGAGACAGCCCTCTTGCAAAAGGCTTAAAGAGGAGCTGTGGACCCTATACATGATACGACTATAATCATTTATAATAGGGCTCTCAGAAGAGACCAGACATTTGGATTTAAATATTAGGGTTGACATATTTAAAGGACATAGTGAAACCTAAAAGCCAGATACAGCTCTTAAAGGGATAAAAATGTTTCACAATAAAAGCAGCTCCAGTTAATCTTCATAGTATTTGGTCCATGGAGAGTGTAATTTAAATTTCTGTTAGAGTTGTAGTTCAAGAGTAATTGAATGATAAAGTATCCCCCTTCCGTCCCTTTTACTGATGTAGCACTTCTCACCTCAGAGCAGCATGATTGTCCAGATGGATTGCAGAGAGGGACAATTTTCACTGAGCATAAGGAAAAACCTGTCAAGGGGGTCAGGGTTTTCCTTATGTTCACAGTAAGAAGATTGTCCCTACCTGTAAGATGTAGATTCCACATCTGAGGGGAGGTGGCTTACACTAGGCACCTTGGTTTAACTCTCTGAGTTCCAGAGGAGAGTCTGACAATCCAATACACACCTGTCTGACACTCAAAATGGTTGTGATGTGGTTCATTTAAGAATTAGGCTGCCCCTTGACAGAGGACCTCCTATACCTGAATAAGAAAAATTGTGAGCTCACCCTCATTTTCTGTGAAGTCGTAACCTTTGGCACTGGAAGAAAAAAATTACTGTTTCTCTGTCGTCCAATACAGGTTACTGGTAACGATCTGCCCCTTTAATAGGCAGGAACAATTCTGGAAGTGTATGCAGGGGGTGGAGCCTACCTTCCCTCCTTGTCTGCAGCTTGCCAACCAGTCCCAGAAAGATTTGTTCCTTGGTGAAGACAACACCAGGCTAGAGAGCAGTTCTGTTTTAGAATGTTTTTGATTTTTCTGTTAGACATGGAATACCACCATTAAGCAGATTACCATAACTGACAATGCCCTTAGATGTGGCTAGCTCAGTATCCAGGTGCTTTTTTGTGGACCTTAAGCCCTGAGGGGGAAAATCTTGATTCAAAGTGCTTCCCCAGGAGTTTCCCACTGAGGTTACTTCTTACTACATGGTAATCTGAAGACAGAAGATCTGCAGGAAAGGTGAGCAACTCTTTGAGTGCTGCAGGTCCACTTGTCCCACAGTGCCCCTCCGCACAGGTGTGCATTCACGGAGTTCCTGTTGCACACTCTTGCACTCATTGGGTCCATCTATATGTCTGTTGGGTGTTTGGAGCAGGTTTATGTGGTAACTTAACCCTTTAGCTTCTGGCTTGGCACTTTTTTAGGGGGTTTCTAACACTTTTTCCTACTGGTTTAGTGTTTTTTGGGTGTCCTCCCATGTTGTATTGAAGTTTTGCACATTTTACTGTTTTACTTTTAAATTTGTAAAATGTGAGTACTGCGCCTTTAAGGCGCGCTTTACCGCATAGACGCCATTGCTCCATTCACTTCTATGAGACTATACTGTCTGGGACGTATCTCTGCAACTGTTTAACCTAGCGACTTCAGAGATGGCTCATTTTACTTGTCTGCCCTTGCTCTATCATCCGGTTCATGTTTCTAGTGTGTTGGGGGCACAGGGGGCTTTGGGCACTGTTTGGGGTACTTTTTGGGAAAAACTACATTTCCCATGAGCACTTGCTTCGCGTCCTTGTTTCTGATTGGCTCATGCTGCAGTTGCTATTTTGTGAGGGTTTCTGGGCGAGCATCCTACTCAGGGCTTGGACTCTCCTTCTCTCCTCTGCTGATTAACCCTTCGCCTGCCAGATAAGTTTTTTTAGCGATTTCTGGGGTGAAACTTTAATCCTACACACTATAATTGGGTGATTTATTGTACAGTAAGGTTATTTGACACTGTGAGAACATCTGTACCGCTGGAGCTTAGGGCTAGACCTAAGACTAAGGTCATTGCTCTTCCTGTCACTCGGGGCTACCTAGAGAATTCTCAGGTCACTTATGCCCAGCATGTTCTGATGTCTGTAACCGCATTCCAGGGACCTCCAGCCATGCAATAGAGCCAGCTTGGGTGCAAGAGTTCAAGACTGCGATTAGGGACCTTAGGTCCACATTGCAACTCTTTCCATCCCAGTTACAGGGGGCCTTTCAGTCTTAGCAGGCCCCCACCTCAGTCAAGTCTTCCCTGCCCAAACCTCAGGGAGTACGTGACGTGTCAGATTCCTCTGAGGAGGAACTGCTGGTGGATTCAGATGTTGAGGAGTGTTCTGTATTGGGGTCCTCTCAGTTTTTTTGGGGACCCTTTTGAGGCTGATCCTGAGCCCTCAGCTGAGGGCCTGATCAGGGCCATCTTAACTACGCTTAACATTTGCCTAGTTCAGGAGGTCCCTTCTGATCCCTCTGATGTGTTCCAGGAGCCTGCTAAGCCCCTTACATACTTTCCACCTAACTAAGGACTGGACTGACAAGGAACTTGAGGTTTCCCTCAAGTCAATTTTTGCCACTGCTGGTTCTGCTATGCGTCCAGCGTTTGCCGCTGTGTGGGTGAACCGGGTCATTGCTGTCTGGACTGAACAGCTCACATAGACTGTCCGTCAGGATGCACCTACTTCGGATAAGTTGCGCCTTCTTGCCAACATATCTGAGGCACAACAATATGTTCCTGCTGCCTTATTTGGTGCCATCTGTATGGTGGATAGGGTTTCCACCATTTCTGTGGTGGCCAGACGAGCTCTTTGGCTCAAGATCTGGTCTGCTGACACTGCTTCCAAGAAAGCTTTACTTTCCCTACCCTTTCAGGGTACCTCCTTGTTTGGGCCGGATCTTAAGGATCTGATCAGTGAGGCCACAGGGGGTAAGAGTACTCTTCTACCCTTGGTTCCCAGGAAGAAATTGCCACTTAAGCGTAACCGGTATTTTTGTTCCTTTCACAATGAAACACGTCTGGCGAACCAGACGGTTCCCTCCGCTCCACGTACCTCCTCCAAGCCCAAACAGCAATGGAAACCCAAGGTCTCCTCCAAGCCCAAAGCTTCCAAGACTACTTCAGCATGACTCGCCAAACTCGGGTCCGCACTCTGCTGTGGGTGGTCGTCTATGACACTATCACAGCATTTGGGAGGGCTCAGTGGTGGACCCATGGGTTTTACAGGTAGTGACAGAAGGGTACAAGATCCCTTTCATTTCTCTTCCTCCCTTTCGTTTTAGTCCTTCTCACACACCTCAGGGTACAGAGAAACGTTGTCTGTTCGACAGCGCTGTTCAGGCTTTTCTGGACAAGGATGTTCTAGAGCCGGTGCCTATGCAGAACAGAGGGTTGGGTTTCTACTCAAACCTCTTTGTGGTCGCCAAAAAGCAAGGCGGTTGTAGTCCTATTTTGGACTTTAATGATCTCAATTCCTTTGTGACACGGACTCGTTATCACCAGGAGTCTCTTCGCACTGTGATTGCTGCCATGTCCCCGGGGGAATTCCTTGCTTCTCTGGATCTTCAGGACGCGTACTTACACATTGCCATTCATCCAGAGAGCTGGCAGTACCTCCGGTTTGCCTGCGACAGGGGACATTTTCAGTTCTCAGCCCTTCCATTTGGTCTGACGATGGCTCCTCAGGTCTTCAACCGTGTCCTAGGTGCCTTGATATTCGTCCTCCACCGGAACGGCATCAGAGTGACTCAATACATGGACGTCTTTCTTCTGAAAGCCCCCTCTGCTGACCTTCTTCATCAGCAAGTTCAGCGCTGCATTCAGGCGCTCACCCATCATGGGTGCATCATCAACTTGGACAAGTCAGATCTTGTCCCATCCCAGCGTCTGTTCTTCCTGGGCCTTCTCTTCGACACTCAGAAGAGCATGGTGTTCCTCACGGACGAGGTGGCTCACCAGATCGCCCACGGGGTTTCAGCGATTCTGTCTCAGGATCCGGTTCTAGTCCAGAAGCTATCCTCTCTGGTGGGGAAATTCATGTTCACTATAGAAGCGGTTCTTTTTGCCATGGCACACACCAGGGAGCTCCAGAGGTTCGTGATCCAGGTGTGCAAGGGTCAATCGGATCTTCTGAAGATGTCTGTTTCTCTTCCTCTTCATGTAGAACTGAGCTTGTCATGGTGGCTCGACCTTTCCAACCTGCTGAAGGGCAAGTCCTTCCTGGTACCCTTCTGGAAAAAGGTGACAACGGATGCCAGCCTCTTTGGCTGGGGAGCTGTCCTGGGTTGCTTGAGCGCTCAGGGCCGGTGGTCTCCGGAGGAGTCCCTCTTTCAGATCAACATATTGGAGCTTTGGGCGATATTTCATGCCCTTCGACATTGGACACCCCAGTTGGAAGACTCCCCGGTCTGAATGGAATCCCACAACGCCACGGCCGTGGCTGACCTCATCAAGCAGGGAGGAGCAAGAAGTCTCGCTGCTTGGTTAGAGGTCAAGGCTATTTTGTCCTGTGCAGAAGAACATGTTCCTGCCATATCCACACTGCACATTCCTGGCGTAGACAGCGTCATGGCGGACTTCCTCAGTCGACACACAGTGGACAGCAGAGAGTGGGAGTTCCACCTCATTGTTCAGAGATGGGGTCCTCCTTCTATCGACCTGATGGCGACAAGACACAACAGGAAGGTTCCAAGGTTCTGCTTTTGGTGGAGAGACCCTCTGGCTCTAGCAGTAGATGTGATGTCCATTCCTTGGTTATTTCCTCTGGCTTACCTCTCTCCTCCCCTCCCCATGTTGCACAGGGTGTTACGGAAATTACTGCTGGAGCGTTGTTCAGTTATTCTGATTGCTTCGTACTTGCCTTGTCAGTCTTGGTTTCCGGAGCTCTTGGATGTGTCAGTGGCAGAGCCCTTTTGGATCCCCTACCATCCGGATCTTCTTCTGCAGGGTTACCTGTGGAAGGAGGATGTTCACCGGCTAGCTTTGACGGCTTGGAAATTGAATCCTCTGTACTGAGGAGGAAAGGATTTTCTTCTGGTGTGGTGCCTACTATGCTCAGTGCCCGCAAACCTGTTTCTTCCAAGATCTACCATCGTGTTTGGTTGACTTTTTTGTCTTGGTGTGCTGACAGGGACCTGTCTCAGGAATTTGATCTGCCTATGGTCCTGGCCTTTTTGCAGGATGTGTGGACAAGGGCCTCAGTTTGAGTTCCCTTAAGGTTTCGACTTCTGCGCTTTCTGTTTTCTTTCAGAGGCACATTGCCATCCTTCCTGATGTCAAGATTTTCTTCCTGGTTGTTGCTCATGTTCGTCCTGACTTTAAGATTCCTGCTCCTCAGTGGGATCTTAACTTTGTTTTGGGCGTTCTTCACCGTCCCCCTTTTGAGTCTTTGGCTACTATTCCTCTACGCCTCTTGACGTGGAAAATGGCCTTCCTCCTGGCGATTGTGTCTGTGTGTCTGTTCACCGTGTTACGGAGTTGCATTCTCTATCCTGTGAACCACCATCTTGTGTTTCACAAGGACAAGGTGGTGCTTCACACTTCTAAGGAGTTTCTACCGAAGGTGGTCTCTTTGTTCTACATCAATCAGGAGATTGTGGTGCCCTCTTTCTGCCCTGACCCCACCTCTGACAAGGAGAGGGATCTCCACTTGTTAGACGTGGTGAGTTGTCTCATGTTTTTTGTACATCGCACTGAGTCTAACAGGCAATCAGATGCGTTGTTCGTCATTCCAGAGGATCCTAGGGCAGGAAGACCTGCATCCAAGGTGACTATTGCTTTTTGGATCAAGTCCACTATTCGTAAGGCTTATGAGCTGAAGAAGAAGCCTGTCCCTTTCAAGGTCACGGCTCATTCTGCTCGATCTATTGGGGCCTCTTGGGCATACAAGAATCAGGCCTCTGCTGGTCAATTGTGCAAGGCAGCCACTTGGTCGTCTGTGCACACCTTTTCGAAGCACTAACATGTGGATGTGTTTGCATCGGCTGATGCTAGCTTTGGAAGGAAAATCCTGGAGATAGTCTTGCCTATCTAGGATTTTCCTTGGTTTTTGGTACTTCCTTCACTTTTGAGCCCTGTTGGCTCTAGTTCAATGTGCTGTGTGACAGTTCGTGGGGTGTTTTACCCCTGTATAGTGTCTGTTGACACTTCATTGTTTTGTTGGGATATCTCTGATGTGATGGTTCATATCTGCACTGGTGACTTTGGGGGCCTTGCGCCTGGTCCTTGCCTTCTTCCCGCCTCTGGGAAACTTAATGGTTGGACATCCTAGAGTTACCAGTAACCTGTATTGGACAACAGAGAAAAGAGGATTTTAGTCTTACATGTTAAATCCTTTTCTCTTAGTCCATACAGGTTACTGGTCTCCCACCCTGTCAAGGGACCATGCTTGGATCTCCTGTGGCAGAATGTGGGGGTCCTTCGAGGTCATGCTCACAGGAGTCTTCTTTCCTTCTACTATCTAGTCATAGTGTCTCAAATCTTTCTGGAGCTGGTTGGCTAGCTGCAGCCAAGGAGGAAAGGTAGGCTCCACCCTCTGCATACACTTCTAGAATTGTTCCTGCCTATTAAAGGGGCAGATCGCCTCCCAGAGTTACCAGTAACCTGTATGGACTAAGAGAAAAGGATTTAAGAGGTAAGACTAAAATCCTGTTTTCACTGTCGTCCAATACAGGTTACTGGTAACTCTGGGAGGTGATCTGCCCCTTTAAGTAGGCAGGAACATTTCTCCAAATGTATGCAGGGGCGGAGCCTCCCCTCCCCCTCCTCAGCTGCTTCCCAGTCAGCCAACACCAGAATGATTTGTTCCTGGGTGTGTTCACACCAGGTGGAGAACATCTCTCTTCAGTTTAGTCTTTTTATTGTTTTCTGTCTAATATGGAATACCACCATTAGGCGGGTTACCATGACTGACTAATGCCCTCTCCAAAGTGGCTAGCTCAGTGTCCAGGGATTTTTGGTGGACCTTATGTCCTGATGAGGGAACAACTTGGTTTTAAGTACTTCCCTGGGGGATTATCCCCTGAGGTAATCCTTTCTTTGCATGGTGACCTGAAGATAGAAGACCTGCAGAAAGGTGAGCCAACCTTTGAGTGCTGAAGGTCCACTTGTCCCACAGTGTCCCTTCAAAAATTGGGCTTGTATTTGGGAGTTCTCATTGCGCACTCCAGCACTCATTGGGTGTTTTTATGTATATATGTGTATGTCTGTGAGTTTTGGAGCAGTCTGTGTGGCTTTTTAACCCTTTGTCTGCTGGTTTGACTCGTTTATTGAGGGTTCTGTTACACTTTCTTTATGGGATAGTGTTTTCTCATCATGCACATGTGTTCCATATGTGTTTTTAACCTTTTTATTATTGGGGTTAATTTTCTTAAATTTTATGTTCTGCGCCTTTAAGGTGCGCTTTTACCGCATAGCCGCCATTGCTCCTTTACTCTCTATGGGCTTACACTGTGTGGGACGTATCTCTGGAACCGCTTCACATAGCGACTTCAGAGTGGGCTCATTTTGTTTGTCTTCCCTTGCTCTTTCATCCGGTTTCATGTTCAAGTGTGTTGGGGGACTTGGGGGGCTTCGGGCACTGCTTTGGGGTACTTTTTGAGAAAAACTACGTTTCCCATGAGCGCTCGTTTTGCGCCTTTTTTCTGATTGGCTCCCGTCGCGGCAGCCATTTTGTGAGTTCTTCTCATCGAGTATACTAAGCAGGGACCGGACCTTCTCCCTCTCCTTCGTTGATTAACCCTTCGCTTGCCAGATAAGCTTAGTTTTAACGTTTATGGGGTGAATATTTAATCGTTCACTCTTAAATTGGGTGATTTCTGTCAGTGGGGTATATTTGACACTGTGAGTATGTCTACACCGCTGGAGCTTGGGACTAGACCTAAGACTAAGGAGGCTGGGGTATCAGTATCCCCCATTGCGTTTTGCTCCATCTGTCATTCAGGGCTGCCTAGGGAATTCTCTGGTCATTTATGCCCAGCATGCTCAGAAGGTCCTGACAGCAACCCAGGGCCTTCCAGCCATGCATTAGAGCCAACTTGAGTTAAAGAGTTTAAGGCTGCAACTAGGGACCTCAGGTCCACTCTTCAACTCTTTCCCTCTCAGGTACAGGATGCACTGCAGTTATGGCAGGCTCCCTCTACTAGCAGGACCTCCCTGCCTAAACCACAGAGGGCTCCTGATGTGTCTGATTCTTCTGAGGAAGAATTGTTGCAAGATTCTGATGTTGAGGATGGTACAGTTATTGAGTCTTCCAGATCTGTTGGAGACCCCTTTGAATGTGACCCTGAACTCTTTGCTGA
Organism: Rhinophrynus dorsalis; assembly: GCA_037306005.1. Lineage (NCBI taxonomy): Eukaryota > Metazoa > Chordata > Amphibia > Anura > Rhinophrynidae > Rhinophrynus > Rhinophrynus dorsalis. The sequence continues at coordinate 178,861,067 of CM074720.1, read as the reverse complement.
GGGCTAAATTAGAGCCGTTCTGACCACCCTCAACCTTCCCTTGAGTCAGGAGGTTCCCTCTGACCCTACTGATGTCTTTCAGAAACCGGCAAAAGGTGTTACTTGTTTTCCTCCTAATCCTACCCTTGAATGTTTGGTTTCGGATACTTGGAAAAAACCTGACAAGTCCTCTTCAGTCTCTATTTTTGTCTCTATTGGTACTGCTATGCGTCCGGCCTTTGCTGTGGCGTGGGTTAACCGGGCCATTGCGGTCTGGACAGAGCAACTCACCACGGCGGTCTGTCAGGACGCGCCTGTTTCAGAACAATTGCGCTTGTTTGCTAATATTTCTGAGGCCCACACTTATGTTTCTGATGCTGCTTTTGACGCTGTCCGCATGATGGCTAGGGCTTCTACCTCTTCTGTGGTAGCCAGGCGTGCGCTTTGGCTTAAGATTTGGTCTGCTGACACTGCATCTAAAAATGTTTTGCTCTCTTTGCCTTTCCAAGGTACTTCCTTGTTTGGGTCTGAGCTCAAGGAACTCATTAGTGAGGCTACTGGGGGTAAGAGTACCCTTTTGCCTTTGGTCTTCAAGAAAAAGTTGCCGGCTAAGCGTTACCGGTCCTTTCGTTCATTTCAGGCAGAGCCGCGTTCGATGACCAAGTCGGTCCCGTCCGATCCGCGTCCCTCCTCCAAGCCAAGCAGTCCTGGAAACCCAAGGTTGCTTCCAAGCCCAAGTCTGCCAAGGCTGCTTCGGCATGACTCACCGAACCCGGGTCCGTACCCTGCCATGGGGGGACGTCTCCACCTCTTTCGCAGGGTCTGGGAGGAATCTGTGACGGATCCATGGGTTTTACAGGTGGTCTCAGAGGGATACAAGATCCCTTTCTTTTCCCTTCCTCCCTTTCATTTTCATCTCACTCGTTCTCCGCAAGATGCAGAGAAACTGCGTATGTTCTGCGCTATTCAGGATCTCTTGGATAATGAAGTTCTGGAGCCAGTGCTTCCTGTGGACATGGGTTTGGGGTTCTACTCCAACCTTTTTGTGGTGACCAAGAAGGATGGCGGGGGTCGTCCTATTTTGGATCTCAAAGATCTCAATTCCTTTGTGGTGAATACCCACTATCGCCAGGAATCACTGTGATTGCTGCCATGTCTCCAGGGGAGTTTCTTGCTTCTCTGGATCTTCAGGATGCGCATTTGCACATCCCTATTCATCCAGCGAGCAGGCAGTATCTGAGGTTTGCCTGCGCCAGGGGTCATTTTCACTTTTCAGCTCTTCCGTTTGGCCAGACAACTGCTCCCTAGGTTTACCAACGAGTTCTGGGAGCATTGATATCTACCCTCCATCGAGATGGCATACGAGTGACTCAGTACATGGATGACCTGCTATTGAAAGCGGAATCTGCAGAACTCCTTCATCAGCAGGTCCAGACCTGCATATTTATGCCCTCACCCGTCATGGTTGAATTTGGACAAGTCGGACTTGTCTCCATCCCAGAGTCTCATATTCCTGGGTCTGCTGTTCGACACTTAGAAGGGTATGGTGTTTCTGCCAGAGGAGGTGGCTCATCAAATTGCCCAAGGAGTTGCAAGGATTCTGGCACTCGAGCGGATCCCAGTGCCGAAGTTGTCTTCACTGGTGGGGAAGTTCATCTCCACGATAGAGGCAGTGCCATTTGCGATGGCCCACACCAGGGAACTTCGGAGGTTTGTGATCCAGACGTGTAGGGATCGACCGGATCATCTGAAGCTGTCAGTATCTCTGCCTCCTCACGTTGAATTGGCTTGGAATGGTGGTTGGACCTTTCCCATCTCCTGAAGGGGAGACCCTTCCGGATCCCTTATTGGACCAAGATCACGATGGACGCCAGTCTCTCGGGCTGGGGTGCTGTATTGGGTCGCTTCAGCGCTCAGGGGAAGTGGTCCTTGGAGGAGTCTCTTCTCCCCATCAACATTCTGGAATTTCGGGCGATTTTCCATGCTCTGCGCCATTGGGAATCTCAGCTGGAGGAATGTCCGGTCAAAGTGGAATCAGACAGCGCCACCGCCATGGCTTACATCAACAAGCATGGCGGGACAAGAAGTCTCGCCGCGTGGCTACAGGTCAAGGCCATCCTGTCCTGGGCGGAGGTTCATGTTCCGCCATTTCTGCGGTGCACATTCCAGGCGTAGACGACATCATGGCAGATTTTCTCAGTCGTCACACAGTCGACAGCAAAGAGTGGGAACTCCATCCGGAGGTGTTTCAATTATTGACTCAGCTGTGGGGCATGCCCCTGGTGGATCTGATGGCAACCAGGTACAACAGGAAGGTTCCAACGTTCTGCTCCAGGTGGAGAGACTCGCTGGCTCTGGCGGTCGACGCCATGCCGATTTCTTGGGCGTTTTCCCTGGCCTACATCTTCCTCCCCCTTCCAGTGCTGATCAGGGTGATCCAGAAGCTGAAGGTGGATCGTTGTCCGGTCATCCTCATTGCTCCGAATTGGCCTCGTCAGTCCTGGTATCCGGACCTTCTGGCTCTGTCGGTGGCAGAGCCCTTTCCGCTTCCTTCTCGTCCAGATCTTGTGATTCAGGGTTATCTGTGGAAGGAGGATGTTCATCGTCTCCATTTGACGGCCTGGAGGTTGAATCCTCAATTTTGAAGAAGGGGTTTTCTTCTGCTGTGATGTCTACCATGCTTCGGCTCGTAAGCCTGTTTCGTCCAAGATCTATCACCAGGTCTGGTCAACCTTTCTGTCTTGGTGTGCTGACAGGGACCTGTCTCATGATTTTCATCTTCCTAATGTCCTGGCCTTTTTGCAGGACGGTGTGGATAAGGGACTCAGTTTGAGTTCTCTTAAGGTTCAGACTTCGGCGCTTTCTGTCTTTTTCCAGGAGCGCATTGCTGTTCTTCCTGATGTCCAGATCTTCTTCCAGGGCGTGGCTCATGTGCTTCCTGCCTTTCGGAGTCCGGCTCCTCAGTGGGACCTTAATCTGGTGTTGGGAGTTCTCCAGCGTCCTCCCTTTGAGTCTTTGGCTACCATTCCTTTACGTCTTTTGTCGTGGAAGATGGCCTTTCTTTTGGCTATCGTATCTGTCCGCCGGGTGGCGGAGTTACAAGCTCTCTCCTGTAAACCACCCTATTTGGTGTTTCACAAGGATAAGGCGGTGCTTTGCACTTCTAAGGAGTTCTTACCTAAAGTGGTTTCTGAATTCCATATTAATCAGGAGATTGTGGTGCCCTCTTTCTGCCCTAACCCCTCTTCCGAGAAGGAGAGGGATCTCCATTTGTTGGATGTTGTGCGTTGTCTCAAGTTCTATGTGCATCGCACGGAATCCATCAGGAAGTCTGACACTCTGTTCGTCATTCCGGAGGGTCCTAGGGCTGGGAGACCGGCATCCAAAGTGACTATTGCATCTTAGATTAAGTCTACCATTCGTAAGGCGTACGAATTGAGGAACAAACATGTTCTCTTTAGGGTTACGGCCCATTCTACCAGGTCCATTGGGGCCTCATGGGCCTACAAAAATCAAGCGCCTGCTGATCAGCTGTGCCGGGCGGCCACTTGGTCCTCTGTGCACACCTTCTCGAAGCACTACGGTGTGGATGTGCTGGCCTCGGCTGATGCCAGTTTTGGGAGGAAGGTCCTGGAGGCAGTTTTGCCTGTCTAGGATCTTCTTCTTCTGTGGTTCTTAGTGCTTCTTTACTGTTGAGCCCCGTTGGCTCTGGTTCAGTGTGCTGTGTAACAGTTCCTGGGGTCCATTTTTACCCCTAGTTGGTGTCCGTTGACACTTCTGTTTTGTTGGGATCTCTGTCCCGTAGGTTCATGGAGGTCCTAGTGACTTTGCGGGCCTTGCGCTTGGTCCTTGCCTCCTTCCCACCTCAGGGTAACTCAATGGTTGGACATCCCAGAGTTACCAATAACCTGTATTGGACGACAGTGAAAATAGGATTTTAGTCTTACCTGTTAAATCCTTTTCACACAGGTTACTGGTCTCCCACCCTGTCAAGAGACCATGCTTGGCTTTCCTGTGGCAAGTTGTGGGAGTCCTTCGGGGCATGCTCACAGGAGTCTTCTTCTCTCCTATTTCTGGTCAGTTAGCAGGGTCTCATATAATTCTGGTGTTAGCTGACTGGGAAGCAGCTGAGGAGTGAGGGGAGGCTCCGCCCCCTGCATACATTTGGAGAAATGTTCCTGCCTACTTAAAGGGGCGGATCGCGTCCCAGAGTTACCAGTAACCTGTATGGACTAAGTGAAAAGGATTTAACAGGTAAGACTAAAATCCTCTTTTCTGAAATATAGATGTCCAGTCAATAGTACATTTTAAGAACCTTTTATGGGGTAGTTTTTAATCCTATGTTGTTTCTAAAATGTTTAAATTGAAATATGATTTAAACTTACTGCTGTTGCACATATTTGTATGCAATTTTTGTATGTCGCCTTATACCATTTGCTCTTGAAATGTCATTGTGTGGCCACCACAACATGGCTGTGGCTGTAGTGACGGACACCAGAAAAAAAAAAACCCTTGAGAACCACTGGTCTAGAGTAGGGGTTTGCAATCTGAAGCTTTTCAGGTGTTTGCTGACTAGGGATGGTAAGGCTTGTTTTACTGTATTTTAACAACTTGAAAACCTCACTTTGATCTCCTTTTGGCAAACCTTTTGCACACAACTGCTAAGAGACTGATATTCCTTTAAACTGACTGCAGATATACAATAATGTGCCAAAGTTTTTTGCAGGTGTGAAAAAATGCTGAAAGTAAGAATGCTTTCAAAAATAGACATGCTAATAGTTCTTTTTTATCAATTAAAGTGATAGTAATACTATTTTATATTGTAGCCATTAAAAAATCATTAAGAACGATATCAGTCTTATCTCTCAAACCTTTATGGTTTGAGAGATATTCACAAGAAAAGTTCCCCCCTCACTGACATAAACTCTCTAGCTGTCAGATTTGGAATCCTGTCTGCAGACTGGCCGTGGCTCTTCAGCAGAGCCGAGATCGCAAGAACTACTTTGTTGAAATGGTATACAAAGTGTACCTCTAAATTAGTTCAGCTCCCCAATGGTTAACATCAGATAGAGAATTACAACGAACAAGGAGGAATATAAAATTAAAAAATGTCATTATTAAAATACAACATTCACCTAGATCAGTGGTTCTCAATCTTTTTTTGCTCAGGGCACCCCTCATCTTGAACATTCGGGGCACACCTAACATATTTAATGTACTTTATCAAGGGCATAATGAAGGTTACAATACATAAATATACAGTATTATTAGGTTGTATAATCATAATTCCATAAGTAAACATATTGTGCATAACAATTTCTATAAATATTTATTTAAAAATCAATTTTTGTTAGTCTTTATAGAAAACACAGGGCACCCTAAGTTGATGTCCGTGGCACACCAAAGTGCCACGGCACCCTGGTTGAGAATCACTGACCTAGATAGAATACATCTCACATACCCTAAATGGGTGTCTAAAGGAAAATACACAAACTGGACTCTGCCCGAAACATCGGAACACAAGAACCACCGTGTGCTGTACCACCCGACATCCCTCCAGATAAACCGGTATGGTGTCTACTGGATGTTTCAGGAGGTGTATTGTAGCTGCCCAGGGTTGATACAGTTGAATGTAGTGGATACTTATATGCGCCACCTAATTTAGAATATTATTTATTGTTGTACTCCCATTGGTGAGTGGCTTGAGTGTCAACATGTCCAACTATAGGATAGAGTACTTGAGAATGAGGAGGTTATATTCCAACAAAAATTGGGTGACCAACACAAAATTAAATACAAATTAAATATGAATCAAAATATAATGCTGGAAAGTGTTTTTAAAAAAGTGGAAATTGCCCTATTAAAGGAAACCAAACACAATTGGAATTTTGTGATGTTACAGAAACATGTAGATGCAAATGTGATACCTAAGGGGTTAAGAATTGTAAAAGCTCCTGCATAAAATTTAAACAATAAAGATTTTTTTTAATGAAATGGAATGACGTTTTACATAAGTGTTCTATAAAGCTGACTACAGCTATAATAGAGATTATAAAAAGTGAAAGTATTAAAATGGAAGGGGAGGTTAATGATCTACGTAAATGGATAGAACATCTGAAGGAGGAGAGATTGTATAAGATCTTAGAGGAACGCACCTACAGGTGTGTTGAAAAACTTGCGGATAATATATTGTTGAGGAAACAAAACAAGTTGGATAGACTATTGAATAAACCAGGGCGAGAAGAAAATACAGGAAAAGGAAGAACATTGACAAGAATTGAGAATCGGTAAAAGATCAAAAAAGAGGAAACATCTATTATCGGAAAATGAGGAAGAGGTGAAGGATAATAAGTAAGTTGGGGAGGCAGATGTTAACAAATTTGAAGTGCTAATAGATTTAGAAGAACCATGCACTTCAACTGATATTCAGTCACCTAAACATATGGAGAACAACAATAACAAAAAACAAGATAAGGTTTCAATAGAAAAAGAAAGATCTATAATGGAGATAGGAAAGTTAGACCAACCGTCTTTTTTAGGAGAAGTGAGACATAGGAAATCCCGGAACAAATCATATGGGCATCAGGGGGAGACACAGAATATAGGGAGTGAGGAATACAAATCCCAGAATCAATATACAAAGGAGAGGGGACTCCATGTGAATTACAGGGGACAGAGATCCTGGGACCCAAGGGGAAGTTGGGATATTCCAAATATGAGGAGAAATCATCTAATGAACACACAACAAGAGAACCCCAACAGTTGGAGAATGTACCAATGAAACAAATACACAATATGCAAAAGAAAATGGAGAAATCCCTATGGGAGGGAAAATGTACATCAGGAAGATCCCCAATGGTGGAAAAAAACACCATTAACAAAAGGGGATAGAGAAGGGAGAAGGACCAACAGATTTCACTTTCCAAAGAAGTCACTCTATTACAGGATGATGAAGGAAAGATACAGGATGAGAGGGGATTACAAGAGAGACTCATTTCCAGTGGACATTTTGCACATGTAGGAAGGAAATATAAAAGGAGGGGTGTAAGGGGAGGCCAAAATAGAAATAAAAATAAAAACAACAATGAGAATTCTGAAAGATTGAATACACATGGGATTTTTAATATGAGCACATATCCTTTAACAGAGTCTGAATTACAGGTGCTTGCAAAAGTTTGAGGCCTACATAGGGATTCAGAAATATGAGGCAACTTTGTTTAAAAAATATTTTTATAAAAATCAGAAAAAAATGGAGATAATTTCGGAATATAAACATACTAATTTTAATTCCAAGTCTACATTTTATCCAAGAAATGAAATGAGTGAAAGTATGATGGTCTTTCAAATTTTAGTGGAGAGAGACATTAGGAGAATGAAATTTAAATATGGAAATTGCAAAATAATGAAGAATTGGTAATAAGGCAGGCTGACAAAGGTGGGGGGATTGTAGTGATGTCAGATGTACAATATAATGAGGAGGCATTAATGTTATTTTCAGATACCACCACCTATAAAAAGTTGTCAGCAAATCCCACCAGTGTATTCCAACAAAAGTTGAGATATTTATTAGAAATTGGATTGCAAGGAGAGATAATCAATCATAAGGAATTCAATTTAATTTTTTTTTTTTTATGGAATCCTCGTATTCCAATATTTTATTTTTTACCTAAAGTCCATAAAAGTATGGAAAAACCTCCCGGTCGCCCAATAGTTTCTGGCATACAGTCTATCACTAGTAACCGAAGTAGATATATAGATACATTTCTACACGTAATGGTCAAAAAATTACCATCTTATTTGAAAAATACAACACACATAATTAATGTATTAGAAGATAGAGTGGAAGGAAGGCGACATCTTGGTAACAATAGATGTTTCCTTTGTATACCATTACAGAACATACAAAGGGATGTATGACTACAAAATTTGTTTTAGAGTAGGAACAGGATTTATGTTTGGCACAAGTAGAATTAATTATTATTTTGATGAAATTTATTTTAGAACACAATTATTTTTGGTATGGGTAACAATTTTTTTTGCAAATTCTTGGATCCGCAATGTGTACCAGGTTCGCACCGAGCTATGCAAATTTATATATGGGTTTTTGGGAATTCCATCACATCTGGAATAATAACCCGTTCGGTGCGAACCTGGTATCCTGGAGACATTGTATGTATATATCTTTTATTTGGCGAGGCACAGCACAGTCTTTACAAGCTTTTTTCACTTATGTGGGGGATAATTTATATAATTTTAAAATTCATAGCAGAATATAATAAACAACAAATTCATTTTTTAGATCTAACTATATATGTTGAAAATGGAAGGATTAAAACGAAGTCTTATTTTAAAGCTACAGATGTGAATAGTTACATCTCCCTAGATAGCTGTCATTTTTCTCCCTGGTTGAAAAATATACCCAAGGGGCAGTTTACAAGGTTACTAAGGAACTGTACAGAAAGAGCGACTTATGAGGAACAGGCCAACATTCTAAAAGAGAGATTTAAAGAAAAAAAAGTATGACGTAACAACTTTGGAAGAGACTATTAAGGAAATATCAGGGAAAGATAGAAGAGAACTTTTGAATGAAAAATCAAAATGCAATCTGAAGGAGGATAAAATGGTGATTCTATGTCCATATAGTGCAGAATGTACACAATTTAATAAAATTATTTAAAAAAACCCTGGGAAATTCTGTGTAATGACAGAATCTTGAACCAGATAATCACTGAAGAACCCAAATTGGTATTCACAAAAGCACCGACGCTGGGGATTCAAATAGCACCGAGTTGTGGGAAGATAAATATAAAAAGTAAGGCAACCTGGTTTAAACAACAAGTTGGTTTCTTCAAATGTGGAGAGTGTGTGGGTTGTAGGAGTTGTAATATAGAGAGGAATATAAAATATTTCTCCTCCTTGAGTACTTGAGAAACTTATAGGATCAAGGAGGGTATAACCTGCAACACTAAAGGGGTGATATACCTTTTGGAGTGCACTTGTGAAAAACAATATATAGGGAGGACAAAAAAAAGACTACGAGATATAATTAAAGAACATATTTGTAATATTAAGATAAAATTTAGGAATCAGTGTATCCTCACATTTTGCAGATTATCATGGCTCCAATGGGAAAGAACTCTCTTTTTTGGGTATAATGACAGTAAAAAGAAAGCTGGAGGGGAGGAGACTACATAAGGCAAATGTCTAGGAAAGAGTCAGAGTAGATCTTCAACATGAAGACGGTCCAACCATGTGAACTTAATTCAGAGATGTAGATATTTGTTTTTCTTGACTAGAGAGGCTAGTGTAGTCTCCATATTAGTCTCCATAAAATTGGTTTTATGTTTATTGAGGGTCCCTGTGTAGGTTAGAGGTACAGTTAAGCTATGTAGGTATCTAATCATTATGTATGGTATTGTAAATTTCCATGTGAGAGCTGGAATACAATGTTATATATAGATTAGATCTATTTGTATGGCCCCTTAGGGGTTAATACAATTGATTAAACTTTTGTTTTATGTGTTGCTGTAGTCCACAGATATATTATGTGTTTGTCTCACACATTTGTCCTACAGTATTGGGATATGTAATGGTTCGAATGAGGTATAAGCCCTTCATGTGTACTACATTAAGCATCAGAAGAGATTATTAGTACTAGTATAATTATGACACTATCACTTTTAGAAATACATGATTGTATTTAGGGTTAAGGTTAAAGGATGGGCGAGACAGCTTTCCGGTTGTGTATATTAAGATGAGAGAGGAGTGCTCTGACATTATATTCCCTGAGGAAGAAGCCAGTGGAGGCTTTGAAACGTGTTGGAGGAAGGTGGAGAGCACAGATAAGAAGTCTGTCATGATTGTGTAAGAACATATGTGAATGTAAATATTGCACAGACATTCCATAAGTGAGAGAAGCAACCAAGGCTGCCTAAATCCACAGCAGAACTGTGGTTTGTTCTCCAGGATGCTTGGAACAACCTAACTGATGAGTTCCTTAATAACTTAGTGCAAGTGTAACTAGAATAATTGAAACCGTTTTGAAGGCAAAGGGTGGTCACACCAAATATTGATTGGATTTAGATTTTTCTTCTGTTCACTCACAATGCATTTTGTTAATTGGTCAATATTAACTATTAACATGTCTATTTTGAAAGCATTCTTACACACCTGCGTAAGACTTTTTTTTGCACAGTACTGTATATAACTGATTTTTTTTTTTTTTTTTTTTTTTTATAATTATTTCGTCTACTACCTTGTAACATTTATGTACTGATCAGTTTATGCCACTGTTTAGGTGTATGCAAGAATGGGATTTAAAGAGCATCCATCACCCCTTTACAACTTATGCTCATTAGTTAGAGCATTTAGAGAATATGTTTAAAACTGTCCTTGCCACAGATTGCCGCACTGCCTCTGCTCCCCTCCCTCTACCCAACATCCTCTGATGACAGAGGCTTTCTGGAGCGGTCTCATTGGCTAAATATCGATCTCTGCCAATAAGATTGCTCCAACTTAGAGACAGAAAGCCTCCGTCATCTGAGGATGCTGGGTAGAGGTACGGGAGCAGAGGCAGTGCGGCAAGAGCAGTCATCCCTGAAGTAGGCTGCAGAGGACTCTATAAACATTAATTTTCGCACAACATTTTGTTTAAAAAGAAAAATAATAGAGTTTGAAAACGTATTCTCTAAATGCTCTAACGAGCATAAGCTGTAAAGGGGTGATAGATCCTCTTTAATAAAACTGTATGTTTTCAGTTATTTGTAAATCTGTGTTTGTTGGGTTTCTGTATGCATTTATGCTTGATATTTCAGTCTGTGCCATAAAGTCTATAAATGTTATAAAGGTAGGTAAGGCAAATATAAGGTGTACAGAGTAGCATTTTGATATGCTGAAATGTATCTAGGTGGCAAGATTTGTTATAGAGTCTCAAATAGACATTCATTCATACATTAAATGGAACTGTAGCTGCTGCATTCCTGAACTCCAGTATTTTCTAAATATGAATAATCTTGCTTGCATCCTTTAAGTGTGAGCCTAGTTGGCATATATTTATCCCTCTATCTGAATTAATTGGTTAAAGTAATTGTGAGCTTAATTTTTATTAATTAGCGTGCTTCTTTACAGGCAATGGTGGCTTGTTACCCAGGTAAAGGAACAGGATATGTGCGACATGTTGACAATCCAAATGGAGATGGAAGATGTGTTACGTGCATATACTACCTGAACAAAAACTGGGATGCAAAGGTATATTATAATTGGCTAAATATTTTATAGGCTAGTTGAAGAGACTGTGTATGCGAGCCTCAGTGCCACCCAGCAACAGCCGCGGTGCAGTCATGCACAATAGAGACTGCCCGCACCGCGGCTGATACCGAGCGGGGCACTCCGTTATCAGGAGCGGGCGGTCTGTACTGTGCGTGACAGCTTCTGACAAACATACATTTAGCAAATTATTATATAGGATTTGGATTGTTTAAAGAAATCATTTTTAATAATCTAACTGTGGTTTCTGAAAAATTATTTGGTTTACCATATGAACAATGCAGTTAATAATACTATGTTTTTATATCTGCATGATTTGGTATATTTGGAATACTTTAAAATTTAGGAGTAGACCACTTTTATTTATACTTGCCATAATTTTACTTTCCTGGGTCTGGACCATGGCAGCATTCAGCAGATTGGGTTAGCTCCTTCCCTTTCAGCAGTTGGGACAGAGAACAAACCATACAGATTCAAAAAGAGATCCCTCACCTTCTTCTGTTGTCTTAGTTGCAAAGCTGTTTCAAGCTAAGCAAGGACTGGGAGGGTGGCAGGGTCTGCTTTAATCCATATGATCCTTTAAGGGTTAAATAAACATTCTCATTATGTTAAGTATTGTGAAGCACTTTATGAGCAAGCGTAAGAGCAAACCTCAGCTCATAATGGAGATTTGTACCACCTGACATTCAAAAGGTTAATTACGTAGTAAAATACATAGTAACACAGTTGATGAGGCTGAAATTAGACATTCATTTATCAAGTCCAGCCCATACCAAATCACCCCTGTAGATCCAGAGGAAGGCAAAAAAAGCAAACAAAAAAACCCATTGAAGCCACTTCTAATTAAGCCTGAAGTTCGTTAATAAAATTCCTTCCTGACTCCAAATGGCATCCGATAGTTCCCTGGATCAACAACCTAATTCTCAATATTGTTCTGTGCTAGGTAGGTATCCATTACTTTTTGGAAAGCAGTTGCAGTATCTGCAAGCGCAGTATCCCTAGGCAATGAATTACATAGCTTTACCACTCTTACTGTGAAAAATCCCTGCCTTTGTTTTAGTTTTACATGATACTAAACAGATAGTTTGCATACACACAATCTACTTAGAACATCTTTTTAAAATCCACCTCCTATCAGTCTTGGGAAGGCAATAGTTAACCAGCTCAATGAGGATGATATACTAAGAACTGGAGAAATTATGGGGCAAACAAATGGCAAAGTAAGGAACAAATACAAATTCCCCCAATTTTTCAATGATTTAAATAAGGCTTTTAACCCTTTGAATGCCAGAGCGGCATCAGATTTATTGACATTATCTGGCATTCACAGGGCTTCCAGCACACCTGAAATTCTCTGGATCTGCACCAGAGACTCCGGTTTTTGCAACTGATTACCGGGTCTCTGTAGACTCACACTGATTCTCTTGTGGTGGGGAGTTTCATAAGAAACTCTGCCCACATTTGCTCTCTCCCACCCTGTACCTCCCATTTCCTGCCCTCTTCTCCTCCTTCCCCACCCAGTTCCTCCCACTTCCTGCCCACTTTGTGACACATCAGTTAAGCCTCTCCACCACTCTTGAATAAGCCCCACCACTTTTTGATGCAAATCATATCATTTATATCCCTCAGCGGCATCACACGAGTCATCTCCACCCTATAGCATTAGGGAGTGACCTAGTGGAACAGTATGGCTCCTCTTTTCTCAGGCCCCACAAGCACACGCTCCCCATGGTGATTTCAATATCCCAGTCCTACTATAACTGTACTTTCAAGATTTGTTGTTAATTGTTATGATGAATGTGATCCTGTGAGGGTAGAGAGAGCCTATTGATGTGGCTGTGTGCGTAAAACAGTGGGATTGCAAGAAGCGATAGAAGTGGGAAAGGTAGCTTTATCGGAGCAGGTTGTCTCAAATGTGTCCCCATATTATACTGATTGTGCTGCTATTTTCAATGATGGACAATTAAAAACGGGTAATAATCCGAGGAATAGTGAAGAGGGTATATTCATAGCTCTCCAAATCCTACAAAGTATCTACCCGGATTAGCCGCAGGGAAATGTAGTGTATAGATAATTTGTTATATATTGTAAATCTGTGTATTTTGGGTACCTCGGGTGAAGCATTTGGTGAGAAGGGAGGGCCAGTGCTCCACTCCACAGTTTCATAGTAAATGATACATGTCAAGTGAGGAATCCACAAAAGGAGTTCTATCACTCCCAACTTTCACTCACCTGCATCTGGTATTTAATGCAGCCAGTAGTCAAATACTTGCACCGAGACATACTTTTTTTTTTTTTTTTTTTTTTTTGAGTTCCCAGAGAGGAAGGATTTGACCTCTGAATACCTGCAACTTGTGAGATTACCTGTGCCTGGTGGACTGTGCTGTTGTACCTTTATTTTTCTAGCCGTCCTAATACAATCAGGAGCTGGTTTTGTTTTGTTTGATTTATTTTTTTGATTCTGCTGTCTCATCACCTGGCAGGCAAATTCCCTAATTGTACTTCTACCTTGTGTTAAGTGTCTCTGCAACCCAGTAGAGTGTGTGTTCAGGCTGTTCCCAAGACAGAAGGTACAAAACATTAAAGAGCACCTTTGTCATACAACCCATTAAAACACAAAACGGGCCGCTAGCAAGGAAAGTTTATCCAATTATAAATATAAATAAGACGATAAGAAATTTGACCAAACAAAAAAGAAAATTTTGTAGTATTCGATATACATTTTTTTCTTCACTTGTAAGTAGGGCTGCAACAACTAATCGATATTATCGATAAAAATTGATTATGAGAATCGTTGTCAACGATTCTCACAATCTATTAATTGCAGCCCCAGGCTGCCGCCAGTGTCAGTATGACAAGATCCATCCGCCCGCATCACGTGCCCCTGCGGGCCGTGATGACATACAGACAGAGAAGAGGAAGAGGGCAGAGGCACCGGAAGAGAAACGCTTGCTGCCAGCAGACTGATTGTTACTGTCTGGCAGCAAGCGCTTCTCTTCCGGTGCATCTGCCCTCTTCCTCTTCTCTGTATGTATGTCATCACGGCCCGCAGGGGCACGTGATGATGCGGGCGGGCAGGAGGGAACTCAGAGCCAGCCAGCTGCAGGGGACCGGATGCCACTCAAATTACCCCCTAGCCCGCCAACTCAACTCAGCAAGAGGAGTGCAGCAGTGAGAAGGAGAGCGACAGTGACAGTCTAGAGGAAGATAGGTACAAAGGGGAGAAAGAGAAGTGCAAGGGGGGAGAAAGAAGTACAAGGGAGGAGAAAGAGACAGATGGGGGAGAAAGTACATGGGGAGAAAGAGATGCACAAGTGGGAGAAAGAAGTACATGGGGGAGAAAGAGGCACATGGAGGAGAAAGAGAGGCACATGAGGCACATGGAGGAGAAAGAGAGGCACATGGAGGAGAAAGAAGTACATGGGGGAGAAAGAGAGGCACAAGGGAGAGAAAGAAGTACATGGGGGAGAAAGAAGTACAAGGAGGAGAAATAGAGGTGCAAGGGGGAGAAAGAGAGGTGCATAGACCCCATAGTAAAATAACAATGACGCATGTTAAATGTGTAAAGTTTTTTATTCTGCTGTTTGTTTTTAACACTCAGTTTGTTCATTAAATCATTTTAAATAATGAAAAATTAGCATATTGTTTTTTTTATCAGATTAATCAAAAAAATAATCGGCCAACTAATAGATTATCAAAATAATCGTTAGTTGCAGCCCTACTTGTAAGTTTAGCTGTTTCAGTATTGAGCAACCCATTTTCACTGTCGTCCAATACAGGTTACTGGTACAGTGGGAGGCGATCCGCCCCTTTAAGTAGGCAGGAACATTTCTCCAAATGTATGCAGGGGGTGGAGCCTCCCCTCCCTCTTAAGCTGCCCTCAGCCAGAACAAGCCAGAATGATTTGTTCCTGCGTGCTGTGCACACCAGGTAGAGAACATCTCTCGATCAACTTTAGTTTTTTTTTATTGTTTTCTTCAAATATGGAATACCACCATTAGGCGGGTGACCATGGCTGACAATTGCCCTCTCCAAAGTGGCTAGTGCAGCTTCCAGGGATTTTCTGGTGGACCTTATGCCCTGAAAAGGGAATAACTTGAGTCAAGTAGCTTCCCTGCTGGGGATTTTCCTTTGGTTAATTCCCTTTTCACATGGTTACCTGAAGACAGAAGTCCTGCAGAAAGGTGAGCCACCCTTTGAGTGCTGAAGGTCCACTTGTCCCACAGAGTCCCTTCATTGGGCTTGTATTTGGGAGTTCTCATTATGCACTCCAGCACTCATAGGGTGTTTTTCTTCATATTGCACTGTATTTATGCAATGTCTGTGTGTATTCCCTGGGTTTTGGAGCAGTTTATGGGGGTTTTAACCTTTTCCCTGCTGTTTTCCTCATTGGGATATTGTTTTATTATGTTTTACATGTGTTTTATATGTGTTTGGTAACTTTTTCCTGTCAGGGTAACTTTATTAAAAGTTATATTCCGCGCCTTTAAGTGCACTTTTCCCGCATAGACGCCATTGCGCCTTTACTGTCTATGGGTTTACACAGTGTGGGACGTATCTCTGGAACCGCTTGTCACAGCGACTTCAGAGTGGGCTCATTTTGTTGGTCTTCCCTTGCTCTATCATCCGGTTGTATGATTCAGTGTGTTGGGGGTTTGGGGGGGGCTTCAGGCACTGTTTTGGGGTACTTCTGAGAAAAACTACGTTTCCCATGAGCGCTTGTTTCGTGCCCATTTTCTGATTGGCTACCGTTGCGGCAGCCATTTTGTGAGTTCTTCTCAGCGAGTATACTACGCAGGGACCGAGCCTTCTCTCTCTCCTCCGCAGATTAACCCTTCGCTTGCCAGATAAGTTTAATTTTAAGCATTTCTGGGGTGAATTTTTAATCTTTCACACTTCAATTGGGTGATTCTTGTCAGTGGAGTATATCTGACACTGTGAGCATGTCTACTCCACTGGAGTCAGGGGCTAGACCCAAGACTAAGGATGCTGAGGTGTCAGTTTCCCCCATTGCATTTTGCTCCTCTTGTCACTCTGGGCTGCCTAGAGAATTTTCTGGTCATTTATGCCCAAAATGTGCAGAAAGCCATGACAGCAACCCAAGGCTTTCCAGTCATGCCATTGAGCCAACTTGGGTGAAAGAGTTTAAGGCTGCCACTAGGGATCTTAGATCCACTCTTCAGCTCTTTCCCTCTCAGGTTCAGGGGGCTCTTCAGGTTTGGTAGACCCCCTCCACAGTCAGGACCTCCCTGCCCAAGCCACAGGGTGCTCCTGATATGTCTGATTCTTCAGAGGAAGAGCTATTACAGGATTCTGATGCTGAGGAAGGCACTATTATTGAGTCTACCAGGTCTATTGGTGACCCTTTTGAATGTGACCCTGAACTCTCTGCTGAGGGTTTGATCAGGGCTGTGCTAACCACACTCAACCTTCCTTTGAGTCAGTTGGATCATGAGTAGATTCCTGACTTTTTTCAGAAACCTTCTAAAGCTGTTATGTTTTCCTACTAATCCTACTCTTGCTCGTTTAGTCTCTGATGCGTGGAGAAATCCTGATAAGTCCTCTTCTGTATCCAAAAAGTTTGCTAAACTTTACCCTTTTCCTGAGACTGAACTGGCTAAATGGGTTCATCTTCCTAAAGTGGATGCTCCAGTTTCTAGGTTGTCTAAATCTACTGCCTTAGCTGTATCTGATGCTTCTGCCCTGCAAGATTGGACGGACAAAAAGTTAGAAACTTGTCTTAAGTCTATTTTTGCCTCTATTGGCACTGCCATGCGTCCAACCTTTGCAGTGGCGTGGGTTAACTGGGCCATTGTGGTCTGGACTGAACAGCTTACTGAGGCAGTTCGCCAGGATGCGCCAGTGTCTGAGCAGTTACAACTTCTTGCTAATATATCTGAAGCTCAAACTTTTGTTTCTGACGCTGCTTTTGATGCTGTGCACATGATGGCGCGAGAGCCTCCACTTCCTCTGTGGTGGCTAGACGTGCTTTTTGGTTGAAAATTTGGTCCGCTGACACAGCTTCTAAGAAAGCCTTGCTTTCTTTGCCCTTCCAAGGGACTTCACTGTTTGGATCTGAACTTAAGGAGATGATTAGTGAGGCTACTGGTGGTAAAAGTACTCTTCTACCATCAGTCTTCAAAAAGAAATTTCCTGCCAAAAGCAATCGGTCCTTTCGTTCCTTGAGACACGCTCTACGTCCCAGGCGGGTCCGTCCTCTACGCGCTCCTCCTCCATGCCCAAACAGTCCTGGAAGCCCAAAGTTGCCCCCAAGGCCAAGACCTCCAAGACTGCTTCGGCATTACTCACCGAACCCGGGTCCGCATCCGGCTGTAGGTGGACGTCTCCACATCTTTCGCCGGATTTGGGAGGAGTCAGTGGTGGACCCATGGGTTATTCAGGTGGTATCAGAGGGATACAGGATCCCTTTCTCTTCCCTTCCTCCCTTTCGGTTCCATTTTACTCGTCCTTCTCAGGAACCTACAAAAAGACGTCTGTTCTACGACGCTATTCAGGATCTTTTTGGACAAGGAAGTCCTGGAATTGGTTCCTTCAGAGGACACAGGTTCAGGATTTTATTCCAACCTGTTCGTTGTGGCCAAAAAGGACGGGGGCGCCCGTCCTATTGTGGACCTCAAGGATCTCAATTCATTTGTTGTGAGTTCCCACTATCGTCAAGAATCTCTGCGTACTGTGATAGCAGCAATGTCTCCAGGGTAGTTCCTTGCCTCCCTGGACCTTCAGGATGCATATCGTCACATCCCTATTCATCCAGAGAGCAGACGGAATCTCAGGTTTGCCTGTCACAAAGGCCACTTTCAGTTTTCAGCTCTTCCCTTTGGACTGACTTCAGCTCCTCCAGGTTTTTCAGAGAGTATTGGGAGCTTTGATAGCTGTGCTTCATCGAGATGGTGCCAGAGTGACTCCCTACATGGACGATCTGCTCCTGAAAGCTTCATCTGCGGAGATCCTTCACCAGCAGGTTCAGTTGTACATCCAGACACTCAATCGCCACGGGTGGATCGTGAATCTGGACAAGTCAGACTTGATCCCATCTCAACTGATCCTTTTCTTGGGTCACCTGTTTGACACTCAGCAGTGCATGGTGTTTTTACCGGAAGAAGTGGCTCATCAGATTGCTCTCCGTGTATCCAAGATCCTGGATCTCGAAAGGGTTCCAGTGCCGAAGTTGACTTCTCTGGTGGGGAAATTCATTTCCACAATAGAGGCAGTGCCATTTGCCATGGCGCACACCAGGGAGCTTCAGAGGTTTGTGATTCAGACGTGCAGGAATCATCCAGATCATCAACATCTGTCAGTCTCTCTGCCTCCTCATGTCGAGCTGAGCTTGGAATGGTGGTTGGACCTGTCTCATCTCCTGAAAGGGAGGTCCTTTCAGATCCCCTATTGGACCACAGTCACGACGGATGCCAGCCTCCGGGGTTGGGGGGCAGTGTTGGGTCGTTTCAGTGCTCAGGGGAAATGGGGACTGGAAGAGTCTCTCCTCTCCATCAATGTTCTTTAACTTCGTGCTATCTTTCTAGCCCTGAGACACTGGGAATCTCAGCTGGAGGGTTGTCCAGTCAGAGTGGAGTCCGACAACGCCACCGCAGTGGCCTACATCAACAGACAAGGCGGCACAAGAAGTCTCACCGCTTGGTTAGAGGTCAAAGCCATCTTATCTTGGGCAGAAGCTCATGTTCCCGTCATTTCAGCGGTACACATTCCAGGCGTAGACAACGTCATGGCAGACTTTCTCAGTCGTCACACTGTCGACAGCGGAGAGTGGGCACTTCATCCAGAGGTGTTTCACCTTCTAACCCAGATGTGGGGGGTACCTGTGGTGGATCTGATGGCTACCAGACACAACAGGAAGGTGCCAGTGTTTTGCTGTCGGTGGAGGGACCCTCTTGCTCTAGCAGTGAACGCTTTGTCAATCCCTTGGGATTTCCCCCTAGCGTACATCTTCCCTCCTCTTCCTCTGCTGATCAGAGTCATCCAGAAGCTGAAGATGGAGCGTTGTCCTGTCATCCTAATCACCCCGAATTGGCCTTGTCAGTCCTGGTATCCGGACCTGCTGGCCATGTCAGTGGCGGATCCCTTCCCGCTTCCTGCCCGTCCAGATCTGCTTCTTCAAGGATATCTGTGGAAGGAGGATGTTCAGCATCTCCATTTGATGGCTTGGAGGTTGAATCCTCAATTTTGAGGAAGAAAGGGTTTTCCTCTTCTGTGGTGTCTACGATGCTTAGGGCTCGCAAGCCTGTGTCTTCCAAGATCTATCATCGCATATGGTCAACTTTTGTTGCATGGTGTGCTGATAAGGATCTATCACTTGATTTCCATCTTCTCACGGTCCTGGCCTTTTTGCGGGATGGGGTTGAAAAGGGACTCAGCCTGAGTTCTCTCAAAGTTCAGACTTCTGCTCTGTCTGTATTTTTCCAGGAACGCATTGCTATTCTTCCTGATAAAGTTTTCTTCCAAGGTGTGGCTCATGTTCGGCCTGCCTTCAAGAGTCCAGCTCCCCAGTGGGATCTCAGTTTGGTGCTGGGGGTTCTTCAGAGACCCCCGTTTGAATCCTTGGCTTCTCTTCTTTTACGTCTCTTGACATGGAAAATGGCCTTTCTCTTGGCTATTGTTTCAGTTCGCCGGGTAGCAGAGTTACAAGCTCTGTCTTGTAAACCTCCTTACCTGGTATTTCACAAGGATAAGGCTGTACTCCAAGGAGTTTTTGCCCAAGGTTGTCTCCGAGTTTCACATCAATCAGGAGATTGTGGTACCCTCTTTCTGCCCTAACCCTTCCTCTGACAAGGAGAGGGATCTTCATTTGTTGGATGTAGTGCTTGTCTCAAGTTTTATGTCCATCGCACTGAGTTTATCAGGAAATCTGACGCTCTGTTTGTCATTCCTGTGGGGCCTAGGGCAGGGAGACCGGCATCCAAGGTGACTATTGCATCTTGGATAAAATCTACCATTCGTGAAGCATACAAGTTGCGGAATAAGCATGTTCCATTCAGGGTTACTGCTCATTCCACCAGATCAATTGGGGCCTCTTGGGCCTATAAAAATCAAGCGTCTGCCGATCAACTGTGCCGGGCGGCCACTTGGTCCTCTGTACACACATTCTCGAAGCACTATCGTGTGGATGTACTGGCCTCGGCTGATGCCATTTTTGGGAGAAAGGTCCTGGAGGCAGTCTTGCCTGTATAGGATTTTCTTCCTCTGTGATCCTCAGTGCTTCCTTACTGTTGAGCCCTGTTGGCTCTAGTTCAGTGTACTGTGATCGTTTAAGGGGTTCGTTTTTATCCCTGGTTGGTGTCCGTTGACACTTCTGTTGTTGGGCTCTATGATTAATTGATTCATAGGAGTTCTTGTGACTTTGGGGCCCTGTGCTTGGTCCTTGCCTTCTTCCCGCCTCTGGGAAAGCTCAATGTTTGTACATCCCACTGTACCAGTAACCTGTATTGGACGACAGTGAAAATAAGATTTTAGTCTTACCTGTTAAATCTTTTTCACTTAGTCCATACAGGTTACTGGTCTCCCACCCTGTCAAGGGACCATGCTTGGCTCTCCTGTGACATTCAGTGGGAGATCATTGGGGCATGCTCACAGGAGTCTTCCTTTTCCTTCTTATCTCTGGTCAGTATCTGTGTCTCAAATCATTCTGGCTTGTTCTGGCTGAGGGCAGCTTAAGAGGGAGGGGAGGCTCCACCCCCTGCATACATTTGGAGAAATGTTCCTGCCTACTTAAAGGGGCGGATCGCCTACCACTGTACCAGTAACCTGTATGGACTAAGTGAAAAGGATTTAACAGGTAAGACTAAAATCCTATTTTACTTCCGCTTTTGTAGTACACTGCCTCCCATTTGGATTACTCTGTCTTCCATAATCCTCAGATGCCCAGAGGCATGCTGAAGACAAAGGTGTTCTCCATGAGTGTTGTCCACATGCTGGAGGAACATAGGATGATTTTAGTGAGGTGTGGAGGTGGAGGCTTCTTCTTTCCCTCCACTTCCTTCCCACCAACTAAATTCAGTTTAACGTATAACAAAGCCAAGTTAAAGCAGACAGAAGAGAAAGAAAAGCAGGAATCCTTTGAACAGGTAAACCAAGAGGGACACCCTCTGCCTGGGGACTCAAACCACTATTTTCTTTTTTTCTTTTTCTTTAGGTGTCCTGTGTTCCACATGGACCAAGAGAAAAGGATTTAATAGTCATTTCACTAAAATCCTGTTTTCTCTTTCATCCAGTGTGCAACACATGAAACATGGGATAAAACAAAACTTATCTGCCAAGATTCCTGGCAGAGAAAAATAGAAAAAAAAAAATAAACCCTCCACTGCAGACCAGGTTCCACAGAACCAATTGATATGAACCTCAAGTGTCAACAGGTACTAAACTTACACAGCAAACATCAATACAAGAACATGAATACTAGGGTTCTGATCTTCAGAGAAAATATAAGCCAGAAGGACATTCATACAAGCATCACAGCCCATCATAAATAAAACCTTCTTTTATATTCGTCATGAAGGAATACCAACATAAGGTTAAAAATAATCCAGTTAAAATCATAATATGAATTCACTAGAAAGAAGGGCTTTGAAAGATTTGTCTAAAGATATGTCCATCACTATCTGAGAAGTCTGTAAAGGTGGGCTATTATTATTCAGGATATGTTGGCTTATGTATCTGAAGCTGAAAGGATATTGTTAGATCAAACATCTTGCAAAGAACTGACATATAACCCCAGTGCAGTCTATAATGATTTATTGAAGGACTTCTTTCTGAGGGCTTAAGTAGGGGTATCCTAACGAAATAGGAATTCCTCTAAATCTTAAAGGCACATCCTGAAACAGCCTTTTTCTGTTACATACCAAAATTACACAAAGACATCTGTTATCCCTCTGAGAGGCCGATTATTGGAGGAATACATCCATTTACAACCAACTTGTTGGCCTTCAAATGTAAAAGACTCACAAGATGTTCTAATGAAGATGTCCACGATTAATTGGAAAGAACATTTTTGAATGGGGCCCGCAACTGATGTTTTCTTGTTATATACTTGTATTGATCATCTAGTAGGCGTACAGGGTATTAGATATTTATTTATTTATTTGGAAATAGATGAAATTCTGGAAAAAGAGCAAGTGGATTTTCTTTAAATTGTGTTTTATCTTCTGACATAATGTTTTTGCATTTTAAGTTTATTTTTCCTCCCAGGCCAAAGGTATGGCCATGGGTAACAGGTTTGCCCCTTCTTATTCTAACCTATTTAGGGGACTATGGGATGACCTTTCATTTTGGCCCTATAGGTCAATGGGAGGCATCCTGTTATGATATGGCCAATATATTACATAGTAACATAGTTGATGAGGCTGAAAAAAGAAGTATCCAAGTTCAGCCGATACTGTATCACCCCTGGTGATTCAGTAGAAGGAAAAAAACATTGAAGCCATTTCCATTTAAGCCACAAGTGAGTAAAAATCCTTCCTGACTCAAAATGGCAGTCAGATATTTCCATGGATCAGTTTTCTCTGTCATCCAGTATAGGTTACTGGTAACTTTGGGAAGGTGACCGCCCCTTTAAATAGGCAGGAAGAATTCTTGAAAAGAAGTGCAGAGTGGAGCCTTCCTCCTCTCCTAGCTGGTCTCCAGCCATTCCCCTCCAGTTAGATTTGTTACTTGACCAAGCAAGGCATGAGAACAGTTCTGCTATAGTTTTTTGTTTTATTTATTGTTTTCTGTTAGATATGGAATACCAACTGTGACGGTACCAGGATTTACCGGACCCTTTTGGGGTCATCGGTTCCTGAACTGCCGCTGCTGCTGCCCCTCCTCCACGGCCGACTGGAGCCCTGCTGCTTCCTGGAGGTCCTGGATACTCAGACAGGAACAACTGGATGCTGCCCCCTGGCGGCAGAGCTAGTGAATTTAGCTACAGAATCCTATGTGGGGTTTCCAGAGGCCCTACGCCAGTAGACCAGCGAGTGAATTCGCTCCTGCAGTGGCTAAGGTGAGAATCCCCAGCCTAACCCCCTCCAGAAATACAGCTGAGACTTGTATTAAGGAGGGTAGAACAGAACAGCCTTTATTGATAAAACACACTGCTTATATACACTTCCAGACACTCTTATCAAGATTAGAATGCAAAGCAAGGTTTGGAAAAAGGGCATTTTGACTGGACCATAATAACTTCCCCTGATTGACTCCTGCTGTGCTTCCTTGACCAATCAACATTCCAGTCATTGTTTAGCCAAGTTACACAGATCTGAAGTCAGAGTGCTGGGCATAGCCTTTATTTTCTCTGCACTCTGGCTCCCAACTATCATATCCCTTTACAGGAATTACAGTAATACACCACCTAAACTATTACATTATGTCACACAATGTACAACATAGGGATCAATATTTCAAGTGGTATAGTCGTAAATTATTCCATCTGGTCACACCAACCATTAGGCGAATCACCATTACTGACATTCCCAAGTTGGATAGCTCAATTTCCAGGTGCTCTTGTGGATCTGCAACCCTGAAGGGAAAAATCTTGTATAGCAGGTTTTTTCCCTAGGAGTTGCCCACTGAGGCTTCTTCTTAACCCCTTAATGACCGGCAGTGCAGGGAGCCCGGAATTCCATGACGGTCATAGTACGTCATGGGACGTCAGGTCTGATTTACCCATGATGTACTATGACCGTCAAGGGTCGTTAACGGGTTAACAATGGTTAACTGAAGACAGCAGACCTGCTAAAAAGGTGAGCAACCCTTTGAGTGCTGAGGTCCACATGTCCCACGCTTCCCCTTCACACAGGGGTCTCCTTGGGAGTTCCTATTACATACTCCTGCATTCATTGGGTTTATCTGTATGTCTGTTGAGGTTTGGAGCCATTGGGTTTCTGTGGTAAATTTACCCTTTGTCTGCCATTTTGGGCACCTTTGTGGGGTTTCATGTACTTTCCCTACTGGGTTTAGTGTTTATTCCTTTATTCTTGTGTTCTCTGACACATTTTGTACTGTTCAGACACCTTTTCACATTATTTGAGTTTGCGAGCTTTACTGCATAGATGCCATGCTCCATTCATCTCTATAGGACTTTACAGTCTGGGACATATCTCTGCAACTGCTCAACATAGCGACTTCAGAGGCAGCTCAATTTGTTTGTCTTCCCTTATTCTATTATCCGGTTCATGTTCTGAGTGTGTTAGGGGGTTCACAGGGCTCCGAAATCTGCTTTTGGGGTACATGAAGGGAAACTAAATTTCCCATGAGCGCCCGTTTCGCAAGCTCGTTTCAGATTGGCTACTGTTGCGGATTCCATTTTCTTCTTTCCCTTCACGAGTATCCTACGCAGGGCTTGGACTCTTCTTCTCTCCTCAGCAGATTAACCCTTTGCCTGCCAGTTAAGTGCATTTTCACTATTTCTGGGGTGAATTTCTTAATCTTACACACTGTATTAGGGTTTTCCCTTATACTTTGTCGTTTGTGCCCTGTGAGGATGTCAACTCCGTTGGAACGTGGGGCTAAGCCTAAGACTAAGGACACTGGGGTGTATGTGACCCCCCTTTTGCATTGCTCCTCCTGTCAATCAGGGCTTCCTGGAGAATACTCAGGTCATTTATGCCCTTCAGGAGCTACAGCCCCTCCATCTCCCCCAGGGACCTCTAGCCATACGCTAGAGCCAGCATGGAAGCAAGTGTTTAAGGCCACTATTAGAGTCTACCTTACAACTACTTCCATCCCAATTACAGGGGGTCTTCCAGTCTTGGCAGCCCCCTAACCCCAGGGTGTACCTGATGTATCAGATTCCTCGGAGGAAGAACTGTTGGTGGACTCGGATGAGGGTGAATGTTCTGCAGTGGTGTCCTCACAATTTTTCAGGGACTCTTTGAAGCTGACCCTGATCCCTCTGCTGAGGGCTTGATCAGGGCTGTTCTCACTACTTTGAACATTCCCCTGGTTTCTGAGGCTCCCAAGGACCCTTCTGATGTGTTTCATGAGCCTAAGAAGCAGACTACCTGCTTCCCACCTAATCCCACTCTTGACCACCTTGTGTTAGATGAGTGGAAGTACCCTGATAAGATATCTACTGTGTTTAGAAAGTTTTCTAAGTTGTATGCCTTCTCTGAAGCAGCCGTAGCGCAGTGGGCTCAGACCCCTAAGGTAGAAGCCCCAGTTTCTAGACTCTCTAAGTCCACTGTTCTGCCTGTGGCAGAGGAGTCTGTCCTTAAGGATTGGACTGACAGGAAGCTTGAGGCATTTCAAAAAGCCATCTTTGCTCCTGCAGACACCTCCTTGTATCCCTCATTTGCGGCCGCATGGGTGAACAGGGCCATTGCTGTTTGGACTGAACAGCTGACTGTAGCTGTATGTTAGGGTGCTCCTGCAGGGGGCTCCTGCTTCTGACTTGTTGCAACTTCTGGCAAACATTTCTGAAGCTCAGCATTATGTATCTGCAGCTATCTTTGATGCCATCCGGTTGGTGGCTAGGGTTTGTACTATGTCTCTGGTTGCCAGACTCGCTCTTTGGCTCGAGATCTGGTCTGCAGACACTCTAAGAAAGCGCTACTTTCATTGCCTTTCTTGGGAACGTCCTTGTTTGGGCCAGAGCTTAAAGGGATAGTAATGCTTCATTTTATCTTTATTTTGTTTTGTAGGCATTAAAAAAACATGAAGAACGATATAAGTCTTATCTCTCAAACCTTTATGGTTTAAGAGATATTCACAAGCAAAGTTTCCCCCTCCCGCCCCTTTTTCCTAGTGTAAGCCATCTCTTCTCAGATGTGAATCTGGTTGTAAGACCAGACAGATAACAGCAGGGGACACTCTTCTTTGTATGAAAACAATGAAAGCCCTTCCCCCCTTGACAAGTTTTTCAGGTTTTTCCCTTATCTTAATTGAAGATTGTCCCTCTCTGCAGTCTACCTGGGCACCTCCCTTCTGATCTGGCTGAACAGGGTGGGGGGATACTTTGCTTGTGAATATGTCTTAAACCATAAAGGTTTGAGAGATAAGACTTATATCGTTCTTCCTGTTTTTTTAACGCCTACAAAATAAAGATAAAACGATGTATTACTATCCCTTTAAGGACCTTATCAGTAATGCCACTGGGGGTAAGCGCACCCTCTTGACATTGGTCTCTAAGAAGAAGCCTCAGGCCAGGAGAAATCGGCTTTTTCATCCCTTTCCGGCTGAGGTGCGCGCCACGAACCAGGCGGCTCCCCAGGCTCCGTTTTCTTCCTCCAAGCCCAAACAACAATGGAGGCCCAAGCAGTCCTCCACCAAGCCCAAGACCTCCAAACCTTCTTCGGCATGACTCGCCGAACCCTGGACACAATGCACTATTTCCTCAGTGTCTGGACAAATACCGTGGAGGATCTGTGGATGGCAGCCTTTCGGGCTGAGTAGCTGTCCTGGGTCACATGAATGCCTAGGATCGGTGGTCCATGGAGGAGTCTCTCTTTCCCATCAACGTGCTGGAGCTTCAAGTGTTCTTTCATGCTCTCAGGTACTGGACGTTCAAGCTGGAGGGCTGGCCTGTTCGAGTCCAGTCAGATAATGCCACGACCGTGGCTTACGTCAACAAGCAAGGCGGAACAAGAAGTCTCGCAGCTTGGTTAGAGGTCAAAACTATTTTGGCCTGGGCGGAAGAACATGTTCCTGCCATATCCGCCGTTCACATTCCCGGTGTGGACAACATTCTGGCAGACTTCCTAAGTTGACACACAGTGGACAGCGGAGAGTGGTAACTGCATCTGGATGTATTCAACCTCATTGTCCGGAAATGGGGACTTGCATCGACCTGATGGCAATGAGGCACAACAGGAAGGTTCCGTTGTTCTGCTCCCGCTGGAGGGACCCTCTGGCTCTGGCAGTGCATGCCATATCAACCCCATGGAGGTTCCCTCTAGCGTACATCTTTTCTCCCATTCCCGTGCTACACTGGGTCTTGAGGAAACTGCGTCTGGAGGGTTGTCCAGTTGTTCTGATTGCTCTGTCAGGCCTGGTTTCCGGATCTTATGGAGCTCTCCGTGGTGGAGCCCTTTCGGCTTCCCTGTCGTCTTCTTCTGCAGGGGTACCTGTGGAAGGAGGATGTAGACAGTCTGGGTTTGACGGCATGGAAATTGAATCATCAATATTGAAGAGGAAAGATTTTTCTTCTGGTGTGGTGGCCACTATGCTTAGTGCCCAGAAGCCTGTTTCCTCCAAAGCGTATCACAGAGACTGGTCCACCTTTCTCTCTTGGTGCACTGATAGGGATCTTTCCCACAACTTTTTTTTATTTATTTATGATTTTTATTCTCTTTACTTATGTAATACAGAAAAGAATAACCTAAATCATAGATGGTACATGTTGCAACCAAAATATCAGAAATATAAAATGGCAATCAACACATATAGAAGGACCTCAGCATTTCAAAAATAATTTTAACATATAGCCATAAATCCATATCTTATGATCGACGGTATCCTAAGCGGTAATAATAAGGCGAAAAACATTCCCTACATGCAACCAGGAACGGTGCGCGTGGGAAAGTCAGAGTTGACTGTTAGCTAGCAGGAAAGAGAGGAGATAGAAAAAGGCATAAATAGAGAGAAGAGAAAAGACAGGGTGGACAGAAAAGGGAGACAGGGGCCAGGAAGGACTGGATTGGGTGGACCATTAGGATCTAACAATCCCCATTACAGAGAAAGGGGTCTGCTCCTTTTTACAACTGCCCCACCTAATGCTGTCCACAGGTCAGCAATCTCCATGTGTGTAGCCATAGCAGTCCTAGAGATTGCACAGCCGGCCTCCATGGACACCAACCAGGAGAGCTTTGTCATCCAATTCCCAACCCAAGGGGCCGACTGTGATTTCTACAGCCTAGGGATGCAGTATTTGGCAGCTGTCAACATTAATGCATAAAACCTCACTTTAGCCCTAGAAGTCCCCAAAGATTGCGGGGTATGCCCAGGACCATCAGGGATGGAGAGGCCGAGATACCCACCCCCAGAACTTCTGAAACCAAGTCAAACAACACTCTCAAATAATCACTGAGAGAGGGGCAGGTCCACCAGATGTGGATCAGAAGTGAGCACACTCCTCCAAATCTCCAACAGCTGGAGTTGGTGGAAGGGTAGTATCTATGAATCAGCTCGGGCTTCCGGTACCAACGGAATAAGAGTTTATAATGTAGCTCCTGCGAGAGTCCATTCCTGGAACCCTACATGGATTGTCTGATGGCAGAGGCCCACAGTGTCAATAGGAATGTGCAGGTCTGCCTCCCATGTCTCACGGACAGACTGGTTGGGGGGGGGGATGCCCTGCTACCGGTTAAAATTTTGTAGAAGGAAGACACCTTTCTAGCACTGGGGTTCTCAGATCGAAAGCGTGATTCGAACACACTGGGGGCAAGCTTCCCCCCACATCAAATGAAAGCCATCATAGTATGCTGAAGTTGTTTTAAGAAGGAGTAAGGTAGAGATATCAGTACTGTTTTGAATAGATAAAGGATCTTAGGCAGATTAGTCATTTTTATGAGGTTTATTCTACCCCACCAGGAAAAATACAAGTAACCCCACTTCTGAAGATCCAAGGCAATGGACTGAAGTAACGGTGGAAAATTTGAATCATAGACCAAGGAGGGGTTCGCCGGGAGACAGATCCCTAAGTACTTCAAAGTCGATGAGGCCACCTTAAAGGGCAGTGAATCAGCCATCGGCTGCCAGAAGGAACGGGGAACCGAGACATTAAGAAGCTCGGATTTCAAGATATTGGGTTTAAAGTTAGAGTACACTTCATACTTATGCAGTTCCACCGTAGTTGCTGGGATGGAAATGTTGGATTGGTAAGGGTCAGGATGAGATCATCCATGAAGAGGGCAAGCCTATGTTCTTTAGAACCCGTATGAATGCCAGAAATCTCATTAGAACATCAAATCCAGTTGGCCAGCACCTCCATGGTGAGAATAAGCAACGAGGCAGGGGGCAACCCTGCCTCGTGCCATTGCTCAAACTGAATGGGTTGGAAAGTATACCGTTGACCCGCACCCTAACTGTAGGCACCTTAAACAGGGCCCCCACCCATTCCAGGAACCTCGGACCTAGCCTGTGTGCGAAAGAGTCGCCATGATGAAGGGCCATGCCACCCTGTCAAACGCTTTCTTGGCGTCAATGGACAGAAAGCCAAGAGAATGATTGCTAGAGTGGGCCAAAGCCATAAGCTGAAGCAATTTGATGGTATTGTCACGTACCTCCCTGCCCCTCACGAATCCATTCTGATCCGGGTCTACCAATTGAGGAAGAAAGGTACCCAGCCTGGCGAATATTTTTGGATCTACATTTAAAAGAGAAATGGGTCTGTAGCTGGAGGCCAATTTGGGGTCTTTGCCCGCCTTCAGTAATACAACTATGTGGGCCTCCATCATTGCAGGATATCTGTCCACCGATGCCGAGAGTTCTCTAAATACTTTTGCCAAGATTGGCTGCAACTCAGGGAGAAACCTCCTATAGAACTGGAGAGGGAAACCATCTGGATTGGGCGCCCTGCCCCCCAGCATCTGCTTAATCGCTGTCACAATATATGAAACCTCAATCTCCACCTCTAGGGCATCAGCTTGAGCTGCTGAAAGTTTCGGGGTATTAGATGAGCGAATGTAGTCTGCTATATCAGAGAGAGACGGGGCATCCGTGCGAGACAAATTGTACAAATCTTGAAAGAAATCATGAAATATCTCTGCCGTTCTGGGGAAATCCCTCATAAGGGTGCCGAGGAGACTGAAGGCTTGTTCCGATTAAAAAAAAAAAAAAAAAAAAAATCACAAATGAAGGACCTAATCTCCTCACAGGAGACCTTGTCCCCTAAAAGAGCTGTCGGGAGTCTCCACTGACTCTCCCTAGGGAAAGAGATCTGGAGAGACAGAGACATCTCCACCAGAGGGTGATCCGACCAAGTGGTTGTGTGAATCAAGATAGAGGGGAGGAAATGCAGATGTGCTTGAGAAAGAATGATGTAATCAATACGTGAGTGTAACGGAAGCTAGGAATGGACCGCGTCACCTTCCGCCGTCGTTCCCAGGTCTCTCCTTCTCAACGCAAGATAAGCGCCGTCAGATGCACCGGTTGACGTATGGACGGTCACTGAAACAGACGCAGGATCACTGCTGCAGGGAAACACGGGCAGTAGAGAATGAAGCCTCTACTCCCAGGCTACGAAGAACAGGGAAAGTGTCGCAGGAACAAAGAGTAGCGGTTGCCAAGCCATTCAAGTACTCCGGTGCTCGAATTGAAGGTTCTACTGGAACTGGAAGAAGCAAGGCAGAGTCCACATCGCCACCTGACAGTCCACGAAGTTAGGTCGCAGGAAACTGGCAGCAGGCGGTCGACGATTCAGGATACTTGGCGCAGATGGGTATCAGAGTGGACACTTTAGACCATAAGCAATACAAGAGTCCAGTACTCCTTGTTCACTCCAAACATAACTCACTTTATTGACACAAACTACAGATATTTATATACAAATCTTTACTTTCAACTGATGGGTGAAACCAGATACAAAAGGGCATGATCCAATCATAATACATCAGAAACAGGCCAGCAACAGATGGTCTTAACAGATACAATGACTCAGACATGATTACATTTCAGATACAAAAGGGTTTGATCGAACAAAGACTTGAGGGGCATGAATGGATTAACACACAGCAGGGGGTCTCAGGACAGTTCTCAATACAAGGACTTGAGTGGCTACAATATACATTCCCTTCACAATGGCCAGGGGTTGAATAATTAAGCAGAAGGCTTTGGGCTGCAATACATATTGAAAGTAAATATGCCCAAAACACAAATAATTAACCCTTTGCAGGTCAGAAGAGTTTGCAGCACACAAGCCTTGAATTGCTCTTTCCTCTGGCACAGCTGCCTATCCACATAAGGCTAGCCAAAGTCTCTTAGTCCAGGATAAGGGCTTGAGAGATCGTATGCCCGGGCACAAAGGAGTGTCCAAGAGTGTCCAATATCCATAGTCCTTGGGCCCAGGGGTGAATAAATGCCATGCCCAGACAAGGCTCTAGTAACGGTGAGTGTGTCTCTGCAGAAGGTGAATAGAAAGTGTACTGTCGGGATATGGGGTTCTGGGAATGCCATGTATCTATGAGTGGAAATTCACTTACGGCCTTTGTTATGGTAGACAGTTGGGACCTGGGAATGTACGATGCCCCTGTCGAGCAATCCTGAGAAGGAGACAGTGGAGTATTCAAGTCGCCCCCTAAAATAACCAAATCCTCCCTAAATTCGGCTATCTTATCCAATGTGGACCAAAGAAAGGGTCTCTGACCCTGGTTCAGGGCATAAGTAGATGCTAGTGTAAGCTTAACATCTCCCACCTCTCCTTTGACAGCTACATACCTTATCTCCGTATCCGACAGCTGAGCCAGAAGGCGAAATGGCAGCCGGCTGTGCAACAAAATCCCCACCCCTCTCTTTTGGTCCTCCCCTGATCTGAAGAACTGCATGGGGTAAGCAGAGCTATGCAACGACCTGACGTCCCTAGAAGAGAAATGCATCTCCTGCAAGAAATAAACCTGAGCCTCCATTCTCACGCAGTCTTGCAGTAACCTGTGCCGCTTAATCTCTGAGTTCAGCCCTTTCACATTCATGGAGATGGCCTTAATGACAAACATGGCCAACAGCGTCAAGGTGCAGGCTAGCAAAATAAGTAAGATGTGAAGAACAGGTAGCAAAGACCAAACAGAACTCCTTGTAGTAACTAGGACTGGGGAAAGTCCGATATATTGAGTTAGCAGGTCAGGGGAAGGGACAGTGGAAGAAGGGTAATAGGAGAAGACAAGAGGAGAGTACAGGTACAGAACAGAGTAGAGTTGGTGAAAGGTCAATACAAAGAACTATCCAATGAATTATTTATGCAAAGAGCTGAGCTAAGAACAAGAGGTCATCCATTAAGACTTGAGGAAAGGCGCTTTCGACTAAAACACAGGCAGGGATTCTTTACAGTAAGGGCGGTAAGGCTATGGAATTCTTTGCCTCGGGATGTTGTGCTTGCAGATAATGTAACTGCATTCAAAAAAGCAATGGATGCCTATCTAGCACAGAACAATATTGACAGTTATGACAGATGGCTTCAAAGCAAATAGGATATTGAGCCGGGGAACTATTTGACACACACACACACACACATACACTGGAAATTGCTCCAGAGGGCTTTTTTGTTGCCTTCCTCTGGATCAACAGGAGTGTTATTGGCATGGGCTGGACTTGATGGACGCATGTCTTTTTTCAGCCTTATCTACTATGTTACTATGTTACTATGATCTAAAGGAAGTAAAATTGTAAAACTTTGACACGTGTCAAGTAACAGCTAACAATAAGCATAAACCGTATCAGGTACACTGTAAGCAAGAAATATCACGTTTAGCAAATAACGGTAACTAAAGGGGGAATTGTCAACCCAAGAGAGTATAAAAAAAAAAAAAAAAAAAAAAATTCTCAGCCCCTTAGACCCTTATGGGTCGGGGGAATGGGATCAGTCAGCAGAACCTCCTCCAGCGACAGCCACAAACCAGTTTGCGAGTCTTGAAGCTGAGGAACAGCCAGCCATCACTCCCCCGAGGCAAGGCTCTTTAACCCCCAAATTTATACTGAATACGTTGCAAGAAATAAAAAAATTAAACTTGCATGCAAGAACATTCAGTCAACACAGGTAACCATTACTAACAGTTGGCAGGTCATGCGAATAGCAGACCCGCAACCAATGAGGCCGGATAATCAGATGGGAAACAGTTCAGTCTGTGACCTGCAGGCTTCCCTGGAGACTGATCAGTCCTGCCCTTCCATAGTGGGGCCCCTACTCCAGGAGACTGCTCTCCATTGCGCTTCCTCTTTGGCTGAACACGCTGTCATGACTGCGGAGGAGGGGATTTGAGCCAGAGATTCTGTTTCTGCAGAACCAACGGGTCAGAGATCCGAGCGGGAGCAAAGTTCAGCTTTTTACAGAGACTCGCAGCATCCTCTGAGTTCCTCACTGTCGACGTTCCTCCTTCGTGAGTGACTATCAATGCAAACAGAAAGCCCCACCGATAACGTATATGATTTTCTCTTATAGGGATAGTAATACCTGAAAATAAGTTTATTTTATATTGTAGCCCTTAAAAAAACATGAAAAATGATATAAGTCTTATCTCCCAAACCTTTATGGTTTGGGAGATATTCAGAAGTAAAGTTTCCCCTGGAGTGATGTCATTGCTCCACCCTTCAGATTTGGAATCCGGTTGCCCTACCAGCAGTGCCTCTCCAGAAGTGCTGAGATCATGATTTTTAAAAAGAATTTCTTCATTGGAATGGTCTACAAAGTGTGCTTTCAAGCCAGGCACACTTTGTACACTGTTCCAATGAAGTAGTTCTTTTCAAAGATTGTGATCTCCGCACTGCTAAAGAGCTGCCGGTTGCTATGTGGACCGAATTCCAAATCTGTCCACTAGATGGCAGACTTGGCTGAAACAGCAAGGAAAAGTGAACTATACTATATTTTACATATGAATATCTCCCAAACCATAAAGGTTTGGGAAATAAGACTTATATCATCTTTCATGGTTTTTTAATGGCTACAATATAAAACAAACTTATTTTCAGGTATTACTATCCCTTTAAGGCTTAAGGTGTAAAGTTAACTGTGATAGGTCCTGATATAGCTGTATCGAAGCACCCTCATAAGTAAGATCTTGTTTACTCCGAGCTTCCCGCATAATGTAATCTTTTTGCTTAAAGGATAGCAGACAGCATATTAGATCCCTAGGGTGATCATTTTCCTGGGACCTCGGGTGGAGAGCCCTGTGAGCTTATTCCAGACATATCCAGTCCATCGGTACATGGATCAGGGAAGCAAATATCTTGTGCAGAACCCTGTGGAGATCACCCGGTCGGATCGATTCTGGGAGATTTCGGACCCTAATATTATTCCTGTGGCCTCTATTTTCGAGGTCATCAACCAGGGTTTTCAGCTGTTGGATCTCCTCGTCTTTAGACAGTGCCTGCTGTTTCAGATCCTGTCGGGTGGACAAGATGCATTCCGCCTGATCATCCAAATCCCTGTTGCCAATTTGTCGAAAGTCCCGGCTTATATCCGCCACATTAGCCCTTAAAGGGATAGTAATACTTTTTTTCTTTATTTCATTTTGTTGGCATTAAAAAAAACATGAAGAACGATATAAGTCTTATCTCTCAAACCTTTATGGTTTGAGAGATATTCACAAGCAATGTTTCCCCCTCCCGCCCCTTTTATCTAGTGTAAGCAATCTCTTCTCAGATGTGGAATGCAGTTCATAGACCAGACAGATAACAGCAAGGGACAATATTCTTCCTGTCAGAACAATGAAAGCCCTGCCCCCCTTGACAAGCTTTTCAGCTTTTTCCCTTATCTTAATTGAAGATTGTCCCTCTCTGCAGTCTACCTGGGCACCTCCCTTCTGCTCTGGCTGAGCAGTGTTACATCAGTAAAAGGGGCAGGAGGGCGATACTTTGTCATTGAATTACTCTTGAACTACAACTCTGACAGTATTGAAATAACACTCTCCAAAGTCCAAATACTATGATGATTAATTAGAGCTGCTTTTATTATGAAACATTACTATCCATTTAAGGCCTCTCTCAATCCCCTCGGCCTCCAGATCCGACCTTGAGGGCAAATGTTGTATGTCCGAAATTGTAAGGAAGCTAGACAACCATCTTTAGGACAAGCACCTCCACTCTGTCGTTCCAGCTTGGGGTCATCAGTCATCTTTCCCGCCGCCTCCATCTTGCCAGTCTGCGTCATTGGGAGTCAGGGTTGAGACAATAGCGTTTTTTCACGCAAATATGCAGTAATTTTAGCAGCTTTTTTGCGCCGACCAGTCATCTCACACAACACAGCTATGCCTGTGATGATATAGCGATGCATGAGGCACGATTAACTGTGCAGTGAGGGAAAAAGCAAAGCTTTGGGGCCAGAGCTCTTCAGTGTGCGTCCATACTCATTGGTGTCAGACCACGCCCCCCGTTTCCTACGAATTAGACCTTCCTATGGTCCTGTCTTTTTTTTCAGGATGGGGCTGATAAGGGTCTCAGCTTGAATTCTTTGAAGGTCCAGGCGTCTGTGCTCTATGTTTTCTTTCAGAGACGTCTTGCTATCCATCCAGATGTCAAGGTTTCCTTTCAGGGTGTTGCCCATGCTCGTCCTGCCTTTAAGAGCCCCCTTCTCAGTGGGATCTTAACTTGGTTTTGGGCATCCTTCAGCACCCCCCATTTGAGTCCTTGGCCACTATTCCTCTATGTCTTTTGACTTGGAAGATGGCTTTTCTCCTGGAGATAGTGTCTGTTTGCTGTGTTGCGGAGTTTCATACCTTGTCTTGCAGTCCGCCCTTTTTGGTGTTTCATAAGGACAAGGCGGTTCTTCTCACTTCTCCGGAATTTCTCTCTAAGGTGGTTTCTGACTTCCACATTAATCAGGAAATAGTGCCCTCTTTCTGTCCTGACCCTGCATCTGACAAGGAAAGGGATCTTCACTTTTGTTGGATGTGGTACAATGCCTTAAGTTCAGTGTGAACTGTAATAAGTCCATACGTCAGTCTGATGCGCTTTTCATCATTCCTGAGGGTCCCAGGTCAGGAAGACCTGCGTCCAAGGCTACCATCACTTCCTGGATTAAGTCTACTATTCAAAAGGCCTACGAACTGAGGAAGAAACCCATGCCATTTTGGGTCACGGCTCATTCCATCGGGTCTATTGGACCCTCTTGGGCCTACAAGAACCAGGTCTCAACTGTTCATTTGTGCAAGGTGGCTACCTGGTCATCTGTGTCTTCTTTTCTAAACACTACTGTGTTGATGTTCTGGCATCGGCCAATGCCCGCTTTGGTAGGAAGATCCTGGAGACTTTCTTGCCTGTCTAGGGTCTTCTTGAGTACTTTTAGTGCTCCTTAACTGTTGAGCCCAGTTGGCTTTAGTTCTGTGTGCTGTGTTACAGTTTCTGGTGTGTTATACTCCAGTTTTGTGTCCGTTGACAGTTTGTTCCTTATAGGGCTGCTTTATGATCTGTTTAGCTCATATGGGCTCTGGTGGCTTTGGGGACCTGCGCCTGGTCCTTGCCTTCATTCCCACCTCTGGGAAACTCAATGTTTGGACATCCCAAAGTTACCAGTAACCTATAATGGATGACAGTCCATATAGGTTACTGGTCTCCCACCCTATCAAGGGACCATGCTTGGTTCTCCTGTGCCAGAAGGTGAGAGTCCTTTTGGGTTCATGCTCGCAGGAGTCGTCTTTCCCCTTCTTGCTACCTAGTCATTAGCATTTCAAATCTTACTGGAGGGGATTGGCTGGGGACCAGCTAGGAGAGGAGGAAGGCTCCACCCTGCACTTCTTTTCAAGAATTGTTCCTGCCTATTTAAAGAGGTGGTCGCCTTCCCAAAGTCACCATATATGGACTAAGAGAAAAGGATTTAACATGTAAGACTAAAATCCTCTTTTCTCTGTTGTCCAGCTCGAGCATATGTTACTGACACTCTTTTTGATACAGTCAAGCTGTCAGCTAAAGTACCTGCCTTTTCTGTTATGGCAAGATGCACTTTTTGGCTCAAGATCCAGTCTGAGGACCTCTCAACTAAGAAGTCACTGATTTCTCTCCCTTTCCAGGGCAAGTCTCTTTCTGGACCTGAAATAAGACTACCAGGGGCAAGAGCACCCTGTTACCTCAGGTCCCCAAATGCCTTAACAGGTCAAGGAAGCAGCGTCTTTTTTTTTTTTTTTGTCCCCGCCAAACAGTTGCAAAGGCCAAATCCAAAAGTGTCTCAGGCCGGCACCCCGCTCCCCACCCCCAAGCCCAGGCTGCAGTGGCACTCCAAGCATGCCACTGCCAAACATAAGTCTGGCAAGTCTGCCTCCGCATGACTCGCAAAATCCTGGTCCGCAGTTGCCCGTGGGTGGGCGACTGCACCACTTTTCAAACACATGGGCAGAGTCCATCGTGTACCAGTGGGTTTTGCAAGTGGTTTCGGAAGGGTAGAGAATAGCATATCCCTTCCTCCCTACAGATTCTTCCAGTCTTCACTTGGTCCAGGACAAGTTGGGACTTTTCAACGAGGCGGTGCACGCTCTCTTGGACAAGGGAGTTCTTGTTCTAGTTCTTCCCTAAGAGAGTTTCAGGTTCTTATTCAAACCTGTTTGTAGTGGCCAAGAGGGACAGCGGCAGCCGTCCTATCTTGGACCTCAGTTGTTTTGTGTAGTCTGCCTGCTTCAAGATGGAGTCCTTGCCCTCTGTTATCACAGCTGTGCACCCAGGAGAATTCCTTGCTTCTTTTGA
This sequence comes from Rhinophrynus dorsalis, assembly GCA_037306005.1. Classification (NCBI taxonomy): domain Eukaryota; kingdom Metazoa; phylum Chordata; class Amphibia; order Anura; family Rhinophrynidae; genus Rhinophrynus; species Rhinophrynus dorsalis. The sequence continues at coordinate 178,823,498 of CM074720.1, read as the reverse complement.
TCTTCATGATGCTTACTTGCATGTCCCAATTCATTTGGATAGTCAGAAGTACCTCCGTCTTGCCTGTGAATCAGGGTACTACCAGTTAACCGCTCTGCCCTTTGGGCTTACCTCTGTTCCTCGGGTGTTTGCCAGAGTTCTGGGAGCCCTGATTGCCGTTATGTCACAGTTCCCAGAGTTGTTCAGGAGTCAGTATGGTATAGTAAAATGCAATTTATTAAACAACAATAAGGTAGCAAACAGAAGTAAGTAGCAGGTACAAGCAAAGGGTCACAGCCAGCAAGTGCTACTGCCGCGGAGGACCACTCTACGAGAGACTAGGCCAAAGCCACTGGTAGTCTGTGCTGGAACCAGGAGCAGGAGCTTTCACGGAACAGGAGCAGGAACACAGGATCTTGATCCGACGTAGCAAGAATACTGACTCACGCCTGCAGTCAGTATGGAGCATATCTCACTCACACCTGCAGTCAGTATAGGGGAACGTATACCTGACTCACGCCTGCAGTCAGTATCAGAGCTAGTCTGCCAGAGCCACAGGTCCACACCAGATTGGGTGTCTGCTAGGTACAGGGGACAAACGTAAGAGTAGTCAGACAGAGCTACAGGTCGGCACCAGAGAGGGTAGTCAGACAAGCCAGGTCATACACAGTTCAGGTAGTCAGCCAGAGCCACAGGACTGCACCAGATTGTTTGTCCACTATAAGAATAAGACAATAGAATAGTCAGACAGAGCCACAGGTCAGTACCAGATTGGATGGAAGACAAGCCAGGTCATACACAGTGCCCAAAGTAATAGAACTACTTTGATCATCAACGCAAGGGCAACTGAGTCAGGACTCAGACTGCCCTTTAAACCCCTCCTCAGGAAGTAGGTAGGAGGAACAGGCTCAGAGGAAGGAAGCAGGTAGGAGGAGACTACAGGAAGCATGGCATAAAACAGAGGCCTGCTTCACTCTGAAGCCTCACTCCTGCAGATGATGCATGGAATGGTGCTGAGTGTCGCTGAAAACAAGGTAAGCTGTGACAGTAACCCCCTCAAAGGCCCCCCATCCGTGGAGCCGGCTGGGGTTTGTCAGGAAATCGCTCATGAAATCTGAGCACTAAAACAGGAGCGTGAACATCGCCAGCTGGAACCCAGGAGCACTCCTCTGGACCGTATCCCTTCCAATGAATAAAGTACTGTAGGCACCCTTGAACCAGACGGGAGTCCAGAATTTTTTGAACTTTATACTCCTCGTGATCTGCACCTCTCACGGGAGCAGGACGGACAGGAGCAGAGGTATACCGGTTGCAGACCAAGGGCCAATTTGTTACAAGGAACCTGGAGGTGCAAGTTACAGGAAGAAAGCCACACTCTGTCTTCTACCTGGTAGGTAGGTGCCGGCAGTCGCCTACGGTCAGCCTGCCTTTTTTGTCTCTGCATGGAACCACGTAGGGTATGCTGTACCCGAACCCAAGAAGAATGGAGTGTCCTCAAGTGCTCGCCAAGAGCCGGAATCGCTTCTGCTTGGAAGGTCTCGGGAAGAACCGAGCGTTGGAACCCATAGTTGTCCAAGAATGGGTAACTCTGAGTAGACGAGTTAACAGCACAATTCCTGGCAAACTCTGCCCAAGGTAGTAGGGTATCGTGGTGGTCAGAGATATAGCAGCGGAAGAACTTTTCTAAGGCTTGGTTAGATCTTTCTGCCGCACCGTTAGATTGTGGGTGGTACGCGGAGGAGAATGCCAATTGAATTCCCATCTGAGCACAGAAACACCTCCAGAAGCAGGACACAAATTGGCTTCCTCTATCGGACACAATTACTTTGGGTATGCCATTGAGAAGGAAAACTTCCCTAGCAAAAACCATTGCCAATTCCTGCACGGATGGTAAGCCCTTAAGTGGCATGAAGTGAGCCATCCTTGAAAATTTGTCCACACTCATTAATATGACTGTAGAGCTCATGGAGCGAGGGAGGTCGACCATAAAATCGATAGATAGATGTGACCAGGGACGTTCCCTGCTGGCCACTGGCTGGAACAAGCCCATCGGCAGGTGACTAGGTGACTTATTTTGAGCACATGTTGTGAAGGCAGCACTATCAGACCGGAGACTAGGCCACCAGAATACTTTAGACAAGGACCAAATCAATTGGTCGCAACCAGTGTGGCCAGCAATTTTTGAGGCATGATAATTCTCCAACAGCTTAATGTGCAACTGCGCCAGAACGAAGCAATGGCCATTAGGTTTGTCAGCCGGTGCTGAAGCTTGAGCAGCCAAAATCTCTTCTCCCAGAGGAGAAGTAATACAGGTTTGTATGGTAGCAAAGGTACGATCAGCCGGAATTATCAGGGACGGTGGAACCTCTTCCCTGGAAGGCAAGCAAAATTGGCCAGACAATGCATCTTCCTTAACATTTTTCGAGCCAGGAAGATATGAGACCACAAAATTAAAACGTGAAGGGAACAGCGCCCATCTGGCCTGCCTGGAAGACCAGCGCTTGGCCTCGGAAAGATAAATGAGGTTCTCGTGGTCAGTCAAGATTAAGATAGTAGTCTTCGTGCCCCCCAATAGGTGCCTCCATTCTTTCAGGACCAGGACAATTGCCAGTAACTCTGTCCCCAATTTGATATACCATCTCAGCTTTGGATAGTTTTCTGGAGAACTATCCACAAGGGCTCAAGGCCTCCCCAGGAGCAGAACGTTGTGATAATAGGACGCCCACTCCAATCTCGCATGCATTCAGGGTAAAGGGAAGGGAGGGATTGGGATGCGCCAATATCGGGGCTGCAGCAAAAGCTGCCTTCAGTTTTTCAAAAGCCAAGATAGCTGTTTGGGACCATTCAGAGGTCATGGTCCCTTCAAGTCATGTCAGTCAGAGGTCTGACAATAGTAGAGAGGTTTTTTTATGAATTTTCTGTAATAATTCACGAATCCCAAAATTCTTTGGATCGCTTTGAGTCCCAGAGGACGAGGCCATTCCAGTACCGCAGACAACTTTTGAGGGTCCATGGCAAACCCGGAAGCGGAAATGACATACCCCAGAAACATTACTTGGGGCTTATGAAATTCACACTTCTTCAGCTTGCAGAACAAGTTGTTCTCACGTAATAGGCTCAAAACCTTGGATACATGAGAGCGATGGATTTGTAGCGTTGGAGAGTGAATGAGAATGTCATCCAAATAAACAACTACACAACTTTGTAGGAGTTCTCTTAAGACATAATAAATGAACTCCTGGAAGACAGCTGGGGCATTGCACAGACCGAAGGGCATAACCAAGTATTCATAGTGCCCACTCCGTGTATTAAAGGATGACTTCCACTCGTCCCCTTTTTTTATTCTCACCAAATTGTAAGTGGCTCTCAGATCAAGTTTTGCGAATATTTTAGACCCTTTGACACCGTCAAAGAGCTCAGTAATCAGAGGTACGGGGTAAGCATTCTTGTTTAAACTATGAAAGTCAATGCACGGACGTAGCTCTCCTTCCTTTTTCTTGACAGAAAAAAAAAATCCAGCCCCAGCGGGGGATATGGATGTACAAATGATGCCTCTGGCCAGTGTATCAGAAACATACTCTTCCATAACCTTATTCTCCTCAACAGACAAGGGATAGATACGACCCCTAGGAGGTGTAGTACCAGGCAACAATTCCAAAGAGCAGTCGTAAGGCCTATGTGGTGGTAACGACCCAGCCTTACTTTCACTAAAGACGTCTTTAAATGTGTCATACTCCTTCGGGAGGAGTGGAGCAATAGCGTGAGTGAGTCTTATAGGACATGACAGACAAGGCTTAGTACATTGAGGAGACCAAGCCACAGTGTCATCTGTGCCAGTCCATCCTGGGGTTATGTTTCTGTACCCAAGGAGACCCCAGAACGATGGCATAATGCGGAGGATCACCTGAAATTTAAGGGTTTTGGTGTGGGGCGGGGGGCGGGGGCCCACCCTCAGGGTTAGCATAGCAGTTTCATGGGTTATGTGCTGGAACCGAGACTAACTTATCTGCCCAATAAATGCAGGCCTTCAACATGGGCTTATCCGAAACATTCTCTGGGGAATGTGAAATGCCGCCAATGATTTGTCCCTGGTCTGGATGGTCTGGACAGGACTGCAACAAGTGTCCAGATCCTCCACAGTACAGACAAAGTCTCTCCCTCCTCCTGAAGGCCCTCTCCTCTTTCGAAAGCCGGGTAGCACCCGCTTGCCTGAGTTCAGTGCCCTCAGAGGCCAGTACAGGAGTTGTGGGAGGTGAGTCAGAAGGATGAGAGACAATCTACCCGGAGCCCTCCACTCTCCCCAATAATGGCATCAACTTGCGTGGGTTTGCAACCGTAAGGAACAAGCCCAGGAGACATGGGAGGCGAGGGAGGATAGGGTGGGCCAGTAGAACAAGAAGCCCATCTGCCTGAGGGCCTCCGCAGGCTCTCCCTAAACGAGGGTCTCTTCCTGTTTCTAGTGTCAATCAGGATACAAATCTAAATCAATTCATCCAAATCTTTAGGTAAATCGCGTGCTGTGATTTCATCCTTCAATGTGTCACACAGCCCTTGGGAAAAGGCGGCTATCGAGGTCTCATTATTCCAGCCTACTTCCACAGCCAGGGTGCAAAATTCAATAGAGTAGTCCACCACAGTACGTGCGCCCTGACAAATGATCATAAGGTTTTTTGAAGCCGAAGCCATGCGGCCTGGCCTATCAAAAATTTTCCTGAAGGAGTCCACAAACTCCGTAAAGTTGTACACAATGGGTTTGTCCATAGTGGGTTAGCCCAGGCCAATGCCCTACCAGTTAGGAGTGAAATCAGAAAGCCAACCTTACTGCGCTCAGAAGGGAAGGCATGCGTAACCATCTCAAAGTATATGCCGAGTTGATTGAGGAAACCACGGCAAGCATCTGGGTCCCCACCATACCGCTGTGGGAGCTGAGCAGAACATGACAACCCCCTGATCATGCCTGCATCAGAAGAGGTTTGAGCCACTGGTGCCTGGGAGGGAGCGGGGGTGGACACCACTTGTGGATTAGTGCGTTCAAGTTGCGTGGTGCGTTGCAACAACGTTTGTATGGCAAAAGACAATTGTACAATACGTTGATCCAATGCCTCCATCCTCTACAGGATGCTTTGAAGAACTGCATTACTATCACTGTCTGAATTAATGGCCCTTGCATACTGTTGCTGTTCCCCAGAGATGTTCAGGAGTCAGTACAGTATAGTAAAATGCAATTTATTAAACAACAATAAGGTAGTAAATAGCAGGTATAAGCAAAGGGTCAGAGCCAGCAAGTGTTACTACCAGAAATAGTAAACTGCCGCGGAGGACCACTCTACTAGAGACTAGGCTGAAGCCACTGATAGTCTCTGCTGGAACCAGGGCAGAAACTGGCACGGAACAGGAGCAGGAACACAGGATCTTGATCTGACGTAGCAAGAATACTGACTCACGCCTGCAGTCAGTATGGAGCGCATCTCTGACTCATGCCTGCAGTCAATATAGGGAAACGTATACCTGACTCACATCTGCAGTCAGTATCAGAGCTAGTCTGCCAGAGCCCCAGGTCCTCACCAGATTGTGTGTCTTCTAGGTACAGGGGCCATACGTAAGAATAGTCAGACAGAGCCCCAGGTCGGCACCAGATTGTTTGTCCACTATAAGGATAAGACAAAAGAATAGTCAGACAGAGCCACAGGTCAGTAGCAAGTCAGTTTACAGCAGGGAGATCTTGTCAAACTAACCTCATAGATTTTTTTCACTGGGTAACTAAAATAATAGACCAAGGGGGAGCAGCAGATATAGCTTATCTAGACTTCAGTAAAGCGTTTGACACTGTGCCTCATAGAAGACTCGTAAATAAACTGAAGTGTTTGGGTCTGGATTCAAAAATAGTTAAATGCATAAGGCAATGGCTGAGTGACAGGAATCAAAGGGTGGTAATCAATGGAGAATATTCGGATGAAAGGAGTGTTACAAGTGGAGTACCTCAGGGATCTGTACTGGGACCCATTCTTTTTAATATTTTTATTATTGATATTGCAAATGGTCTTTAGGGTAAGGTATGCCTTTTTGCAGATGATACCAAGATCTGCAATAGGGTAGACATTCCAGGGGGAATAAGACAAATGACAAATTAGGTAGATAAATTAGAAGAATGGTCAAGAGTGTGGCAGATGCAGTTTAACATTAATAAATGTAAAATAATGCACTTGGGACAAAAATCCAAAGGAAAAATATACTATTAAGGGTACAGTACTGTCAGAGACAACAGAGGAAAGGGATTTGGGAGTAATTATCTCAAATGACTTAAAGGTAGGCAGGCAATGTAATAAAGCGGTGGGGAATGCAAGCAGGGTACTGGGTTGTATAGCTAGGAGCATTAGTAGCAGAAAAAGGGAAGTGGTCATGCCACTCTACAGATCTCTAGTTAGACCTCACCTAGAGTATTGTGTAAGGTACTGGAGACCCCATCTTCAGAAGGATATAGATACTCTAGAGAAAATTCAAAGAAGGGCTACTAAAATGGTGACTGGTTTACAGGAAAAGAAATATCAGGATAGACTAAAGGATCTGAACATGTATAGCTTGGAGGAGAGAAGAGAGAGAGGGGATGTGATTGAAACATTCAAATACATGAAGGGATTCAACAAAGTGCAGGATGGCAGTATATTTTAAAGGAGTAAAAATGTTAGGACAAGAGGCCATAGTCTAAAAATAGAGGGACACAGATTTAGATGTAATGTAAGAAAGTTTTACTTCACTGAGAAGGTAGTAGATACATGGAATAGCCTACCAGCAGAACTGGTAGAAGTTAATACAGTGAAATAATTTAAGCATTCATGGAATAGGCATAAGGCTGTCCTTAACTTAAGAAAAGTCCAAGGACCAAAAAAAGTTTGAGGTTTTTACTGAAGGAAAATTGGCAGACTAGATGGGCCGAAATGGTTCTTATCAGCAGTCAAATTCTATGTTTCTATGTACCAGATTGGATGGAAGACAAGCCAGGTCATACACATAGCCCAAGGTAATAGAACTGCTTTGAACAACAATGCAGGGGCAACTGAGTAAGAACTCAGACTGCCCTTTAAACCCCTCCTCAGGAAGTAGGTAGGAGGAGCAGGCTCAGAGGAAGGAAGCATGACCAGAACTGTGCTCAGATTCTCCTAAACATGGCAGTCTGCTCTGGTTCACTCTCAAGACTTCCTCTGACTCAGGTTTGATACATGTCAGGGTAAGGTTTTTCTGATGGAGGGCTGCATTCAGCAGATCATTTCATCTGTCCCAAGCTCTAAATGGCCCTAGGCTCCAGTCCGCAAGTTCATGACTCCAAGCTCCAGAGATTCACCATCTGATCTTGGCTTGGGAACCTGATTCTCTTGGATCAGAGGGTATCCCTTCCCTCAAAAGTCAGACAGGATCTGCAATGGTGGTTAAACAGGACCAACCTAGCGCACAGGAGACCTTTTGTGATCCCAGAATGGATCTTTGTCACAACAGATTCCAGCCTCCGGGGCTGGAGTTCAGTCCTGGGTCACCTGGGGATTCAGGGAAGGCGGACCTCGGAGGAGTCCCTTCAGTCCATCAATGTTTTGGAGCTCAGGGCAATTCGGCACATGCTTGTGTACTGGTCTCTTCAGCTGAGGGGTCATGCAGTACGTGTCCAGTTGGACAACTCCACAGTGGTGGCATACATCAACAGGCAAGGAGGCATAAAAATCGCTCCTGCTTGGTCACATGTCAAGTCTATTTTGGCTTAGGCAGAAGATCTTGTACCGGCTATCTCCACTGTGCACATTCCAGGTGTAGACAAAGTCTTGGCAGACTTCCTCAGATGCCAAATGGTAGATTCCAGAGAGTGGGAGCTCCATCAAGATGTTTTCAAGCTTTTGGTGCAGTGGTAGGGTCTTCTTCAGATAGACCTGATGGCCACCAGGTACAACAGGAAGGTTCTAGTGTTTTGTTCCCATTGGGGGGGATCTTCTGGCCTTTGCCATGGACGCCTTGTCGATTCCATGGTGCTTACATCTTCCCTCCAATTCCTTAGGTGGGCTTTGGGAGATTCTGATGGACAGTCCAGCGGTGGTCATACTTACTTTCTATTGGACCATATATGTCTATCCCGCTGTATGGCACTATACCCCAACAGGATATAAGAAGGTGCCACACGCTAGAAAATATTAATAAATAACAAGACCTGTATACACATTCAAGTCTTATTCCTTACTTATAGAGACACAAGTCCTATGATTTCCAGAGGATTTTTCGCTGCTGTTGAATGGAGGCGGGGACCCTCCAAACCACCAACACTGCAACAAGGAACAAGAAAAAAAACAGCGCAGAAGAAATTCCTTTAAGTGTAGTATCTTATGAACTGGATAACAGTCACCACGTGCTCCACAAGAAATGCACTCACTTGTTTGAGAGGTTCAGACTGCCTCTCAGTATATAAGCATCCCTGGTACAAAACCCCAGGACGGTTACTCCTCTCTGTCAGTGGGTCTCCCTTTTTACTTGGTATGGCTCCTCCACTGGATACATTCAAGTTCTCTGCAGTGGGTCTTTTCTTTTCAGCCTTTATTTTAGGGATCTCTCCTCTTGACAGTATACTGGATCACTGTAGTGACCTCTTCTTATTATAATGAAAACATTTTATTGAAGAAGTGCATTTGGGCACAGGTATTATTTGGTGTATATATAAAGGTTTATTCCAGTATTCAAAAAATATATATAACAAAAAATAAATAACTAAAATTATATTAAAAAGCAATTCCTCTTCTTTCTACAGTAAGAATGTATAAAACTACTCTAAAATAACACTCTACACGTTTCGTGAACTTTTCACTTCCTCAGGTGCATTTAGCAAATGGTCCTCATCTGCCTTACATCCAATATTTATGCCAGAGTTAATCCCCTCACCTTTCAGAGTTCGCTCCATTCAGGGTTTTTCTGAAGCATTCTTACTCACCGGAAAGTTACCATCCCACTCTAGACACGTCATGCGGTTCATTTGTGAAGCGAAGTTTAGCATGCAACCACCGTGCTTACCATAGATGGATTATTGGACTCTATTGTCCGTGCGTTCCTCTCCTGGGGTTTTTCGTGTCACTGAGATTATTAAGCCCTTAACGACCCTTGATGGTCATCTGACCGAACGACCCATGACGTACTATGACCGTCATGGAGTTCCGGGCTCCCTCTGCGGCTGCACGCCGTTTGGGGAGTCCGGAACCGGGAAAAAAAAAAAAAAAATGCTCCGCAGTCCTTAACTCAAGTCGCAGTGCAGATCGTCCGTTCGTTAAGGGGTTAAAGAATAAGCTGTATTTAGCTTTACTCTGTTTTCTTATGCACTATTCATATTTCTATAAACTAATGTTTTCTTGATTTTTTTTTTTTTTTTTTTTTTTTTTTTTTTTTTTGAGGGATAAATTTTAATGTAACTATTCTATATATTAATTTCCTTTTTCTGTGTCATTTGTGTTTTATTGGACTATGGTGTGTATTTTTATTAAAAAAAAACTTTGTGCTCATTAATTTTCTTAAATAAAATGTTATATTTTCCTACTATTTATTTTATTGTGTTTTTTCTTTTATTTTATATAGGTGTATTATCCCCTAATTTCTTTAACCCAAAATATTGTTTTTATATGTATTTTTATTTTTTATATTTTGTATTTTTATATTTTATTATTTTTTTTATTTATTTTTTGCACACCAAAATGTTTAATTTTCAATTCATCTCTCATTCATCTCATTCATCCCCATCCTCTCTTACCTGTCCCATTTTATGACACAAATCCCAAGTCGATATCCTAATTTAGACCTTCTTCCTCCATTGTACCCAGTGTATAAATCCAATATGCCTCTCTTTGGCAGAGGCTTTCATATCTACTGGGTTTATCACTGGGCACATGTTCCACACCCATAACTTGAAATGAGTTTTGACCACCTTTTTGGCATGATAAAAATAACTGGGAATGCCATGATCTCTTATGCCTTCTGCTATTTTTCTTCTATGTTCCCCTATCCTTGTTCTTAAATTCCTGATGGTCCTCCCAACATATTTCACTCCACAACCAGATAGATTACATATTTAGTTTAACAACTTGAGTTTTCACCTTATATCTATTTTTTAATTTCTACATCATTGAATTCTTTTGCTCCCGGTGTCACATACACACAGTTTTCACATCTTTTTCTTTTACATTGGAAATTCCCAGTGGTTTTGTTAAATTCTCCTGAGGAAGTGACAGAAGTTCACGAAACGCATAGAGCATTATTTTGGAGTAGTTTTATACATTCTTTCTGTATAAAGAAGATACATTTCTTATTAATATAATTTTAGTTATTTATTTTCTGTTATATATATTTTTTGAAAACTGGAATAAACCTTTATATATACCAAATAGTACCTGTGCCCAAATGCATTTCTCCAATAAGATGTTTTCATTATCATAAGAAGAGGTCACTACAGTGATCCAGTATACTGTTAAGAGAAGAGATTCCTAAAATAAAGGCTGAAAAGAAAAGACCCACTGCAGAAAACTTGAACGTATCCAGTGGAGGAGCCATACCAAGTAAAGAGTGAGACCCACTGACAGAGAGGAGTAACCATCCTGGGGTTTTGTACCAGGGATGCTTATATACTGAGAGGCAGCTCGAACCTCTCAAACAAGTGAGTGCATTTCATGTGGAGCACGTGGTGAAGCTGAAGGTTATCCAGTTCATAAGATACTACGCTTAGAGGAATTTCTTCTGCACCGTTTTTTTCTTACTGCTATTGGACCAGAAGAGCATGGTTCCCAGAGTTGGTTTGCCTCTGCATTTGGGATCAGTTTCCACTGCCACTCAGACCTGATCTACTTCTTCAGGTGTACCTCTGGAAGGAGGACGTGGAGCGGTTGACTTTGACAGGATGGCTGTTGAAGCCTTCATCCTGAGGAGAAAACATTTCTCCCCTGATCCAGGCTAGGAAGCCTGTTTCTTCTAAGGCCTACCACAGGGTTTGGTCCATTTTTCATTCTTGTTATGTTGACCGGGATAAACTTCACAGGAGTTTTACCTTACGTTAGTCATGACCTTTTTTGCAGGATAGTGTGAATAAAGGGCTCAGTCTTAGCTCCTTCAAGGTTCAGGTTTCGTCTCTCTCTATACTTTTCCAGAGATGCATTGCCATCTTGCCAGATGTCAAGGTATTCTTTCAGGGGGTTGTCATGCTTTGCCTGCCTACAAGGCTCCCACACGCTGGCGGGACCTTAATCTGGTTTTGAATGTATTTGCAGCGACATCCCTTTGAGCCCCTCGCTACCATTCCTCTACATCTTATGGCTGTAGTCTCTGTGCGCAGAGCTGCTGAGTTGCCGGCTTTGTCTTGCAAACTGCCTTTCCTAGTGTTTCACAAGGACAAGGCTGTTCTTTGTACCTCCCAGGAATTTCTTCCTAAGGTGATTTGAGTTCCACATCAATTGGGAGATTGTTGTGCCTTCATTTTGTTCTGACCCTAGGGGCTAGATGTAAAGGCTCCCGCTAAACCAGCCGCTAAGTGAAAAAGGCACATCGCTCGCAAATAATACATGAGTTACGGCAGATTCAATAGGTACTCAACGAGAATAGCTATCGAGCGCAGGCACACACAAAACACGTAACACAAAACCCGTTGTTGCTCATGTTAATGCACAACGGGCGGCCAAATCACACGATAACATCGCTCAAAACAACATGTAATATAACGGCTGCCGTTGTCTAGGTTTGATTGATGCAAAAACAAATTCAAACACACAGCCAGTCACAAAGCCCCAATGTATCAAAAAACTTCAAATACACCTATATATATACCCAAAAATAACTGTCACACACTGTCTGTTATCGAGTTCTTCAGAGCCAGATATCAGGACCCAGGAGCGGAGGATAGTGATTAGAGAGAGGGAGACAGGAGCATTCATTGGAGGTAGAGGAGTTTTGGAGTTTGTAGAGAGGAAAGCATTGCACATAATACGACACATAGCACACCTTTGCATATATTACATACACACATACAAACACATACATACACATAGTCCTTTTATTTTATAACACCTTACACATTTTACATTTTATTTTGTCAGTGTGAATCTGTGAGTGAAAGTGTGTGACAGAGAGTGAGTGGATCGAGTGTGTCTGTGAGGGCCTGTGGGAGTGCCTGGGTGTGAGTGAGTGAGTGATGGGCAGGAGAGGAGGACAGGAGAGAGGGATGGGGAGAGTAGTGGAGGAGGAGGAGGAAGGTCAGGAGGGTATCCCTCAGCAGAGCAGGGCTGGGAGAGGGAGATCCACAGGGCGGAGGGGGACCCGGACAATGAGAGCAGGCACACGCAGGACAGGGACAGAACCTGCAGTGGGACGAGGGGTGGTTGCTGGGGAGCAACACACGCAGTCAGGGTCAGACCAGGTAGGGCACTCTGGCTCTGAATCCTCCCATGCCGGAGCTGATGAGGGCAGGATCAGGGATCCGAGATATACTGAGGAGGAGAACACAGCTCTCGTAGAAGCTGTCCTGGAGAGGCAGAGTGTTCTCCACCCGACGGCGAAGGTCCCTGGCCTGTCAGAGAGGAGGAAGTCAGCCTGGAACCAGATCTGCAACCGGGTGAACGCGGTGGCTACATGCAGGCGGGACGTGGAGTCTGTGAAGAAGAGATGGGACGACTGCCGGAGGGTGGTCAAGAACAAGCTGTCTGACATGGCCAAGCAAGCCCGATCTGTCCCCATCACTTTCTGCGGCTGGGAGGAGATGGTGCGGCAGACCATGTCCCCGACCCTGATCGAGGGGGTCGTTGGAGGAGCTGACACTGGGGATGAGAGGAGCCTCCACACTACCGGTAAGTGCAACACTACAGAACAACACACTACATCAACCAACACCAGCTGCACACACAGTCACGCCTCAACACATGCCCATCACTCATCCATACAACTGCACCAACACAGCACCCTGAGGGTTAAAAACAGGACACAACACCAGGACAAATGGCAAGGTCCAACTTGGGACAAACCTGTCAAAGTCCTAGTTAACCCTCCTGTTGCTGTGCTCATCGCACACAATACACAAACCATTATGTTCAAAATGTCGTCTGTCATATATCATCACTGTTCACACACAGTGTTCACCCATGTCCCCACAGGGAAGGCAGCACCTAAACCCTTGAGTGCTAGAGGGATCATCAAGATCAACAAGTCAATAGGCCAACGATCACATGCTACACAGGGGACATTCACTAAGCGGTGACAAAGAGATGGTGGACACAAAGTAACCCTCACACACCCTCACTTCACCAGTACCAGTGTTAGTCTATGGAGAATATGCCAAGACAAGAATCAAATTCATAGGGTTCCATTGTACAGACTCCATGGAAAACACTGGAAATGGGGAAAGGAGATCACTGGAGAAGTCACCATCATGTTCACTTCATCAGTTCAACATCACCGCTTACTGAATCACAAAAAGGGTGCATCAGGTCACACATCACAGTGTCCCAGAGAATAACTGGTTGTATGTGCAACACATGGGCCGAAAACTATTCCACAGAATTAAAGGTGGATGAAGTAGGCCTTGGTGTTGTGGCTGCAATCATTTACTCTAACTTGAAATTACATATCCCACATCTGATTCCCACAAGGATCCACAGGGGTGCTGATGCCATGGATGGATGGTACACCAGCCGCTGTTTACAGGATACACATGGGAAACAAATAGCAAACATTGTGCCATGGTCACAAACAGGCCATGACTGACTGATATCTAGGATTGAGTACGGTTGCCTCACACAGAAGGATGGATGGGCTCATACACAGAGAAAAACAGGCCTCAATCAAAGATATCCCTCACTACTGGCTGGATTGTTGCCCTTAGGATTTAAATGTTTCTAAATATGTCCCAACACGATGTGAACACAGAGATCAGTTCACTGGATGTGATTGCCTTACTGGCCAGATATGTGCCCCCATCACAAATCAACCTACATTGCTACCATCCAAATACACATACATAGTATAACACACTCTACGTAGATGGGATATATGAGGTATGTTCATATCCATCATATCAATCCAATGTATTGTTGGATGGGTGCACAAATATAGCCAGTAAGGCAATCACACCTACTGAACTGCTCTCTGGCTTCACATCTTGGAAGGATATTACTGTATCCATATGAAGGGTACATATCCACATACATATATGACCATTCATACTTGTGTGTGACTGTAATGGGATAGCTATGGGTAATGTCATCATGATGTCATATCATTGCCATCGTTAAAAGATGTGTCTCGATCTAAGTCCCATCCCTCCAACACTCATGGTTATACAGATATTGCTCTATGTGACAGGTGGCGATATCTGTCATTTGACCACACGGAGGCTCTTCAGCAGAGCCAAAGTCGCAACATTTCAAGATAAATACCTCTTTGGAATGGTCCACAGAGTGTGCTTACAAACCATGCACACTCTTTACACCATTCAAATTAAGTATTGTTCTCTAAATGAGGCGATTTTGGCTCTGCTGAAAAGCCCTCGTGTGGAAAAATGACTGAAATCTACATCTGTCACATAGAACAATATCTGAACAACCATGAGGGTAGGAGGGATAGGACTAACATTGAACAACATCTGTTTTCACAATGTCTACAATCTGACATCAAGGTGGACTTAACCTTTGCCATCCCCCTGGAGGGATAGCCATCCCTACAAGTTGTGAAGACAAATATATGTTGTTGGATTCCCCCCCCCCCCCCCCCCGAGTTAGACAATGGTATTCCTACTGCTGAAAGGTGTGTTGATTCAAAAGGTATCACAGCTCAGACATGGATATGTCAGGGGTAATATCCCAGTGGCCTGAAATTGTACAGTGGTGCTGTTACTACACAATCATGTGGACAGCTCTGGTACAGGGACCAGATATCTACATGGAAGGGTGTTGCAACAGCCCCACTGTACTATTTCGGGCCACTGTGATATTGCACCTCAAAATTAAACCTTCACCCGTAATAACTCAAACAACACCTTTCAGCAGTGGGAGTACCCTTGTTTACCCAAGGGATTAACCCAAACACGTATATATTTCTTCACCACATATCAAAGTATAACTGTCTCCACAAACATATGGCTAAGGTCACTAATCACAACATCTTATTTCTCCACACAGCTTACATCCTCAAGCACAGCGGGAGCCAGTGGAGGAGGCAATGTCACCCCCCAGTGAGGAGTACACAGAGGAGGGGACCAGCTGGAGGTCACCTTACCCACCATCCCCTCCAACACAGGCTGCACCACCACCTACTGCACCCCTTCAAGCTGGACCACCACCTTCTTCACCCTTACAAGCTGGACCACCACAGTCTGCACCCTTACAAGCTGGACCACAGCATGCCCCAAGGTATGATCCGAGGTGGGGTCCCAGCATCTATCAGTGGCCACCATATGACCCTTGGCCACTGAACTACCCACACCTGGGCCTGATTGGTGAGCCCCAGCGCCCCCTACCCAGGGACATTTTCACACCTCCACCAGCACACACATCATTGGGCAGCTCAGGATCACTTGATGTGGTGGGCATATGCCCATCATCTGCACCAGCCACTCCAACAGCTGTCACAGCAACCACAGCACCTCCAGCAGCAGCAGAGGAAACAGCACCTCCAGCAGCAGCAGAGGAAAGAGCATCTCCAGCAGCAGCAGAGGAAAGAGCATCTCCAGCAGCAGCAGAGGAAAGAGCATCTCCAGCAGCAGCAGAGGAAACAGCACCCTCAGCAGCAGAGGAAACAGCACCCTCAGCAGCAGAGGAAACAGCACCCTCGGCAGTAGAGGAAACAGCACCCTCGGCAGCAGAAGAATCAGCACCCTCAGCAGCAGACAAAACAGCAGCACCAGGGACACCAGGCACTTCCACCTCCAGCACTGCACGCCTCACAGGGATGGAGGCGGAGTGTATGGCCCTTCAGAGGAGACTACTCCGGTCGAGCAGGAGTACTGACAGCAACACAACCAGGAGCAGGAGGCAATCCAGGAGGAACATTGCCCAATTGGAGTCCAGAATCCAAGCCCTGGAGTCGGAGGTGGCCAGGGGGAACACACTACTCCACCAGCTCTGGACTGCTCTCATGGACATGTTGACACAGGTCCTTGTGGAGTTGAGGGAGATAAACCACAGGGAGAACCTGAGAATGGAGAGGGAGAACTTGCATTCCACTGAGGGGTCTACTGCAACCACCACTCCCTCCAGTGTTAACCCTGAAGCCACACCTAGGGGGCAGAGTGTTACCAGGAGATCAACAAGGGCATCCACCTCTGGCACCCAGGCTAAGGCCTCCCACCCAAAAAGGAAAAAATGAAAGGCCCAACCTGTTAACTTTCCCCTAAATAAAGAAACCTTTTGTTTGGATTCCTGTCTGATCTGTTCTGTCTTCAATTATGGATTGGGTGTCAGGGTTGTCTCTAGTGCATTGCCATACAATGCAGTGAACCTCTGCCTGGGTGAAATGTTTGTGAGATGCTACAACATGGGTTCACACACACACACACCGTTGTACAAATTCAACTGGAAATACATCCCTGGAGCCACCACTGTGTTATATGGCGATGTTGTTTGTTGAATTTGAACAACAAAACATACCCCTTAGCACAACAAATGGTACAACATTGAACATTCGTCTGCATCATATGTTGTGTTTAACCCTTTGAGTGCCAGAGTGGTAGGCAACGCATTGCAAAGAAATGCGTTGGGGACCACTCTGGCACTCAGTGGGTTAATGGGATAACCAGACAAACAGCTATGTGACTTAGCGGGGACATAAAAAGCAGGACAGATAAATGGGACATGTATCAATATTGTCTTGGATTCAAACACTCATTGTGCAACTGACTTACTGGGGAAGCCAATGTTTTTAACCTAGGATTTCAATGTGTAGCACACACATTGATATCCTGGGGTGAGCATTGGGGTCTCCAGTAAGTTAAGTTGCTGTTTCCCTAAGGGTGTAACACACTTCACCAGTGATAACACATGTCCACTTAGTCTGGTTGTTCATTGATATAGCTCATGTCCTGAGATATGTCAAAGTGGAGCAAAATCTCAGAACATTGATTATACTGAGCAACACAGATACTGTGGACAGGTATTCACTGTGGAAGTATGTCCCCTGTATCACCTCTTTATCACTCCCACAACACATTAGCGTGTCACTGCCACCATCATCTGTTTGCATGGATACATCACAGAGTCCACTCACTGGCAAACAAGTGGTGTACTCCTGTGATGTGGGTGATGCCTTTCCATGTATGGGGGATACTCTATCTTGGGTGTGCTTACGCAGTGACAAATGTGTCATCAAATATATCCTCATACAGACACAGGTAGAATGGTGATGGTTCATCTTTATTGTGTCTCAAAGTACATTAGAACGTACATGTGTTTTCTGTGTGTATTGCCTATATGCATTGAACACTTGTATGAGAACACTAAATGTACTTTGAAACTAAATCGTACTACTTTACTAACACTGCTGCCCTGCTCATGTGTTGTCCACAAGGTTTGACAACTCTGTAGCTGAGCATCCTACCTGTACAGGTTGTAACACTCGAGAATTTGTGTTTTCTGTATCTATATGAGAATGTTAAAGTAGAGGTTTGTGTGAACCTCAGGTCAAACATTGCATCACCAACAACATCACCAGAAACAGCATGGGGTGATCTTCATGAAGGTGTTGTCAAGACATCAATCCAGTCACATGGAAGATCTTCAGTTCAAGGATGGATCGTGTTATGGATGCTTGTGGGACAAGAGGACAGGATTTGGAGCAGCCTGAACTAATCATCAAGCAACAACAATTTCGACTTTTTAATCCCCTCAATTTTCACAATTACAGGTGAGTACACAAACCATTGCTTGACAATGTGTTTTGTACTCATCTGTAACCAATTCTGTGGAAAACTAAGGACATGTGCACCAGCCCTATGGATATGTGCCCCTGACATGTATACACACATTAACAAGTGTTCTGAGAGCTCCATGGAAGTAATGACATTGTGCTGCCACTGTGAAAGTGACAGTGGCAGCCCAATGTCATTTGTTCCCTGGAACTATTAGGACATATTTATTGATGTGTGTATTCATGTCGGGGGCATATATGTCTGCACACTCACAGGTCAGCATGGAGTCCCTGGTAATCTGATCTACGTTTCATGACCTCTACGTTGTGTGACAATACCACTGTACATCCACCCCTCTGCTGCTCTTCTCAGCTCTAGCACAGTACAGGTCCCATATTGAGTCCAATGGCCCTTTAACCCCTGATGTGCCAGAGTATTATCCAGTGCATAGCGTTGTATAATACTCTTTCACTACTGGGCTAGCATGGTTGCTCAGGCTATGATCATGGCATATCCAGTTAGTTGCTGTCAGTCAAGCCCTGTAAGGTGATGAACATGGGTTATATGTTGTACCTTGTTTTTCCTGGGGGTGTGCGTGATATCCTTGGGGTCTGTATGTCAATGTGGAGAGTGGAATGGAGGATAGTTTTTGAATCTACACACACAATTTGACACGTCCATGGTATGGTTGATGTTTGGGGCCATGCTGCTGCCATTGCAGTGCTGCGTCAATGTTCCTGTGGGGTGAGACAGAACATAATGTGCAGTGTGGTTAGTGTCACAGGACTGACGGGGGACTTGCATGGATTTTTTGCATGCCTGTGTTATGCTCAGAAGTGAAGTGTTCCGTGATGAGTGTCTCTGATCTGTGCCCCTCTCAAGGTCTCCTCCACATGCCCGATGTCCATGGCCACTTCATGTATGGGGGGGTCCTGGATGTGATCCAGCAGCCTGGTGTCCACTGTGATGTTGTACAGTATTGCGCACGCCACAATTATGTCGCACACCTTAGCAGGTGCATACTGCAATGCTCCCCCAGAGTGGTCCAGACATCTGAATCTTGACTTGAGGAGGCCAAAGGTCCGCTCATTGGCATTCCTCGTTCTGGCATGAACCTGGTTGTACCTTTCCTGGGCATGTGTTTGGGGATTGGCCACAGGGGTCAGTAGCCAGGACTTGAATCCATAGCCAGCATCACCTGTGTAAGGTGAGTGACATGGTGAGACAGGGAGCACATGTTGTGTGAATGATGTTTTGTGTGGTGGACGTACTAGCTGTGGGTCAGGTGCATGCTGAGAAGCGTTGTGTGTATGCCTGTGTATGTGGTGTGATTTTTATATTGTGAACTCACCCAAAAGCCATCCCCCTGTAAAAGTTCCATTCTCAAAATTTCTGTGGACTGAGGAGTTTTGTAGAATGAATGAATCATGTGAGCTGCCAGGATACTTTGCACAGACATTCATGATCCTCATGTTGTTGTCACACACCATCTGCACGTTGATGGAGTGGTAGTTCTTCCTGTTGATGAATAGCTGTGCGTCATGTGCTGGGGCTTTAATACGGACATGGGTGCAATCTATAGCACCCATGACCCTGGGCATGCCTCCCCTTGCATAAAAGGCCTGCTTGACGTGTATCCAGTCCATGTCGTTGGTGGGAAAATGTATATAGGTACTGGCCTTGCTTTTGAGGGCTGGCAGGACCTGGGCCAGCACCCAGGAGAATGTGGCCTGTGACATGCCAGATGCGTAACCCTCAGTGGACTGGAAGGCCCCACTTGCCATGAAGTATATGGCACACAGTAGTTTCTGCAGGCCAGTTAGGGCATGGTTGTGGATGTAGATGGGATCCACCTGATCTTTGATGACCTCATACAGGCCAGTGATGCTGTCAGGCCTCAACCTGTAGCAATCAATGACCTCATCATCAGTCATTCCAAAGAGGGTGACCCTTGGGTGGTATACCCTGAGCCTTGGTGGTCGTCTATACATCCTCTGCTGCTGTGGAGCATCCTGTTGCTGCAGCTGTGCATCTGTAGGCAGGTGCTGTCCTCCAGGTGGGGATGGACTCCTGTGTGGCTGCTGAGCCAGAGCATCCTCACTTGCAACAAGTGAAGGCTGTTGATCAGGTGTGCCTGGAGGTTGCTGATGTTCCCTAGCTCTCTCCCTTGCACGCCTTCTCCGCAGTCTTCGCAACAATATGTAACCCAACATACTGATTGCGCTCTCTATATCTCTCTCTATCTATCTCTCTCTCTCCCTCCCTGAGTGGAAAACAAGCCACAAGTTAGTGTGTTGAGTTGTCCCTTTAAATACTTGATAGGGCGTTGTGTAGGTGTGGTGATGATGTGAGTGCTGACCAATGGAGAGTTGTTTTAGTCCAGGTAAGTGTTTGCAGGTGTGTGTGTGTTTTAAGATGTGGTGTGTTGTGCTTGGTATATGTCTGCCATTTGCGGGTGTGCAGTTCTGGGGTGCAGGTCGCGTGTTGATGTTGCACAGGTGAGCTTATATTTGCAGGTGTCCGCTTTGTATGATAACACCCATTATTCCGTGTCATGCTGTGTTGTTGTCTTTTTGGGTGTCGTTGTCCCTGTGGTGTTGCTTGTTGTTGTGTGTGACAGTGATTTGTGTTGTATGTCCATGTTTTTGTGTTGTTTTGGCATTGCACGGGTTAATTTTTCCATTTACATGCTTGTGCGGTTAGCATTTTGTGTATCTTCCTATGTAACGGGTGTTTTGTTTTGCCCATTAACTGTCTAACGTCTGAGAAAAGTGGGTCTTAACTTTTTGCCGTTAGGTGTGTCTCTTTTTCAGCCGTTACCAGTACCGCAAGCCTTTGAATGGCTCCGGGGTATGTTGTTCCATGTGTCTGAATGCACGTAAGTGTATCGGCTGTAAGGATTCTGAAACTGCCGTTAGCTGTTCTTTAGATGGATCTTTGAATTGCTACATGGAACCTAATGCACCCGTTAGTGATTTTTTTTTTTTTTTTTTTTTTTTTTTAATAACTAACGGCTGCCTTTAAATATAGCCCTAGATCTGACAAGGAGAGGGATCTCCACTTGTTGGATGTTGTGTGCTGTCTGAAGTTTTATGTGCACCATACGGAGTCATTTCGTAAGACTGACGCTTTGTTTGTCATCCTTGAGGGTCCTAGGGCAGGTAGGGCTGTGTCCCAGGTCACTATTGCGTCCTGGATTAAGCCTACCATTCGCAAGGCTTACAAACTCCGGAAAAAACCTGTACCCAGCCCCTCCCCAGGTCTGTTGGGGACTCCTGGGCTTACAAGAATCAAGTCTCTGCTAAACAGTACAAGGCTGCGACTTGGTCCTCCACACCTTTGCCAAACACTATCGTGTTTATGTTCTGGCTTCGGCTAAAGCCAATTTTTGCAGGAAGGTCCTTCACGCAGTTCTGCATGTCTAAGGGTCTACTCCTTCCTGTGCCTTACTGATCTTTAACTGTTTGAGCACGGTTGGCTCTTGTTCTTTTGTGCAGTGCTATTGTTTTTTCAGTGTCCGTTGATACTTGGTTATGTTCAGGCTGTTCCTAGTTCTGGATAGTCCTAGGGAACTCCGGTATCATGGGGACTGGCGCTTGGTCCTTTTCTATTTCTTGGTACCTTTATGTCATATTGGACGATAGAGAAAAAATTATTTTTAGTCTTTTCTCTTAGTCCATGTCATACAGGTCTCCCACCTAGTGAAAGGGGACCTTGATTGGTCTCACTTGCCTGTACGTCATATTGGACGATAGAGAAAAAAGGATTTTTAGTCTTTTCTCTTAGTCCATGTCATACAGGTCTCCCACCTAGTGAAAGGGGACCTTGATTGGTCTCACTTGCCTGTACATTGGAGTCGTTCTTGGGTCTTATTGCTCAAAGGAGCTTACCTTTTTCTTCTCTCACTGTCCTTTTTAGTGTCTCATGTCAGTCTGGATGGGCGGGGCTAGAGTAGCCTGATAAGGAGGAAGGAAGGCTCCACATCCAAGACCTTGTCTTTGAAATTTTCCAGCCTAGAAGAAAAGCAAAATCAGGTAACAAAGGGATGGTCAGGGATAGCTGGGTCAGGAACATTAGAAGCTCATGAAACAAGATACAAGGTCACGGCAAAAATGCATGAATCGAGCACCAGCGCTTGAAGGGCTAAGCAAAAGTCGTCATCACTGGGTGGAGAAAGGAAAGGACTTCAAAATAGAATTTCTGTCAAAACACATAAATCCTAGAAAACAGCTAAAAGCATGGCAATTTGTTAGTAGGACCGATTGCAGTATACATTACAAACACACACACATATGTATATATATATGTGTGTGTGTGTGTGTGTGTGTGTGTGTGTGTGTGTGTGTGTGTGTGTGTGTGTGTACATACATATACATATAATATATAATAAAATAATGTCTCTGGACCATCAGGTAAAGTATGTGCAAACACAAGCCAAAAATGATGTGAGAGGCTCTGAGCACGAACGAAAGCACAATGGCCTGTTCTCCGGCTAGTCACCGCTCAAGAGCATCACATTTTAGCTCTCTAGTGCCATTACAGAGGAGAAATTTCCACATACATATTAGACTAATCCCACTAATAAGGGCGGTCCAGTACCAAAATGATGGGCAAGTCTCCTCTGCACGGAAAAACCAGCTAACCCCAGAAGTACGTTTCGGCCTTATTTTGGGCCTCGTCAGTGAGGTGCAGCTGGCTTCCCTAGGCACTGAGAGCAAGGGGTCCACGTCTGGATTACCCTTTACACTTAGGGAGGGACCCTAAGTGTTTTGCAGAAACAAGCCAAAAATGATGTGAGAGGCTCTGATCATGAACAAAAGCACAATGGTCTGTTCTCCGGCTAGTCACCGCTCAAGAGCATCACATTTTAGCTCTCTAGTGCCATTATAGAGGAGAAATTTCCACATACATATTAGACTAATCCCACTCATAAGGGCGGTCCAGTATGTACAATGTCCAGCCTAACATTGCGGTATTAAGTGACGTTTTGAAAATACAGGTTTCAGGACCTGGGTCTATATATTGTGTGGTCTTGGTATGCACAGTAGAGTGTTTTCTTATATCAAGTTATTGAGAACATCAAGCTTGGTATGGAGGTGACAGGGTTAACTCACTCACTCAAACTGCACCGGTAAGTTGTTGTTCAACAATTTTGGTTTCTGTTGGGTTGGGGTTGCTGATCCGGGACACAACTGGGCAACGGGGTTGTTTTTCCTAGATTTGGGTCATATAGTGTACTAGTGGCTACTAGTGACTATTTCTCATATGAAGATTGTGAATAATTTTGATTAGTGACAACATACTGTGAGTGCATTGTTGGTTCTTTGAGTATCCTGGTAATGGAGTCTTACAGAGCAGATATTTCTATAATACTAAAATTCAATGCATAGTATTTTTTGTAGCCATTAACATTTTGAAGCTTTTTAATAAAATATATTCCCATTTTTCTCTCTCTCTTCATTGTCTACATGAACTTTTGCATATTATAGCCATAAATTTAGCACCAGAATCTTGTTTTGACATTGACTTGTTCACACAGAGAGAGAAGGGTGTTTTTTTTTTGTTTTTTTTTTGTCCAGGCAGCTGTACATGGTTTTTGATGTATTTGGCCTTCATTATTGTGCCACTTTTTTACTGGAAAGAGGTTAACAGAAATTGGTACCTTAGGGCAAAGAGTTGACATCATCCAAAATAAATGAAAAATACCATCTTTGGTTGGTAACACCAAGTGAGATGGTTTTGTAGCAGTGAATCGGATTTTACGAGTGAGAGAAGGAAAATCTCAATGCTATTTTAAATAAAGGGTGCAAGACAACAGTTATTGTTGCAGCTATGAATAGAAGAACTCAAAGAAGATCTGAAATAGGGTATAACCCACACTTAGCACTCAATATAACACTTTTTTCTCTTTAAACATTTGGGGATCTTACACAACCGGATCCTCTTGAAGGATTGGATTAGAGAACAGCTGAGAATTGCATATAAAAGAGTAAGAAGTATTCAAGGCATAATAGTCACAGAAAGTGGGAATTTTAAATGCCTACATGCAAGAATCACAAACTGTAAATTTTTTCAGAATCGTGCTAATACTGTAAAAAGTTTTATTAATTGGAAACATTTCAAATTAAAAGTGTGATCACCTGTATAACCATTTATTTATGTAATAGATTGTGGTTGTGGAATCCAATAGGTAGAACCAATAGAAGCCTATGAGAACACTCTAGAAAACATAGATGCCTGATGGACAAACAATCTTTGGACCATTCCGTTCCCAGACGTTTTGTTGGCTGTCCACTAGGAGGTCTTAACTTTAACATTGACTATTGCGCATACATTTAAGAACTATGGAAAAAAGAGAATCATATTGGATTTTCCAAATGGAGAATTTGTACTTTGAGTAATTGGAGGTCAGAGAGTTCTTGTAATTTCTCTGTGTTGATGTTCTCTGTCATTTTTCATATGTATTTCATGTCTCTGTTTATACCAACATTTCATGTACCATATATCATTTATTTTGTGTTTCGTCTGATGCAGACCAAACCTCCTACTAATGTTGGCGTAGTTTTCTTCTAAACACTCATTCATAATTTTTGACTAGTATATATGGATATAATTATTTATATTTATTTATTATCTTATACATTGTCAAAAAATATATTTTCTTTTCCCAGTATTTTATTATCAGTTATATTTATGGTATTCATTATATTAGTTGCTGTTTGTGATTCTCGAATGGTCGAGTGTGTTCCCTTTTGCAACATTAACTCTCCGTGTTCCGAAAGCTAGGCTTGGATAAGGACCACTATAGATCATCTTGCAAGACTTCTCGGACAGGAAGTTGCAATAGAGCAGAACAGTGGGGAGATGAGAAGCATCATGCAGGCCATTTTATTATGGTAAGTCTTTTGTATCTAAACTGCATTGGACCCCTGACGTAGAGAGCTGGGTCTCAAGAAATGAATAGGGTTTTATTTAAATGCTTTATAGAATAATTCATATCTATATATAGTGGTCTCTATATGTGTGGTTCCCTTACACAATATTGGACAGGAAATTTCCATTTCACTTTTGTCCAGTATGGAATACAGGTACCAGGTGCAGAATGCCCATTTCGTGGGCTTTTCCCCAGTTGGCTGCCTTGTTTGAAGTTGCCATTTTACTTCTCTCTTGCTTATCCTACACAGAGGCTGCCTCTCCTTACTCTCCTTCTCCAGCTTAACCTTTCTCCTGCCAGATAAGAACCTTTCAGGGCTTTTCTAAGGTGAATTATTATTCTGGGGAACAGTGTAAGCGTTTGCTTACCTTGAGCCGGCCACCAGACCCAGCGGAAGGCCGGTCTCTGTGTCCTCGCGGATTAGCTGCGTCTGTTGGGAGTACCGGTGTGCCTTGGTGTTCATCCAGGCGACCGGCCTCCTTGCTGCTCCCCCTGGGTGGCTCCAGGCGCATCTAGCTCTGGCGCGCATCACAGGGATTCCCTGGTGACGCCGTGTCTCGGTTCTTAAAGGGACATTACACTATTTGCTCCACCTCTTGCGGGTGGAGCGATTAGTAGATAAACTGCCTGGACACCACTTCAGTTGCCCTTTTGTGGTGTTCCAGTGCAGTTGTGTTTCATTGTGCTTTGTGTATTACCTGGTTTGTCTGACTACCCAATCTGGTGTTGACCTGTGGCTCTGTCTGACTATCCTGTCCGTATATGACCCTTGGCTTGTCTGACATCCAATCTGGTGCAAACTTGCGGCTCTGGCTGACTAACCGCTACTTGTATGACCTTAGGCTTGTCTGACTAACCGATCTGGTGTTGACCTGTGGCTCTGTCTGACTATTCGCTCCGTGTATGACCCTTGGCTTGTCTGACATCCATCTGGTGGAAACCTGCGGCTCTGGCTGACTAACCCCTCCGTGTATTACCAAGTTTGTCTGACCATCCTATCTGGTGCTGCCCGTTTGGCTCTGTCTGGCTTGTCTCAGTATTGCCTCCCTCCTGCGGACATCCATCTGGCGCAGACCTGGGCCCCGGTAGACTCTCTTCTATACCAACTGCAGACGGGAGTCCGGTATTAGACCTCAGTGGTCCTGACTGCAGATGTGAGTCAGCGATCAGCTCCTAGCTAAAGTTGACTGCAGGCTTGAGTCAGCTTTCCTCCTAACTAGAGTGACAGCATGCGAGTGTCAGTGTTTTCCGTTGTCACTGGTCGGAGTCTCCCGTTCTAGTTCCAGTCCTTGTTCCTGTAGAAGACCACCCTCCGTGGCGGATCCGGTTCCTGTTTCAGTTCGAGTTCCAGTGGTAGAAGATCAGAGGGGTTCCTGTTCCTGCTCCAGCCTTAACTTCTGTAGATACTTCCAGTGGCTCCGGCCTAGTCTCAGCAGTTTGGTCCAGTCTAGGCGGCCTACTATTCCTGACAGTAGTGTGTGCTTATCTGCCGACCTTCTGCCTGTTCTATTGTCTCATTCTTTACCATGTTCTGTGCCTTAATAAAGGTGATTTACATTTACGTTCTGACTCCTGAGTCCTCTGGCTATCCGTGACAGTACGAAAGGGCCATGTCTACGGACGGTACTGGTAAACCTTCTGTCCAGAACCTACTAAGCAGGGTTGAGGCTCAGGAGCAATGTATTGATCAGATTACGATGGCTTTGCAAACACTGTTGAACCGCACTACACACCTTGACCGTCTTGTCGGACAAACGGTGGCCTCCACTGTTAATACAGCACCGGTAGTACAAGCAGCCCCTGATGCAGGCATGATCTGGGGTTTTTCCTGTCGTGCTCCGCTTCCTGAGCGGTATGGGGGAGACCCAGCGCTGTGTTGTGGATTCCTAAACCAATTGGGCATTTATGTGGAGGTGGTACCACAAGCGTTCCCCAATGAGCGCAGTGAAGTCGGACTGTTGGTCTCATTTTTGTTGGGCAAGGCTTTGGCATGGGCAAATCCATTTTGGGAGAATGATAAACCTATCATTCGTGATTTTTCCGAGTTTGTGTCTGCATTCAAATGGGTCTTTGATGTACCCACCCGCTCTGTCTCTGCTGCCAAACATCTAATGTCTATCCACCAGAGCAGTCGTACTGTGGCCGAGTATGCGATTGAGTTTCGCACATTGGCAGCAGAGGTAGGCTGGAATAATGAGACACTGGTAGCCGCCTTCTCGCAGGGGCTAAGTGATGTCATTAAAGAGGAGATCGCGGCCAGAGAGTTGCCTTCTGACTTAGACCAACTGATTTCATTTACCATATTGATCAACACCCGTATCAGGGAGAGACCCTCATTTAAGGAAAGCATGTGGAGGCCTCCGGCACTTTTGGCTCCGAATTTCAGTTGCCACTCATTCCTCCCTCTCCTCCCATGCCTCCTGGTTCAGATCTAGGAGGGGGGGAACCCATGCAGTTGGGATTTACAGGGCTTTCTGCTCAAGAAAGGGCATACCGTAGATGAGAGGGGCTTTGCCTATATTGCGGTAAAACTGGACACTTATTGCGTGCTTGTCCCATACGTCCGGGAACCGGGCACACCTAGAGTCACGTAGACAACAGACTCTTGATGGGGTGTTTCAGTCCCCAGGAGATTTCCAGGAGAAGCCTACTTTGGAAGTTATCCTATCATGGGCGAATTCTTCTGTATCTACCCTGGCTTTAATCGATTCAGGGGCAGCGGGGCATTTAATTGATGCCGGGTTTGCCGAGAAACACGCTTTCCATTGTCGATTGACGCTATTGACGGTAGACCTCTACAACCGCCTCAGGTTACTCATGAGACCATTCCAGTATCCCTACATTTTGTCTTGGTCTCCATATTGTATGGAGTTGTGCTTGACTTGTCTTATTAGAATATTGGGCATGGCTTCCTCCACCTCCTTCTCCGCTTTACCTGAGGAGTATCAAGCCTTCCGTGATGTATTCAACAATATACAGGGCACTACCTTACCTCCTCATAGGAAGTACGACTGCTCGATTGACATGGTGCTGTTCCTCCAAGGGGTCGTGTATACCCTCTCTCCATAGCGGAGAATCAGGCTATGGAGGAGTACGTGGTTGATGCTATCGCCAGAGGGATTATTTGGAAATCCTCATCCAATGAGTGGAAAACCGCGTTTAACACCAGGAACGGGCACTACGGATACTTGGTAATGCCCTTTGGTCTTTGCAATGCTCCCGCTGTCTTCCAGGAGTTCATTAACAATGTTTTGAGGGACCTTTTGATGCGTTGCATGGTTGTCTGCCTAGATGAGATCCTCATCCACTCCCCGACTTTGGAACAACACCGAATGGATGTTGCGAAGGTGTTGTCACTCTTAAGGGCCAACAATCTTTTCTGTAAACTAGAAAACTGTGAGTTTCATTAGTCGCAAGTAACCTTTCTGGGCTATGTAATCTCCTCCTCTGGGCTGGCTATGGACCCGGGGACGCTTTCGGCAGTACTTCAATGGCCCCTTCCTATGGGACTCAAAGCGATTCAGCGTTTCCTGGGATTCGCAAATTACTACTGAAAATTTATAAGTCAGTTCTCTACCATTGTCAAACCTCTTACGGACATGATGTACCAGGGTACTAATGCTTTCGAGTGGTCCCTGAAGGCTTTACAGGCTTTTGAACACTTAAAGGCAGTTTTTGCCACTGGACCAGTATTAAGTCATCCGAATCCTAAACTTCCTTTTACCTCGAAGGTTGAAGCGCCTGAGTCTGGAGTAGGTGCCCTCCTGTCTCAGCGGTCTTCTCCAGAGGCAACACTAATACTGTGTGGCTTCTTCTCCTGCAAACTTTAAAAGTCTGAGACTCTGTATGACATTGGTGACCGCGAGTTGCTAGCCATTATTCTGGCCCTTTGTGAATGGCGGCATTTACTTGAAGGTACTTGTGTGCCTTTTCTAATTCTCACTGACCATAAAAACTTGACGTACCTATCTGAGGCTAAACGCCTGTCCCCTAGGCAGGCTAGGTGGGCTTTGTTCTTATCCCGGTTTAATTTCATAGTTTTACACCTGCCGGGTACCAAGAATGTGAGAGCTGATGCTCTGTCCCGTCAATTCGGGTCTTGTCTAAAGACGATTGCAATCCCACACCTGTGATTCCTTCGGATCGTATCCTTGTGACTATCTGCACCAGTATTACCTCTCCCTTGGGGACAGAGATTTTAGCTGCCCAAGGGACGGCCCTGGCCGAGAAACCGCATGGGAGATGCTTTGTGCCTGAAGGCTTAAGGGCAAAATTATTGGAGACATATCACTCTTCCAAAGCTGCATGGCACATTGGAAGAGATCAATTGCTCTGGTCTATATCCTGACTATTTTGGTGTCCTGGTATCCGTATAGATGTGTCTGCTTTCGTAGCAGCTTGTCAGACTTGTGCAACTACCAAGACCCCTAGACACCTTCCGGTGGGTCTCCTTCTTTGAGTGCCTCATGGGGAGCGTCCATGGTCGCACATTTCCATTGATTTTATGGTAGAATTACCATTTTTCAAGGGCTGCACAGTCATTCTGATGATTGTAGACCGTTTTTCGAAATTGACTGATTTTGTTCCACTCAAAGAATTGCCTACAGCTCCGCAATTGGCTAAGATCTTTGCCAAGGAGGTCTTCAGCTCTATGGGGTGCCCAAAGTAATTTTGTTGGACAGGGGAAACCAGTTTGTGTCTCGATTTTGGAGAGCCTTTTGTGCGCAATTGGGTATCCAGCTCTCCTCCTCCTCTGCCTATCACCCACAGCCTAATGTTGCGGCTGAGAGATCGAACCAGGCCTTGGAACAGTTCTTGCGCTGTTATATTTCGGACCATCACAATGACTGGATGAGCCTGTTACCATGGGCGGAGTTTGCCCGGAATTGTGCCATGAATTCTTCGACTCAGACTTCTCAGTTCGTGATTAACTATGGCTTCCAGACTTTGGTGCTACTTGAGTCATTTGAGGCACAAAATATTCCAGCTCTGGAGGAGCATTTAAGGGAACTCCGCTCCACATGGGTACGGGTTCAGAGAACCTTGCAACGGTCCACTTTGCAGCAGAAAAGTTAGGCCAATCATAGATGATTACCTGCACCGGTGTTTCAGGTGGGGGTGAGAGTCTGGCTATCCACATGCAACTTGAACCTACAAATACCTTGTAGAAAATTGGCTACTCGGTTTGTGGGTCTTGTTTAGGATTAATCCTGTTGCTTATGCGCTGGAACTGCCAGCCAATATGCACATCCATAATGTATTCCATGTCTCCTTATTTGAAACCCTTGGTCTGCAACCGGTATACCTCAGCTCCTGTACGCCCGGCTCCCATGAGAGTTGCAGATCACGAGGAGTATGAAGTACAGAGCATTCTCGACTCCCGTAGTGTACGAGGTTGATTACAATACTTTGTACACTGGAAGGGTTATGGACCCGAAGAACGTTCTTGGTCTCGTCCACTGATATGCATGCTGCCCTTAAATGGAGGTTTCACTCTCGTCAAAGCCGCGACCACCCCCGCAGGGAAGGGGATGTTGAGGGGGAGGTACTGTAAGCGTTCGCTTACCTTGAGCAGGCCGCCAGACCCAATGGGCTGCCGGTCTCTGCGTCCTCGCGGGCTAGCCGCATCTGTTGGGAGTACTGGTGTGCCCTGGTGTTCATCCAGGGAACTGGCCTCCTTGCTGCTCCCACTGGTGGCTCCAGCCTCATCTAGCTCGGACGCGCATCACAGGGATTCCCTGTTGACTCCGTGTCTCGATTCGATTCCCTGTTGACTCCGTGTCTCGATTCTTAAAGGTATACATCAAAGAATGGTCCGCACCAGTTACAAATAAAGGCTTTATGTTAAAGGGTTAAATAACCCCGGTGCACCCAGGGCTTAAAAATACTGCTAACACATATGATGGGAGACACTACATCCCATATCACATATTAGATGTAGTGTCTCCCATCATATGTGTTAGCTCGATTCTTAAAGGGACATTACACTATTTGCTCCACCTCTTGGGGGTGGAGCAATTAGTAGATAAACTGCCTGGACACCACTTCAGTTGCCCTTTCGTGGTGTTCCAGTACATTTGTGTTTCAGTGGGCTCTGTGTATTACCTAGTTTGTCTGACTACCCGATCTGGTGTTGACCTTTGGCTCTGTCTGACTATCCACTCCGTATATGACCCTTGGCTTGTCTGACATCCAATCTGGTGCAAACCTTCGGCTCTGGCTGACTAACCACTCCGTGTATGACCTTAGGCTTGTCTGACTAACCGATCTGGTGTTGACCTGTGGCTCTGTCTGACTATTCGCTCCGTGTATGACCCTTGGCTTGTCTGACATCCAATCTGGTGGAAACCAGCGGCTCTGGCTGAATAACCGCTCCATGTATGACCTTAGGCTTGTCTGACTAACCGATCTGGTGTTGACCTGTGGCTCTGTCCGGCTTGTCTCAGTATTTCCTCCCTCCTGTGGACATCCATCTGGCGCAGACCTGGGCTCTGGAAGACTCTCTTCTATACCGACTGCAGGTGTGAGTCCAGTATTAGACCTCAGTGGTCCTGACTGCAGGCGTGAGTCAGCGATCAGCTCCTAGCTAAAGTTGACTGCAGGCTTGAGTCAGCTTTCCTCCTAACTAGACTGACAGCATGCAAGTGTCAGTGTTTTCCGTTGTCACTGGTCGGAGTCTCCCGTTCTAGTTCCAGTCCTTGTTCCTGTAGAAGACCACCCTCCGTGGTGGATCCGGTTCCTGTTTCAGTTCGAGTTCCAGTGGTAGAAGATCAGAGGGGTTCCTGTTCCTGCTCCAGCCTTAACTTCTGTAGATACTTCCAGTGGCTCCGGCCTAGTCTCAGCAGTTTGGTTCAGTCTAGGCGGCCTACTATTCCTGATAGTAGTGTGTGCTTATCTGCCGACCTTCTGCCTGTCCCTATTGTCTCATTCTTTACCTTGTTCTTTGCCTTAATAAAGGTGATTTATATTTACGTTCTGACTCCTGAGTCCCCTGGGTATTCTTGACAAGACATTTCTGATATTTTATATTGTTTACACATAAGTCCTGTGAGGCTGTCGGATCCAAAGCGACATGGGGCTAGACCTGAAGCAAAGGACTCGGGCGTCTCTGACCCCCCCTTGCTTACTCTTCCTCATGCCAAACTGGTTTCCTTATGTAGTATTCTGGACCTCTCTGCGCCTTAAGTGCTGTGGCCCCTATTACCCTGCCGAGGTTAAGTGATTCTCTAAGCTGTACCCCTTTTCAGGGGCAGCTTTGGCACAGCGGGCCTCTCCTTCTGTACATCCCCCTATTTCTGTGTCGTGTAGTATAGCTTACAGGAAACTTTGGGAAGGCAATCACCCCTTTAAGTATGCAGGAACAATTCTTGGAAAGAAGTGCAGGGTGGAGCCTTCCTTCCCTCCTTAGCTGGTTACTAGCTAATCCCCAACCTGTTAGATTTGTTCCTTGAACAGGAAAGGCAAGTGAACAGTTCTGCTTAGTTTTTAGTTTAATTTATTGTTTTCTGTTAGATATGGGGTGTAGAAATCTCCCATTAAGCAGATTTCCATTATTGACTTCCCAATGGTGGATTGCTCAGTTAACAGGCGCTGTTTGTGGACCTTCCAGTCCTGGGGGAAAACCTTACATGCTATATCTTTTCCCTAGGAGAAGCCCACTGAGGCTTCTTTATCAATGGTAGTATGAAGACAGAAGACCTGTAAAAAATGTGAGCAACCCTTTGAGTTCTGAGGTCCACTTGTCCCACTTCTTCCCCTCCACACAGGGGTCTCCTTTAGGAGTTCCTACACATATACTCCTGCACTCACTGGGTTTATATGTTTGTCCACTGGGGTTTGTGGAGCATTTGGGTTCTCTGTGGTAAATTAACCCCTTGTTTCCCATATTTGGCACTTTAGAGGGTGTTTTCCCACTTTTCCCTTGGCACTTAGTGTTTTTCAGCATTATTATTGTGCTTACTGTACCCTTTTACACTTTGCACTGCATTAATAAAATTTCCTTTATTTAAGTTAAAGATGCGCCTTACCGCATGGCTGCAATGCTCCATTTACCTCTATGGGACTTACTTTCTTGGGACATATCTCTGCAACTGAGGTTGCAACCTCAGTATAATGATAATCGCAGCTTCCTGTAACGCTAGGAGCCGTTCAAACCACACCGAAGTGAAGCGTGAACGGGGGCAGCTGGGAGGAGAATGACAGACTTCTGGGAAGTCCTGAGAACAGTGCCACAGCTACATTGTGCCGCAGTATGCGGCAGAGCCGGATTACAGGCAAGGTGCACAAGGTGCCTGCCTAGGGCCCGGTCAAATGAGGGGGCCCGGCGGAAACCTCCTCCCTGTTCCCCCTAACTCCTACTAAGGCCTTGCTCTCCTAGAATGTGCCTCAGAATTGGAAATGCGCATGTGTCAGGACTTTCAGTTCTCTTGGCACATGCGCATATGGGGGTAGATATACAGCACTGGTCACGCTGCGGAGCTTTGAAATAGAAGAGCTCCCGTCCGCGGCCCACTCGCTCTTTTTGGAGACGACTCCACTGGGTGGCACCGTGGCAGGCACACTGGCATCAGGACTCTGTGTTGAGGCAGCCATCCGCACGCGCACAAGGTAGGGGGGCCAGACCCTGGCACATTACAAATTAATATTACCTAAGATTCAACGCATTAGTAGTTTAAGTTTCCGGTTTACAAACATTATTCTGCTTAATCAGCACCTAACACAGATTGGACTCCCTTGGATCCAGTAATCAAATAAATATACAGGGAAATGAAACGTTTAAGCATTACCAAACAGGGAGGAATTAATCTATCAATTTGAATACATGTGATGATCCCACATAAAAATAACACCCATGAATTATTGACTGTAAGAGTGATTCTTACCATAAACCTATCCAGTCAGTTTACAAATGAACAGATTACTCTTTAGGAATCAGATGATATTTACTTTCATTTGTATATAGATACTGGTAGTGAGAGCATTGATCCATTGTCCATATATACTGTATATATGGGCTATAGAGAGTGGATCTCTGACCTGGGTAGATAGACTCATGCACTACCCGAGTTTCACATTATTTTCTGGCCATCCTTTGAGAGAAATGGACTATATACACCTCTTTTTATTGTGTTTTTGTTTTATTTTATCAATAATACCACAATAAGGTTTATGATTTCAGCTGCCCATAAATAATATTCTATCATTCGTTTGATCCGCGCCCACCCACAGATCATAAACTCAGGGAAATATTTGGTTGTGCAGTTAGGGTAATGCTCTTTTCTTCTATGAGGAGAATTTTGTCTATAACAAATTAGTATCACAGATGCTGCCACTTGTATATAAAGCTGAGGGTACCATATTAAAAAGTTACTGCTAGCCTTATTAGTGAGTAACTTTGAATGTTATGTTACAATCACTATAAGGCTAGCATTGTAATCCCTTATCTGTCAGTGGGCCGTTAGTCCAATACGTAACCTTTTTATTAAACTAGAATAAAACCAAAATCACTTTCTCATATTTGAATATCTGAGTTTTTTTTATAGACCCAGATATTCACATATGAGATAACAAAGTGATTTTGGTTTTATACTAGTTTAATAAAGGTTAAGTATTTGTGTTTATAGACTAGGATATTAACATAAGAGATTTTGTTTTATCATTTATTCTAGTTTAATAAAGGTTAAGTATTAGACTGCCTGCCCATTGACAGATAAGAGATTACAATACTGAACTAGCCTTATTAGTGAGTAACTAATGTCATGAATGAATGTTACAATCACTATATCTTTATTGTTGGTTTACAACACGGTGGATATGGTCAGTGGTGGTCAGAATGAAAATAGGGTCACACTTAAAGGGTTTTCAATAAGATAGATTACATTCCCTATAACAGGGATTAGAATCTTATTACTGAATAACCCTTTGAGTGCCAGGTTGTTATACAATGTGTAGCTAGGAAGACAGGGTTAAAGGAGCAGTAAACTTTTTTAATGAAAAAATATATATTGTAGGGATTTTCCTACTGAGTAAAATAAGGGTACTCTCACTGCAGAGAGATTTATATTTCCAGAGTTATTACAGTTTAAACCCATGTTTTTTTACATTAGCAGTGCCCTCTAGTGGTCAAATTCTAATTAGATTTCCTGCTAGATTCTAATGGAGAGGAAAGTCAGAGAGATTCAGTTCTCCACAGAATGTGATAGAAACTGCCTGTTTAGTTAGAACTATCAGGAAGTAAACACAGTAAATTCACTTCCTGATTATTTAAACTGCTATAAATTTTGAACTAAACATCTGACAGCGACGGGAGTGACCTTGTTTTATTCCGCAGGAAATGCTCTGTAAAATGTGTTTTCATAAAAAAAAGTTTACTGTTCCTTTAAGGAGGGAGCCAGCCCAGTAATGGACATTACTACTTTTATTTTTGTCCTACTATCTTGGGGAAGGGGGGCCCCAAATTGGTACCTTACCTAAGACCCTGTGGAGTGTTAATCCGGCTCTGGTATGTGGAAGTGGATAACTTTGAAGTTGAATATCTTAAAAATTAAGTTACAAAAATAAGAGAGAGCACATTTGTCTACTGCTTCTTAGCTGATTAATCAAATGCTCAAACGTTTTCCCGATGTGTATGCTTCCCTTTAATGGTGTTTAAATTCTATTTCGAATTATATTTTGTAATGTGTTTTTATATTACGTCCAGTGCGGAACACAGCTACAATGGGGGTTGAGTCCCTCTTCCTGGAGGGCAGAGTACATAACAAAAGAAACAGTCTTTGGCATGGAGACACCCTCTTCCTCCAGATCAACCCCCCCCATACACACACACACACACCTATTAACTCCCAGAATTCATGTGTCCTGCAAGATGGATGGGCAAGGCCATCCTCTTAGTTTTTATTAGGTTGTTTTATTATTTTATCTATTGGATATGGGACTGTATACTACCCCATTAGATGGGTTACCATCACAAGGCTACCCTGGAGTTGGATTGCTCAGTTCACAGGTACTCAGTGGGCCTATTCCACCCTGTGGAGGGAATCTTGCTTCCTAGTTTTCTCTCATGATAGTGTCTCTTGAGGCTCTGTCCTCTTATATTGTGATATTCTGAAGACAGAAGACTGGTGAGTAAAGTTTTGAATGTCTTGGTCCACTTTAAGTCCCTCTGTGTGTGCGTCTCCTTACATAGATTATTTAGAGCATAGTTTTGAGCTGGCAATCATATGGATCTTCTTATGCTATCCTCTAAGGTTCTTTGGAGTGAGCATGACTGCTTTTTCTCTGTTTACTTATTTTATTAACCCTTCCTATGTTGGTTTGGGCTTTTGGGCATGTTATAGCAACAGAGAAGAATACAGTACCCATTTTGTGGGTCTGATTGGCTGACAGTTTTCTGGTGCCTATCTTGCTTCCTTCTTCCTTATCTGTGGCAGTGGCTGACTCTCCTTACGGTGCTCTTCAAGATTAACACTTTGCATTCCAGATAAGTGCATTTCTGGGTATTTAGGGTCATTGCCATTATAATGAGGACATTTTGTTTCGTTTTTAAGTAGGTTTGGGAATTTTTTTCAGACTTTTAAGGGTCATGGGGAAAAGATAAGGCAAAATATTCAAGGGCTTCACTTATCCTCCTCACTCTCTTTTCCTTTTGCCATACAGGGCTACCTAAGGAATATTAAGGGTCTCTGTGCGCTGGCCCCTACTACTCAAGAAGGCCCCTCTAGCACAGATCAAGAGCCTGCATGGGTTAAGACACTGCTGTCTTCATTGGCCAAAATACCTTCTTCGGTCCAAGGACTACTTCACTCATGGAAGTCT
Source organism: Rhinophrynus dorsalis (assembly GCA_037306005.1). Lineage (NCBI taxonomy): Eukaryota > Metazoa > Chordata > Amphibia > Anura > Rhinophrynidae > Rhinophrynus > Rhinophrynus dorsalis. The sequence continues at coordinate 178,786,881 of CM074720.1, read as the reverse complement.
ATGCCCACATTTAAAGAGAAACTATCACCCTATATAAAGTCACCCCTCCCAATAATTAGGCATATAGCGACTAGCTTCTTAATAGTGTTGTTATCTTACACAAGTACCAGGGTCTGAAGTAATCCTTTTTCTTCTGAAACCGGCGGCCAGGCTTGCATGCAGACAGCTGCGCGCCTGCACTGTCCGTCCTGGTCTCCTCTAGGAGGTATTGCATAGTGCCTTAAGGCACCAGAAGGGACTGACTGTGCAGGTGCACAGATGATTCTAAAGCAGGAAGCCTGGCTGTCAGTCAGGATAACTTCAGAACCTGTACTTGTGTGAGCTAATAGCACTATTAAGAAGCTATTCGCCATATGCCTAATTATTGGGGGGCGACTTTATATATGGTGGTAGTTCTGCTTTCTCTGTCATCCAATATAGGTTACTGGTAACTTTGGGTAGGCAATCCGCCCCTTTCAGTATGCAGGAACAATTCTAGAAATGACTTCAAGGGGTGGAGCCTACCTTCCCTCCTTGGCTGCAGCTAGCCAAACAGCTCCAGAAAGATTTGTTTCTTGGTGAAGATAACACAGGCAAGAGAACAGTGCTGCTATAGTTTTAGAAACTTTTTTATTTTTCTGTTAGATATGGAATACCACCATTAGGCGGATTGCCATAACTGACAATGCCTGTAGATGTGGCTAGCTCAGTATCCAGGTGCTTTTTGTTGACCTTAAGCCCTGGGGGGAAAATCTTGACTCAAAGTTCTTTCCTCAAGAGTATGCCTACTGAGGCTACTTCTTTATACGTGGTAATCTGAAGACAGAAGATCTACAGGAAAGGTGAGCAACCCTTTGAGTGCTGCAGGTCCACTTGTCCCACAGTGCCCCTCCGCACAGTGGTTTTAACTTGGGAGTTCTTATTGCACACTCCTGCACTCATTGGGTCTTTCTGTTATGTCTGTCAGTGTCAGGAGCCAGTTTATGTGGTAACTTAACCCTTTAGCTGCTGGTTAGCATCCATTAGGAGGGTTATTGGCACTTTCCCCAACTGGGTTCAGTGTTTTCTGGGTCTGCTTACATGTTCTAGTGGTGTTTCATATATTTTTGTTTCTCAGTTTTAACTTTGAGAAATTTGAGGGGTGAAATTTTAATTTCACAAACTGTAAATTGGGTGATTTATTATTCTGAATGTTGTTGACACTGTGAGAATGTCTACTTCGTTGGAGCTTGGGGCCAGGCCTAAGACTGAGGACGCTGGGGTCTCTGTATCCCCCACTGAGCACTGCTCCTCATGTCACACAGGGTTGCCTAGATAATTCCCAGGTCATTTATGCCCAGCATGTTCTGATACCCCTGAATCTCTCCCAGGGACCTCCAGCCATGCATTAGAGCCAGTTTGGGTGCAAGAGTTCAAGGCTGCTACCAGGGACCTTAGGTCTAATTGCAACTTTTTCCATCCCAGTTACAAGGGGCCTTTCATTCATGGCAGACCCCTTCCTCAGTCAGATCTTCCCTGCCCAAACTGCAAGGAATACCTGACGTTTCAGATTCCTCTGAAGAGGAACTGTTGATGGATTCAGATGTTGAGGAATGTTCTACCGTGGATTCCTCTCAATTTTTTGGGGACCCCTTTGAAGCTGATCCTGAACCCTCGGCTGAGGGCCTGATCAGGGCGGTCTTAAACACGCTAAACAGTCCCCTAGTTCAGGAGGTCTCTTCAGACCCCTCTGATATATTCCAGGAGCCTATAAAGCCCCATACTTGTTTTCCACCTAACCTCATTCTTGACCGCCTTATGTTTGATGAGTGGAAATCTCCGGACAGAAAGCCTTCTGTTTCCAAGAAGTTTGCTAAGCTTTAACACTTTTCTGAGGTGGTGCTTGCTCAATGGGTTCATCCCCCCAAGGTGGATGCTCCTGTATCCAGGCTGTCTAAGTCTACTGCTTTACCAGTTTCTGATGCGTCTGCTCTGAAGGACTGGACTGACAAGAAGCTTGAGGTTTCCCTCAAGTCCATTTTTGCCACTGCTGGTACTGCCATACGTCCAGCATTCGCTGCAGCATGGGTTAACCGGGCCATTGCGGTCAGGACTGAGCAGCTCACCCTAGCTGTACATCAGGGTCCTTCATCTTCAGATATGTTGCAGCGCCTTGCCAACATATCTGAGGCCCAGCACTATGTTTCTGCTGTCTTATTTGATGCCATCTGTGCCATCTAGTGGCAAGGGTTTCCACCATGTCTGTGGTTGCCAGACGAGCTCTTTGGCTGTGAGGCCACAGGGTGTAAGAGTACTCATCTGCCCTTGGTCCCCAGGAAGAAAACTCCTCTCAGGCGTAACAGGTTTTTTCATTCCTTTCAGACTTAGACACTTCCGGCGAACCAGGTGGTTCCCTCAGTTCCACGTGCCTCCTCCAAGCCTAAACCGCAATGGAAGCCCAAGGTTTCCTCCAAGCCTAAGGCTGCCAAGACTTCTCTGGCATGACTCACTGAACCCGGGTCCCCATTCGGCTGTGGTCGTCTACGTCACTACCACAGCATCTGGGAGGATTCAGTTGTGGTCCCGTGGGTTTTACATGTGATGGCGGAAGGGTACAGGATCCCTTTCGCTTCTCTCCCTCTCATACTCCCCAGGGCACAGAGAAACACCGTCTCTTCAACTGTGCTGTCCAATCCCTTCTAGACAAGGATGTTCTAGAGCCTGTTCCAGTTCAGGACAGAGGTATGGTTTTTTAGTCAAACCTCTTTGTGGTGTCCAAGAAGGACAGCGGTTCTCGTCCAGTTTTGGATTTGAAGGATCTCAATTCCTTTGTGATCCGGTCTCATTATCACCAGGAATCCCTGAGGATGGTGATTAATTATATGGTTCCGGGGGAATCCCTTGCTTCTCTGGATCTTCAGGACGCTTATTACACAGTCATTCATCCAGAGAGCCGGCAGTATCTCAGATTTGCTTGCGACCAAGGGCATTTTCAGTTCTCAGCTCTTTCCTTTGGCCTGACTACAGCTCCTCAGGTGTTCAACCGTGTCCTGGGAGCCTTAGTGTCCGCCCTCCACCGGGACGGCATCAGAGTTACTCCATGCATGGACAACCTGCTTCTGAAAGCCCCCTCTGTGGAACTTCTTCATCAGCAGGTTCAGGAATGCATTCATGCTCTCACCCATCACGGGGTGGATCATTAACATGGACAAGTCGGATCTTGTCCCATCCCAGCGTCTTGCTTTCCTGGGCTTTCTCTTTGACACTCAGCAGTGCATGGTATTTTGCACGGAGGAAGTGACTCACCAGATCGTCTGCAGGGTTTCAGCTGTTCTAGCTCATGATCCAGTTCCGGCCAAGAAGCTGCTGGTGGGGAAATTCATCTCCACCATGGAAGCAGTCCCGTTTGCCGTGGCTTACACCAGGGAACTCTAGAGGTTTGTGATCCAGGTATGCAAGGGTCAGCCGGACCTTCTGCAGACGTCAGTGTCCCTCCCTCTTCCTGTGGAACGGAGTTTGTCGTGGTGGCTTGACCTCTCCAATCTCCTGAAGGGCAAGTCCTTCCTGATATACTTCTGGACCACAGTGACAACAGATGCCAGCCTCTCCAGCTGGGGAGCAGTCCTGAGTTCTCAGGGACGGTGGGCTCTGGAGGAATCTCTCCTTCCCATTAACGTGTTGGAGCTTTGGGCGATATTTCATGCCCTTCGTCACTGGACACCCCAGCTGGAGGAATGCCCAGTCCTGGTTCAGTCCGACAACACCACTGCTGTGGCTTACATCAACAAGCAGGGCGGAACAAGAAGTCTCGCTGCTTGGTTAGAGGTCAAGGCTATTTTGTCCTGGGCAGACGAACACGTTCTGGCATATCCGCAGTGCACAGTCCTGGTGTAGACAACGTCATGGCAGACTTCCACAGTCGACACACAGTGGACAGTGGAAAGTGGGAACTGCATCCAGAGGTGTTCAAACTCATTGTTCAGAAGTGGGGTCTTCCTTGCATCGACCTAATGGTGACAAGACACAACCGGAATGTTCCAAGATTCTGCTCTCGCTGGAGGGATCATCTAGCTCTGGCGGTATATGCCATGTCCATTCCTTGGTTATTTCCTCTGGCTTACATCTTTCCTCCCCTTCCCATGTTGCACAGGGTGTTATGGAAATTGAGACTGGAGAGATGTCCAGTCATTCTGATTGCTCCGTACTGGCTTCGACAGGTTTGGTTTCCGGAGCTTCTGGATCTGTCAGTGGAGCAGCCATTCCAGCTCCCCTCCCATCCGGATCATCTTCTCCAGGGTTACCTGTCTTTGACGGCTGTTATCTGTCTTTGACGGCTTGGAAATTGAATCCTCAATATTGAAGAAGAAAGGCTTTTCTTCTGGTGTGGTGACTACTATTCTTAGTGCCTGCAAGCCAGTTTCTTCTAAGGCCTACCATCGTGTCTGGTCGACCTTCCTATCTTGGTGTGCTGATAAGGATGTCTCTCAGGACTTTGATCTGCCTACGGTCTTGGCCTTCTTGCAGGATGGTGTGGATAAGGGCTTCAGTTTGAGTTCCCTTAAGGTTCAAACTTCTGCTCTCTTTGTTTTCTTTCAGAGGCAGATTGCTATCCTTCCTGATGTCAAGTTGTTCTTCCAGGGCGTTGCTCATACTCGTCCTGTCTTTAAGGCTCCTGCTCCTCAGTGGGATCTTAAATTGGTTCTGGGCGTCCTTCAGCGCCCTGCCTTTGAGTCCTTGGCTACTATTCCTCTATGCCTGCTGACGTGGAAAATGGCTTTTCTCCTGGCAATCATGTCTGTTCGCCGTGTCGCAGAGTTGCATGCTCTGTCCTGTAAACCACCATTTTTGGTGTTTCACAAGGACAAGGTGGTACTTCACACTTCTCAGGAGTTTCTCCCGAAGGTGGTTTCTGAGTTGGTTCCACATTAATCAGGAAATTGTGGTTCCCTCTTTCTGCCCGGAACCTAGCTCTGACAAGGAGACGGATCTCCACTTGTTGGATGTGGTACATTGGCTTAAGTTTTATGTACATCGCATTGAGTCTATCAGACATTCTGACACTCTTTGTCATTCCGATGGGTCCCAGGGCAGGAAGACCTGCATCCAAAGTGACTATTGCATCCTGGATCAAGGCCACTATTCATAAGGCTTAGGAGCGGAGGAAGAAGCCTGTTCCCTTTTGGGTCAATGCTCACTCCATTATATGTATTCGGGCTTCTTGGGCTTAAAAGAAACAGGCCTCAGCTGATCATTTGTGCAAGACTGCCATTTGGTCGTTTGTGCACACCTTTTTGAAGCACTACTATGTGGACATGCTGGCTTTATCTGATGCCAGCTTTGGATGGAAGATCCTGGAGGCAGTCTTGCCTGTCTAGGATCTGCTTTAGTTCTTGGTGCTTCCTTCACTTTTGAGCCCTGTTGGCTCTAGTTCAGTGTGCTGTATAACAGTTTGGGGTGTTTACCCTTGTTCAGTGTCCATTGACTCTTCATTGTTGTTGGGCTATCTCTGATCTGATAGTTCATATACACGCTAGTGACTTTGGGGGCCTTGTGCCTGGTCCTTGCCTTACTTCCCACCTCTGTGAAACTCAATGGTTGGACATCCCACAGTTACCAGTAACCTGTACTAGACAACAGAGAAAAGAGGATTTTAGTCTTACCTGTTAAATCCTTTTCCCTTAGTCCATACAGGTTACTGGTCTCCCACCCTGTCAAGGGACCATGTTTGGCTCTCCTGTGGCAGACTGTGGGGTCCTTTGGTCATGCTCACAGGAGTCTTCTTTCCCTTCCACTATCTAGTCAATAGTTAGTGTCGCAAATGTTTCTGGAGCTGGTTGGCTAGCTGCAGCAAGGAGGGAAGGTAGGCTTCACCCCCTACAGTCATTTCTAGAATTGTTCTTGCCTACTTAAAAGGGTGGATTTCCTACCCAAAGTTATCAGTAACCTGCATGGACGAAGAGAAAAGGATTTAACAGGTAAGACTAAAATATTCTTTTAAAATTTTTGATCGTGTATTCTAAGGTCATTCTCAGGTTATTGGGGTCTCGTCTGAGGAACAATTTCCCTCACAGAAGAATGACTGTGAATATAAGTACAAGGATTCTTCCTACTATTACGGAGATTCCTATGAACCTGATCCTCTCCACTCGGTTTAGGGGCTCATCAAGGCAATTCTGTAGACTCTCCAGGTCTTGGGCACATCTGATTGGGGAACTACCTCTCCAGATATCTTCCAAAGGTGTAGCAATTCCTTAATCAAATGATTCTGGATGAGTGGGAAAACCCCTGATAAGAGGCTTTTCTCTAGCAAGCACTTTGCAAAGCTATACCCTTTTTCGATTGAGGGTTTGGAGCTGTGGGATTCTCCCCTTGCTGTTGAACCCCCCACTTATATCATATCTGGTGAAGAATACCTCTCTCCTGCTTGCAGATGCCATGGGCCATAAAGGGACAGTAATGTCCCATAAAAAATGCTTAGAGTTTTGTAGAGATTAAAAAAAATAAACAATATGCTCCTGTCTCTCAAACTGCTATGGTTTGAGCGATATCCTCCATTAAAGTTCCCCTCTCCCTCCCCTTCTCCTGACCTTAGCTGTAAGCTGACAGCAGGAGTTCCTGGTCCGGGGACCAGCAGGCGGCTCTTCAGCAGAGCGGCAATAGCACAATTTAAAAGAAATACTTCTTTGGAACGGTCTACAAAGTGTGTCTGGTTTGCAAGCACACTTTGTAGACTGTTCCAAAGAAGTGTTTCTTTTTAAAGCTTGATATTGCGGCCCTGTTGAAGAGCCTCCTTGTGTCGGCTAACACGGATCAGGATAAGAGGAACTTTAGCGGAGGATATCTCTCAAACCATAGCAGTTTCAGAGATAGGATTTGTGGCATGTTGTTTATTTTTTTAACCTCTGCAACACTATAAGCTTTTTTATGGGACATTACTGTCCGTTTAAGGACCAGCCAGATAACAGGATTGATTGCCTTCTTAAGACCTCTTTTGCCAACTGCCAGGGTGACACTACCTGGGTCAACATGGCTGTAGCTAGTTGAGGTTAGCAACTCACTGATGCTCTGTGTTCTGGTGTTGCCAAAGAGAACTTGTTTGTTCTGATGGCCAACATCACGGACGCCAGTGCCTATGTCACTGAGGTGCTATTTGATGCCGCCAGGTTCTTCTCTAAGGCCTCCATTTTTTCATTTGCTGCATGCAGCACCCTGTGGCTTAAGATTTGGACCAATCTTCTAAAATGTCAATGGCTTCCTTACCTTTCTAGGGTAATTCCTTTTTTGATACTGAACTGAAACAGATAACCTTTGATGTTACAGGTAGAAAGAGTATCTTGCTGCTTTAGCTTTCCACCTAGCGTTCCTTGCTGGTGAGGAAGGAGCATTTTTTTGTTGTCTTCCCCTTCCCCCAGGCAAATGTGGGCACAAATTCCTCTAACCTTCAAGTGTGCCCTGCTGCAATGCCCAGTCAGACCTGGCAGCCCAATCGATCAACTCACCTCCGCATGAGTCCTGGTCCGTTGTTGCCCATAGGGGGCCATCACTGCCATTCTTGAGACACCTGGACAACATCTGTGCGGAACTAGTGGTTTTTGTTGGTGTATCAAAAGGTACTGCATAGATTTCAAATCCCTTCCTCCATATTGGTTCCTTTTAGCAAAAGTTCTAGAGGACCCGGACAAAGAAAGACTGTTCCACGAGTCTGTGAACTACTGGAATAAGAGGTGCTGATACCAGTCCCAGACCCTGAGTGCTCTTCATGTTTCTATTCCAAACTATTTGTGTTGTCCAAGAATGATGTCAACTGCTAGTCCATTTTGGACTTCAAGTGCCTCAACAAGTACGTGATTACTGCACGTGTCAATATGCAAACTTTGTGTTCTGTTATAACATTGATGTGCCCAGGAGAGTAGCTGGCCTCCCTAGACCTCTAAGTCGCATATTTACACGTCCCAATCCACTCGAACAGTCAGCACTACCTGCTTTTTGCTTTCGGTTCCAGTCATTGCCAGTTCACAGCTCTGCCGTTTTGTCCTGGCTTCAGCACCAAAAATCTTCACAAAGATCACTGTAGCCCAAGCTGTGTTCATTCACTTCCAGAGTATTTCTCTCACTGTGTATCTGGACCACTTCCTCATCAAGTCTTCTTCAGAGAAGCTCTTGGCTCACCATATCCAAGACTGCATCTGCATTCAGGTGTATTACTTCTGGATCCTCAACCTGCAGAAGTTTTCTTTGATTCCCTCAAAGCTTCTAGTCTTCCTGGATATGAGAGTCAATATCCTTCAAGGGGAGGGTCTTTCCCCCTGAAGAGATGATTCTGGTTCTGTTCCAGGACATGTCTCAGGCACTAGATTGGTCATCTGCTGTGATCAAAGACTTCATAAAGGTGTTGTGTCAGTTTTGCCTGTCTAGGACTTTTCTCATTCTATTCCTTATAGCTCTTTAACTGTTTGAGCCCTGTTCACTCTTGTATTATGTTATTCAGTGTCCGTTGACACAGTTAGTTTGGGCGGTTCCGTGTCCTGGATAGTCCATGGGAATATTGGTATCATGAGGACCGGCGCTGGGTCCTTTCCGTCTGCTTCCAACCCTGGGAGCTCAGTGTTGGTACATCTCCATGGTACCTGTGAGTTATATTGGATGACGGAGAAAAGAGGATTTTAGTCATACCTGTTAAATCCTTTACTCTTAGTCCATATAACTCGCATGTCTCCCATCCAGTGAAAGGGACCATTCTGGGTTTCCTGTGGCTGGATGTGAGAGTCCTATGGGGTTCATTGCTCACAGGAGTTTTCCTCTCTTCGTTCTTGCTATCTTACTTAGTAGGCTTTTTCACAAGTCTGTCTGGGCGGGGGCTAGTGAGGTAGCCTGATATGGAGATGGGGGAAGGCTCCATCCCTCAATTCTTCTAGAATTCAGCACACTGGGAGGAGCTGTCACCTCCCCATGGTACTTGTGAGTTATATGGACTAAGAGAAAAGGATTTAACAGGTAAGACTAAAAGCCTCTTTTTGATGCCATTTTTATATGTATATTAAAAAAAAAAAAACACCACAATATTTTTAACCCCTTAAGGACCAGCCACGCGGCCGACATTTAAGGATCACTGGGCTTTTTTTCCCCTTGAATCTGAATGAGAGGTCCATGAACGGCGCACAGCCACACGGGGACCCCCTGAATTCCTTGACATACATGTATATCATGGGTTGTTAATGCACATTCACCCCATGAGTTACATGTACGTTATTGATTCTTAAGGTGTTAATTCCTGCCATGTATTTTACACAATTGAAGCATTTGGAAAAAACACAAAGTACATATTAAAAGTTGAGCATCACTATTACCAAGCTTTAAGTTTTCAAAGTTTTGCATGCGAGGATCATACCTAAGGTAATGGGTTTCAGAAGCTAAAAATGCCCCACAAGAGTATGTTTCTTTGTTGTCCAATATAGCTTACAGAACTCTGGCAAGACGACAGCCCCTTTAAGTGGGCAGGAACCATTCTGGGAAAGAATGTAGGGTGGAGCCTTCCTCTCTTAGCTGCTTGCTAGCTAGCCCCCTCCCAGTTAGATTTGTTCCTTGTAAAAGAAAGGCAAGAAAATAGTTCTGCTTAGTTTTAGTTTCTTTTTCTATTTTCTTGTTTGATATGGGGTGTAGAAATCCCCTATTAGGCGGATTACCATTACTGACTTCCCAGTGGTGGATTGCTCAGTTAACAGGCGCTGTTCGTGGACCTTCCAGCCCTGGGGCAAGACCTTGCATGCTATGTCTTTTCCCTTGGCGATGCCCACTGAGGAAATCTGAAGGCTGAAGACCTGCAGAAAAGGTGAGCAAACCTTTGAGTGCCATGGTCCACTTGTCCCACTGTTTTCCTTCCACACAGGGGTCTCCTTTAGGAGTTTCTTCATGTGTACTTCTGCACTCATTTGGGTTTTATCTTCTGTCTACTTAGGGTCTTTGCAGCATTTGGGGTTTTCTGTGGTACATTAACCCCTTCCTTGCCACGCTAGGTGATTTGTTAGACGCGTTTACACATTTCCCTTGGGGGTCAGTGTTTTCTATTAATGTTCACGTGTTCTTTTTGTGTTTTACATCTTTTGGGACACGTTTATTTGAATTCCGCTTTACTGCATAGCCGCAATGCTCCATTGATTTCTATGGGACAGTTTTACTTGGGACATATCTCTGCAATCGCTCCACGTACTGAGTTCAGAAATGGCTCATTCTTCTTGTCTGCCCTTGCCTTACACTGCGGTGAACATCCTCAGTGTCTTAGGGGGCTTTGGGGAATGCAATTGCTGTTTTTTTAGGGTACTCCGAGAGGAAACTACATTTCACATAAACGCCCGTTCACGGGCTGTTCTCTGATTGGCTTCCAGTTCGGTCACCATTTTCTTTCCTCTCATGAGTATCCTATGCAGGGCTTGGATCCTTCCACTCTTCTCCTCAGGTTGACCCTTGGCAAATAAGTGTATTTTTGCTCTTTCTGGGGTCAGTTATTAATCTGGGGCACAGTATTGGGTTGTTCCTTATACTTTTAGACACTTTGTCTCCTGTCAGGATGTCAGACCCATTAGGACTTGGTGCTGGGCTTAGGGCTGATGTTTCTGGGGTGTCTTTGAGTCCCATTGATTATTGTTCCTCATGCCAAAGGGAGAATTCAGGACACTTTTGCCTTTTATGTAATGTGGCCACTGCGACTTCACCAGGGCCTTCCATTCACGAACATGAGCTACTTTGGGTCAGGGATTTGCGGTCCTCTGTGGCGCAGTTTCCTCTTTTTCTTCATGGGGTCCTTCAGTCTTGGAAGACTAGTTTGTACAGGCATGTAGCCCATATGGCTCCTGGCATTCCTGTCTTGTCTGTTTCCTCTGAGGAGGAATCACTGGAAGATTCAGAGGATAGTGTGCGTCTCTAGGGGCTTCTCCCCAATATATGATAACCCCTTTGAAGATCCTGAACCCTCTATTGAGGGTTTCATTAAGGCGGTTTTAAACACTCTGCACATTCCTGCTACCTTTGTGGGTTATCATTCTACTTCTGACATCTTTCAAAGGAGCAATAAGTCTTTAAGTTTTTTCCTCCTCATCCCATTCTTGACCAGATCATACTTGCTGAGTGGAAGACCATGTTTCTCCTTCCTCTGCATCACCTGCAGTGGATGCTTCGCTCTTTCAGTCCCAGCTGTTAGGGAGCTTTATGATATTTTACAGGCTGCATTCGCTGCAATGGGTGCGTCCTACTCTGCCTTCTGCATGGATTAATAGTGCCATTGCTGTTTGGACTGACCAGCTGTCTGAGGCTGTCCGTATAGGTGCCTTAAAGCTGACGTTTTTACGTTTTTGGCTGATATCCTTGTGGCTTAGCGCTATCTTTCTGATGCTGTTAAGCTTGAGGCCAAGGCCTCTGCATTTCTGTGACTGCTAGGCGCGCTCACTATGGCTTAAATTCTGGTCTGTTGACCTGATCTTTAGGCAATCTTTGGTTTCTCTCCCCTTCCAGGGTTCATCCCTTTTTGGCCCTGAATTGAAGGACATCATTTGCAAGGTCACTGAGGGTCAGTGTGCTTGATTTCTCTTGGCCCCTAAGCGCAATGTACAGGCACGAAGGCAACATCCTTTTTGTGCTTCTTCAGATGGAGTACAAGGGGTTAACCCAGTGTTATCTCTGGCATCGTGTTCCATCCCTTTGCCTCCGCAGCACTGGAGATCAAGCAGTTCTTCCACTGAGCCCTAACCTCCTTAGGCAGGACTAGCCAAATCTTGGTCCGCAAGTACCTGTGGGTGTTTGTCTGTGACACTTTTTTTTTTCCAGCTTTTGTGCAGACACTGTTGCGGACCCATGGGTTTTTGCTGGTGATTTCCGAAGGCTATTGGTTTTCTTTCAACTTCTTCCTTCCCTTCCATTCCTTTATTTCTCGCTCCCCTCTGGGACCGGATCAGCCTTGTCCTTTCCATGGGTCCATTCAGGATCTTGGGCGAGGAGGTTCTGGATCTGGTTCCTGGACCTGGAATAGATTGGGACTCCTGTTCCAACCTGTTTGTGGTTTCCAAGAGGGAGTATGCTGCCATCCTATAATGGTCCTCAGGACTTCATTCCCTTGTGGTCAAGACTCATTACCACCAGGAGTCCTTACGGTTAGTCATTCCGGCGATGTGACCAGGGGAATTCCTGGCCTCCTTAGATCTACAGGTTTCCTACCTGCACATCACTACTCTTCTGGTGAGCCAGTAGTACCTCCGGTTCCATTGCAACAAGGGACAGTTCCAGTTCTCGGCTCCCCTCTTTGGTCTCACCACAGCTCTGCAAGTGTTCCTTCGAGTCTTTGGTGCTTTGTTTTCTATCACGCACACAAGGGGGATTTGGGTCACTCCGTATCTGAATGGCTTGCTCTTGAGGACTCCTTCCAGGGCATTTCTCCAACAGCAGGTACAGGACTGCATCCCCCCTTCACGGTTAGGTTCTGAACATGGACAAGTCAGCCGCAGTGCCATTTCAGAGAGTCTTTCTGAGTCTTCTGTTCGACACCCTGCAAGGCATGGTCTTTCTGATGGGGGATGTTGTTCAACAGATCACCAACAAGGTTTCCTCAGTTTGGCTTCCGAGTCTACTCCAGCCGAGAAACTGACCTCTCAGGTAGGGAAGTTAATTTCCACCATAGAGGCAGTGCCTTTTGTGATGGCTCACTCAAGGGAACTACAGAGGTTTGTGATCCAAGTCTTTCTTGGTGGCTGAATCTCTCCAGCCTATGGAATGGAAGACCGTTTATGAGCCTGTTCTGGACCGTGGTGATGACGGATGCTACCCTATCCATTTGAGGAGTGGTCCTGGGTCACCTGAATGTCCAGGGTCTTTGGTCAGCGGAGGAGTCTCTCCTACCAATCAATGATCTGGAACTGTAGGCAATATTCCATGCTCTGAGGTACTGGTCGTCTCATCTTGAGGGCTGTCAAGTTCTTGTCCAGTCCGACAACGCCACGGCTTACATCAACAAGCAAGACAGCACCAGAAACCTTGCAGCTTGGTTGGAGGTCAAGGCTATTTTAACCTGGGCCAAAGAACATGTTCCTGCCATCTCCGCTATGCATATTCTAGGCATAGACAACGTCTTGGCCGACTTCCTGAGTGGACACACTGTGGACAACGGAGAATGGGAGCTTCACCAGGAGGTGTTCGACCTGATAGTTCAGAGATAGGGACTTCCACGGATCGATCTGATGGCCACCAGACATATCAGAAAGGTTACAATGTTTTGCCTCCGCTTATTAAATCCTCTGGCAGTAGCAGTGGATGCTCTGTCGATTCCTTGGCTGAGGAAGCTACAAATGGAGAAGACTCTGGTCATCCTAGTGGCTCCTTAATGGTCCCGGCAACCTTGGTTTCCGGAGCTACTGGACCTGTCTGTGTTCCAAATGCTTCGGCTGCCACGCAATTGAGTCCTTTATTTTGAGGAGGGAAGGTTTTTCTCCTGAGGTGGTGGCCACCATGTTTCAGACTCAGAAACCTGTTTCATCTCCACCTTACCACAGGACTTGGTCTATCTTCCACTCTATGTGTGTGGACAGGAATCTGTCCTCAATGGAGTTTGATCTGCAGACTGTCCTATCTTTTTTCCAGAATGCACTGAACAAGGGCCTTAGCCTGAGTTCCTTGACGGTCCAGACTTCATCTCTCTCTGTCTTTTTTCAGAGGCGCATTGCCGTTATTCCAAATGTCAAGGTCTTCTTTCAAAGCGTCGCTCATGATTTCCCTGCCTTTAAGTGTCCCTCTCCTCAGTGGGCCCTTAATCTGGTTTTGGGAGTTTTGCAGCGGCCCCCTTTTGAGTCCTTAGCCACCATTCGTCTTCGCCTCCTGACTTGGAAGATGGCCTTTCTTTTGGCAATCATCTCCGTTCGCATAGTTGCTGAACTGCAGGCCTTGTCCTGCAAACTTCCTTTCCTGGTGTTTTTCCAAGGACAGGACAGTTCTTCGTACTTCCAAGGAATTTCTTCCTATGGTGGTTTGAGTTCCACATCAATCGGTAGATTGTTGTGCTGTCCTTTTGTCCTGACCCCAAATCTGGTAAGGAGAGGGATCTCCACTTGTTCAATTTGGTGCGCTGTCTGAAGTTCTGTGTACAGCGCACTGAGCCTGTCCGTCAGACTCATGCACGTTTTGTCATCCCTGAGGGTCGCAGGGTGGGTAAGGCTGCTTCCAAAGTGACTGTTGCGTCTTGGATCAAGTCTACCATTTGCAAGACCTATGAACTCAGGAAGAACCTGTTTCTTTTTGTGTTACAGCTCATTCCACCAAGTCTATTGGGGCCTCCTGGGCCTATAAGAATCAGGCTTCTGCTCATCCTCTGTGCAAGGTGGCCACTTGGTCGTCTGTGCACACCTTTGCCAAACACTACCGTGTTAATTTTATGGCTTCAGCTGAAGCCAGCTTTGGCAGGAAAGTCCTGGAGGCAGCTCTGCCTGTCTAGGACTTTGTTTCCTGTGTCATAGAGATCTTTACCTGTTGAGCCCTATTGGTTCTTGTTTAATGTGCTATGTTTACAGTTACTGGTGTGCTGTGCTATGGTTCAATGTCTGTTGACACTTTGTCTGTTGGGCTATTCTATGTCCTGATTAATCCATGTAGCTCTGGTATGGGGACTGGCGCGTGGTCCTTCCCTTCTTTCCCACCACTGGGAACTCATTGTCTGTACATCCCAGAGTTACCTGTAAGCTATATTGGACGACCGAGAAAAGAGGATTTTAGCCTTATCTGTTAAAGGAATAGTAATGTCCCACAAAAATATTTTTCAAATTGCAGTCCTTAAAAAGTTGCGCACAGCACAAAAAAGTATCTCTCAAACCACTATGGTTTGAGAGATACATGCCGTGTCGGCCGAAATGGAAGCTCTGAACCAGAGCCGCAATCGCATTTACAATTAATTACTTCATTGAAATGGTCTAAAAAGTGTGCTTGCTCAACTTCTTAAGGACTACAATTTGATAAATATTTTTTGTGGGACATTACTATCCATTTAAATCCTTTTCTCTTAGTCCATATAGCTTACAGGTCTCCCACCCTGTCAAGGGACTATACTTGGTTCTCCTGTGGCTGGCTGTGGGAGTCCTTTCAGGTTTATGCTCGCAGGAGTCTTTTCTCTTTTCCTTCTTGCTCTCTAGCTAGATAGGTTAGTGTCTCAAATCTAACTGGGAGGGGGCTAGCTTGCAACCAGCTAAGGAGGAGAGGAAGGCTCCACCCTGCATTCTTTCCCAGATTTGTTCCTGCCTACTTAAAGGGGCTATCTCCTTCCCAGAGTTATCTGTAAGCTATATGGACTAAGAGAAAAGGATTTAACAGGTAAGACTACGATCCTCTTTTCTGAAAAAGTAGCCAATATATGGTAATTCTTCACTTTTGGGGCTTTTCATGTAGCTATTTTTCCACAAATCTGTACTAAATTTGTGGCAATATTTTACTTTTGCATTTTTTACACTCAGTTACAATTTTGTTGTGGATTTCAAGCATAGGATATTTGCATATGTTAAAAATAAAAAAGGATTGGTTAGTGTTCAGCTACATCTTCTGAGTACAGCAATGCTCCACTTGCATAGGTTTGTCTTGTTTTGGTGATGCCACTGGACCAGATTTGGAACATGAGTGTTAACATTTCATATATGGAATTTTCACAGATTGCTTTACCAGTGCCATATCTAATTTTGGGCAGTTTAGCATATCTCCAATTCAATTTATCCCCACAAAATTATCTGTTATAGAAAAAGAAACATTCCAGCATTTCATTCTAGGTGCATTTTGACACTTTCCATGCAGCCACTTTACCACTATTCCAAATCCCTTTTAAAAACTGATGTAAGAAAAAAGAATCTATGCTTTTTTTGCTGGATTTCTTGTACAAAATAATTTATGGTTGCAGGAAACTATAACAATTTAGATTCTGCTGTTTATTCACTTTATAAATATATCACAGATATGTAGGTTGTTAACTTTTGTGGGAATTTCTAAAATTCAAATTTAAATATGTGTCGGTTCCATCACTGGATGCTGTGGCTTTGGGCTTTTTACTTGGTATTGTGAGCAAGGCCCTCTGATCCTTTTGTTTACCCTTTTCGATTTGTAATAATTAATATCTCTGTATGTCTGTTCCCTACTGTACAGTGCTGCAGAATAAGTTGGGGCTTTATCGTGAATTTATGGAAACATTTGTGCACACCAATCTCAGGGGAAGAAGGCAAGTGACACCTCAATAGATGAGGCAGGTTATCCTCTTTCTAAAACCATATGGTCTGTCTATCTTTTCTTCACTTCTGTAGCTGATAGAACCATTTTTATACACACAAGGAATGTCTGAGAAAATGCTAGAGAAATCAGAGGTTATAGTAGGTGTAGTTTTGTACTTCACCCCCTAAGGTAGGAAATAAATATAGAAAGCAAAATATCAATATTTGCAGATGACACTAAATTATGCAGGGTAATAAATTCATAACAGGGTGTTTGTTCTCTATACAGGCATTGAAATAAAATGGTAGATTGGTTGAATAAATAGAATATTTATAAATCAGGCCTCATCTACAATATGGAGTACAATTTTGGGCACCAGTTCTTAAAAAAACATTGTTGAACTGGAAAAGGTGCAGAGACGTGCAACAAAACTGATAATGTGATTGGAGGATCTGAGTTATAAAGAGAGACTAGCCAAACTGTTTACATTAGAGAAGAGACATCTAAGGGGTAATAGGATTACCATTTACAAATACATTCAAGGTCAATACAAAGAACTAGCCAGGGAATTATTTATGCAAAGAGCTGAGCTCAGATCAAGAGATCATCCATTAAGACTAGAGGAAAGACGCATTTGACTAAAACAAAGGCAGGGATTTTTTTTACAGTAAGGGGGATAAAGCTATGGAATTCTTTGCCTCGGCATGTTATACTTGCAGATAATACAACTGCCTTAAAAAAACAAAACAATGGATGCCTATCTATCCCAGAGCAATAATGATGATGATGACAGATGGCTTCAAAGCAGATAGGATGTTAAGCCAGGGAAATATCTGACTGCCATTTGCAGTCAGGAAAGAATTTATTTTACCCACTTGGGGCTAAATTAGAAATGGCTCCAGAGGGTTTTTTTTGTTTTGTTTTTTTTTTGCCTTTCTCTGGATCAACAGGGATGTTTTTGGCATGAGCTGGACTTGATGGACACATGTCTTTTGTCAGCCTTGTCAACTATGTTACTATGTTAATATGAAATTTAATGTGGGAAAGTGATAAGTAATGCATTTGGGAAGAAATAATCCCAGTGCTACTTATGAATTTAGTGGAATCATTTTAGGTGACTAGTTGCTAGAGAAAAATCTGGGAATCCTTGTAAACTACAAACTTGGAAGCAGTGACCAGTGTCAAATAGCAGTAGCAAAAGCAAAGTCCTGTCTTGCACAAAAAGGGGTATTGAAGCAAGAGTGGATAACATCATTTTGCCGCTGTACAGATAATTAGTAAGACCTCACCTCAAATATGCAGTGCAGTTTTGGGCACCAGTTCCGAAAAAAATTATTCTAGATCTGGACAGAGTACAGCAAAGCAGAACAAAATTAAGGGGATGAAAGACTTGACTTCTGATGAATGTCTAGAAAAAATTGGTTTGTTTATTGTAGAGAAAATACAAGAGGAGATCTTATCACAATGTACAAGTATTTGAGATGTCAATACAAGGATCTCTTGGGTGAGATTTTCATTGCAAGGCCTGATCAAATAACCAGGTCTATCCCTTGAGGAACAAGGAAAGGAGATTTCAACTTCAGCAGGGGAGGTTTTTCTTTACAGTAAGTTCTGTTAAATTGAGGAATTGCTTGCCCAGGGATGTGGTAATGGCAGATACAATTGATACATTTAAGAGAAGATTATATACATTTATTTGAAGAGGGAACATATAGGGTTATACTGTGTATTGGTAGGCAAAACAGGAACTATAGGTAAAGAAACCTATACCTAAACATAACCTTAACACTAAACATTACCCAGTAAACTCTAATCTACCTAATTTAACACTTCCTAGCAACCCCAAATAAATTTAATTTAAAAAGGGTAAGAACATTTTTTTTTTTTAGAGGTGGAAGGAATACAAATCCGCAAATGCTGTTCTGCTACACATGATCACTGTAAATTACAGTGATGTGATCAGAGGGGGGAAACGTAATTTTTTTTTTTTTTGTCAGTGACTTATATAACACCGTAGCAGGTTCTACGCTGTATCTCTCTTCCTTGTGATCTGGAGGAGGAGGAGGGAGATTGAGAAGAGTGATAAAAGCAATGTTTCCAGACATTGCCATTGTCATAGAGTTCCATAGCACATGTGATTTACTCTATTAGTGATCACATGTATGGAAGGACCCAGTATTGGCTGAAAATAACTGTTCCAGTCCCAGAGCCGTTAGCAACAGCCTTCCCACTATGTTCACGTCACATCCATAGGTGTTATGTGCGTTTTAATCCATGACGTGCCAGGACTGTCATTGATCTTTAAAATACAAAATTGTGTGACTATACTAGCATGTCATTGGTCCTTAAGAGGTTAAGAAAGGGTGCCAGTTAAGTGGCCATCATTGTTTTGTATTAGTACATGGAGACTCTTTACAGGGACATATCTTTGCACCTGATTCACTCACAAGGGTCAAAAGGGGCTCAAAATGTAATTTATGGACCTGCTATATCACACGATCAGTGTGTTAACAATGTTCAGGCCACTTAAATTTGCTGTTTTTACACAGCTTTGAGAGCCACTGTTTGTTGGACATATTCAATCTCAAACTGCATTTGCCGGAATCCCCTATTTCCCGGGCTTACTGAATTGGGCAGGGTGGTGCTTTGGCAGCCATGTTACACCACTCATTGCATAGGCTATTCAGGGACTGGTCTTTCTTCTCCGTCATAGAAGTGTAACCCCTTACAGTCAGATAAGTACCTTTTGAGACATTTCTGTGCATTTTCTCATACATTTCTACTACTATGGACTGCTTTGTCCTATTTTGGTGTGTTTTTTTCTCCCAACATGTCAGAGGGACACATGGGGAAATCCAAGCCTGTGGATTCGGGGGTCTCTCTAATCCATTTAGCATACTGTTTCTCATGCCAATCTGGGCTTCCATGGGAATATTCACAGCACACTATGTCACTCTTTCACTCTGACCCCTATTACTCCCCCGGGGCCTTCCATTGCAGAACAAGAGCCAGTTTGAGTTAAGATCCTGATGTATTCAGTTGCTTCTATCCCTTATTCTATTCAAGGGGTTCTCTGTTCTTGGTGCCCCATACAACCTGTCAGACACATTGATCCTGTCTTAAGAGGCCATTCACAGTTGGAAGTTCCTATGCTGAGGAAGTTGATATTGATGAAGAGGATATGGATTCTCCCTTGTCCTTTGGGGATGGATGCCTGTGAGAAAGAACCTTGTCCCTCAGCTGAGGGGATCATCAGAGCAGAGACTTTTGAAGGTGACTGAAGCCTCTGAAGGGTGTTCCTCACTTGACATCTTTCAGCCACATAAAAAGGAGTCACCATTTTTTCATCTCCATCACTCTCTGGACCAGTTAGTTTGGAAGACACATGATAAGAGAGTGAGACTCTTCCTTAACAAACACATTTCCAACCTCTATCCTTTCTTGGCTGAGGCTTTGTCATAATGGGCTTCTTTACTTGCAGTTGATTCCCCAATATATTGTATTGCCAAAAACAGCACCCTGCTTTTTTCCAGATGTCACTGCCCTTAAAGGGTTAGTAATGTTGATATCTTAAAGGGGAACTTTCACCTGTGGTGAAGATACACAGTGCCACAGAATGCGGAAGCACACAGCTTGGACATCAAAGATCTTACAAAGTATGTAAAAATAAAAAATAAGAAGCAAATTTCCTAATACTGCTTAACTGTTTAAACATCTGGTAAAAAAATTCTGAGGTGAAAGTTCCCCTTTAAAAAAGGTAATATTGCATCTATTAGAAAATGAAACCACAACCTCAGTCTCATCTCTCAAACCTTTATTAATTGCATCCAGAGTTACCATTTCTTCATGGAACAAGGTCTCTGTTCAACAAGCATATATGCTCAGAAAGAAACCTGTTCCTCTGAGTCATGGCACTCTCCTCCAGATCTGTAAGGGCCAATTGGGCCTACAAAAATCAGGCCTTTGCTGTGTAAGTCAGCAATGTGTCAGTGTACTGGCTTTGGTTGAGGTCAGTTTTTGCTGGAAGGTCCATCAGGCAGTGGTGCCAGTTTAGGGGCTTTTTTCTTTCCTTTCTTTAAGCGGAGTTCTGAACCCTGTTGGTTCTTGCTCATTTGCTGGGTTTGCAAGTTTGCTGTCAGTTGACAGCATAGGTTTATGTAATGCAAGTTAGTTCTGTGGAATACTGGTTTACAGAAGAAAGGTTTTTTTTTTCCCCAGGAATTTTTGTGGATACTTTGGTATATCCCCATGGTTCTTGTGTTCCACATTGTAAACAAGAGAAAAGAGGATTTAAATCCTTGTATTTTACTACATGTGGAATACAGAACTCCATGACAGTGAAAGCGCCCTGCCTTCAGGAGGAAGAAACTTTACACCATGGTTCCTGTGTTCTATGTGGACTAAGAGAAAATATTCTTTATGTACACTTAACAGTAAATAATTTTCTCTTAGTCCATGTGGAACACAGCACTTTCTCCCCAGAGGAAAAAGCAGCTGTTTGAGTTCCAGGTAGGAGGGTCCTTTTGGAATCTCGTTTAGCTGCCTTTCTTCTGTTTTCTTTGATTTTTGCTATATGTAAAATCTGAGCTGGACCAGTGGTGGTAAAGCAAAACCGGGAGGGATTCTCTGCATCTGAGAACCTTGTAAAGTGGATGTGTCACCTATGCACAACAACCCATAAATAGTTAGGTGACACATCCAATAGCATAAAAACGTTATTTATTTTTTATTTTAAGCTTCCGTTTCGTTTACATTTAACTTACAAAAAGTCTGGGCTTCAGCCACTTCCATATAGACTGCAGCCCGACGCTCTGCCTCTGGTCTCCTCCTTCCTCCATTGATGGATGCATCTGTCTGGAAGCTGGAGTGGTCTCATTGGCTAGATATAGATCTCTTCCAATGAGAACACTCCAGCTTACTGACAGAAGCCTCTGTCATCGGAGGAGGGAGGGGAACAGAGGCAGAGCTCTGTAACCGCAGAGAACCGCAATCACCCAGAAGTGTCTCCAGCACAGACTTTTAAATTTAAATGGAACGGAAGCTTAAAATAAAAAAATAAATAATGTTTTTATGCTATTGGGTGTGTCAACTAACTATTTATGGGATGTTGTCCATAGGTGACACATCCACTTTAAGGCAAGTGCTGTGCCCTACTGACTGGAGTATAGTTTACCTCATGTCCAGTGTTCCACATGGACTAGGAGAAAAAGAATTTATCGAGAAGTATAACAAAAATTCCCTTTTGTTTGTGTCCATACATCAGACACACTCACACACCCACACCCTCACACACACCCTCTCCAGTGCCCTGATAGAATGCTGTAACTCAATTGATTTACCAAAGAATGGAGTGGAAAATGCAAGGCACATTTGTTTCCTCTAGTCTGCTGATTGACCATGACTTGAGAGTTTTGATACTGAATCGAGCATAAAATGTTTGAGTTTCGATATTAACCCTTTGAATTCCAGAGAGGTATCCAACTCATTGTTTTTCAGTGCCTTGGATACCTTCCTGACATTCAAAGAGTTACTTTTTGTCATAAATGTCAGTGCTATAATTCTTGATTATTGAATATATTCATTTTTAGGCAAATGGAGGTGTGCTTAGAATTTTTCCTGAAGGCAAAGCACAGTTTGCTGATATAGAACCGAAATTTGATAGACTGCTGTTTTTCTGGTCAGACCGTCGCAACCCTCATGAAGTTCAGCCAGCTTTTGCTACTAGGTAATCTTTATTTTCTTCCTCTTGTGTAAAAAAATGATGAATTTGATGTCATTGTCAATTTAAATGATTGCAACCCCATATACGTTGCTGCATCCAAATCAAGACTTCTAGTTCTCTTCTTTCCTGCTACAAATAACCACAATATTGAAAATGTGGCATTATTTTGAATATTGAATGTGTAATTGTTTTTATTGAATTTTATGTTGAAAACACAAAAAAGAGCCCCATGAATCAGTATATTAAATATTTAAATACTTTGAAACCTATGTGGTTCATATATAATGTATTCGGGTGGAACTAGCAACGATGCTGCTGGTAGAGCAAGGTTGCTAAAAGGGGACCAGTCCTTCTAAATCAGTGGTTCTCATTTTTTTTTTTTTTTTTTTTTTCCAGGGCAGATCAAACACATAATCTAGAACATTCGGGGCACCCCTAACATATTTAATGTACTTTATGAAGGGTATAATGAAGGGTACAATACATAAATATACAGTTATTATTAGGTCTTACAATCATATTAACAAAACTAAACATATTGTGCAGAACAATTTCTATTAATCTTTACTTAAAAATCAATTTTTGTTAGTCATTGAAAATGTGGGGCACCCTAAGATATGATGTCCATGGCACACCAAAATGCCACGGCACCCTAGTTGAGAATCACTGTTCTAGATGATTGGGCCCTCACTGTGGCCTTAACCTAACAATCTTCCCGCCCTCATCTCACAACTGAATATGTTTAAATGTTGCATGGAGTGTAGGTAGGGGGGTCAGGAGTAACTTCTACTCAGGTCTCGATCAGTCAGAAGAGGAGTACTGTATAATTATAAAACAAACAGGTCCCTGGTGAGCTCAAAATAGCTTTTATTAGTAGTGTTCAATTCATTACATATGTGTATAGTCAGGGGAGCTGCAGGAACAATATTTTGGCTAACTATAGTAAGTAAACAAAAAGGTTTTCTGCATATCTGTGTGTAACTGACTATGACTGTCTGGACCTGACTTACCGATGACTGCTGCCTACCTGTATTTTTCTTTCTGGGTACATGTGAAAGACAAGAAATGCCAATCTGTGGACCCTTGCAGCCCTGGGAGAGAACCATGCAACCCATGTCTTTCTCTCTCCAGAAGGAGCCTCTCTGAGAGTGAGGCTTCTTCCATTACAATGGTAATCTGAAGAAAAGAAGATCTGCAAAAAGGTGAGAAACCCTTTGCGTGCCATGGTCTACTTTCCCACTGATCTCCTCTGCACAGGGTTCCTTCTGGAGTTACTCCTGCACTCATGTTGGGTAATTTACACTTCTGTTCCTGGGGTCTTTGGAGCATTTTTGAGCTGTGTGGTAATACTTAACCCCCTTCCTTGCCATGTTGTTATGATTATTTTCTCTCATTTTCCCTTTGGATTAATGCGTTGTTCAGCTCATTCTTCTTGTCTACCCTTGCATTACACTACGGTTACCATCCTAAATGTCTTGGTGGTTCCTGGGGGTTCGGGCGCTGCATTTGGTACTTGTTTAAAGGGAAACTACATTTCCCGTAGACGCCTGTTTTAGCAGTCTATTTGCCGTCTGGCTCTGAATTCAATCACAATTTTCTTTCTCTCTTACACAAGTATCATAAGCAGGGCTTGGATTCCTTAAAACTCCTCCTCAGGTTTACCTTTCACCTGCCAGATAAGTAATTTTTAGGCTTTCTGGGGTGAAATCCTTGATCTGGTTGATCATCTTTGGGTTTCCTATTCCGTAGAGATTATTCTCCTGTTAGGATGTCAGATTTTAAGGGACATGGGGCTAGGCCTAAGGACGCAGGGGCGTCTCTGACCCATCTTTCTTATTGTTCCTCATGCCAAGTAGGGCTTCCCAGAGAGTACTCAGGTCACTTATGCCACTCATGCGCTGTGGCCCCTGCTTCTCCACCAGGGCCCTCCAGTCATGAACAGGAGCCATACTGGGTCAAAGACTTAAAGTCCTGTATGGCACAGTTTCCTCTTTCTCTTCAGTGGTTCCTCCAATCTTGGAAACCCCCCACTTCATTCAGGTTTGTGGCCCCTAATGCCCCTGGCATTCATGATTTGTCTGAATCCTCTGAAGAGGAGTCATTTGAGGAGTCTGAGGATGGCGTGTGTTCAGAAGGGGCTTCTACCCAGTTTCATGGTGACCCCTTTGAGGCTGACCCAGAACCCTCTGCTGCGGGTCTCATTAAGGCGGTTTTATCTGCCTTTAACATTTCTGTTAACCCTGTAGAGTCTCAGTCTGCTTCTGACGTCTTTTCAAGGCGTAAGAAGTCCTGTACTGTTTTTCCGCCTAATTCCACTCTGGATCAAATTATCCTGGATGAGTAGAACACTCCTGACTAGCGTCTCCCTCTTTCCAAGAGATTCCCTAAGCTGTATCCCTTTACTGTCTCAGCTTTGGCTCAGTGGGCTACACCTCCTCAGGTTGATCCCTCTATTTCCAGGCTTTCAAAATCTACTGCCTTGCCCATTGCGGATGCTTCGCCATTCAAAGTTCTGACAGATGGAAAGCTGGAGGCAATTCTTAAGGTTGCCATAGGTGGGGTCCTTGAGGCCTACCTTGGCTGCCGCATGGGTTAATAGAGCTATTGCTGTTTGGACTGAACAGCTGACTGACTCTGTCCACAAAGGTGCCCCTAAGGAGGACCTTTTGCACATTTTTGGTTAATATTTCTGAGGCTCAGAATTATATTACTGATGCATTGTTTGATGTCATTAGCCCTGAGGCTAAAGCCTCCGCCTTCTCTGTGGCTGCTAGACGTTAAGATTTGGTCTGCTGACCTGCTCTCTAAGAATTCACTGGTGTTTCTTCCCTTTCAGGGTACATCCCTCTATGTCCCTGAATTGAAGAACATTATTAGTGAAGCCACTGGGGGTAAGAGCACTTTGTTGCCTTAGGTTCTTAAGCGCAGTCCTCAGGCAAGGAAACAGCATTCCTTTCATTTTTGCCAATGCGAAGTACAAAGGCCAAACCCTGAGTGCTCCGGGTCAGTGGTCTCCAGAGGAATCTCTCCTTCCCATCAACATATTGGAGCTTCGGTCAATATTGCCCTTCGTCATTGGACATCTCAGCTGGAAGACTGTCCAGTCCGGGTACAGTCCGACAACTCCACGGCCGTGGCTTACATTAACAACCAGGGCGGAACAAGAAGTCTCACCGCTTGGTTAGAGGCTATTTTGTCCCGTGCAGAAGAACATGTTCCTGCCATATCCACACTGCACATTCCTGGTGTAGACAACATCATGGCAGACTTCCTCAGTCGACACACAGTGGACAGCGGAGAGTGGGAACTGCACCCAGAGGTGTTCACCCTCATTGTTCAGAAGTGGGGTCTTCCTTACATAGACCTGATGGCGACAAGACACAACAGGAAGGTTCCGAGGTTCTGCTCTCAATGGAGGGACACTCTAGCTCTGGTGTTATGGAAATTACGACTGGAGCGCTGTCCAGTCATTCTGATTTCTCCGTACTGGCCTCGCCAAGCTTGGTTTCTGGAGCTTCAGGATCTGTCCGTGGCGGAGCCATTCCGGCTCCCTTGCCATCCAGATCTTCTTCTACAGGGTTACCTGTGGAAGGAGTATGTTCATCGTCTAGCTTTGACGGCTTGGAAATTGAATCCTCAATATTGAAGAAGAAAGGGTTTTCTTCTGGCGTGGCTACTATGCTTAGTGCCCGCAAACCTGTTTCTTCCAAGATCTACCATAGTGTCTGGTCGATCTTCCTATCTTTGTGTGCCGATAAGGACCTGTCTCAGGAATTTGATCTGCCTACAGTCCTGGCCTTTTTTCAGGACGGTGTGGAGAAGGGCCTCAGGTTTGAGTTCCCTTAAAGTTCAGACGTCTGCTCTCTCTGTTTTCTTTCAGAGGCGCATTGCCATCCTTCCTGATGTCACGGTTTTCTTCCAGGGCGTTGCTCATACTCTTCTTGCCTTCAAGAATCCTGCTCCTCCGTGGGATCTTAATTTGGTTCTGGGTATTTTTCAGCACCCTCCATTTGATTCTTTAGCTACTATTCCTTTACTCCTGTTGACGTGGAAAATGGCCTTTCTCCTGGCGATTGTGTCTGTCCGCCGTGTTGCGGAGTTACATGCTCTGTCCTGTAAACCACCCTATTTGGTGTTTCACAAAGACAAGGCGGTGCTTCGCACCTTTCAGGAGTTTCTCCCGAAGGTTGTTTCGTGGTGCCCTCTTTTTGCCCTGACCTCACCTCTGAGGGATCTCCACTTGTTAGACGTGGTGTGTTGTCTCAAATTTGATGTACAACGCACTGAGTCTATCAGGCAATCTGACGCGTTATTCGTCATTCCTGAGGGTCTTAGGGCAGGAAGATTTGCTTCTTGGATCAAGTCCACTATTCGTAAGGCTTATGAGCTGAGGAAGAAGCCTGTCCCTTTCAGGGTCACGGCTCATTCTACACGATCTATTGGGGCCTCTTGGGCTTACAAGAATCACGCCTCTGCTGATCACTTGTGCAAGGCTGCCACCTAGTCGTCTGTGCACACCTTTTCGAAGCACTACCATGTTGATGTGCTGGCAAAATCTGATGCCAGCTTTGGGAGGAAAATCCTGGAGGCAGTTTTGCCTGTCTAGGATTTTCTTTGGTTCTTGGTGCTTCCTTCACTTTTAAGCCCCATTGGCTCTAGTTCAGTGTGCTGTGTAACAGTTGGGGTGTTGTTACCCCTGTTCAGTGTTCATGACACTTTGTTTGTTGGGCTATCTCTGATCTTATGGTTCATATCTGCTCTGGTGACTTTGGGGGCCTTGCGCCTAGTCCTTGCCTTACTGCCTGCCTCTAGGAAACTCAATGGTTGTATATCCCAAAGTTACCAGTAACCTGTATTGGACGACAGAGAAAAGAGGATTTTAGTCTTACCTGTTAAATCCTTTTCTCTTAGTCCATACAGGTTGCTGGTCTCCCACCCTGTCAAGGGGCCATGCTTGGCTCTCCTGTGTGGCAGACCGTTTGGGTCCGTTGGGGTCATGCTCACAGGAGTCTTCTTTCCCTTCCACTGTCTAGTCAATAGTTAGTGTCTCAAAACATTCTGGAGCTGGTTGGCTAGCTGCAGCCAAGGAGGGAAGGTAGGCACCCCCCTGCATACAATTCTAGAATTGTTCCTGCCTACAATTAAAGGGGCAGATCGCCTACCCAAAGTTACCAGTAACCTGTATGGACTAAGAGAAAATGATTTAACAGGTAAGACTAAAATCCTCTTTTATTCATGTAGATGAAACAGACACCACATTAAACTGGCGTCCTGGTTAGTCCATGGGATCTCTGGTATCATGAGGGATTGGCGTTTGTTTCTCTTCCCACCCATGGGAGCTCAATATTGGTACATCCCCATGGTACCTGTAAGCTATATTGGATGACAGAGGAAAGAGAATTTTACTCTGCCTGTTAAATCCTTTTCTCTTAGTCCATATAGCTTACAGGTCTCCCACCCAGTACAGGGACCATGCTTGGTTTCCTGTGGCTGGAAGTGGGGGTCCAGTTGGGTCCATGCTCACAGGAGTTTTCCTCTTCTTCTTGCTATCTAACTCTGTAGGTTTATTGTCTCAAATATATTTGGGAGAGGGAAGTTGCTTGGTAGCCTGTATGGAGTTGGGGAAGGCGCCACCCGGCTCTTCTTGAAGAATTGTTCCAGCCTACAAGGAGGGGCTGTCGCCTCCCCATGGTACCTGTAAGCTATATGGACTAAGAGAAAAGGATGTAACAGGTACGATTAAATCCTCTTTTAAGCTTTCTGGGGTGAACCTTTAATCTGTGTGACAATATTTGTGTTCTCCACTACTGTAGACACTTTTCTCCTGTTAGGATGGCGGATCCTAAGAGACATGGGACTAGGCTTCAGGCTGAGGAGTCAGGTGAGTCATTAACACCTTTTGCTTATTTTCCTCATGCCAAGCGGGGCTTCCCAAAGAGTACTCAGGTCACTTATGCCCCTCATGTGCTGTGGCCCCTACTTATCTGCCAGGGCCTTACAACCATGAACAAGAGTCTCAATTTGGTCAAGGACTTAAAATCCTCTATGGCACAGTTTCCTCTTTCTCTTCATGGGGTCCTCCAATCTTGGAAGTCCCCCACTTCTTTCAGGTTTGTGGCCTCTAAGGCCCCTGGCATTCCTGATTTGTCTGATTCCTCTGAGGAGGAGTCTGAGGATGGTGTGTGTTCAGAAGGGGCTTCTTCCCAGTTTCATGGTGACCCCTTTGAGGCTGACCCTGAACACTCTGCTGAGGGTCTCATTAAGGTGATTTTGTCTACCCTTAACATTACGGTTAACCCTGTAGAGTCTCAGTCTACTTCTGACATATTTTCCAGGTGCAAGAAGTCCTGTACTGTTTTTCCGCCTAATCTCACTCTGGATCAAATTATCCTGGATGAGTGGAAGTCTCCTGACAAGTGGCTCACTCTGTAAGAGGTTTTCTAAGCTGTACCTCTTCTCTGGTATGGCTTTGGCTCAGTGGGCTACACCTCTTCAGGTTGATCCCCCTATCTCTAGGCTTTCTAAATCCACTGCCTTGCCCATTGCGGATGCATCAGCGCTTAAGGATTTAACGGATAGGAAGCTGGAAGCTATCCTGAAAGCTGCCTTTGCGGCCATAGGTACATCCATGAGGCCTACCTTGGCTTCTGCTTGGGTTAATAGAGCCATTGATGTCTGGACTGCACAGTTAACTGATTCTGTCAGCAAGAGTGTCCCTCAGGAGGACCTTTTATCCATTTTGGCTAATATCACCTGAGGCTCTGCACTATATTGCTGATGCCCAGTTTGATGTTGTCAGGCTTGAGGCTAAGGCCTCTGCCTTCTCTGAGTGCGTTGTGGCTCAAGATTTGGTCTGCTGACCTAATATCTAAGAAATCATTTGTTTCTCCTCAGCTTGAATAGCTTTTGAACTACAAAACGGTGAGTATTTAAGCATAACGCTATATGTTATAAAAAACATGTAGAAGACTCGGAGCTGTACTTTAGTAGAGACTATCACTTAAAAATATATAGAAAGTTACAAAAATGTCTTTGTGTGAGCAAGGAAGCTGCCATAGTGTAGTTTGGCATAGGAAATACCTGCCCTTGAATGTTAGAGGTATACATTTTCTTCCTCCCACACTTAAACCTCGAAGGACTTAACCCTTGACTTATCTGACTTGTAACTTATTTTACCCACCCTTTCTTATATTAAGCCTTTTACTTCTTCCATCCAGAATGCTGATTGTTCATTTACTACATTACTGATATAACCTGTTTGGCAAGTGGTGGGTTACATCAGCGATTGCACTGACTGCACTCTCCTAGGAGTCAGCAGCAGTTCACTGTAGTCTTTCTTATATATTATACCTTCACATGGAAGGAGATTATAATGCACTGTTGATACTTTTGTTTGAAATTTGTTGCTATATTAATTTTCCTACTTTTCAAAGAAATTACAAGTTGGTTGATCAGTTTTATGTCTTTAGATTCTCTTTACCCAGTTGAGTAGGCTGACCGGACCATGGGCCAGATTTAACCCCTTAAGGACCAGAGGTCCCGGGGTGTCTGGTCCTTTAAGGATGAGATAGGCAAGTTCGACGTGCCTGATCACGCGTGCCGGCACGTTGAACAAGGGACTGAAAGAGATTGCTCTGGTCTTGGAGCAATCAACTTCAGTCCCTGGTATTACTCACCGCACTCCTGCAGGAGCACAGTGAGTAAAAGTATGTGACGTACCAGGACCGTCACTGGTCCTTAAGTGCCAGACCAACATGATGGTCCGGGTACGTCACCAGACGCAAGGGGTTAAAGGCAACCAACTCCAAAAAAAAACAGATGTTGGCATTTTTTCAAGCACTGTACGCTATTTAAAGATCAGTGCAATGAAAAAATTCCAGCAAAAAAAAAAGTATCGGCCGCTAAATTAACATGTGTTTTGGCCCATTGAAAAGTTTAAAAAAAAAAAAAAACTCTGCAAGTTGCCATTTAAAGCGATAGTAATGTTTCACAAAAACAGTAGCTCCAATTAATCTTCAGAGTATTTGAGCCATAGAGAGTGTTATTTCATTACTGTGAGCGTTGTAGTTCGAGAGTAATTGAATGATAAAGTTTCCCTCTCCCGACCCTTTTACCTAGTGTAAGCCCCCACTCCTCATATGTGGAATCCAGTCCATAGACCAGACATATTACATCAAGGGTCAAAATTCTTACTGTGAGAACAGTGAAAACCCTGGCCCCCTTGACAGCTTTTTCCCATATCTTAATTGAAGATTGTCCCTCTCTGCAATCTACCTGGACACTCCCTGCTGCCTAAGCTGAGCAGTGTTACATCAGTGGAAGGGGTGGGAGGGGGATACTTTATCATTCAATTACTCTTAAACTACAACTCTTGACAGAATTGAAATAATACTCTCAATGGCCCAAATACTATGAAGATTAATTAGAGTTGCTTTTATTATGAAACATTACTATCCCTTTAAAGGACTGCGTTAGTGGTTAAGCTCTGATTAGGAGCTAACTTTATCACATAAAATTTAAGACTCGTTTGTTTTCTGACTAAAGTCCCTTATTGGATCTCTAGTCAGGTTTTACTTTGTCTTTTAAAAGCTGCATATACTAAGTCCACAGTGCATGTATTGATATGGGGCCCTAAGTCCCATATCCATACATTCAAAGTGCCAATAAAGTGTACAAAGTTAGTAGAATTAACCCTATGAGTGCCAGTGGGGTAGAATTACACCCTCCAGTATTCATACGGTTATCCCTAAGTAAAGCAACACCGCATTACAAGTAAAACCATTAATCCTGATGTCCAGCGGATTCCTCAGCACCCTGGTCATCTTCTGTACTTCTTTCTTCTCTTCTTCCTTCTCTTCCGTCTTCTTGCTGTAAAAGAAAAGAAAGGTTTAACCCCTTAACGACATGTGACGTACTATGACCGTCACGGTCCTTGAAATACTCAAGGACCAATGACGGTCATAGTACGTCACATACTTTTTACTTACAGCGCTCTACCGGGAGCGCTGTAAGTAAAAAATAGGGCCTGAAATTGACCGCTCCAACATCGGAGCGATCTCTATCAGGCCCCATAGTGACGCGCCGATACACGCGACCGGTCACGTGTACCGGCGCGTCCACATGGTCCTATGCGGTCCTTATGGGACGGAAACGTCCCAGGACCGCCGGTCGTTAAGGGGTTAAGTACAATGCAGAAATAACCAGAGCACTAATACATAGTTTAACCCCTTGAGTGCCAGAAGGGTATGCAATGCGTTGCGTACCTCTCTGGTGCACAAAAGGGTTAAAACCTGTATTGTGCCATTTGTGACTATGCATTCATATAAATCCAATGGTTTGGTGCACTTAAATGCTAGTAAACATACTAACTATACAAAATAGGAGAAGACAGAAAACGAAAATCCCCATACAGCCAAGCCTTTAAACAGAGGCGCACACTTATGAGACAATATATCCAAAAATTTAAGTAATCTTTATTAATTAACAAGTGAGCAACAAGCATGAAAAAGTCACAATAATAAAACATACTTAAAGCGATAGTAATACTTAAAATGTGAAAAAAAATATGTTGTAGGGTTTTTCCCCGAGCAAAACAAGGGTACTCCCACTGCTGAAAGGTGTTTTTTATTTAAACGTTATTACAGCTCAAAGTTTAATTTTTTTAGGTGCAATATCACAGTGGCCTGAAATTGTACTGTGGCGCTGTTGTTACACCAACCTCTGGACAGCTCCGGTCTATAGACCATAAATCTCCATAGGATGGTGTAGCAATAGTGCCACTGTACAATTTCAGGCCACTGTGATATTGCACCTAAAAAATTCAAATTTGAGCTGTAATACCTTTTGAATAAAACACCTTTCAGCAGTGAGGGTAACCGTTTTTTTTTTTACTCAGGGGGATAAATACTACAATATATATTTTTCTCTGTCGTCCAATATAGGTTACTGGTAACTTTGGGTAGGCTATCCTTCCCCTTTAAGTAGGCAGGAACAGTTCTAGAAGTGAAAGCTGGGAGGAGCCTATTTTGTTTGTCTGCCCTTGCTCTACTATCTGGTCAATGTTTTGTGTGTGTTGGGGGGGCTCGGGGGGCTTCGGGCACTGTTGGGGTACTTTTACAGGGAAAACTACATTTCCCATGAGCGCTGGCTTTGCGTGCTACTTTCTGATTGGGTCGCGGCAGCCATTTTGTGCCTTCCGTTCACGAATATCCTACGCAGGGCTTATACTCTCCTTCTCTTCTCAGCAAATTAACT
This sequence comes from Rhinophrynus dorsalis, assembly GCA_037306005.1. Taxonomy (NCBI): domain Eukaryota; kingdom Metazoa; phylum Chordata; class Amphibia; order Anura; family Rhinophrynidae; genus Rhinophrynus; species Rhinophrynus dorsalis. The sequence continues at coordinate 178,754,732 of CM074720.1, read as the reverse complement.
CTTCGACTGCCAGATAAGTGCAAATTAGCGATTTCTGGGGTGAAAATGTAATTATGCACATTGTATTTGGGTGATTCCTTATATATAAAGGCGCTTGGGGCTAGACATAGATACTGGGGTGTCTGTGTCCCCCATTGTGCACTGCTTCTCATGGCAATCAGGGTTACCTAAAGAATACTCAGGTCATTTATGCCCAGCATGTGCTGTTGCCCCTGCATCTCCCCCAGGGACCTCCAGCCATGCACTAGAGCCAATATGGATGCAAGAGTTTAATACTACTACCAGAGACTTTAGGTCTACCTTACAACTCCTCCCATCCTAATTACAGGGGGTCTTCCAGTCTTGGCAGCCCCCTACTCCTATCAGATCTTCCCTGCCAAAACCGCAGGAAGTACCTGATGCATCAGATTCCTCTGAAGAGGAACTGTTGGTGGATTCTGATGGAGGAATATTCTGCGGTGGTCTCCTCACAATTTTTTGGGGACCCCCTTGAGGCTGATCCGGATCCCTCAGCTGAGGGCCTGATCAGGGCTATGTTAAATACCCTTAACATCCCCTTGGTGCAAGAGATTCCTTCAGACCTCTCTGATGTGTTTCAGGGCCCTAAGAGGCCGTATACTTGTTTTCCACCCAACCCCAGTCTTGACTGTCTAGTGTCTGATGAGTGGAAGTATCCTGACAAAAAGCCTTCTGTCTCTAGGAAGTTTGCTAAGCTATATCCTTCCTCTGAAGCATTGTTAGCTCAGTGGGTTCATCCACCTAAGGTGGACGCCCCTGTTTCTAGACTCTCTAAGTCCACTGCTTTGACTGTAGCTGACGCTTCTGCCCTTATAGATTGTACTGACAAGAAGCTCGAGACTTCCCTGAAGACCATCTTGCTACTTCTGGTACCTCCCTATGCCCTGAGTTTTCCGCTGCTTGGGTGAACAGGGCCACTGTGGTCTGGACTGAACAGCTAACTGTGGCTGTCTCAGGGAGCTTCTACTGCTGAGATGTTAAGACTCCTTGCTAACATCTCTGAGTCTCAGCACTATGTTTCTGCTGCCATGTTTGATACCATTCGTTTGGTGGGCAGAGTCTCCACTATGTCTGTGGTTGTTAGATGGGCTCTTTGGCTTAAGATCTGGTATGCAGACACTGCTTCTAAGAAAGCCTTACTCTCGTTGCCTTTTCAGGGCACATCTCTGTTTGGGCCAGAGCTTAAGGACCTTGTTAGTGAGGCCACTGGGGGCAAGAGTACCCTCCTGCAAGTGGTCCCTAGGAAGAGAAGACCCCTACTAAGCGTAATCATTTTTTTCGTCCCTTCCAGGCTGAGCTGTGCCCGGCGAACCAGGAGATTCCCCAGGCTCTGCTTTCCTCCTCCAAGGCCAAACAGCACTATGGAGGCCCAAGTCCTCCTCCAAGGCCAAGGCTTCCAACCCTCCTTCGGCATGATTTTGCTGAACCCCAGTCCCAATGCTCCAGTGAGTAATCGTTTGAGCCACTTCCTCAGTGTCTGGACAGACACAGTGGTGGATCCGTGGGTTTTGCAGGTGGTGTCAGCGGGGTACAGGATCCCTTTCACCTCTTTTCCTCCTTTCAGGTTCTTTCCTTCTCGCACTCCTTGGGGTGTAGAAAAGCACGTCTGTTCAACAGCGCCATACAGACCCTTTTGCACAAGGAGGTTCTGGAGCCGGTCCTGGTACGGGACATGGTTCTGGGATTTTACTTAAACCTATTTGTGGTTTCCAAGAAGGACGGCAGCTGTCGTGAAATTTTGAACCTAAAGGATCTCAATTCAATTGTGATAAAGACTATCACCAGGAGTTCCTACGGTCGGTGATTGCGGCCATGTCTACTGGGGAATTCCTCGCTTCTCTGGATCTTCAGGACTCATACCTGCATATCCTCATTTCATCCAGAGAGCCGGCAATACCTCAGGTTTGCTTGCAACCAAGGGCATTTTCGGTTCTCTGCTCTTCCCTTTGGTCTGTCTACAGCTCCCCAAGTCTTCAATTGAGTCCTAGGAGCTTTAGTGTCTGTCCTCCATCGGGACGGCATCAGAGTCACTCCGTATATGGACGACTTGCTTCTGAAGGCTCCCTCTCCGGACCTTCTTCATCAGCAGGTCAAGGCCTGCACTCATGCACTCACCCATCATGGGTGGATCCTCAACATGGACAAGTCGTGCCTTGTCCCATCTCAGAGGCTGATATTCCTTGGACTTCTCTTCAACACCCAGCAGGGCAAGGTATTTCTCATGTACGAAGTAGCTCACCAGATCGCTTGCAAAGTGCCTGCTGTTCTGGCTCACGATCCAGTTCCGGCCAAGAAGTTGACCTCTCTGGTGGGGAAGTTCATCTCCACCATAGAAGCGGTCCTGTTTGCCATGGCTCACACCAGGGAACTCCAGAGGCTTGTGATCCATGTGTGCAGACGACAGCCGGACCTCTTGAAGATATCTGTGTCTTTCCCTCTGCATGTGGAACAGAGTCTGTCGTGGTGGCTTGACCTCTCCAGTCTGCTGAAGGGCAAATCCTTCCTTGTGTCCTTCTGGATGACCGTGACTACGGATGCCAGCCTGTCTGGCTGGGGAGTGGTTCTGGGCCACATGAATGCTCAGGGACTGTGGTCTCCGGAGGAATCTCTCCTTTCCATCAATGTCTTGGAGCTTCGGGCGATATTTCATGCCCTTCGCCAGTGGATGCGCCAGCTGGTGGGTTGCAGAGTCAGAGTCCATTCCGACAATGACAGTGGCTTACATCAACGAGCAAGGTGGAACAAGAAGTCTTGAAGCTTGGTTAGAGGTCAAAGTTATTTTGTCCTGGGTGGAAGAACATGTTCCTGCTATATCTGTAGTTCATATTCCCGACGTAGACCAAGTTCTAGCAGATTTCCTCACTCGACATACAGTGGATAGCGGAGAATGGGAACTGCATCAAGATGTGTTCAACCTTGTTGTACAGAGGTGGGGACTCCCGTGCATCGACCTGTCCCGATATTCTGCTCTAGCCCTAGCAATGGATGCCATGTCAATACCTTGGCACTTTCCTCTGGCGTAGATTTTTCCTCCCATTCCCATGTTACACAGGGTGCTGTGGAAACTGCGACTGGAGTGCTGTCCAGTCATCATGAACCCGCTCCATACTGGCCTCGGCAGGCTTGGATTCCAGAGCTTCTGGATCTCTCTGTGGCAGAGCCCTTTCTGCTTTCCCGCCATCCAGATATTCTTCTACAGGGATACCTGTGGAAGGAGGATGTCCATCATCGGGGTTTGATGGCATGGAAATTGAATCCTAAATACTGAAGAAGGGTTTCTCTTCTGGCCGGGTGGCTCCTATGCTTAGTGTTCGCAAGCCTGTTTCCTCTAAGGCCTACCATCGAGTCTGGTCTACTTTTCTCTCTTGGTGTGCTGATAAGGACCTTTCCCAGGAATTTGATCTCCAAACAGTCCTGTCCTTTCTGCAGGACGGAGTGGATAAGGGCCTCAGTCTGAGTTCCCTTAAGGTTCAGACTTCTGCTCTCTCTGTCTTCTTTCAGAGACGTCTCGCTATTCTTCCTAATTTTAAGGTTTTCTTCCTGGGTGTTGCTCATACTCGTCCTGTGATTAAGAATCCTGCTCTTCAGTGGGATCTTAACTTGGTTTTGGGTGTCTTTCAGCGCCCTCCATTTGAGTTTTTGGCTAGTATTCCTCTACGCCTGTTGACTTGGAAAATGGCTTTTCTCCTGGCGATCGTGTCTGTTCGCAGTGTCGCGGAGTTGCATTCTCTATCTTGTAAACCACCATTTTTGGTGGTTCACAAAGACAAAGAGGTGCTTTGCACTTCACAGGTGGTCTATGACTTGCACATTAATCAGGAGATTGTGGTACCTTCTTTCTTTCCTGATCCTTCATCTGACAAGGAAAGGGATCTTCACTTGTTGGATGTGGTGCACTGCCTTAAGTTCTAAGTGCACCGCTTTGAGTCTATTCACCAGTCTGTTGCCTTGTTCATCATTCCTGAGGGTCCCTGGGTGGGGAGGCTCGCATCTAAGGTGACCATTGCATCTTGGATTATGTCTACCATCCGTTAGGCTTACGAACTGAGGAAGAAGACTGTTCCCTTTTGGGTCACGGCTCATTCCATGAGATACATTGGGGCATCTTGGGCTTACAAAAATCAAGCCTCAGCTGATCAGTTGTGCAAGGCAGCTACTTGGTCATCTGTGCACACCTTCTCTAAACACTACCGTGTTGATGTGCTGGCATCAGCTGATGCTAATTTTTGGAGGAAGATCCTGGAGGCAGCTTTGCCTGTCTAGGATCTCCTTCATCTCTTCAGTACTCCTTAACTTTTGAGCCCAGTTGGCTCCAATTCAGTGTGCTGTGTATAAGTTCCTGGGGTGTTTCCCCAGTTTTGTGTCAGATGACACTTTGTTTGTTTGTTGGGCTATGATCTGATGGTTCATATATGCTCTGGTGACTTTGGGGGCCAGCACCTACTCCTTGCCTTACTTCCCACCTCTGGGAAACTCAATGGTTGGACATCCCAAAGTTACCAGTAACCTATATTGGATGACAGAGAAAAGAGGATTTTAGTCTTATCTGTGAAATCCTTTTCTCTTAGTCCATATAGGTTACTGGTCTCCCAGCCTGTCAAGGGACCATACTTGGCTTTCCTGTGGCAGAACGTGGGAGTCCTTTCGGGTTCTTGCTCATAGGAGTCTTCTTTCCCTTCTTACTATCTAGTCAGTAGTTAGTGTCTCAAATCTTGCTGGAGGGGATTGGCTAGCTGCAGCTAAGGAGAGGAGGTAGGCTCCACCTTGCATTCACTTCTAGAATTGTTCCTGCCTACTTAAAGGGGCAGATCGCCTACCCAAAGTTACCAGTAACCTATATGGATTAAGAGAAAAGGATTTAACAGGTAAGACTAAAATCCTCTTTTTTACATATTAAGTATTACTATCCCTTTAAGAACAAAGCAGGGGCGGACCTAATGAGGCTAATTGCAAACCAGATAGTACCAAATAGCAATATCTGCACACTACTATTTATACAATAGCCTAACAGATATTTACTTTGAATATTATTGTAAAGTTCTGGTACAAAATTAATAAACAAATTATATGCATAAAGCACAACAGTGCATGAAGCAGTACAATACAGCCATACAAATGAATACAAAAAGCCAACAGCAATAAATAGAGGCCTCATGGATCCCTCCTCCCCAGCAACCACAACCGCCCAACACACGGAGGAAATTGGAACGGAGACTGCCTATATATATATATATATATATATATATATATATATATATATAATATATATATATATATATATATATAATGTATGTATGTATGTACACATATGTATATGTATATCCCAGCCAATCAGATTCAAGCGACTGTTCTTTAAATTGTTTGAAATGTGCACATTTTGCTGTCTTCCTTCTAATTGTGGGGCTTCTTCTCTCTTGCTTAATCTATGCAGAGACTGATTCTCCTTGCTTTCCTTCTCAACATTAACCCTTCGCGCATACCAGATAAGTATTTCTGGGTATTCAGGGATATTATCTTTATTCTGGGGACACTTTATCTAGTTTTATTAGGTTTCGGACATTTTCTTAGAGACATGTCAGATGCTAAGTTGCATGGGGGGAAAGCTAAGACAAAAGAATCACTTATCCCCCCCACACCATTCATCTTGCCACACAGGGCTACTTAGGGAATATTCAGGGTCACAGTACCCCTCTTGTTCTGTGGCCTCCACTACTCCACCAGGCCCCTCTAGCACATATCAAGAACCTGCATGGGTTGACACTGCTATTTTCAGTGGCCCAAATTCTGTCTTCTGTCCAAGGGATACTTCACGCCTGGAAACCTATTCCTACCTTCAAACAGGTTCACCCTGTATTCAAGGGTCATTCTCAGGTTATTGGGGTCTCCTCAGAGGAGGATGATGGGGAATATGAGGACACTGATTCTTTCTACTCTTATGGCGATACCTGTGAGGCTGATCCACACGCCAGGTCTCTGATGCCTCTGATGGTAGAACTCCCTCTCTGGATATCTTCCAGAGGTGTAAAAAGTCGTCTTCTGTTTTTATACCAAATATCACTCTCTTGATCAAATCCTCCTGGGTGAGTGGCAAACTCCTGATAAGAGGCTTTTTTGAACAAGCAGTTTGCTACAATATATTCATTTGAGGCTGTGGCTTTGTGGGCTTTTCCCCCTGCCATTGACACCCCCCCCCCCCAAAAAAAAAATATCATGTCTGGCAAAGAACATCGCCTTCCCACTTAATTTCCTTCTCAATACCTCATTTGTGGATACCGGGGGGCCACTGTGGCCCATATTTGATCTGCCTGGGTCAACAGGGCTGTGGCCATTTGGGCATCTTTCTTATGCTATGAATTAGAGCTTAGGCCTTTCACCAAGCCTTCCTGGATTCAATCCCAGGGGCAGCATTGACTACCATTGAATTTATTACTTAGATTGTAAGCTCTACAGGGCCGGGACCTCTTATCCTAATGTATACTCACCTGTTGTTCCCCTTATGACTGCCTATATAAGCACTTAATCACCGCACTTATTGTACCCCTTCTATATTAAATGTAATCTGTAAAGTGCCAAGTACACCGTTGGCGCTATATAAATAAAAATATACAATACAATTGTTCCCCTTGTGATTGTCTTTATAAGTACTTACTCACTGCACTTGTTGTACCCATTCTATATCATATATAAAGTGCCAAGTACACTGGTTGGTGCTATATAAATAAAATATACAGTACAATACAAGAGGATTTTTTGTTTCTGATGTCTAAACATCATGGAGGTCAATACCTATGTTTCTGAGGCACTGTTTGAAGTTGACAGGTTCTCTGCTATGGACTCCACTTTTTCAGTTTCTGCACACTGCACTCTGTGTCTTAAGATTTTGCTCTGCAGACCAATCATCTAAGACGTCACTGATTTCTTTGCCTTTTTCAGGGTGTCAGTTTTTGGTACTTAACTGAAACAGATACTCAGTGATGCTACAGGTGATAAGAGCAGCTTGTTGCCTCAACGCTGCACCAAGCTTTCCTTTCTGTTGAGGATAGAGTATATTTTTCATCCCCAACCAAATGTGCAAATTCCACAAACATCTCAAGAGCGCACCAAAGCAAAACCCAGACAGGCTGGACAGCCCAATAATCGGCTGTAAAGGCTAAGACTGACAAACCCACCTCCACCTGACTTGTGGAATCCTACTCTTAGTCTTGTTGCCTATAGGGGGAATCTTCACAAAGATCATGGTGGCCCTGGCTGTGTTCATTCACGTCCATGGTACCTCTCTGACTCCGTATCTGGATGACTTCCTCATGACACATTCTGGTGCACCACAGCTGGTCTTCCTGGACATGAGGTTCAACACATTTCAGGAAGGTCTTTCTCCTGGAGTGGAAGATTCAGGTTCTGTTTCAGGCACTGGAGGACTTCATGAGGGTGTTAGGTCATTTGGTCTCAGCCCTGGAGGCAGTTCCATACTCTCAGTTCCACACACGAGAACTTCAGAGGGACATTCTCAGATCCAGGTTCATTGTCCATGGCAGGTGGATTCTGGACAAGAGTCTGTTGTCCATCAACATTCTGGATCTCTGGGTGATCCATCTGGATCTCTTTCATTGGTCCCCAGTTCTCACAGGGGAGGTTCCTGTGAGGGTGCATTCAGACAATGCCATGGCTGTTACATTAAATGCCAGGGAGGGACTTGCAGCAAAGTAGCCTGGAGGGAGGTGAAGAATCTCCGCAGCTGGGCAGAGACGCATGTTCTGGCCATCTCAGCCATTTACATTCCTGGAGTGGAAAACATGCTGGTGGACTTTCTAAATTGCCAAGACGTAGATTCAGGAAATTGGGAACTCTATCCGAAACTGTGTTATTTGATAGTTCAACACTGCGGGTTTCAGCAAGAGAACAAAGGTTCCAATGTTTTGGTCTCAAACATATGATTCCCTGGCCTTAGACTGCGATGATGATCTCCCCTATGATTCCTGTCATCCACAGTTGATCCATAAGATCAGAATGGACAGGGTTTTGATCATTCTGATTGCTCCTTACTAGCCCAGGAGGGCATCGTTCACGGGCATCATCGGTCTGTCTATCTGTTCAGGACCCACTTCAGCTACCTCCATGGTCGGATGTGTTGTTCCAGGACACCTGTGGTATGAGGATGTGGAGAGACTGGCTTTGACGGCATAGCTCTTGAAGCCAACAGTAGGGTTTTTCCGCTGAGGGCATATCCACCATATTTCAGGCTCAGAAGCGATCTTTTCCAAGGCAATACCATAGGTTATGGTCTATTATTCACCAGTGGTGCACGGACAAGAACTTGTCCCCACAGGTCTTTGACCTTCCCTTGGTCAGGGAGAGTTTGTGTATCACCAAGAGGCTGTCTAGACTGTACCTTTTCAGAGCTGTCCATGCAGGATATGTTAGTCAACATGAATGAGGCCAAAACTTCTGTCTCTGAGGCCTTATTTGATGTGGTAAGATTGTCTGCTAAAGCCTCAGCCTTCTCTGTTACTGTGCCACGCACTTTGTGTCTGTGGACCAATCTTCCAAGAAGTCACTGGGTTCCCTACCATTTCAGGGTAAGTCCCTGTTTGGACCTGAGTTGAAACAGAATTTTAGCGATGCTTCTGGGGGCAAGCGCACCTTGTTGCCTCAGATGCCCACCAAACGTTCTAATCTGGCGAGGAAACTGCATATTCCAAACTGAGGAGCAAAGGCCGCAAACTTCACAGGCCTCCAACTCGCGCCCCCTCCTCTGCAAGGCCCGACTGCAGTGGCAGCCCAAGCGAACAGATTCAAGGGCTAAATCTGTCAAGCCAGCTTCTGCATGACTCGCAAAATCCTGGTCTGCAGGTTCCCATAGGCAGGCGTCTTCACCTTTTACGGCCACCTGGGAAGACTATCTCGGACCACTGGGTTTTGCGGTTAATTTCAGAAGGGTACAGAATAGGTTTCAGATCCCTTCCTCCTTTTCGTTTCTACTCATCCAGAGTCCCTACAATGCCAGCCAGATTAGAACTGTTCCGGGATGCAGATCAGATAGTACATGTTTGACCAATGTGAAGCCCACCAGCTGCTGCCAGATTACAACTCCCATCATCCCCCTCCAGCATCTCTAGTCTAACAGCAGCTGTATGGTCTCATTTTGTCCATCCCTGAGATAGTAGGTAATACCTGACTCCTCTTTCTGGAATGTTGACCCTTCAGCCTGAGATTTGGGTCAAAACTTTGAGTCTCAAGGTGAAGCCCAGGGTGTTCCCAGGTATCCTGGTTCCTCACAGTGCCAGTCTCCTCCGCATGGCCTTAACATTACAGAAGTCTGTCTGCTCAGGTCCACAATCAGAAATCACAGGGCCCAGGACAGGTGTAACTGGCAAAGTCACCACCCTTCCTATTGCCTAAACCAATTTTTGGATCTAAGTCAGATGGGGGAGATGAGCCTGGTAAAAGGCCAACCTTTGAACAAAGTAACAAACACTGGTCTTCAAGAGCTATCAATAGTGTATGTTTCAGCACTGATAAGCAAATTAACTGGAGCAGTTGTACTCATGCAGAGATATTCTGTTGATCGCTCTTGAGGACCAGGGTTGGCTCCCCCTGCTGTAGAGCATTGGCTTTGTCTGATACAATGGTTTCATGCACCATAGGACTGCTACATTGAAAAATACTTGTTTTCCTGCACTCAGACAACACTGTGCATGCATTTGAATGCATAACATTATTAGCACATCACTTTTATTAATAGACTTTAAAAGCTGAACCTTACACATATCACTGCCATTTTGCCATTAGTACACTTTGGCCTGGCCCAAAAATATGTCACTACAGTTAGAATGCTTTCATGCTAAACAGGAACTGACCCTTAGCCCTCTGAGTTCTAGCAGGTATCATAGGAGGAACATACCCAGAAACATTTCACTGCCATAAGTGTACTTTGGTCTTAAATAAAAGAAAAAAAAAAAAAAAAAAAAAACGTAGCTTCTAGGAAATGTTGACAATATCTACTTTGTTGTAGTCCACAATATCCTATATAATAATTCGCTAGGATGTTTGTCAGAAGCCATCATGCGCAGTAGAGCATGCCCAAATGCACAGAATGCTGGGAAGTGTAGGAATGTTGGGAGCATTCTGTGCTTTCGGCCAGTCTCTACAGTGCATGACTGTGTCGGCAGCATGACTCAGAGCAGGACCGGCCTCTTAACCCTTTGAGTGCCAGAGGGGTACGCAATGCATTGCAAATCAATGCGTTGCATACCCCTCTGGCACTCAGAGGGTTAACATCACCAGAACCTTGGCCTGTGTACACGGGCTTTTACACTAGTAGGAGTATAAGCGAAAATAGCCGAGTTCATCTCCTATATTGCAGATAAAGGGCATCTTGTCCCTTAAAGGGATAGTAACACTTCGTTTTAACTTTATTTTATTTTGTAGGCATTAAAAAAACATGAAGAATGATATAAGTCTTATCTCTCAAACCTTTATGGTTTATGAGATATTCACAAGCAAAGTTCCCCTCCCCGCCCCTTTTTCCTAGTGTAAGCCATCTCTTCTCAGATGTCAGTCTGGTTGTATGACAGTACAGATAACAGAAGGGGACAATCTTCTTTGTATTAAAACAATGAAAGCCCTTTCCCCCTTGACAAGTTTTTCAGCTTTTTCCATTATCTTAATTGAAGATTGTCCCTCTCTGCAGTCTACCTGGGCATCTCCCTTCTTATCTGGCTGAACAGGGGGGGGATACTTTGTTTGTGAATATCTCTTAAACCATAAAGGTTTCAGAGATAAGACTTATATCATTCTTCATGTTTTTTTAATGCCTACAAAATAAAATAAAGTTAAAATGAAGTATTACTATCCCTTTAAAGTGGAACTTTCACTCTCTAGACACTTCATTTTATTGTACGTATATATCAGGACTGTCTTTTGATTATTTTCTTTTGAAACACAATAGTTTAGTGCCAGCTGGCGGCTGCAAAGGCCAATAAGATATTGGCATGTATTAAAAGAGGTATTGACTCACGGGAGGAAGATATTATTCTGCCTATTTACAGGTCCATGGTAAGACACCCCCCCTCCCCTTGAATATGCAGTACAATTCTTGGTGCCTTTTCTGAAAAAGGACATTATGGAACTAGAGAGAGTGCAGAGGAGGGCTACAAAACTAATAAGGGGAATGGAAAGTTTTAGTTATGAAGAAAGGCTAGAATAGTTAAACATGTAAAGACTAGAGAAACGGCAACTTAAAGGGGATATGATAACATTATATAAATATGTTCAGGGCCCATACAAAGTGCTCTCTAAAGACCTGTTCATTAACATAATGGTACAAGGGGTTAGACTTGAGGAAAGAAGATTTTGTCTACAATAGCGGAAGGGATTCTTTTTGGTATGGACAATAAAGGTATGGAATTCACTGCCTGAGGAGATGGTGCTATCGAATACATTAGATGCCTTTAAAAATGGCCTGGACACACTTATAAAAGAGCAGAATATAGAGGGCTGTGTATGTTAGTATTGGGATTCATTTTAATTTAGTGCTTTTTGATCCAAGGAGAAATCTGATTGCCATTTGGAATCGAGAACGAACCCCCCCCCCCTTCAAAGCAGAATTTTAAATTGCTGTATTGTGTGTTTTGCCTTTTTTTGGATCAACAACGGTAAACAGGAAAAGGGGTCAACTTGATGGACTCGAGTCTTTTTTTCAGCATAAAATACTATGTAAGATATAAAGATAAATACCCATTGATGTCACAAATTCATCTTCCTGTGGTACAAGTTATAGGACGTCCCCTGCTCTCAAGATCTCCTCCCACCTCCCTCACTCCCTTCATTCTGTGTATATTTGCAACTTTTTTGCCATAACATGATTCTTCACAATAATGATATTTCACAACTGATTAAAGCTCCAGGTGTATGGCCGCCGTATGTCAGTGTCCTGCACACCCTCCATTTGCTTCTCCGGGAGGGACTTTTGCCTCCAGTTCATGGGGGCTCAGTGTGTGCCAGGGAACAGCTGAATGAGCAGCTGAGGGTCCCCAAAGTTTTGCTCTGCCATCTTCCATTGTATGAAAGGCACTTGAAAGTGCAAATTCAGTCTGCTCCCTGCAGCATCCACACACTTCCCTATTTTAGCTCTCCATTAAGTTGGATGTTTGCAGCAGATTTAGACTGGAGAAGCTAGGACTGGGACGTTGGTGAATGGTCCAGGAAGCACTCTGAAGATAGTCGTGGCAGATTCTGGAACACTTTGCTGGGCCTTTCATACAAAGGAGGATGGCAGAGCATAGTTTTGGGGGACCCTCAGCTGCTCATGGAGCTCCCCGTGAACTGGAGGTGTAAAAGTCCCTCCTATAGAAGCAGATGATGGGTGTGCAGGACCCTGACAGTCGATGGTCATACACCTGGGGCTTTAACCACTTTTGAAGTAATGTTATTGTGAAGAATCATGTTCTGGTGAAAAAAGTTGCAAACATACACAGAATGAAGGGAGAATGATCTCTCCCAGGGAGAGCTGGGTGGGAGGTGATTGGAGGTCTTGAGAACAGGGGAAGTCCTGCAGAGCTGTGCGGTACAGCTTGTACCGCTGGAAGAGGAATTGTTTCTTTAAAGTTTTTTCTTTAAAAGAAATACACATCTTTAACTCAAGTACTGGTTAGAGGAAGGGGAGGCACTGGGCAGGTAGAAATACACTTCACACTTGGGAAAGGAAAAGACTGAAGAATTGAGACATGAGATGCACAGAGCAGCAGATCGTAAAAGAGAACAAGAGAAGAAGGCTGAAAAGGGAAATGTATGTCAGGAGGGTGAAGAGCAAGGTGAAGAAATATAAGGGGTGAGTATTGAGAAAGTTAAATGTCCAGCATTTGATTAATATTTGAAAAAACATCTTCATCTAAAGATAACATCTGACTGCACCTACAGCTCCAATGTTTTAATCCGTTTCCTTTCAATAAAGACAGATGTGCTAAGACTGCTGGTTTCTGACTGCACCTACAAGCTCTGATGGTTTAACCTTTCTAGTGTGAGTATTGAGCAATGTATTGTGCTGAGAACCACTCTGGCACTCAAAGGTTTCCTGTCCTAAAAGATAGATGAGAGAAGAGAGAAGGGCACAGTGTCTGACCTGCTTTACATTCAGTCCCTTCTCTGTGTAGTAGATTAAAACAGACTTTAAATGAAATGGCACTCATGAGTTAATCTGTTTCCTGTCCTTAAGACAGATGAGAGGGTGGGGAGAGAAGCGCCAGGTGTCAGACAGGAGAATATTGACCCTTTAAAAGCCAGATTAACCCTCAAGTGTTAATTCATTTGAAGCCTGTTTGAATCTAATTGTCTGAGAAGGGGCTTAATGTAAAGCGGGTCAGACACTGGTCCATTCTCTCTCCCTTCAGCTGTATTTAATGACCAGAAACAGATTAACCCTTCGCCTCCAAGTGCAACACATTGCAGCTCGATGTGTTGCACACCACTCTTGTACTAAAAAGATTAAACAATCGGAGCTGTAGATGAAGTTGAATATTATAAGTAAAATGTAGTTGTAAGAGAAGTTTAATACTTATCAGCCTGCACACATTGCCTGCTGAGACAACAGTACATACTTTTCCCCCTTAATGTTGGCCTCTTTCTCCTACCCACCATGTCCTACTGTCTTGCTGCCACTCCCATCCTCTCCACTCACATGCTACCAGTCGGCATAGCAGGCATTTCCAGAATTGAAGCAGCCCACACGGCTGCATGTAATGGCATAGTCCTTCAAGTCTTGCGAGATTCGGTAGCAAGGGTGAGCAATGCAGTCAATTCACATAGACTCACAGGGTCTGGAGGAGCTTAAAACTTTCAGTGCCAGAGAGGTATTCAACACACTTAGCAAAGTATTTGCGTTTCTAAAAGTTTAGCAAAGAGTTAAGAAACAAGTGAAGCCACTGCACTGTATTAGGGCTCTGGTTTCTCTCTCCCCTTCTCTGAGTGCAGAATGACAGGGCAGAGCGGAGCTGGGTTCTCACTCCCCTTTTCTGTGTGCTTCACTAAACCCTTTCATTCTGCACACAGTGAAGGGGAGAAAGAGCTGGTGCAAGGCTCAGAAACATTTGAAAATTAGATTGAGGTACATATTTAATTAATCGATTCTGGGGTAGTTTTGGAATAAGGTTTAGTGCCTGGGGATTACGTTGGCCTCTGCACCCCTGGGATATCAACCTTTTAACCCTCTGGGAGCCAGAAGGTGACCAATGTAATGCAATAAAGGATTTATGTGACATTAAATGCCGCATCATGAGAATCTCTGGCTTTTGATGCAGGGCGAGATTCTCATGTTGCCCTTTTCATCATGGGGACATACAGCAGCAGAAGGGTTTCTTTACAGTAAGGACAATAAAGGTATGGAATTCACTGCCTGAGGAGGTGGTGCTGTTGAATACATTAGATGCCTTTAAAAAGGGCCTGGATACTTTTTAAAAGAGCAGAACATAGAGGGCTATGTACTTTAATATTGGGATTAATATTTAATTAGTGCTTGTTGATCCAAGGAGAAGTCTGATTGCCATTTGAATGAAGAAGGAATTTTTTCCCTCATTCAAGGCAGATTTTGAAATTGCTTTATTGAGGTGTTTTTTTTTTTTGTTTTTGTTTTTTTTTTGTCTTGGATCAACAATGGTAAACAAGAATTGCAAAAGGGTTGGATTGGGTGGTCGCAAGTCTTTTTTTTTTTTTTCCAACCTAAATTACTGTGTTACTATGTACTAATGCGCCGTTTAGTTGCATGCTCTTTTGCGTGTGACATTTTCAAAGGATACCCCAGTTGAAAGGTTACCCAGTAGGAGTCCAGTCAGACAACGCCACGATTGTTGCCTAAATCAACTATTGGGAGGCACTTGAAGCACCACTGCCTGGTACAAAGTGAGGTACTTTATGCGATGGGCAGAAGCCCACATTCTGACCATTTCAGTTGGCGATGTTCCAAGTCAAAAACATGGATCCGGAAGAGTGGTAACTCAAACAGAAGTGTTCTGCCTGATTGTGTTACTGTGGGGACTGCCAACAATTGATCTGATGGCCACGAGGGATAAATGGAAGATTCCATCCTTCTGCTCCCAGAGGGGGGATTCTTTGGCCTTTGCCATGGATGCCATGTTGATTCTGTGGAACTTCCACCTTGCTTATGACTTTCATCCAATTCCTCTCATTCCCACGGTGCTCTGGAAGATCAGGATGGTTGGTGCAGCTGTGCTTCTGGTCACTCCTTATTGGACCAGTAGGGCGTGGTTTAGGAACAGGTGAGTCTCTTTCCATTCAGCATCTGATTCCACCCAGGCTGGACCTCCCTCTTCAGGGCTACCTTTTGAAAGAGGGTGTGGTAAAAGCTGGCTTTCATGTCATGGCTGTTGAAGCCCACGTTTTGAGGAGAAAGGGTTAGGCCACTGAGGTCATTTCTTCTATGAGTCAGGCTAGGAAGCTTGTTTCCTCTAAGGCCTACCATAGAGTTTGGCCTGTTTTCATCCCTGGTGTGTGGAGAGGGACCGGTCTTCGAGTAGTGCTCTCTTTTCTCCAGGATGGTGTGAACAAAGGACTCTGCATGAGTTCCTTGAGGGTTCAGATTTTAGTGTTTTTTCCAAGAGTATTGCCACTTTTTGATGTCAGGGTGTTCCTTCAGGTAGTCGCTCATGCTTTCCATGCCTCCACCGCTCCCAGTTAACCTTAATTTGGTTTTGGGTGTTCTGCAGAGGCCTCCCTTTGAGTCTCTTGATATCATTCCTATGCATCAGTTGACATGTAAGATGGCTTTCCTTCTGGCAGTAGTCTTGGTCCGCAGATTGCCGCGTTGTCTTGCAAGCTGCCTTTCCTGGTTTTTCACAAGGACATGGCTGTTCTTCGAATCCTTCAGGGATTTGTTCCTAAGGTGGTCTCTGAGTTCCACATCATTTATGACATACTTATTTCATGCTGGTAAATGATAGTGAAATGTACGATCACCTCCTTAACCCAAAAATGAAATCACAATCTGGCCCTGACCAACTACCAGCAATGTTATTAAAGCTCAGTGCCTCAGTCACTGCCCACCCTATTATAAAACTAATTAATACCTCCCTGTCATCTGGGTATATGCCCAAAGCCTGGAAAGTAGCTAGAGTTGTGCCTATACACAAAATTACTGACCAATATTCCTACTCCCTATATTGCCTAAAATCCTAGAGAAATGTCCATGTGCAACTATGTAAGTATTACTGACTGACCAGTTTTTTCACACACCCCCACCTTCAATCAGGGTTTCATTCAAATCACTCTACAGGCACTGCCCTCCTAAAAGTAACCAGCGATATCCAGACTGGTATGGAAAATGGTGAGCTCACTGGAGCTAATTTCCTAGATTTTACAAAGGCCTTTGATACAGTAGACCATAGTATTCTGATAAGTGAACTCCAAAGTTCAGGATTGGATAATCATTCTCTAAAGTGGTTCCGATCCTATTTATCAGACAGAATACAATATGTGTCTATTGCTGACAATACCTTTCTTCCACTCAGAGTTACAAGTTGGGTTCCCCAAGGCTCCATCCTTGGCTCTCTTCTATTTTATCTATTTATAAGTGATCTGCCCATGGTTTGCAAAGCATCTTGTATGTATGTATGTATATCTTTATTTATATGGCGCCACACAGTGTATGCAGCACCTTACAATAGACATGTTACAATAAATAAGAGGGGATACAATAAGTTCAACATTCATAGAAACAATGGGAGAGAGGTCCCTGCCCCAAGGAGCTTACAGTCTAAATGGGTAAAAGGAGACAGACAATGGGGTAAGAGGGTGTCAAGTGCTGAGATTACAAGTGCTGAGTTTGGCCAAAGGCAGCACATGGTCCTAGTGCGCCAGAAGATAAGATATCAAGGTAGACTTAAAGACAGAGGGGGATTTTTCAAGATGTAGGGAGAGGGGTATGGAGTTCCATAGGTATGGAGCAGAAAGCGAGAAAGGTTTGAGACAGGAGAGGACAGAGGGTGTGGATGGTGCAACAAGAAGTGCATTGTGTGCTGAGAGAAGGAGGCGGCTAGGAACATAAGAGGAGATGAGGGAAGAGATGTAAGGAGGGGTAGCAGTGGAGAGCATTAAAGGTAAGAAGAAGGACTTTGTAATTGATGCGCTGCTGAATCGGGAGACATGACAGATGTCTGAGAATTATGTGGGCAGGTTCAGTTTTTGGGGAGAGTGTGGTGATTCGTGAAGCTGAGTTTAAAGGGATAGTAATACTTTGTTTTATCTTTATTTTAGTTTGTAGGCATTAAAAAAACATGAAGAACGATATAAGTCTTATCTCTCAAACCTTTATGGTTTAAGAGATATTCACATGCAAAGTACCCCCCCCCCCCCCGTTCAACCAGATCAGAAGGGAGGTGCCCAGGTAGACTGCAGAGAGGGACAATCTTCAATTAAGACAAGGGAAAAACCTGAAAAACTTGTCAAGGGGGGAAGGGCTTTCATTCTTTTCATACAAAGAAGATTGTCCCCTGCTGTTATCTGTCTGGTCTTACAACCAGATTCACATCTGAGAAGAGATGGCTTACACTAGGAAAAAGGGGAGGGAGGGGGAAACTGCTTGTGAATATCTCTTAAACCATAAAGGTTTGAGAGATAAGACTTATATCATTCTTCATGTTTTGTTAATGCCTACAAAATAAAATAAAGTTAAAACAAAGTATTGCTATCCCTTTAAAACAGACTGCATAGGTGAAAGAGGGATAGCAGGGAGGCCAATTAGTAGGATATTGCAATAGTCTAAGCGGGATAGAATGAGGGCATGTATAAGAGTTTTAGTAGTTTGTTGGGAGAGGAACGGGCGGATTTTAGCAATGTTGCGGAGAAAGAAGCAAGATGATCTAGCCACGGAGTTAATGTGAGGGGAGAAGGAAAGAGAGGAATCAAATATGACCCCAAGGCAGAGTGCTGAGTTGACTGGATAAATGTCAATTACATCAACTGTAATGGTGAAGCTAGGTGTTGGGCAAGGTCTTGGTGGGAAAATTAGCAGTTCAGTTTTGGCCATGTTTATCTTCAGATGACGTTGTTCCATCCAGGAGGAAAGGGCCAAAAGACAGTCTGAAATTTGCAGCTGGATTTGAGGTGAAAGATCAGGAGTGGAGATGTAAATTTGGGTATCATCAGCATATAGATGGTATTTGAAGCCAAATTAACTAATAAGTTCACCCAATGAAAGGGTGTACATTGAGAAAAGCAGAGGACCCAAAACGGAGCCTTGAGGCACCCCCACAGACAAAGGGACTGTGAAGGAGGTGTTATTGCTAGAGGACGCAAAAAAGTAACTTTGTGAGAGATAGGAGGAGAGCCATGAAGCAGCTTGATTTCGGAAACCAAGATTGTGGAGAATTTGAGCGAGCAGTGAATGGTTAACTGTGTCGAAGGCAGAGGATAAATCGAGTAGTATAAGTATAGAAAACTGTCCTTTGGCTTTTGCAGTCTGGAGATCATTAGCCACCCTGCAGAGAGCTGTCTCAGTTGAGTGACCGCACTGGAAACCAGACGGCATAGGGTCCAAAAGACAGAGTTGAGGAATTTGGTTATTTGGGAGAAGACAAGGCGTTCTAAGAGTTTTGAGGTAAGAGGTAGAAGGGAGACAGGTCGATAGTTAGAGAGACAGGAGGGTTCAAGGTTAGTCTTTTTGAGCAGGGGTTTAATTTGTGCCTGTTTGAAGGAAGAAGGGAAGGTGCCTGTGGAGAGAGAAGTGTTGAAGATGTGTGTTAATATAGGTGTAAGGACTGATGCAAGTGGTTTGAGTAAGTGAGAGGACAAAGGGTCCAAGGAGCAGGTAGTGAGGTGGGTAAATAGGAGAAGCTGAGAAACTTCTTCCTCTGTTATCGGAGTAAAACTATCGAAGTATGATGAGGGGGGGTTTGGGGAGAGAGAGTTCAGAGGCAGATGGAATAGTAGGAATCTGTTTTTAAATAGATTCCACCTTGTGCTTGAAGTGCTCTGCAAAAGCTTGAGGTGAATGTATGGGGTGAGAGGAAGCAGTGGCAGGATGGAGCAAGGAGTCAAAGACTGCAAAGAGACGGCACGGGTTAGATTTGTTGTTGTAGATTAGTATGGTGCAGTATTCTTGTTTAGCTTTTGATAAAGCAGAATGCAGGCAGGACAGCATAAATTTAAAGTGGATGAAATCTGCATGTGAGCGTGATTTCCTCCAAAGTCGTTCAGCAGAACGAGTGCAAGAATGTAGGAAGCGGGTGTGGGAGTTGAGCCAGGGTCGTGGATTGACTTGACTACTCTGTTGTAGTTTCAGTGGGGCAAAGGAATCAATAGCAGAGGATAGGATTGAGTTGTAGGAGTTAACAAAAATGTCTGTGTCAGAGATGGCTAAGATGGAGGAAAGATTGGAGTTAAAGGGATAGTAATACTTAAAATGTAAAAAAATATATATGTTGTAGGGTTTATCCCCCTGAGTAAAACAAGAGTACACGATCCTATGGACAGCTCTGGTCCCGGGACCATAAATCTCCATAGGATGGTGTAGCAACAGTGCCACTGTACAATTTCAGGCCACTGTGATATTGCACCTAAAAAATTCAACTTTGAAAATTAATAACTTTTGAATGAAACACCTTTCAGCAGTGGGAGTACTCTTGTTTTACTCAGGGGGATAAACCCTACATCATATTTTTTTTACATTTTAATTATTACTATCCCTTTAAGTGAGGTGCTCATCCTAGACAGATCAAGTGAGCGGGTATCCCTTAAAAATCTGTTGGGGGGAGGGATGGGGGAAGCGGCAGAGTGAGAGAGAAGGATATAAGATGGTGGTCTGATAGAGGGAATTGGGAAACTTTAGTAAAAACAAGATCAAGGCAGTGACCAGCTTTGTGAGTGGCACAGTAAGTCCACTGCTGGAGATCAAGGGAAGAGGTTAGGTCTAGAAGACGGGAAGCCCAGGGGACAGAGGGGTCATCAATATGACAGTTAAAATCACCTATAATAAGGACAGGATTGTCAGTGGAGAGAAAGAAGGAGAGCCAGGATTCAAAATCTGAGAGAAAGTTTGAAGGAGAAGAGGAGTTAGCAGGTGGCATGTATGTTACAGCCATGCGCATAGACAGAGGGTAATAGAGCTGGATTGCGTGTACTTCAAATGAAGATAAGTGCACAGATGGTGGGATTGAGAGGGTCTGGAAGCGGCAGCGGGAGGAGAGAAGGAGACCTACCCCCCCACCTCGACCAGTGGAACGAGGGGTGTGTGAGAAGCAGAACCCTCCGTAAGAGAGTTCAGCCTCCACAGCTGTGTCCTGTGCAGGTAACCAAGTTTCTGTGAAAGCAAACAACTGCAGTGATTGGTCACAGAAACAATCATGACTGGGGGTTGTCTTGTTAACAATGGAGCGGGTGTTCAACAGAGCATAGGAGAAGGGGAGAAAGGAGGGTGAACAAAGAGGAATGTTTATGAGATTTGAGGGGTTAGAACCCTCCAAGTTGCGGTGGGAGGAAGTGGTAGGCCGAAGGATAAGACAAAGGGCAGAGATATGGGAGGGGGAATTGTATTGGTGCTTTGGAATAGGGAATGCAGAGGGAGAAGGGATTAAAATCTGGAGAAGTGTGTAAGAGCAGACAGGTGTGAAGGGGAGGAGAGATGTAGTTTGTAAAGTCAGGGGGAGAGCTGAGGCTTATAAGAATCCTGGGGAGCACTGAACATATAACAACAAAATAAATAGCAGATGTAAACATGGCAAGTCCAAGTCCGATGCTAGAGAAGAATGTCTTTGCTGCTTATCTTCCTACAGCTGCTCTTTGCAGGTAATGAAGGAGTTCTGGTGCCTTGTGTGTTGTCCTCGTTGTTGAACTCAGTTGTTAAACTCTTGGAAACACTTTAGAAGAGGGGCACAAATGCTACCCCCCAGCAAATGCTCTCCCCCAATGTGTGTCCAGATATATAGGCCCCAAACTAGTGATTAACAATCAAACTATCAACATATCAAATGATTGAGCAAAAGGCTGAGGGAAATGGAAGGTGTGATAGAGAAATTAACTCTCCAGGGGAATGCAGTCACACAGTCTATGAGCTAACAGTGTTGGAAAATTAGATACACAAGATATTAGTATCTGTTCATACCCAGACAAATAGCTCCAGATGCACCAGGCACACAAGGGGTTAGTATTAATACAAGGCAGATGATAGAATGTTCATACCCAGACAAATCGCTCCAGATGCACCAGACGCACAGTGGGTTAATATTAATACAAGGCAGATGATAGAATGTTCATACCTGTGGATGAGAAGAAAAGAGAATGGGTCACCCAATAACTCAGTTGTTAAACTCTTGGAGACACTTGAGAAGAGGGGCACTTAGGAAGAGGGGCACAAATGCAGCCCTCCCAGTGTCATCTGCATACACATGTATGCAGATGACACTATAATATATGTAAAAATTCAAATGGATCATAGCTGGAGGCCGTATTACAGCATTTCTCTGAAGCTGAAAGATTGATATCAAAGAACAAACTATTCCTAAACACTGACAAAACGGTCACAATTTTATTTGGTACAAAGCATAAGCTCTGCAGTACCAATCTATCCATTGTAACAGATTGACCACTGTGGACTCCTACAGATATCTTTGTATGTGGCTTGACCCCAACCTCACTTTTGGTCTTCATATTGATAAACTAATATCCAAACTTTATCCCAGAATAGGTGCTCTGTTTAGAAACAAATCCTGTTTAAATCCCCTGGTAAGAAGACGTATTGTACAACAGATGATAATGCCAGCCATAGACTATGGGGACATAATGTATGCTCCTGTGCCACAAATCCATCTTGCTAAAATTGACACTGTATAACTCATTATGCCGCTTTATCCTCCAATTTAATTATACAACCTATTATGATATGTATGAAGAACTAAATTGGTTAACACTCAAATCTAGGCATGCCCTTCACCCCTCTTGCATGGTTCATAACCACTTCTCTAGAAAACTACCAGATTACCTGAGCAGCATGCTCACTCCAGCTCTCCATTATAACTATAACCTCTGCTCTACTGCTAACAATTCACTGAGTATACCACATTTCACAAAAGAACCCAGTCGATCTGCCTTTTCCTTCAGAGCACAAAAGCAGTGAATTCAGAAATGCACTGAATACAATCAACATGGTATATTCACATTCACATTCCGTATGGCGTTAACCAAGAGCAAACTCTTTATGGGTATACATTGTTAAGGCTGGAACTAATTCAAGCCACTTTTGATCACATTATAAAAGCTGCTGTAGTCCCCTGATGTGACACCCATGTCAAAAGAAAATGCGATAAGTATAGAAATTGTACCTAGTTGCAAGGCACTTAATGTGAGAAAAGATAAAGGAGGTCAGTCGTTTCTCAAAATGACCTTAAGCAGCAGAGACAAAGGAATAGATGAATTACTGCAAAGCTGTTATCAAAACATAGAGAAAAGGAGCCAAGTGTAAAAGCACGAAAACAAGGGGGGGGGGAGGAAGAACACGAAAGGCGAAGAGGAAAAAGAGAAGGGAAAAGGAGGAAAAGGACAAAAAGGAGGAGCCAAGTAAAGGTGGGAGAAGGGGTGAAAACAAGAGATCCCCAGGGAGAGAGAGGGGGGGACGTTGAGGAGCCCCAGGCTATCGTTCCATAGATAGAGGTCTTACAGAATCCATATGTTCTCCAAGTCAGTAAACACCAGAAGTAAACTAACAATCTCCCCCCGGCCCAAAATACCAAGTCCATGTACTACCTCATCAAGCTGCATATTGTGACCTCTCCCAGTGGGTCCAGATTTCTCTAAATCTCATACTCTCATACATAAACATTCACCCATGAGGCCCATGCCTCATGATGCCCCGCTTCCAATGTGCTGCAATATTCAATCTAGCCACTGATAGCATGGAATAAAGCAGCAGAAAGTTGTTAGGCACCAGCATCTCCTGGTAGGAGAAAAGACACAACAGAGGGTCAAATGGAATGGGAAATCCCAGATCCCGCACACTCGCATTACATATCTGGGACCAGTAAGTCTGTATGACACCACACTCCCACCATATATGGGTCAGTGTACCGCCAACCCCTCCGCATCTCCAACAGGTGTCATCCAGTTTGGGAGTATGCTCACCAGATGCTGTAGGGAGACGTACCACTGCAAGATGGATTTATAGTGCTCTTCTTGTGGAGTGTCCTTAGGGAGGTGATGGGCCAGACAGAAGATGGAGTTCCATACCTGTGGGTCAGACAATCTAGTATCTTGTAGTTCTGAGCTCCAAGTCACTTTATATAGTGGAAGTCAGGGGTTCAGCTCTGTTCACAACAACCATTACATTTTACGTTGTTTGTAGAAGCACAACTGTCTGTATCTCCAATGTTCTGAAGCAGGCAAGCCCTACTGAAACTGTAATTCACGAAACTCCAGTGGGTCTGGACAACTTAAAAGATGAAGAATCAACTGAAGGCCTGCAGCCTTCCAGGCCCAAAAACCCCCACCTTCAAGACCAGGAAGAAAGTCCAGATTGCCACACAAAGTCAACAGAGGAGATGGATAAGGAACCAATGTTTTTGTGTGGCTCGACTGTGCCACAATTTTAGCACTTTCACCAGGACCAGGGCTTT
Organism: Rhinophrynus dorsalis; assembly: GCA_037306005.1. Lineage (NCBI taxonomy): Eukaryota > Metazoa > Chordata > Amphibia > Anura > Rhinophrynidae > Rhinophrynus > Rhinophrynus dorsalis. The sequence goes on along the minus strand of CM074720.1, from coordinate 178,731,105 downwards.
TAGTAAAACACGTGGTATGAGAGTGGAGTAACAGTCTGGGGTTTCATATTAATCCTCAAAGTCTGGAAACCCCAGACCACCAGAGGGTCCGGGCTTCGTCAGTACACAACTTTGACATCTAGGCCACCACCCATTCCACACAAAGTTAGACACTACTGATTGCAGGGATCGCAAGAAAACTCTAGGCACCTGTACGACATAATTTGAAAAAGGATATATGCCAAAAAATTACTTGTATAAACGGCAGACAGTGCAGATCTGGTCTAACTAGTCATGACTGCTTGATAAAGCACTGAGTGGTGTGAAACTCTTTGCAGAAGTCTTTTGAAGTTGTAAGTTTCCCGGCCGGGTGTAGACTTTAGACTAGATCTGCACTGTCTGCTGCTTATGTAACTAATTGTTTGGTATATGGTTGTAATATACGTTCATGTATACACCAGTCCTTTTTAATTTAAATATTGGTAGAGTCCGATTAACATCCCCAGCGAATCAACAATACCTGCTCTCACTAAGATCAGGATCAGTTACAGTGTGACTGTGCACTTTTGTTCAATTCTGGGTTACTTCTACGTGGAGTGATAATAATTTGTGGTGAGATACTTTGTAGCACCGCTGTAGTTTAATTGTACTTCGTATGACCCGAATCCTTTCATCCTACATGCACTTGGTGTACCGATTTTTGAGCTGTAGATAATCTTTAGGGGACTGGAATGGACCCATATCTTTTTAGTTTAACGTCATCTAATTGTGAGCAAAGTGCTGTATCTATTCCATTTCAGGTTATTTAACCCTTTTATGGAACACCGTAGCTAATTAAAAGATTTATATATAGGTATTTTTTTTTTATCTAATTTTACCTTGGGCTGTTTAACCCTTTTATGTGAAGATCGGTATAGCAAAGTGTGTATATATAGACATATTTATATGTTGGTTTAAGATATTGAACTGACTGGTGTATGTGTACACAGTTCCTCTTATTAATATTACATGCAGTGGAATTTTTTGTCTACTAACTTTTGCACTCAATACTCAGACCGATATTGTGCACCCTTTCTTTAACTATGTATGTGTTTTAGATTTACTGATTCATGTATTAGGAACCTGAATCGTAGCCTTCTTTTTATATATATATATATATATATATATATATATATATATATATATATATATATATATATATATATTACTTACTTACTTTATTGTATTTAATTTGTATGGCTTTGTAATAAACTTCTTTTTGGATCCATTTTGAATCATTTTTCTTTATGATTTTTTGTATGAATTATTTACCTTCTAGTGTTTTCTGTTGAGTATCCCCCCCCCCCCCACACACACACACACATATACACATTTTACAGAGATTGAGATACTGTGTATTTCTTCTTCTTTATGTTACAGGGCTGAAAAGATTCTACTAGCGCCAAACTTGAAATATACACAACTCTTTGCTGTAAACACTCCAGGACATACTTGAAAACAAGAGAAATCTCAATGTATTTTTCCTGGTAAAACATTTTCTAAATAAATAGAAATGTTTTGGATCCCCCACCAGGATTGAATAAGCACCTCAGCTGATACTATCAGGAAGAAAAATCCTCCTATAGACATTACATCACGCCATGGGTCTGCCAAATACACGCCTCACTAGTCAATGCCATGACAACCCCATGGATGTGCTAAGATGCTCCCAATTGGGATATATCCACCTGTCAGATAAACAAATCGTGTTGCTCAGCACAATCTGGCCATTCCCCCACAATGTATATTCCCAAACATAGACTGATAACATAGCTCATCACACACATATACCATGAAGCAATGGAGCCTGAGAGGTAGCCTATCAACCCCAAAAAATGGGAAACCCAAAAAGAACACTAATAATACCCAACAGAGATAAAACTATTCCTCCTGCCACCGGGAATTTATTCCAGAAGTAGCATAAAAAGTGCCCCATCAGGGACTAATCCAGATGCAGGATAAGATCGAGAAATAAAAAAATTATTAAAATTATATTAAGGTCACAAGACAAAATATTGAGCAGTATGAAAAATATATATGTAAATGTATATAAAAAGAAGAATGCCAAGCACACACAGAACTTAAAAGGGAAAATCAAATAGTATTTTATTTAATGGTCAGCTTTTCGGCCAGGCAATGCTGGTCTTCATCAAGACAGTTAATGTAGCGCAAGTAGGTGTCCTATAAACCATCTCCCTGCTGGGCCCCAAAATCCGGCGTCTTGTAAGCCAGTGACTTCACGTTGGTTAACTAAAGTAAATACAGAATGTAAAGCAATTAAAAAATTCCCAGAGTGTACAGTATAATAAAGAGACATAAATGTATATGGTAACAATGTATACAAAAGGTAATGCAGTGAATCCTCAGACCGGCTATCACCAAGAGCATAATCCCCGCATGACACTACTCATGTGCTCGTGTGCTTGTCCCTGTACAGAGTCAGGCAACCGAGAGTTGGTCTCCAGCACATCGCTGAGCAAGCCATGATGTGCAGATCCAACGTGTGTAGGCTGCCAGACAGTAGACAGATAAGCTCGGATCACTTGCAGATGGGTAGTGCAAAGCAGGGCATTATTAAACAATAATAATGGGCAGAAAATGTACTCCACGCTCAGGATAGATCTCTGAGCATAATATGTGATAATATGACTTGCTACAAGATAAAAACGTGCAGCAACATATCAACATCATAATGTGACCATGTTATAGCAATAAAGGCAATGTTTGCCATAAGAAACATATCATTTAACACATGTTGAGCAAGGGGAAATTAGTTTATCAATCAAGGTCTCAAGAGTCATACTCCTTACAGATTACTGTGATGTCACTATCTATTCTGGTCCATCAGTAAGTAAAAGCTGAGGAGATTACAGAGTTACTGCACATCTTGATGCTTGAAGTTGATGTAGTGTGGAACATAGGTTGTATGTAACAGTCAAAGTTCAAAAATCCAAAGGGGGTATGTGCAAAACTAGACATAAACTGAGAGAAATATCAATCAATGGGCAGCATATACTCAATAAGGGTATTGATCATGAGCAGGCTGTACCTGGATATGGGGAATATGAGAAACTCAGGGTCAAAGGAACTGAAAGCACAACAAGCTGGTATATACCCCTGTCCATGCGACCCAACACCCCACCGATTATACCCCCTGATACCACATGGGTAACGGAACGGCCTTAGTGATGAGAAGCGCAAGTTAGGGCATTTCAAGGTCCCCTAATGTGTACTCATAGTGTCCACATAGAGCTATCCAGTCACCCAGGATAAGTCACCCAGGATAAGCATGTACTTGATATCCAGTCCCAGAGCCAAGAGACAAAAGGTCCCTATATCCAGTGAGAGGGTCCCATGCCAGTGTAACAAAGGGATTAGGGGAAAGCAAGGAACATACACTGGCCAATATGCCTATCATGTGTAGGACCCACCAGTATAAACTCCCTGGTAATCCCTAGTAGTATGGGTGGCTAGTGAAGCTTTAGGGTTTCTTTACAGTAAGGACAATAAAGGTATGGAATTCACTGCCTGAGGAGGTGGTGCTATCGAATACATTAGATGCCTTTGAAAGGGGCCTGGATACTTATTTAAATCAGCATAACATAGAGGGCTATGTACGTTAGTATGGGGATTAATATTTAGTTAGGACTTGTTGATCCAGGGAGAAATCTGATTGCCATTTGGAATCAAGAAGGAATTGTTTTCCCCCATTCAAGGCAGAATTTGAAATTTGAAATTTTTTTTGCCTTCTTTTGGATCAACGATGGTAAACAGGAATAGGAAAAGGGTTGAACTAGATGGACGCAAGTGTTTTTTCAACCTAAATTACTATGTTACTATGTATGTACGTGGCACAGAGCCCATGCATGAAAATCAACAAGACAAGAATCTCAATAAAGTGGTGTAAATCTCAGGACCTCATTAGGTCCATTTGAACATACTTTATTCAATTTATGTATCCATCTGGCCTCTGGTTTCAGTAGTTGTGGTACACGGTCAATCAGCATGGGCCATAATGATGGTAAATGATGGTTCTGTTCTAGAAAATGTCTTGCAATGGGCTTATCCATTTTTTTGGTGTTAAGGGCAGCTCTGATGGTGGATATGTGGTTTGCCATGCATTTGCAAAATGTAGTGTAGTATAAACCACAGGGGCATATTAGGATGTAGATTACATGTTCACAGGTACAAGTCAGCCTGTGGTTAATTTTAAACACCTGATTAGTGTGTGGATGTTTGAAGGAGGGGCCAGTGAGCATAGAGTTGCATGTTATACAACTAGCACATTTAAAACAACCAAGATTGGTGGCCTGTGTCTTTAGGCAATGCCCCTTATCCCTTGTTTACTTAATGGGAGGATGGACAGGTCGCATCAGGATGTCTCTTAATGTCCTACCCCTTCTATAGGTAACTATAGGTGGCGCTGCTCAAAAAAAAATGGTTAAGTAGGATAAGGTACTGTGAGGTCCCAGAACTTTCTTACAGTGTTTCTTAAGGGCCTGGCTGAAGGGCTTTAGTTGGTGTCAAAAGTCATTTTGGGGGCTTTGGGCCCTGGTACTGGTTGATTAAAGCAGAGTGGCTTGTGTCTGGGTCCTACAGCATTCCACTTGCATCTGTAGTAAACTGGGATCATAGCCTCTCATGCAGAATCTTTGTCTCATATGCTGTAATTGGTCAAGTGCCTCAACAGGAGAATTATTCCTTATGACTCTGATAAATTGTGAGTAGGGGACACCCCTAATCTGGGTCAGCGGGTGACAGCTGGTCGCATGTAATAGTGTGTTCATGTCAGTAGGTTTGCGATACAGGGAGGTTGTAAGGTGGTTACCTGAGCTTGTGAGTTACATAGTAATTTAGGTCGAAAAAAGACTTGCGTCCATCCAGTTCAACCCTTTTCCTATTCCTGTTTACCATCTCTGACCCAAAAGAAGGCATCTGACTCCAAATGGCAATCAGGCTTCTCCCTGGATCAACAAGCCCTAACTAAATATTAATCCCAATACTAACGTACATAGCCCTCTATATTATGCTCTTTTAAATAAGTATCCAGGCCCCTTTTAAAGGCATCTAATGTATTTGATAGCACCACCTCCTCCGGAAGTGCATTCCATACCTTTATTGTCCTTACTGTAAAGAAACCCTTCCGCTGTTGTCGCATGTAATAGTGTGTCCATGTCAGTAGGTTTGCGATACAGGGAGGTTGTAAGGTGGTTACCTGAGCTTGTGAGTTACATAGTTACATAGTAATTTAGGTCGAAAAAAGACTTGCGTCCATCCAGTTCAACCCTTTTCCTATTCCTGTTTACCATCGCTGACCCAAAAGAAGGCATCTGACTCCAAATGGCAATCAGACTTCTCCCTGGATCAACAAGCCCTAACTAAATATTAATCCCAATACTAACGTACATAGCCCTCTATATTATGCTCTTTTAAATAAGTATCCATGCCCCTTTTAAAGGCATCTAATGTATTTGATAGCACCACCTCCTCCGGAAGTGCATTCCATACCTTTATTGTCCTTACTGTAAAGAAACCCTTCCGCTGTTGGAGATCAAGGAAACTAATAATGTATTTGTCAAAGGCTTTTTTAAAATGAATATTGGATAGGAGTGAGTTCAATGAGTCTGCCACTCAGTGAGCTCCAACACAGCACCATGCCAAATGATGAATAGGTCATCTATATAGCGCTTGCAGAATTGAACGTTCGAGTGTATAATATGCCTAGTTTTGTATTGGAGCATATAGAGATTGGCATAGGCTGCTGCTACTTTGGAGCCCATTGAGGTATCTGCTATATACAGATCAAAAGTGTCCTCAAAACGACAAAAATTCTTAGTGAGTACAAGGTGTAATTGTTCACAAATCAAAGGGTGCCGTGGATCGAGCAATGGATTTACGAACAGCCTCAACACCGCCATCATGTGTAGAGGCTGTCCACATCCATTGTAACCAAAAGAGCATCATCATCCAGATCCCCTACATCCAAAATATATTTAAGAAATTGGCCAGTATCCTTTATATAGGGTGGCATTGATTGAACAAGTGGTAGTAAAAAAAAGCGGCAATGGGTTGGAGCAGCAAACCTCTGACAGAAATGATTGGTTGTTTGTGAATCTTTGGGAGAGTGTAAATGGTGGGACATATTGGATGATTAACTGTCAGGAAAAGTGCCAAGTTTTCATCTGTCCATCCATGTTTCATGGCTTGTTCAATGGTGCTATTTATAGTGCACATATAGGACCAAGTGGGATCAAAAGAGAGTGTTTTGTAGGTGTTACTATCGGACAACTGGCATAGTATTTCACTATTATATTTGCCCCCTATTCATGTCCACAATAGCACCCCCTTATCCGCAGGTCTGATGACTACGAGTTCATCCTGCGCCAGGTCAGATAGTGCTTTATGCTAAGTTGTTGATAGATTACCGCAGGGCTCAAAATTTCCACTCTCCACTAGCCAATGGCGAGCGAAAATTTAGTCCTGGCAAGTAGAAATTCAGCCCTGGTGGTTATGTTATGGCTTGCAGTGGCGAGTAACTTTTCAGGTCTGGCTAGTAGCAAAGGACTTCCAATTTTAAGCCCTGGATTACTGTGTCTGGGGTGAATAGGTATGGATTTGGCCCCATCGACCAGACACCTGATGAAGGCCCACAGGGTTACATTTATATTTGGGGGATCAAAGGTGTTTTTGGGTTTTAATATTGGAGGTGTTGTTTTGGGTTTATTTTTGCAAAAATCAGCCAGGTTCAGCATCCTTTGAAATGTATGACAAATTTGGTAGTTGGAACGAATGAAAGACCTCTCTCAAGTAGACATATTTCTACTGTTGAGACTGGTCTGCTGCTAAGATTGAAGAATGAGGTTTCGGGGTCTTTGGGGCTTTCCAGCCTTCTTGGGCCCTTCCTCTTTGTCTGGGATGTGGCCGCCTAGGTGTGTGTGTGTGTATATATATATATACTTTAAAGGATATCCAGTGGGATGTAATTTTCAAAGATAAAAATGCACGAGTCATGGAATGTATTTAAAATGCTCTTGGGCAAATATACACGTCAATATATACCATTGGGGAATAAGCACAAGAGAAGTAAAGCAAAACCGATGTGGATTAATAATGTGGTTAGCAGGGAAATGAGAAATAAAAAGCAGGCTTTTAAGGTGTTTAAGTCAAATGGGTCAGATGCATCATTTAAAAAATATAAAGAATGTAATAAAATCTGCAAACAAGCAATTAAGCTAGCTAAAATAGAAAATGAGAGAAACATTGCAAATGAGACAAAGAAAAACCCTAAACAATTCTACAAGTATATTAACAACAAAAAAGTTAAGGTTGATATTGGTCCTCTTAGGACTGAAACAGGTGAATTGATTAGTGAGGATAAAGCTATGGCTGACACCCTAAATACATTCTTTGCTTCAGTATATACAAAGGAAGCAGAAATGACAAGCTGTGGGCAAACAGACAAAACCATGGAATTTCCTCCAACATCTACATGGCTTACTGAGGACAAGGTCCAAAAGAGACTGGAAAGGGTTATAGTGAATAAAGCGCCTGGACCGGACGGTATACACCCAAGGGTACTTAAGGAACTTAGTTCAGTAATAGCAAAACCATTATACTTAATATTTATTGATTTGCTTTCATCAGGCATATTGCCCTGTGATTGGAGGAAAGCTGATGTAGTTCCATTGTTTAAAAAGGGAGCAAGGAAATTATAGACCTGTGAGCTTGACTTCCATAGTGGGCAAGATACTAGAAGGGTTATTAACTGACAGTATTCAGAACTATGTGAAGACAAACAATATCATTAGTAGGAATCAGCATGGTTTCATGAAGAACAGATCATGTCAGACTAATTTACTTGCATTTTATGAAAGAGTGAGTAGTAATTTGGACAGGGGAATTGCAGTTGATGTAGTATACTTGGATTTTGCAAAAGCCTTTGACACAGTGCCTCACAACAGGTTACTGCATAAATTAAAAGGCTTCGGTTTGGGTGGTGTTAGCTGTACATGGATTGAGAACTGGTTAAATGATAGATGGCAGAGAGTTGTTGTAAATGGAACTTTTTCAAATTGGTCTAGGGTTATAAGTGGGGTGCCGCAGGGTTCAGTCCTGGGCCCAATGCTTTTTAATTTGTTTATTAATGATCTAGAAGTGGGAATTGAAAGTAGCATCTCAATCTTTGCTGATGACACTAAGCTATGTAAGGAAATACATACAGAGCTCGATGCTTTTTCCCTACAGAAGGATTTAGATAAACTAAGTGAATGGGCAGAAAAGTGGCAGATGTCATTTAATGTAGATAAATGTAAGGTTATGCATTTGGGTTGTAGAAACAAACTTGCTACATATACTCTAAATGGGAAACAACTTGGGAAATCCTCATTAGAGAAAGATTTAGGTGTACTGATAGACAATAGACTTCACAGCAGTGTGCAGAGTCACTCAGCTGCTGCAAGAGCAAATAGAGTACTAGCCTGCATAAAAAGAGGTGTAGAAGCAAGGGATGCTAATATTATCCTACCTCTGTATAAATCCTTGGTTAGGCCTCATCTAGAATATGGAGTACAATTTTGGGAGCCTGTTCTAAAAAAAGACATTACTGAACTGGAAAAGGTGCAGAGACGTGCAACAAAACTGATAAAGGGATTGGAGGATCTGAGTTACAAAGAGAGACTAGCCAAACTGGGTTTGTTTACATTAGAAAAGAGACGTCTAAGGGGTGATATGATTACCATTTACAAATACATTCAAGGCCAATACAAAGAACTATCCAATGAATTATTTATGCAAAGAGCTGAGCTAAGAACAAGAGGTCATCCATTAAGACTTGAGGAAAGGTGCTTTCGACTAAAACACAGGTAGGGATTCTTTACAGTAAGGCTATGGAATTCTTTGCCTCGGGATGTTGTGCTTGCAGATAATGTAACTGCAGTCAAAAAACACACACACACACACACACACACACACACACACACACACACACACACACACACACACACACACACACACACACACACACACACACACACACACACACACACACACACACACACACACACACACACACACACACACACACACACACACACACACACACACTGCTCCACAGGGCTGGACTTAATGGACGCATGTCTTTTTTCAGCCTTATCTACTATGTTATATATTGGGTATGTTTGCAGCAGTGAAAAGGTTAAGTGTAGACATGTTTTGGAGAAGGGGGGAAGAGAGAGAGGCATATGACAGAGAAGGGAGAGAGAGAGGAGCATATGTGATGGAGAAGGGGGGAAGAGAGAGAGAGGGGCATAAGTGATGGAGAAAGGGGAAAGAGAGAGAGGCATATGATGAAGAAGGGAGAGACAGAGGCATACGATGGAGAAGGGGGAGAGAGAGAGACAGAGGCATATGATGGAGAAGGGGGAGAGAGAGAGACAGAGGCATATGATGGAGAAGAGGGATAGAGACAGAGGCATATGATGGCGAAGAGGGAAAGAGAGGCATTTGATGGTGAAGTGGGAGAGAGAGAGACGGAGGCATATGATGGCCAAGGGGGAGAGAGACAGAAGCATATGATGGTGAAGAGGGAAAGAGACAGAAGCATATGATGGCCAAGAGGGAAAAAGACAGAGGCATATGATGGTGAAGGGGGAGAGAGAGGCATATGATGGTGAAGGGGGAGAGAGAGGCATATGATGGTGAAGGGGAAGAGAGAGACAGAGGCATATGATGGTGAAGGGCGAAAGAGAGACAGAGGCATATGATGGCCAAGGGGTGGGGGAGACAAAGGCATATGATGGCCAAGGGGTGGGGGGGGGAGACAGAGGCATATGATGGCTAAGGGGGGGGGGGGAGATAGAGGCATGTGATGGCCAAGGGGGGGGGGAGATAGAGGCATGTGATGGCCAAGGGGGGGGGAGATAGAGGCATGTGATGGCCAAGGGGGGGGGGAGATAGAGGCATGTGATGGCCAAGGGGGGGGGGAGATAGAGGCATGTGATGGCCAAGGGGGGGGGGAGATAGAGGCATGTGATGGCCAAGGGGGGGGAGAGAGACAGAGGCATGTGATGGCCAAGGGGGGGGGGGAGAGACAGAGGCATGTGATGGCCAAGGGGGGGGGGAGAGACAGAGGCATGTGATGGCCAAGGGGGGGGAGATAGAGGCATGTGATGGCCAAGGGGGGGGAGATAGAGGCATGTGATGGCCAAGGGGGGGGGAGAGAGACAGAGGCATGTGATGGCCAAGGGGGGGGGGGGAGAGACAGAGGCATGTGATGGCCAAGGGGGGGGGGGGGAGAGACAGAGCCATGTGATGGCCAAGGGGGGGGGGAGAGAGACAGAGCCATGTGATGGCCAAGGGGGGGGGGGGGGAGAGACAGAGGCATGTGATGGCCAAGGGGGGGGGGAGAGAGACAGAGGCATGTGATGGCCAAGGGGGAGAGAGACAGGGAAAGTTGTAGTCCCTGAAGAAAGTCCCAGTGTGGACTGAAACGTTGGACTTATACTGACTAGATATTTTAAGCTATTTGATAATAAATTAACATTTTAATTTTAGTGCTTGGCTTGTTGTCCATATATATGCAAGAGGGAAAGAGACAGAGGCATATGATGGAGAAGTGGGAAAGAGACAGATACATATGATGGAGAAGGGGGACAGACAGACATATGAGGGAGAAGGGGAACAGACAGAGGCATATGATGGAGAAGGGGGAGAGAAACAGAGGCATATGATGGAGAAGGGGGGAATAATCATTACATCATCTGTCATAGCAGATATTTGTCCGGCCGGGCAGATCTGGGCCCTGAGCTGTCCTTTCACACTCCACTGGAACCCTCATTAACATGGCACAATATGATATTTGCCTTAACCTGATCACAATGTTACTGACCGCTGCTCCGGCCTCTCTCTCTCTCTCTCTCTCTGTCTCCTTCTCTGTGTGTGTGCAGAGCAGAGAGAAGGGGAGAGAGAGGCCGGAGCAGCTATGAGCATCATTGTGATCAGGGTAAGGTAAGTGCACAGAGACAGCTTACTCAGTGACATCCTAGTGTGAGTAAGACAGGTGGATTAAAAAAAAATATATATATATAAATTAATATAGTGTAAATCAATTTCTTAATTAAGTCTCTTATCCCTCAAAGTGCCTAACATATAATTCCAATAAGCTTCCATCTTATACAACTTGCAAAATCTATCTACCTGTGTATTAACCCATTCGATCCCCATGACCCTAAAATTAGACAAATCCCCTCCCTACAAATCAAGAAGTGTTTAGAAACCCCATGAACCTTATCATTTTTAATTATTTTACTCTCATGTTCACTGATTCTCTTTCTCAAATCCATTGTCATGCAGCCAACATAGGCAGCACCACAATTACACAGTACAAAATATATATATTACATAATTCGTACCACAATTGATGAAATGTTTCAATTTATATGGTCTTCTATTCTCTACATCTTTGAAATCTGTTTGGCTACGCATCTTAAATGCACATGTGGAGCATCTTATAGTATTCCACCTACAGTTACCTGTACTTTTCTGGGGAATGTACATTTGTTGATGTTTCTTTTCATTTCTTATATTATGCAAATTCTTTGGTCTACTGGGAGCCACAAACATCCTAATAGTTTTATTCCTCCTAAAAGTTACCAATGATCTGTCACTCAAATCATCTTTCAATAAAGGATGTTGTAATAAAACTCTCCAGTGACTTGAAATAATACCATTAAAGGGACAGTAATGTCTTAGATATATAAAAAGTAATATTGTAAAGAAAAAAAAAAAAAAGAAATCCATCAATGCTATTCCTCTCAAACCTTTATTATCTCTGTGGTATTTTACTGCTCCCAGACTGCATTCTGTACCTTCTAGTCATAGAGCACTGTGTTGGAAGTGTTCATTTGAGAAGGGTACATATCTGGTGGTCCTACACGGAGATACTCCCCTTCTGGCTACAATGCCTAAAACACATTGAAGTCTTTTTGCATATCACACTTTATAGAGACCCCCTATGACTGTTAATCCTATCGGGCCTCCCTGCTTTGCCACGTATATACCAACAATTTCTGTTCATTATGCTTAACAAAGCTAAAGCACTTATTCAGGTCCATTGCAAGTCGGTAGCAACTACTGCTGTCTCTCTGTGGGCCAACAGGGTGGGCCTACAAGCACGTCTTACTCACCTTACCTGAAGGCCGATAGGGACTGGTGGATGAGATTCTTTATGATTGGATGATATACGATTGCCAATATATTTAAATGGTAATCTCCTTAGACCCATTCATGCTATGCTTTACTAGCTGGGGGCAGGATGGAGTTTTTACCCCCATCCTCCCCCCGTCTTCACTTCTCCGGTGGCCCTTCTGGTGGGCCTGTGCCTACTACTATTCTTTTTCTCTCTTTCCCTCTCATTCTTCCTACATTCCACTACTCTTCTCGTCTTCTGTCTCTCTTTCTTCCCCTTTTTCCCTCCTCTCTGTTCTCTTCCCTTTCAGTCCTTCTGAGAAATCCCATTCTCCTTGTTCTCTTTCATGCTTCCTCTTGCACTTTATTGTGTTCAACTTCTACCTCCCCTTTATCCTCACTTCTGATCCACTTCCCCATCCCTTAATATGTTGTTTCAGCTATGACTGCACTTGGGGCGAAATTTTTAAAGTCCCTGGGATTATAGTATGATATCTGTTATATCTCATGTTGTGTGACCACCTGGGGCTTTCTCTCCTGTTCCAGTGAGAGTTCCTTGTATGTATTCCATAGCTTTTATACTACACTTTTCGAAGTGTAAGTTTTCATGCTGCATATCTCCCTGTTCTTGATACCAACTAATCAAAATATCATCAATGAAACGGTCAGGTATACCAGGCCTTCCCCCTCTGTAACCCAACCATCAATAGCCAGATGTTCCCAGTGGCCCATAGCAAGGTTGGCATAAATGGGGATGAACCTGGTACCCATGGTTGTTCCCCTAGTCTGCAAATAAAATTGGCCCTGAAAGACAAACTATTTTCTAAAATAAATTTAGTTACTTTTAAAAGAAACTTATTTCATAGAAAAGGCAAATCTAAATCTTTATCTAGATAAAAGCGAGAGCTTCCAGTCCTAAATTGTGTTGAGTGTTCATATACAATAAAACTACATCTAAGGTCAACCAGATGTACCGTTCCTGCCAAATCCACTTAAAGGGATAGTAATAGTTAATTTTCTGTTTATTTAATATTGTAGGCATTAAAAAAATGTTAACGATGTAAGTCTTATCTCTCAAAGCTTTATGGAGATAAACCTTGCTAAAGTTACCTCGTGAGAGGAAGTCAGCACTGTAGCTGACAGCTGCAGAATCCAGTCATTTGACCAGATGGAGGCTCTTTAGCAGAGCCGAAATCACGCATTCTAAATACAAATACTTCATTGGAATGGTCTACAAAGTGTGCCTGGTTTGCAAGCACACTTTGTAGACCGTTCCAATGACGTATTAGTGACTGGATTCTGCAGTTGTCAGCTAGAGCACTGATTTCACTCACAAGGTAACTTTATCAAGGTATATCTCTCAAACCATAAAGGTTTGAGAGAGAAGACATTGTTATTAATATTTTTAAATGCCTACAATATTAAATAAACATAAAATTAAGCATTACTATCCTTTTAATCTCTCCAGTACACGTTGGCTATCCCTAATATCGCTTGAATAATACACTACATATTTCTGTAGGAAATAGTCCAAGTACATGGAGATATCAGAAGTCATAGAATTTACACCGGCAGTGATGGGTCTGCCTGGTGGTTTTTCTATGTTCTTGTAGACTTTGGGCAGATGATACAGTAAGCCACCTCTGGAAGATCTACAACCAAAAATTTCTTCTCCATGTTACTGATGATATTCTTCTTTTAAGCTCCCTCCAATAAATACTTTTTTTTTTTTTTTTTCAACATAGAACTTGGATCATCCTTCAAGATTGTATGAATCTTTGTCCCCCAAAGTCTATACCCCTCTTCTATATAGTCCGTGGTATTCTGGACTATAATTGAGCCCCCTTTGCCGGCTTCTCTCACCGTTATATAATTATCTTTTTTCAGAGTCTCCGTAGCTAACCTATCCTCTCTCTTTAAATTATCATATTTAATATTTTGACCTTTTATATTCTTATTAAAATCCTCTATCACTAAAGTGAAAAAAGTTTCCATAAAGGGACCTCTCAAGTTAGCAGGCTAGAAGGAATACTTTTTGTTGAAAGGAGCTCTGGCAAAATTAATTTCATTACCATATCTATAATTAATATCATAGTACCCATTCTCCCTCAACAGGTTATGTAGGAAACAAACCTACTCTTTGTCTATAGTCTGACTCTTCTTCTTCTTATTATTATTATTATTATTATTATTATCTCCAAGCTATTAGGAAACCTGTCTTCAACATACCAGATTCTTCCATGGGCCAGATCACACGGCAGAGCCACTCAACTGAATTATCTCCAGTTTTTCAAGAGGAATCCAGACAACCCTTTACTAAAGATTCCCATTCTTCCTTCAACCAGGACAGAACTCAAGTGGTGGTGCAGCACATGTCACCTTTCAAAAGGAAGGTCTCTAGAACCCACACGGTGGGAAATCATCACCACAGACGCCAGCAAGACCGGGTGGGGAGGCCTCTGGCGACAGAAGACAGTACAGGGAATATGGACAACAAGGGAACAAGCCCAACACATCAACGTTCTAGAATTGCTAGCAATCTGGAACACGCTACGACTTCTAGAGAAGCAGATCAGGTGATCTCCTATCCTAGTAAGATCAGACAACACAGCAGCAGTAAGATACCTCTTGAATCAGGGAGGAACAAAGAGCAGAAAGCTCAATTGTCTAGCCATCAAGATTCTCAGATGGGCAGAGCTTCACCTGGCTGCTCTATCAGCCACTTACATCTCGGGAAATCTGAACAGAGAGGCAGACTATCTGAGCAGGAAAAGCCTGGATCCAGGCGAATGGACCTTAAGCATGCAGGTATTTCAGGACATCACTGCTCAGCTGGGAAAACCTACCATCGATCTAATGGCAACAAGCGCAAACACAAAATGTCAGAAATTTTTCTCCAGATGGAAAACACAGAACTCAGCGGGACAGGATGCTCTACAGTTCCACTGGGGGTTTCGTCTAGCATACATCTTCCCTCCTCTCCCTCTTCTGACCGAAGTGATACAGAAGATAAAGAGGGACAAAGCAGAGGTGATTCTGGTGGCCCCGGACTGGCCAAGAAAAATTTGGTATCCAGATCTTCTCAGAATGTCTGTACTTCCACCAATCAGTCTTCCACAGGACCCTGAACTCCTGACACAGGGTCCAATCCGCCACCCAAATCCCTCATTCTGGAAGTTGAAGGCATGGCGGCTGAGCGGAGCTCTTTAAGACTTCAAGGTCTCTCTGATGCAGTTATTGAGACCATTCTGGCGGGTCGCAGATCATCCTCTACTAAGATATACTATAGAATATGGTCCACCTTTCACAGATGGTGTAGTTCCAGGAACTTGGGAAGAGGAGACATCACTTCAGCAGTCATACTTGACTTTCTTCAGGAAGGTTTCAAAAAAGGTCTACGTCCAGCATCCTTGAAAGTTCAGCTATCAGCTCTATCTGCCGTGTTAGCCTTCCCATTTGCAGAACAATATGTAGTACGAAGATTTATGACCGCCATCACAAAGATCAAGCCTACCATTCGGGAAATCATTCCCCCATGGGATCTGAATCTGGTTCTTCAGCAACTATGTTCCCATGAATACTTTGAACCATTGGAGTCAGTTTCCATCAAGCATCTTACTTAAAGACAATTCTGCTCACCGCGGTAACTTCAGTCCGCAGAGTAGGGGAACTTCAGGCCCTACTATGCTCTTCTCCTCACCTAATCTTTCACCAGGACAAGGTAGTCTTGTGCCCAAGACCTTCTTTCCGGTCCAAGGTAATTTCTACCTTTCATTTAAGTCAGGAGATAATTCTACCATCTTTCTGCGCCAATCCTTCTAATGACAAGGAACAGGAACTGCATAAACTGGACTTGGTCAGATGTTTAAAGATTTATCTACATAGAACCAAGTCATTCAGGAAGACACAATCCTTGTTTGTCCACCATTCAGGTAAATATAAAGGAACAGCAGCCTCCAAAGCTTCTATCGCCAGGTGGATCAAACAGTGTATTACGTTGGCATAGGAATCTGCTCGTCTCCCTTCTCCCAGTGGTTTAAAGGCACATTCTACTCGAGCTGTGTCCACCTCTTGGGCACAAAAAGCGATCGCCTCACCAGAAGAAATCTGCAAGACAGCAACCTGGTCCTCAGTATCCACCTTTGTAAAGCATTATAAATTGGACTTATTATCATCTGTGGACGCTAAATTTGGCAGGAAGGTGCTAGAAGCAGCTATTCCTGTTTCTGACTAGTCTTCCCACCCTGGCCTCGGGGGTACTGCTCTGGTAAGTCCCACAGTCCATTGCCATGGATTGGACACAGAGGAAAAGGTGAAATTTACTCACCGATATTTTGTTTTCCTCTGTGTCCTTCCATGGCAACCCAACCCAAAAGACAGTGGTATTGGTATTGGTATCGTTCTTCAAAAATATTTGCTCATAATTGATATAGAACTAAAATTGATTTGAGATTTATGTGGTATATTATCTAACTCATTCTCTATGTTTTTCAGCTTGGTTAATGATATAACTGAGCAGGAGAGGTGGAGCAACTAATTTATACTTTGTTTGGTCCTACCAGCTGGAAGGCGGAGCTTATACCACAGTCCATTGCCGTGGAAGGACACAGAGGAAAACAAAATATCAGTGAGTAAATTTCACCTTTTCTGATTCCTCTGAGGAGAGTTCTTTTGAAGAATCTGAGGATGGTGAGTGTGCAGAAGGGGCTTCTTCCCATATTTGTGGTGACCCCTTTGAGACTGACCCTGACCTCTCTGCTGAGGGTCTCATCAAGGCAGTTTTGACCACGCTACACATTACTGTAGAGTTTCGGTCCACTTCTGATGTCTTTCAAAGGTGCAAGAAGTCTTGTTCTGTGTTACCACCTATTTCCACTCTAGATCAGGTTATCCTGCTGCCAGACGCGCATTGTGGCTTAAGATATTGTCTGTTGACCTGATATTTAAGAAATCGCTCATTTCTCTTCCCTTTCAGGGCACATCTCTTTTTGGACCCGAACTGAAGAAAATCATCAGTGAAGCCACTGGGGGTAAGAGCACCTTGTTGCCTCAGGTCCCGAAACGCACTCCCCAGACGAGGAAGCAGCGTCCTTTGTCTCAGCCGTAATGAAGCTCAAAGGCCGAATCCATTTGGGTCTCAAGCCAGTACCCCCGGACTCCACCCCCAAGTCCAGGCAGCAATGGAGGCCGAAACACATTTCCACCAGACCTTCTTGGGCATGACTCACTGAACCCTGGCCCACATCTCCCTGTTGGGAGGTCACTTGCTACTTTTTTCAAATACTTGGACAGGTTCTGTTGCTGATCTGTGGGTATTACATGTGGTTTCAGGAGGCTACAGGATTCCCTTACATCCCTGCCTCCCTTCATCCCTTCTCGCTCCCCTCTGGGACAGGGTAAGCTCAGTCTTTTCAATGGGGAGGTGCAGGCTCTCTTGAACAAGGGAGTCCTGACTCCTGTACCTCAGCCAGTGAGAGGTTTCATTTTTTTATTCTAAACTCTTCGTTTCCATTCAGGACAGCGGCTGCCGCCCTGGCCTGGACCTTAAGGATCTCACTTTGTTGTGGTCTGTACTCACTACAAGATGGAATCCTTGTGCTCTGTCACTTCAGTGATGTGTTCAGGGGACTTTCTGGCCTCTTTGGATCTTCAGGATGTGCTCCTGCACATTCCAATTCGTCCGGACAGTCGGAAGTACCTCAGGTTCAATTGTGCCTTGGGCCACTTCCAGTTTACCGCTCTGCCCTTTTGGGCTTACCACCGCTCCTCAGGTGTTAGAACGGCTCTTATGGGCATTGATTGCCTACCTGCACACCAGGGGGATTCAGGTGACTCCATACATGAACGACCTTCTGCCGAAGGCTCCTTCCAGGGATCTCCTGGACCATCAGGTCCAAGACTGTGCTCAGACCCTCCTACAACATGGATGGATTCTGAATATGGTCATGTCTGCTCCAGTCCCTTCTAAGGACATGGTTTTCCTCGGTCTCCAGTTTGACACCCGTCAGGGCATGGTCTATCTGATGGAGGATTCTGTTTAGCAGATCACACCAAGGTGTCTCGAGCCCCGGTAGGCACATTCTGTTCCCTTGTGGGCAAGATGGTATCTACCACAGAGCTAGTTCCATTCTCCATGGCTCACACCAGGGGGCTTCAGAGGTTCACTATCAGGGCTTGCTGGGGGAATCCGAATCTTTTGTATCACCCTGTCTCTCTTCTCTAGGTGGTGAGACCTGACAACCATTTGTAGTCCAGTACTGGACCATACTAAAGGCAGACACCAGTCTTCTTGGCTGGGGAGCTGGCCAGGGTCACCTAGGCGTTCAGTGTCGCTGGTCTGCGAAGGAGACCCTCTTACCCATCAACATTCTAGAGATCAGAGCGATTCTCCCTGTGCTGGTGTACCGGCTCGTCTCATCTGAGGGGATGTCCAGTCTTCGTCCTGCCAGATAACGCGACGGCCGTGACCTGCATCACCAAGCAAGGAGGCACATGAAGCTTCTCTGCTTGGTCAGAGGTCATAGCTATTCTAGTCTGGGCAGGGGAATGCCTTCCTGCCATCTCCGCCATGCACATTCCAGGAGTAGAAAACGTCTTATCGGATTTTCTCAGTCACTAAACAGTAGACCCTGGGGAGTGGGAACGCCATCTGGAGGTGTTTTTCGACCTGTTGGTGCAGAAGTGGGGTCTTCTTTGGATAGACCTGATGGCCACCAGGCTCTCACTTTTGCTCTTGCTGGAGGGATCCTCAGACATTTGCAGTAGTTGCTTGGTCAATTCCATGGCGATTTCATCTGGCCTACGTTTTTCTTCCGCTTCCTCTCCTTCCCAGGGTGCTGAGGAAGATTCAGATGGACTGTACGTCATTCACTCATTCATTCCGGAACTGCTGTCGCTGGCCACTCAGGATCCGTTTCCTCTGCCAGGTAGACCGCATATCCTACGCCAGGGTTATCTAGGGAGGGAGGATGTGGACAGCTTGGCTTTGACGGCATGGCTGTTGAAGCCTCCATCTTGAGAAAGAAGGGCTTTTCTCCTGAGGTGGTCTCCACCATGATCAAGTCGGAAACTTGAGTCCTCTAATGCCTACCACAAGGTTTGGTCTACTTCTCATTCTTGATGTGTGGACAGGGATCTGTCCTCAGAGGAGTTTTATCTTCCGTCCATCCTGTCCTTGTTGCAGGATGGTGTGAGCAAGGGTTTTAGCCTTAGTTCCTTGAAGGTCCAGACCTCAGCTCTCTCGGTTTTTTACCAGTGGAGCATTGCCATGTTCCCGGATATCAAAGTCTTCTTTCATGATGTTGGCCATGCTTTCACTGCTTTTAAGGCTCCCACTCCCCAATGGGACCTTATCTTGGTTTTGGGAGTCTTGCAGCGGCCTCCCTTTGAATCTTTGGCTACCATTCCCCTACATTTGACATGGAAGATGGCCTTTCTTTTGACTGTGGTCTCTGTTCGCAGAGTTGCTGAGTTGCAGGCTTTGTCCTGCAAGCCGCCTTTCCTGGTGTTTCACAAGGGTAAGGCTGTTCTCCGTACCTCTAGGAATTTCTTCCTAAGGTGGTCTCTGGGTTCCACATCAATCAGGAGATTGTTGTGCCTTCCTTTTGTCTTGACCTTAAATCTGACTAGGAGAGGGATCTCCATTTGTTGGATGTAGTGCGTTTTCCAAAGGTTTCTGTGCACCGTACATAGTATTTCCATAAGACCGATGCCTTATTTGTCATCCTTGAGAGTCCCAGGGCTGGTTTGGCTGCGTTCAAGGTGACTATTGTATCCTGGATTAAGCCTAACATCCACAAAGCTTATGAGCTGTGGGAAAGCTGTTCCCTTCCGCATTACAGCACATTCCACCAGGTCTGTTGGGGCCTCCTGGGTCTACAAGAATCAGGCCTCTGCTGAACAGTTGCGCACACCTTTTGCCAAACACTACTGTGTGGATGTTCTTGCTTCAGCTGAAGCCAGCATTGGCAGGAACGTCCTGGAGGCAGTTTTGCCTGTCTATGACTTTATTTTCCTGTGACTTATAGCTCTTTAACTGTTTGAGCCCTGTTGGCTCTTGTTCTTGTGTGCTGTGTATTGTTATCCAGTGTCCATTGACACTTTGATAGTTTTGGGCTGGTCCATGTACTGGGTAGTTCTTGGGAACTCCGGTATCATGGGGGACCAGTGCTTGGTCCTTTCCTTATCTTCCCACCCATGGGAGCTCAGGGTTGGTACATCCCCTTGGTACCTGTAAGCTATATTGGACGACCGAGAAAAGGGGATTTTAGTCTTACCTGTTAAATCCTTTTCTCTTAGTCCATATAGTTTACAGGTCTCCCACCCAGTGAAAGGGACCATGCTAGGTCTCCTGTGGCTGGATGTGGTAGTCCAATTGGGTTCATGCTCACAGCAGTTTTCCTGTCTTTCATTTCGATATCTAACTCAGTAGGTTTTTTTGTCTCAAATCTATATGGAGAGGGGAGTCGCTAGATGGCCTACTATGGAGGAGGGGGAGATTCCACCTGCATTTCTTGAAGAATTGTTCCAGCCTACTGGAGGAGCTGGCCTCCCCCTGTGGCCTCCCCATGGTACCTACAAGCTATATGGACTAAGAGAAAAGGATTTAACACGTAAGACTAAAATCCTTTTTTTGTTGTTCTACTCTAAGTTTGGGCTTAGTGCCCACCTTGTTAAAGAGGGATAACTCGTCTAAAACTTTCTGCTTACTGATAATATTTTTATGTTACTTTATAATTTCATCTCTATATTTGTCTCAAAAATACCTATACCTGCTGTTGGTATATCTTTGTTTATTGAATGTTCTATTGCCTCCTTCTTTTGCTTTATAAGCATTTAGATCTTTCTAATTTCTTACCCTTCCTCTCCTTTAAGATCCTTTCCAGATTACTCATATTGTTTTGAACTCTCTTATCCAACTCAAGAAACAAAGGAGACCGAAGAATTTGATTAGTATAATAAAGGATACAAAAATCAACAAATGTACAAACCTCAGAAATAATCAAATAGATTTCAAATATGTGGAGAGTATGAGAACATATAAATGTTATCAACTGTGGTACGAATTATGTAATATATCTTGTAGTGTGTGGTTGTGGCAAAAAAGAAAAAAGTAGGTCAGAAAAGGCACTTCACTCCTCAAAAGTCCACTAATAAAGTAATACAACAGACACAGAAGTATCCCAAAAAGTATAATAATTTTTTCCAAAAATACCTATATCTATAACGCCTATGGATAAGAGGTAATACAGCACATGTGAGCCCCTCCCATTCCCTTCAATAGTCTCCACAAATTAAAAACATATATATAAAATCAAACTGACCTTCAGTACCGTATTTATACTATATACTTCCAAACACTCCACATACTAATGAGGCATGAAATCAAAGTACACACAGACAAAGGAGGAGCCCAAATAAACATAGAGGTGTGCCTTGGTTATATTAACTCTATCAAGACTGGATTAAAATAAATAATACATCACAGTATAACACAAGTAGCCTACTTCAGCAAAATATTGCATTATCTCCACATATTCACTGTCTCAGTTATCATGAAGTACAATCTGATTAGCTAATCAAGTTGAAAATTCAGTAAACCCAGAAATGTATGATAAATCACTTGTAAAGTATCCTGTGAATTCCTCATCTCCACATAGATACAGTCAATGGCTAAGCATACTAGGACAAAGAGCTAACTGTCATAGGGCAAAGGTTACTCAACATGGACTTAACAAGAGAAGCCTGTGTACATGAGGAAATAGTTGGTTTTAGCCAACTAACGCAAACTTGTTATAAATAGTTCTATAAATTAAATTAGATCAATCTCCCCATATTTGTATGTTTCATCTGACTTCTGAAATTCACTGACATCCTCATCAAGTGTTCCAAAGAGCTCTCTAATCTTTCATCTTCACCATGCCCAACATAAGATACCTTGCGACTTGATCAATCCAGCTTTCATTTAATTTCAACAAAGTGTGTTCATCGCCATTCAAAGTACGGAGCTTCATTAGGAACATACACCTACATGTTTCGCCCTATTGTATGGGCTTTTTAAAGGTGATACTATCTCTCTCCCTTACTACCTCATATAGCTGAGTTTGGGAGACTCCTTCACTTTCCTTAACAAATCAGTTTTGCTCTGTCATTTTCTGTGTTACTCTGAGATTTATCTCCAAATCCGTCCTAGAGTAAATGTACTCTAGTCTAATGATTGAGATTGTTCCATACTGTTTCCTTCTAAAATTCTTAAAGATGGTATATACCTGATCGTTGGCAAAATCTTGTATATCCCAAAATAATTTTTTGTAAAGCTGATTTCCATCTGGAGTTTCCCAATCTCTTATTTCATATTTTCATTGATGTTGCAAAAATCAGAATGATCCCTCTGTGCCTACATTCAACCTCATTCTGTCGATGTTTAAGTAGAATTTAGGATCTGTTAATCAGGAGTGCATCTACAACTGCATCTGCTTTATACTAGGGTCTGGGAAAAAGAAGTCAGTGCCACACCTCAGAATTGGTCAATAATATGGAGAAATGTATCCCTTTCCTCTATCTCTTTCCTTATGTTTGAATCTAACTATACATTTTTATTTAGATGGTATTATATTCCTACAAAACTTCACTGTATGTCATCATCTGAAAACTGGATCTGCTGGAGGTGTTTGCAACAAAAAGGCACGTACTTACAAATTTCGTGGTTTTTCCCTCTAATTCCACCCTTTAGGATGTCGTGCCTAGCCAAAATTTAAACAACCTTACACATTTCACTCTCCCAGGACCCTCTTCAAATGTAATTTTTCTTTAACTTGCCTCTGATGCCTACCTCTCAAATGTATTTTATTCGCTTTGTTGAATGCCACCAAGACCTTAATACCTGCCCACTGGAAATCTCTCCCTACCCTACTTGGGTGGCATGAGCGAGTGGGAAACCAGCTACTTCTTACCAGGCTCACTAAACTTAAAAATGTCAGTGATCCCACAACCCTATCATTCTATCACAGTGGAATACCTTTAGTATTTTTGCTTTATGCGGTGTCTGACTTTTTGGGCAGTTGCTGTGAGGGACTGTACTCCATTCTTAATTCTTCACTCATACTTGACTGCGCCACCTACTTCTCCCCCTCTCTGTCTCTCATCTTATTCATATCCCTCTGTCTTACTCTCCAACTCATCTGCATCTCTTATCCTGCTTCCCTACCTTCCAAAAATGGAAGATTTCTTCAATTCTCAGCAGATGAATCTCATAAAGTTTGACTTTTTTTGGATACAGTTTGTAATAATTGTGTATTTATAATTCTGACTGCTATGTACTTTTATATTGTGACCTTTTACTGTCTATTATTATATTAATTTGTGTACTGCTTACACTGTATTGTACTATTCTGCTAACACCAATAAAAATCTAATTGAAGAAAAAAAAATCATAACGATCCTTATGTACCTTATGTAAAAATCTAATATGTAGTCTCCTTGCTTTAAAGTACACCTCTAGACTAGAGATGTCCCATTTCAATCTCAGTTGTTTAAAGGGGATGCATCACGTTATAAAACATTTTTACCATAGCTTTTGTTAATAAAATAGTAATAGGAAAGCTGTTTTGTTTTTGTTTTGTTTTTTTTTTTTTGTTTTTTTTCTTTTTCTTTTTTTAAGTCTTTAAAAGATCTGTCTTCAATCTTTGCCGGGCAACATAATGCAGCATGCTGGATCACTGGCAAAGTTCTTGTTCACTTCCTAATTCTCCTCCCACCTCCCTCCCAGCTGCCCCAGGGAACGCGTCCACGCCTGTTCTAAAAAAAGACATTGCTGAACTGGAAAAGGTGCAGAGACGTGCAACAAAACTGATAAAGGGATTGGAGGATCTGAGTTACAAAGAGAGACTAGCCAAACTGGGTTTGTTTACATTAGAAAAGAGACGTCTAAGGGGTGATATGATTACCATTTACAAATACATTCAAGGTCAATACAAAGAACTATCCAATGAATTATTTATGCAAAGAGCTGAGCTAAGAACAAGAGGTCATCCATTAAGACTTGAGGAAAGGCGCTTTCGACTAAAACACAGGCAGGGATTCTTTACAGTAAGGGCGGTAAGGCTATGGAATTCTTTGCCTCGGGATGTTGTTCTTGCAGGTAATGTAACTGCATTCAAAAAAGCAATGGATGCCTATGTAGCACAGAACAATATTGACAGTTATGACAGATGGCTTCAAAGCAAATAGGATATTGAGCCGGGGAACTATTTGACACACACACACACACCTACACTGGAAATTGCTCCAGAGGGCTTTTTTGTTGCCTTCCTCTGGATCAACAGGAGTGTTATTGGCATGGGCTGGACTTGATGGACGCATGTCTATTTTCAGCCTTATCTACTATGTTACATCTACTATGTTCCCTTCAGTGTGGTGTGAATGGCTTCTATCGTTTTATCAAGCTCCAGTTAGAATTATACTGAGTTTGCAACCTTCGTATATTGCTAACCAGAGCTTGATATAATGATAGAAGCCATTCACACCACACCAAAGGGAAGCATGAACCTGCTTCCTGGGGCAGCTGGGAGGGAGGTGGGAGGGGAAGAAGAGCTGTGCTATGCCCATTATGCGGTAGTGCACACCACAGAAGATAGAATATCTTTTGAAGTACTTACATTTAACAAAAAAAAAAAAACAGCTTTCCTATTACTACTTTGTTAACAAAGCTATGGTAAAAATATTTTATAAGGTGATACATCCCCTTTAATCAATTTTTCCTTATGTTCATTAAGCTTCACATATAGATCTTTTTTTAGCCACGGTATCTTCATCTCCTGCCTCTGTATCGAATGCTGATGAGATGTCTACATCCCACTGTTCATTAAAGGGATATTAATGTCCCAAAAAAAGTGGTAAATGGAATTAAAAAAAAGACTTAATGTGCTACTTCCTATCCCTCAAACATTTATGGTTTGAGAAATATATAAAAATAAAGGTCTCCGCTCCCTCCCCCTCTCCCCCTTCTCATTCGTCAGCTGTATAGCTAACGGCATATGATCCTGCTTCCAGGATCACACGGAGGCTGTTCAGGAGTGCTGTCATCGAGATATCTAACTATAAGTACTTCATCAGTATGGTCTACAACGTGTGCCTGGTTTGCAAGCAAGCATTGTAAACCATTCCGATGAAGTATTTATTTATTTAAAAGCTGTTTAATCACCACCCAGCCACAGAAGCATATATTAATTAAATTGCAATGGTGCTACACATTCCAAATTAGTAAGGGATTACAGGCAAAGAAAAAAATCACTACCCATCAAAGTATCCAGCAAAAAATGACTTAATGGGTCAAGCACACATAAAAATATCTCTAAGGAAGTATTCTATGTATGTCATACATAGGGTGCTCATCCATCTAAAAAAATATATTGCAATTAAGAAAAAAGGCTCTCCACTCCTCAAAAGTCCATTAATAAAAAAAATCATTGAAATGTGATAGAGAAACAATGATTTATCAGGATACAAAGAAAAAAGAGAAAATCACCACAATTAAGAAGTGATGATCATGTGAGATTTATAGCAACATTTGGTAGCGAGTTGCAGTCATGAAAAGGGAACTTTCACCCCCAAGACACTCAGTCTTATTTTATTAGTCTACCACAATGGTGTATAGATTGGGGATTTTTTTGTAAAACAAAACTGACAATCTATACACCATTGTGGTAGACAAAATAAGATAGTGTGTCTTGTGGGT
Organism: Rhinophrynus dorsalis; assembly: GCA_037306005.1. Lineage (NCBI taxonomy): Eukaryota > Metazoa > Chordata > Amphibia > Anura > Rhinophrynidae > Rhinophrynus > Rhinophrynus dorsalis. Next base: position 178,705,169 of record CM074720.1, on the reverse strand, counting down.
GAAAGTTCCCCTTTAAGAAAAATATTATTAAAAAATTGGCATATTATGACTAATTACTTAATTTTAAAGGAAATTGTGGGTGAGAATCCCTCTAGGGTGGCAAGGCAATCAAATAATCTTAGGGATCAATTAGTTAGATCTGAATTTATAAGATCAACACAGAACACTTGGTAAATAGAATTCACAAATCAGGAATGTATAAATGTGTTCATGTAAGGCTTGTAACTGTGAAAACTGGTAGACAATTCTTTAATTATAATGAAAGTAAACAATACACAGTCAGACAGTTCTTGAATTGTAGATCCAAAGGGGTTTTATATCAAATTACTTGTGTGTGGCCTAATATATATTGGGATAACTATAAGACCATTAATGATACGAATAGAAAAATGAACAGAATTAAGTGCTCCTATTCCAGTCCACAAATCTTTCTGATTAGTAATATATAGTCTGTTTTGTTAAAAGTTCTTTAGTGCCAGTTTCAGACTGCAGCTTCTTGTTTGACTTTCTCAATAGCGCCCTCTCCATTTGGCATATACAAATAGAAGAAGAGAGAGTAACTTGTAACATTGCTCAAATGAAAATAGATATTTCAGATATCCCACTTTGCAGAGTGCAGCGTGTGTGTAAGGAATTGTCCCCAATCCTTCTCCACTGATGGTAGCTGTGAATAAAAGGAGAAATCCTTCTAAGAGCACTCGTATTATGGTGAAGAGTTCAATAGCCACCTCTGATTGACAGTCGCTCAAAAGATAGCTGATACAGTGCACTGAGCAAAAACACGATCAGGCTCCTTAGTAGAAAAGATAGGACAACTTTATTTACACACCTATTCCTGCACATTTCGTGAGTGCAATCCTTGCTTCCTCAGGGAATAAAATCATTAATGGGAAGCAGTGTTTTATACTTTCTTGCTTATTATATTGAGTCAATTAGCAGACATTTGGATGTACATAGCTGCTATGTATGCAAGCATCACTATTATAACGAGTTCCGGTAGCACCACAAAGTGTCAAGCCTCTTAATATTGAAGCTAAAACATCCTCTGGTAATTTTTAAGGCAATACATCGTCTCAAACATCTCCTATCTGGAAGGCCGGAGCACAAAAAGTATATAAAGTGTTACTATAGAAGGATCTTTGTACATAATGAAAAAAACGTACTTTTAAAAAAAAAAATATATATATGAATCAAATATAAATATATATGTAATATTTATATCAGCATGAATTCCAAATATGTATGTATAGATTCCATCTTCCAAATAAGATCACGTATTTGTTAAGATCATAATTTAAATTTCTAAAAGAGATAAACAACAAAATTTGCATTAAGACGTGCTAATGAACTTACATGTATTCAAATAAAAACTCATAAATAGAGTTAACTAATATAATATATTATATATTTAAGATGTTTAAGATATTATTGATACTAGAAAGTGATACAAGATACAAATAAATTAAATAGTCTATAATGATTTATATATATATATATATATATTGTTCAGACAGCACCATTTATCTACCACCAGTCTCATGTAAGGAAGCTGCTAACCTCTAACTCCTCATTAAGTCCCTTTGGAGACAACTTATCTACATGGAAGATCCAAAATGCCAAAAATCTGTTTGGAAAAGAGATGGAAATGTTCTTGATGCCTATGATGATAAAATTATCCAAGCCTTCTCTTGAGCAGCTGTTAAAATATCTAGGGATAGAATGGCTTGGGCTATTCTTTTTGATCAGATATCTGTGCTCTCTGGATCTCTCCCTGAAGGTTCTTGTGGTGCGGCCAATATATTGTATCCTGCACCCACAAGATATCGGGTAAATTACAAAAACTGTATCACAAGTGATCAAACTTTTTATAGTGAAGATATTATTATTCTGATTACTCTTGATCAAATCCACTTTGTAATGTATGCACAATTAGTGCACCTTTTGTGGAGACCCCTGTAGTTTCCAGATAGATCAGATGATCCAGATATGCCTACTTTCTTTTCTTTCTCCTTGGTCATCTTAGGTCAAGTAAATTTTTCCTATTTAACTTGTTTGCTCTTTCTTAGGCTGAATTAATAATACTGGGCTTGTATCCCTGGTCTAAAAAACTGTTTTGTCAAATCCTCACTTTGTGCATGAACACCTTGTTGTTCACTAAAGTTCCTGTGGAGTCTGTGGGATTGCCCAAAGGGTATATTATTGATCCACTTATGGTAATGACAACTATCCGCCTGTAAGTATTGGTTTCTACATACATCCTTTTTATAAAGTGAACTCTTGATATTCTGTCTTTTGATACCTTCCAATGAGAGGTCCAAAAAGTGATAATATTAGGATCAATATTAGACCTGAATGAAAGACCCATTGTTTTGGTGTTAAATTGTTGTATCAAAGATTGTAGAACTTCAAGTGGGCCCTTCCAGATGATCAGAATGTCATCAATGTAGCGTCTGTAGAAGACCAGATTGCCCACATATCTCCTCAGTGACCATACCGCCAGTGTCTCCCAGAGACCCATGAATAGATTATCGTATGAGGGGGCAAATCTAATTTACATAGCAGTCCCCGTTATTTGCAGAAAAAACTCCTGAAATTAAAAAAAAATATTGTTCTGAAGCTTAAATGCCAATCATTTGAATATATATTCAGCTTGATCTGTCCTTAAGCTGCTATCATTTTCCAAGAAGTACTGCTTGTAATCCAAGTAGATGGTGCAGTACTTGAGGGAATATACATCAGGTCTGCTTTGGTAAACAGCAGCCTGTTTTTTTCCCTAGTTAAAATGTCCCAGGGAAAGATGTTGGTTTTGCAAAAACATTATTGCTGGTAATCTGAAAACCATGGTAAGGGTCTCTGGGGCGGAGCGTCTGGAGAATAGGGTGGGCCAATACTCCAAACAGCACTAATTGCTGCTTAAATCCAGGCCAGAGCCTGTATTCTGCCTAGGAGCTCCACAGGTTTGAACTATTGATAAACTCACCTGTGGCTGATCAATTAGCAGGCAGTGAGTTTTAAAAGCAGGGATCAGCCTGCTGTGTTTGTTAGAAGCCACCTTTTCAAAAGCCAACTAGGAAAGCTGATGAACTGAGTGTTTCTCCACCAAGCTTGTTTTGTTGAAGTTTTGAAATATTGGTAAGTGGGAAAGCCACCCGATTGTAGACAGCTGTTTCTTGTCTAGTGAGTGCTCAAGCAAGAGCAAGGATTTATTTTGTTCTTTATTTTTGTTTACGGAGATATTCAAGAAAATAAAACAATACTTCGAACCAGAGTTGGAGTTTGTCCTGTGTTGCAACTTACCCTAGAAGACTTCAGTTATTTTAAGAGACCAGACAAATAAACCTTTAATACAAAAAAGGACACTTTTGTCACATATGGTGGAGAATATGGGCAACCACATAGGTCTGAGGGCAGAAGCCATTTAAAGCTCAACATGGAGGATGTTATCAAGGTTCTGATATAGTCCACCTCTGTAAAACAGGAGGTGAACAGGAGAGCTGCAGATAATAGTGCAGGCTTGCAGCAACTGGTGCTGGCCCAGGCAGAGTGTGCTAAAGTCCTGGCCAAAACAGAGAGAGAGAGCACTAAATCCTTAGTGAAACAGATTGTGATGACACAAGCTGTGGGCTTTAAAGTAGCCCGTGAGGAGCAGCAACATGCCACTCAAGCACTACAGCAGGAGATCCAGGCTATTTCTAAAAAGCTAAACTCGGACTCTGATGGAAGGTACCAAGGACCAAAGGTGATTTGTGCGAGCCACTGCCTTCAAAAGATGACTGCATCAGATGACATTGAGGCATACCTTGTGGCATTTGAATGCACAGCAGGGAGGTAGAGATGGCCAGCTACAGAGTGGGCAAGCATACTGGCACCGTTCCTGAGTGGAGATCCACAGAAGGCATACTATGACCTAGAGCCAGAGGATGCATGTGACTACAGCAAATTGAAAGCTGAAGTTCTGGCACATCTTAGGAGTAACCTCTGCCGTACGGGTCTAAAGATTTCACTCATGGTCATATTCGTCAGAGAAAGCTGCCAGGTCACAGATGTTTGACCTCATACATCTTGCACGTAAATTGCTACAACCTGAAGTCAACTCAGCTAGCCATATTGTCGAAACCCTAGTGATGGACCATTTTTTGCATGGTTTACCAGCAACACGACGCCGCTGGGTCAGCAAAAGTGATCCCCAGACAGCAGACCAGGGGGTTGCCTTGGTGGAAAGATAGGTGGAGCGCTGTAAGTAAAAAGTATGTGACGTACTGTGACCGTCATCGGTCCTTAAGTATTTAAGGACCATGACGGTCATAGTATGTCATGTAGTCCTTAAGGGTTTAAGGATGTCCTGTGGGTCTCTAATGTATGCTGACAGCTTTCCAAAATATTTTTGTTAATAAAAATCAATATATGCAGAGAGGTTTAATGTAAATGAATTAATGCCTGAAATAATAGATCTTCCTGGCGGTTGTTTCAAATCTTTTTGGAGTTTGGGTATATGGTAGAAAAAAGGTGATGTTGGGAAATTTTTAAAATTGTATTGTGTTCTTATTTATTTAGGATCCCTATTTGGACTCCTCTTTCTGATAGGTCTTTTATTAAGTCATTATATACCTTGGATGGGTTATATGTTAATTTTGCGTAAGACAAATTATCAGAAAGAAGCGTTTTATCTTCCATTATATAGGTATCGGTGTCTTGTATCACTGTTGCCCCCTCTTTATCTGCCTTTTTATCCTTAGAGAAGATCTTGAGGGCCTGTCTTTCTTTAATAGTGAGATTAACCTACTTCTTAAAGTTACCTTTATCGTTGCTCTTTCTGAAGTCGTCCATAACCACCTTAAAAAAAACACATCCATATATGGGCCTTTATATTGTGTTAGAAGAAGTGGGAGTGTTTCTTTTGGCTTACCACCGCTCCTCAGGTGTTTGCACCTTAGGTGCATTGATTGCCTATCTGCATACCTGGGGCATTCAGGGGACTCCTTACATGGAAGACCTTCTGCTGAAGGCTCCTTCCAGGGACCTTCTGGGCCATCAAGTCCAGGATTGTGCTCAGATTCTTCTCAGTCACTGGTGGATTCTGAATATGGACAAATCTGCTCCGGTTCCTTCTCAGGACCAGGTTTTCCTGGGTCTCAGGTTTGACACATGCCAGGGTATGGTTTTCCTGACAGAGGATCTACAGATCATGCCTCGGGTGTCCCGGACCCTGGAGTGGACCGCAGCTCCGGTGTGTAAGTTCTCATCTCTGGTGGGTTGGTTAATATCCACCATGGAGGCAGTTCCATACTCCATGGCTCACACCAGGGAGCTTCAGAGGTTTGCCATCCGGGCATGCCGGGGGAATCCGGGTCTATTGGACTGTCTGGTCTCTCTTCCTCAAGAGGTGAGTCAGGACCTTCTTTGGTGGTTGGACAGATCCTACCTGGAGAATGGGAAGCCCTTCGTTGTTCACTTTTGGATTCCGCTGATGACGGATGCCAGCTTGTATGGCTGGGGAGCTGTCTTGGGTCACCTGGGGTTGCAGGGCTGATGGTTTGCGGAGGAGACTCTCCTGCCCATCAGTATCCTGGAGCTCAGAGCGATTCTTCATGCTCTGGTGTCCTGGTCCTCTCCACTGAGAGGATGTCCAGCCTGCCTCCAGTCAAACAACGCCATGGCACAACGTACATCAACAAGCAAGGAGGCACAAGAAGTGCTTCCGCTTAGTTTGAGGTCAAGGCTGTTTTAGCCTGGGCGGAAGAACACGTTCCTGCCATCTCCGCTGTGCACATCCCAAGCGTAGAAAATGTCCTGGAAGACTATCTCAGTCGCCAGACGGTGGATCCTGAGGAGTGTGAGCTCCATCAGGAAGTCATCAACCTGATGGTATAGAAGTGGAATCTCCCTTGGATAGACCTTAATGCCACCAGGAACAACAGGAAGATTCAGTTCTTTTGCTTTCACTAGAGGGATCCTCTGGCTTTCGCGGTGGATGCCCTGTCGATTCCATGGTGTTTTCATCTGGCCTACATTTTTCTGCTGCTCCCTCTCATCCTCAGGGTGCTGAGGAAGATTCGGATGTGGTGGTCATTCTGATCGCTTCCTATTGGACCAGGCAGCCTTGGTCCCCAGGACTAGTGGCTTTCTCTGCAGACCATATCTTCAGGGTCACCTCTGGAGGGAGGACGTGGAATGTCTGGCTTTGACGGCATGGCTGTTAAAGCCTCCATCCTAAGGAGGAAGGGCTATTCTCTTGAGGTTATCTCCACCATGATCCAGGCTAGGAAACCGGTATCTTCCAAGGCCTACCATAGGGTTTGGTATATTTTCCATTCATGGTGTGTGTACAGGGATCTGTACTCACAGAAGTTTGATCTCCCGGTGATCCTGTCATTCTTACAGGATGGAATGAACAAGGGTTTCAGCCTTAGTTCCTTGAAGGCACAGACCTCAGCTCTTTCTGTCTTCTACTAGAGACGCATTACCATCTTGCCAGATGTCAAAGTCTTCTTTCAGGTTGTCTCTCATGCTTTCCCTACTTTTAAGGCTCTCACTCCCCAGTGGGACCTTAATCTGGTCTTGAGTGTCTTGCAGCGGCCTCCCTTTGAGTCATTGGCTACCATTCCTCTTCGTCTTCTGAAGTGGAAGATGGCCTTTCTTTTGGCTGTGGTCTCTGTTCACAGAGTTGCTGAATTGCAGGCCTTGTCCTGTAAACTGCCTTTCCTCGTGGTGTTGTGCCTTCCATTTGTCCTGACCCTAAATCTGACAAGGAGAGGAATCGCCACTTGTTTGATGTGGTACTCTGCCTTAAGTTCTATGTGCACCGTACTGAGTCTTTCCGTAAGACTGATTCCTTATTTGTAATCCCTGAGGGTCCCAGGGCTGGTGTGCCTGCATGCAAGGTGACTGTTGCATCCTGGATTAAGTCTACTATCCGAAAGGCTTATGAGGTCAGAGGGAAACCTGTTCCCTTCCACTTTACAGCACATTCCACCAGGTCTGTTGGGGCCTCTTGGGCCTACAAGAATCAGGCCTCTGCTGATCAGCTGTGCAAGGTGGCCACTTGGTCTTCTGTGCACACTTTTGCCAAACACTACCATGTGGATGTTCTGGCTTTGGCAGGAAAGTCCTGGAGGCAGTTTTGCCTGTCTAGGACTTTGTCTTAGAAACAATATAGTCTGCCCATTTTCCTACTGTGAAAACCACAAACCTTTTTTGGTCCTTGGTATTTTTTTATGTTAAGGACAGCCTTGTGCCTAGTCCATGCATGCTTACATTCTGTCACTGTATTAATGTCTACCACTTCTGATGGTAGGCTATTCCATTTATCTTCTACCCTCTCAGCAATGTAAAACTTTCTTACATTACATCTAAACCTGTGTCCCTCTAGATTTAGACTATGGCCTCTTGTCCTAACATTTTTACTTCTTTGAAATGTACTCCCATCCTGCACTTTGTCAAATCTTTCATGTATTTGAATGTTTCTACCATATCCCCTCTCTTCTCTCCTCCAAGCTATACATGTTCAGGTCCTTTAGTCTATCCTGATATTTATTTTCCTGTAAACCAGTCACCATTTTAGCAGCCCTTCTTTGAATTTTCTCTAGATTATTTATATCCCTCTGGATATGGGGTCTCCAGTACTGTACACAATACTCTAGGTGAGGTCTAACTAGAGATCTGTAGAGTGGCATGATCACTTCCCTTTTTCTGCTACTAATGCCCCTAGCTATACAGCCCAGCACCCTGCTTGCATTCCCCACAGCTTCATTACATTGCTTGCCTACCTTTAAAGGGATAGTAATACTTAAAATGTAAAAAAATATGTTGTAGGGTTTATGTCGCCCGAATAAAACAAGTGTACTCCCACTGCTGAGAGATGTTTTATTAAAATATTATAACAGCTCATACTTGAATTTTTAAGGTGCGATATCACAGTGGCCTGAAAATTTACAGTGGCGCTGTTGCTACACCATTCTATGGAGATTTCTGGTCTACGGACCAGAGCAGTCCATAGGATGTTGTAGCAACAGCGCCACTGTAAATTTTCAGGCCACTGTGATATTGCACCTAAAAAAATTCAAGTTTGAGCTGTTTTGTTTTACTCAGGGGGATAACCCCTACAACATATATTTTTTTTTAACATTTTAAGTATTACTATCCCTTTAAGTCATTAGAAATAATTACTCCCAAATCCCGTTCCTCTGTTGACAACACCATACCCTTAACAGTATATTTTTCCTTTGGATTTAAGTGCATTATTTTACATTTATCAACATTAAACTGCAGCTGCCACACTCTTATCCATTCTTCTAATTTACCTAAATCATTTGTCATTTGGCTTATTACCCCTGGAATGTCTACCCTAGTGCAGATCTTTATATTGTCTGCAAAAAGGCATACCTTACCTTGAAGACCTTTTGCAATATCACCATTAAAAATATAGCTCTTTAACTGTTTGAGCCCGGTTGGCTCTTGTTCTTGTGTGCTACATTATGTTCATTTAGTGTCTGTTGACACTTTGTTAGTTTGGGCTGTTCCATGCCCTGTATAGTCCATGGGAACTCTGGTATCATATGGACCAGTGCTTGGTCCTTTCCTTCTTCTTCCCACCCTGCCAGCTCAATGTTGGTACATCCCCATGGTACCTGTAAGTTATATTGGACGACTGGGAAAAGAGGATTTTAGTCTTACCTGTTAAATCCTTTTCTCCTTATAATTCACAGGTCTCCCACCCAGTGAAAGGGACCATGCTGGGTCTCCTGTGGCTGCACATGGGAGTCCTCTTGGGTTCATTGCTCACAAGAGTTTTCCTCGCTTCCTTCTTGCTATTTTAGTAGGCTTTTCACAAGTCTTTCTGGGTGGAGGCTAGCTAGGTAGCCTGATATAGAGTAGGGGAAGGCTCCACCCCTTCACTCCCATAGAATTGTTCCAGCCTGCTGGAAGGAGCCGTCTCCTCCGGTACCTGTGAGATATATGGACTAAGAGAAAAGGATTTAAGAGGTAAGACTAAAATCCTCTTTTAGATTGATGGGCACCCTTTGTATGATAAACATAGAATACTCCCTTAGATATATTTTATGTGTGCGCTTACCCCCCCTCCCCTTCCTAGTCCTTTCGTCCACTGGGGTCAGAGTCTGTGATGTGCCAAGACAATCCTAGATAGAGTGGCCAAGGCAGGGTACAGTGCCCCAGGGTAACTTGAGGGGTTATTCCAACATTCTCGCCCCAGCTCAGTGTTAGTTTGTGTTGGCTCCAGGGCCTATCAACCTGGCATAGCCCATGTCAGTTCCTCCTGGGTCTGGGGCCAGTGTCTCTGGATCCAGGGTCTGTTGGTGGGAATCCTGTGAGGCATAGGGACCCCAGAAATAACAAGAGCGACGGAGAGACCCTGGTTCCATTGTCCCTTCTCTTGCCGACAACAATCCAGGTGCCAAACCTCTAACAGGTCTATGGTCCCACTCAGAGTCATGGCCAAAAAACAGGCTGGCAGGGGCCTCTGTCCCACCCCTCAGGGCAGAGGTAACAGTGCCAGGGGTAAGGACCGCAGTCCCAGTCACCCTGCCAGGTATATCAGGGTTGCTGGGGTCAACAAGGGAGCTGGTGAGGATCTCGGTCCCCCACACCATGTCAGGGGTTATCAGTGCAACTGGGTAGGATCTTGGTCCCACTCCCCAGGGCAGGGGTAACAGCCGCTGGTGAGAACCTTGGTCCCAGTCACCAAGCTAGGAGCAACAGGGCCGCTGGGGAGGACCTCGATCCCTCTCCCCAGGGCAGAGCTAATAGAGCCACTGGGTCCCACTCCCCAGGGAAGTGGCAACACATGGACTGGTGAGGACCTCAAGCTTGCTCACCAGGCCAGGGACAACAGGGCTGCTGCTGAGGAATTTGGTCCCACTCACCAGGGCAGGGTAACAGAGCCGCTGGTGAGGACCTTGGTCTCACTCTCCAGGTCAGGGGCAATAGAGCCACTGGTGAGGTACTCGGTCCCACTCGCCAGGGCCAGGAGTATCACAGGGACTCGTGAGGAATGCAATCCTACTCACCATGCTAGGGGTATCTGAGTCACTGGGAAGGACCTCGGTCCCACTCCCCAGGTCAGGGTCAAAAGGGCAACTGGTGAGGATTGCAAGCCTACTCCCTAGGGTAGGGGTAACAGAGCCTCTGGGGGAGGACCTCGGTCCCACTCACCAGGTCAGGGGCAACACAGAGTCTTGTGAGGACCTTGGTCTCTCTCACCAGGCCAGGGGCAACATGGCTGCTGGGGAGGACCTCATTCCCACTGCCCAGGGCAGGGGCAACCCAAGGACTGGTAAAGCGCTCAGTAAAACTCACCAAGCCCCGGACAGTAGGGCCATTGGTGAGGACCTTGGCCCCTCTCGTCATAGCAGGGGTAACACAGGGACTGGTGAAGATCGCATTCCCCCTCACCATGCCAGAGATATCAGAGTCACTGGTGTGGACCTCGGTCCAACTCACCAAGACAGGGACGACAGAGGGACTGGTGAGAATCTTAGTCTCGCTCACTAGGCCAGGGGTATCAGTGTCACTGGGGAGGACCTCTGTCCCACTCCCCAGGGCAGGGGCGACAGAACCACTGGAGAGGATCTCTGTCCCACTCCCCAGGGCAGAAGCAACAGAGCCGTTGGTGAGGATCTTGTTGAGGCGGTAGTCTTTGTATCATAGCTGCTTGCCTCTGCTCGACAGTCCATTCACTGGTGACTGGCCACCACAACTCCTTCTGTATCTGGGTGATCGCAGCTATCAAGTATACAGTCTCTCTTGTCTCTGATCTCCCAGCATCCACTGTAATCCCGGCAGCTAAAAATAACGTCCAGGCATAACACATCCCCTTCCAACCCTCGACCACTGTATCCCTGGTTCTGGCTGACCAGTGGAAAAACTCTTGGTCTGATGCTCTGCACAGAGCCCAGTACCCATTTTGTACCGCCATCTGTGCTTTGATGCAGCTGTCCAACTTCTACTCTCATCCTGCCAGAACACGTTTACCTAGCAGGAGCTTACGCCATCTCCATAATTCCATATAGCACCGCAGCTGCAATGGATGTGCTCAGGGCTTCAGGGTGTGCTGTTGTTTCTGCCATTCCTTCCTCCAGTGTAATCCTATTTGGTGAGGGAGACAATCCCACTGCTACCACCAGTGTAACGGAAACCCGAGATGATGAGTTGTCTTGTGCCGTCATGCCAGGTTTCTCCCTCAAGAAGGTAGCTTACAAGTGGATAGCCAGGCCAGTGATCTTGGATTGCTGACTGGAACGCAGGCTTCTCGAATGGGGGTCAAAGAGGACCCTTTAGCCCATCTAGTAATAAAACTGGATGCACATCTAATCCAAAACGACTACTACTTTATTGAAGGGAGGACATTTTATAGCAAACCCAAAGACAATACACAGTGGTAGTATAGGTAGGGGACACAATGGGACAATACAGGAACTGGGATTATCATACAATGGGGATTTGTACAGCAAAGGGACTTTACATGATTTAATCTTGCCGCTTCAATCCCCAGCCAAAAGAAGTTGGAGAGACAAGAGACAGGCCACCAATCAAGATCCAGGCCATTGTTCTCCACAGGAGACTGAATTATGAAGACAAAATGAAGCGCTCCTAATCCACTCCACAAACACCCCTTATAAAAGATATATAGTCTGTTGTATTATAGTTCTTAGATGCCAATTTCAGTCTGCAGCTTCTCGTTTGGCTCCTTCACGACTGGCATACATAGAAAAGAAGAGAAATAGCTAAAATGTGCATAGAAATGTTCTTACTATAGTTTAGCTTTTGACATAACCCAAGCAAGAATAGATGTTCCAGATGTCCCACTGTGTGACCACAGCTTACATTTAGAGGATCATCTCCAGGTTTCTTCTGATGATAATAACTGTAAGACAAGGAGACAGAACCTTCTAAGAGCACCTGTATCCACTACAGGATTTAGAAGCTGCCCCTGAATGACAGTCACTCACCGAATAGCCGGTATTATAAATGCCTTCAACAACAAAGCCAATCGGACGCTTTAGTAGAGAAAATAGAACAGCTTTATATAGACGCAGATTTCAATGAATTTCACGAATGCAGTCCTCGCTTCCTCAGGGAATGAAAATAATTTACAAATGTCATTGATTTATACATTTTCTTCTTGCTACATCGAGCCAATCAACAGACGTTTGGATTAATGTAACCGCTATATGTCCAAACCTTGTTATTGTAACAAGTGCCAGTAGTGCTACAGTGTTTCAAGACTCTCCCTCATATCGAGGCTAAAACATACTCCGGTCTTTTATATAGGGAAACGCTTACAGCTCTAACATTTCCCATCCGGAAGACCAGAGTAATCAAATCTATGAGATCCAGAGAGCATTGATATCTGATTAAGAAGAACAGTTTGAGCCTTTCTGTGCCCAAACATTTTAACAATTGTCCTAGGGGTGACTTAGATAACTTTAAGATCATAGGTATTGAGCACATCCCTACTACTTGTCTGAATAGATTCACTGCTCTTTCTCACAGAGAGGTGTTCTGGGTCTTCCATGTGGACAAGTGATCTCCAAAGGGAATTAATGAGGAGTTGGAGGTTAGCAGCTTCCTCATGTAAAATACATCTGCTGCTAGGTTAATGGTGCTTTCTACATATGATCAGAATTCGTATTTATTGTATTTTACAACACCTTAAACATTTACAACATATAATATGTGTGATGTTCACTTAAGAGCCTCATGTGAACATATGTATATTTATTTGCATTTGTGGGAAGTAATACATTTAATATTTATTTCTGTCGTCCAAAACAGGTTACTGGTAACTCTGGAATTACTGGTAACTCTGGGAGGCGATTTTCCCCTTTAAGTAGGCATGAACATTTCTCTAAATGTATGCAGGGGGTGGAGCCTCCCCTCCCTCCTCAGCTGCAACCTAGCCAGCCAGATCCAGAATGATTTGTTCCTGGGTGTGAACACACCAGGTGGAGAACATCTTTCGTTAGTTTTAGTTTCTTTTTTATTTTTCTGTCAGATATGGAATACCACCATTAGGTGGGTTCCCATGACTGACAAATGCCCTTCAGTGTGGCAAGCTCAGTGTCCAGGTGCTTTTTGGTGGACCTTAAGCCCTGAGGGGGAAAATCTTGGGTACAAGTGCTTCCCCATGGATTACTCTCTGAGGTAATTCTTACTGCATGGTAACCTGAAGACAGAAGATCTGCAGGAGAGGTGAGCTACCCTTTGAGTGCTGCAGGTCCACTTGTCCCACAGTGCCCCTTTGCTGGGCTTGTATTTGGGAGTTCTCACTGCGCACTCCTGCACTCATTGGGTATATATGTCTATGTCTGTTGGGTATTTGGAGCAGTTTTATGTGGTAACTTAACCCTGTGTCTACTGGTTTGACACTTTTCTGGCACTTTCTGGGTATCAGTATCCCCCATTGTACATTGCTCTTCCTGTCACACAGGGCTACCTAGAGAGTTCTCTGGTCATTTATGCCCAGCATGTTCTGAAAGTCCTGACAGCAACCCAGGGCCTTCCAGCCATGCTATTGAGCCAGCTTGGGTACAAGAGTTTAAGGCTCTTTCCATCCCAGGTACAGGGGGCTCTTCAATTATGGCAGACCCCCTCTACTATCAGATCCTCCCTGCCTAAACCTCAGGGGGCACCTGATGTGTCAGATTCTTCTGAAGAAGAATTGTTGCAAGATTCAGATGTTGAGGATGGTACTGTTCAGAGCTGTATTGACCACACTCAACATTCTCTTGGTTTAGGAGGTTCCCTCTGATCCATCTGATGTTTTTCAGGTGCCTGCAAAGCCCCTTACTTATTTTCCTCCTAACCCAACTCTTGACCGTTTGGTTTCTGACGCATGGAAAAATCCAGACAAATCCTTGTCAGTGTCCAGAAAGTTTGCTAAACTTTATCCCTTTTCTGAAACAGAAATGGCTAAATGGGTTCATCCCCCCAAGGTGGACGCACCCATATCTAGACTGTCTAAATCTACTGCCTTATCCGTTTTTGATGCTTCTGTGCTGCAAGATTGGACTGATAAGAAACTTGAAGTTTCCCTCAAGTCCATTTTTGCTTCTATTGGCACTGCTATACGTCCAGCCTTTGCTGTTGCATGGGTTAACTGCGCTATTGCAGTCTGGACTGAACAACTCACTACAGCGGTCCGTCAGGATGCACCTACTTCGGAGAAATTGCATCTTCTTGTTAATATCTCTGAAGAACAACACTATGTTTCTGCTGCTGCCTTTAATGCTGTCCGCATGATGGCAAGGGCCTCCACTACCTCTGTGGTGGCCAGGCGTGCGCTTTGGCTTAAGATTTGGTCTGCTGACACTGCTTCCAAGAAAGTTTTACTTTCTTTGCCTTTTCAGGGTACTTCCTTGTCTGGATCTGAACTTAAGGAACTAATTAGCGAGGCCACAGGGGGTAAGAGTACTCTTCTGCCCTTGGTCTTTAAGAAAAAGCTGCCATTTAAGAGTAAACGGTCCTTTTGTTCCTTTCAAACTGAGACACGTGCGACGAACCAGGCGGTTCCATCAGCTCCGCTTCCCTCCTCCAAGCCCAAGCAATGGAAGGCCAAGGCCGCATCCAAGGCTCCCAAGACTGCTTCGGCATGACTCACCGAACCCGGGTCCGCATCCCGCTGTGGGTGGTCGTCTGCGCCTCTTCTGCGGAATTTGGGAGGATTCAGTGTCGCACCCATGGGTTTTACAGGTGGTGTCAGAGGGATACAAGATCCCTTTCTTTTCTCTTCCCCCTTTTCGCTTTCGTCTTTCTCATTTTCCTCAGGAAGTCGAGAGAAGCAGTCTGTTCGAATGCGCTATTCAGGCTCTTCTGGACAAGGATGTCCTGGAGCCGGTACCTCCTTCAGACAGGGGTTCGGGGTTCTACTCAAACCTCTTTATGGTGACCAAAAAGGACGGTGGATGCCGCCCTGTTTTTTATTTGAAAGATCTCAATTCTTTTGTGGTGAAGACTCACTATCGTCAGGAGTCTCTGCGCACAGTGATCGCTGCCATGTGTCCGGGGAAGTTCCTTGCTTCTCTGGACCTTCAGAATACGTATTTGCACATCCCAATCCATCTAGAGAGCAGGCGTTACCTGAGGTTTGCCTGCAACAGGGGTCATTTTCAATTCTCAGCTCTTCCATCTGGTCTGACAACGGCCCCTCAGGTTTTCCAACGGGTTCTGGGGGCCTTGATATCCATCCTCCATCGGGACGGCATCAGAGTGACTCCCTACATAGACGACTTGCTTTAGAAAGCATTCTCTGTGGACCTTCTTCATCGGCAGGTCCAGACCTGCATTCAGATCCTTACACATAACGGTTGGATTGTGAACTTGGACAAGTCAGACCTTGTCCCATCCCAGCAACTGATATTCCTGGGTCTTCTGTTCGATACTCAGAAGTGCACGGTGTTTCTACCGGACGAGGTAGCCCATCAAATTGCCCAAAGAGTCTCAATGATTCTAAGTGGTCTTCTCTGATGGGGAAGTTCATTTCCACGATAGAGGCGGTTCCATTTGCCATGGCACAAACCAGGGAACGTCAGAGATTTGTGATACCGACAGGCAGGGATCGACCAGATCATCAGAATCTATCGGTCTCACTTCCTCCTCATGTCGATTTGAGCTTGGAGTGGTGGTTGGACCTTTCCAATCTCCTGAAGGGGAGATCCTTCCTGATTCCCTACTGGACCAAGGTCACGACGGATGCCAGCCTCTTGGGCTGGGGAGCTGTTCTGGGTTGCTTCAGCGCTCAGGGGAAGTGGTCCATGCAGGAGTCCCTTCTCCCCATCAACATTCGAGCAATATTTCATGCTCTCCATCATTGGGAGTCTCAGATGGAGGACTGTCCAGTCCGAGAAGAGTCCGACAACGCCACAGCTTACATCAGCAGACAAGGCGGGACAAGAAGTCTCGCCTCTTGGTTAGAGGTCAAGGCCATTCTGTCCTGGGCGGAGGTTCATGTTCCTGTCATTTCCGCAGTGCACATTCCAGGCGTAGACAACGCTATGGCAGACTTCCTCAGTCGTCACACAGTCGACAGCGGAGAGTGGGAGCTACATCCCGAGGTGCTTCAACTCTTAACTCAGAGATGGGGGGTACCCCTAGTGGATCTGATGGCAACGAGACACAACAGGAAGGTTCTGGCGTTTTGTTCTCGGTGGAGAGACTCTCTAGCTCTGGCTGCCGACGCAATGTCCATTCCCTGGACATTCTCCCTGGCCTACATTTTCCATCCTCTTCCAATGTTGATAAGGGTGTTACAGAAATTGAAAGTGGAACGTTGTCCAGTAATTCTGATTGCTCCAAATTGGACTCGTCAGTCCTGGTATCCGGAGCTTCTGGCCTGCTCCCCTCTCATCCAGATCTTCTTCTGCAGGGTTACCTGTGGAAGGAAGATGTTCATCGGCTCAATTTGACGGCCTGGAGGTTGAATCCTCGATTTTAAGGAAGAAAGGGTTTTCTTCTGCTGTGGTGTCTACTATGCTTAGTGTACGTAAGCCTGTTTCTTCCAAGATCTATCACCGTGTCTGGTCGACATTTGTGTCTTGGTGTGCTGACAGAGATCTGTCTCATGACTTTGGTCTTCCCACTGTCTTGGCCTTTTTGCAGGATGGTGTGGATAAAGGACTCAGTCTGCGTTCTCTTAAGGTTCAGACTTCGGCGCTTTCTGTCTTTTTCCAGGAGCGCATTGCTATCCTTCCTGATGTCAAGGTTTTCTTCCAGGGCGTTGCTCATGTGCGTCCTGCCTTTCAGAGTACGGCTCCTCAGTGGGACCTTAATTTGGTTTTGGGAGTTCTCCAATGTCCTCCGTTTGAGTCTTTGGCTACTATTCCTTTACGTCTCTTGACGTGGAAAATGGCCTTCCTTCTGGCGATCGTGTCAATTTTTAGCTGGTGTTTCATAAGGCTAAAGCAGTGCTTCGAACCTCTAAGGAGTTCTTACCTAAAGTAGTCTCCAAGTTTCACATCAATCAGGAGATTGTGGTGCCCTCTTTCTGCCCTAACCCCTCCTCTGACAAGGAAAGAGATCTCCACTTGTTGGACGTGGTGCGTTGTCTCAAGTTTTATGTCCATCGCACTGAATCTATCAGGAAGTCCGACGCTCTGTTCATCATTCTTGAGGGTCCAAGGGCAGGAAGACCTGCATCCAAGGTGACTGTTGAGTCATGGATCAAGTCCAATATTCCTAGGGCCTACGAGTTGAGGAATAAGCATGTCCCCTTTCGGGTCACAGCTCATTCCACCAGGTCTATTGGGGCCTCTTGGGCCTATAAGAATCAAGCGTCTGCTGATCAACTGTGCAGGGCGGCCACTTTGCCCTCTGTGCATACCTTTTCGAAGCACTACTGTGTGGATGTGCTAGCTTCGGCTGATGCTAGCTTTGGGAGGAAGGTCCTGGAGGCAGTCTTGCCTGTCTAGGATCTTCTTCTTCTCAGGTTCTTAGTGCTTCCTTACTGTTGAGCTCTGTTGGCTCTAGTTCAGTGTGCTGGTTTCAACTTCCTAGGGTATTTTTACCCCTGTTTGGTGTCCGTTTACACTTCAGTTTTGTTGGGATCTATGACTAGTTGGTTCATAGAGGTTCTTGTGACTTTGGGGGCCTTGCGCCTGGACCTTGCCTTCTTCCTGCCTCTGTGAAACTCAATGGTTGGACATCCCAGAGTTACCAGTATCTTTTATTGGACGACAGAGAAAAGAGGATTTTAGTCTTACCTGTTAAATCCTTTTCTCTTAGTCCATACAGGTTACTGGTCTCCCACCCTGTCAAGAGACGATGCTTGGCTCTCCTGTGGCAATACGTGGGAGTCCTTTGGGGCATGCTCACAGGAGTCTTCTTCTCTCCTATTTCTGGTCAGTTATTAGTGTCTCAAATCATTCTGGATGTAGCTGGCTAGGATGCAGCTGAGGAGGGAGGGGAGGCTCCACCCCCTGCATACATTTAGAGAAGTGTTCCTGCCTACTTAAAGGGGCAGATTCCCTACCCAAAGTTACCAGTAACCTGTATGGACTAAGAGAAAAGGATTTAACAGGTAAGACTAAAATCCTCTTGTTTGCTCAATCTGCTATTTTATGTCAATCCCTCTGTAGTGAACAAACATCCTGTTCTGAATTTATTACCAAACATTATTCAGTGACCTCTGCAAATATTGAAATTGTGCTTAAGTATCCATTTCCATGTAGATAACATAGTAGATAACATAGTAGATAAGGCTGAAAAAAGACATGCGTCCAACAAGTCCAGCCCATGTCAATAACACTCCCGTTGATCCAGAGGAAGGCAACAAAAAGCCCTCTGGAGCAATTTCCAGTGTAGGTGTGTGTGTGTGTGTGTGTGTGTGTGTCAAATAGTTCCCTGGCTCAATATCCTATTTGCTTTGAAGCCATCTGTCATAACTGTCAATATTGTTCTGTGCTAGATAGGCATCCATTGCTTTTTTGAATGCAGTTACATTATCTGCAAGCACAACATCCCGAGGCAAAGAATTCCATAGCCTTACCGCCCTTACTGTAAAGAATCCCTGCCTGTGTTTTAGTCGAAAGCGCCTTTCCTCAAGTCTTAATGGATGACCTCTTGTTCTTAGCTCAGCTCTTTGCATAAATAATTCATTGGATAGTTCTTTGTATTGACCTTGAATGTATTTGTGAATGGTAATCATATCACCCCTTAGATGTCTCTTTTCTAATGTAAACAAACCCAGTTTGGCTAGTCTCTCTTTGTAACTCAGATCCTCCAATCCCTTTATCAGTTTTGTTGCACGTCTCTGCACCTTTTCCAGTTCAGCAATGTCTTTTTTTAGAACCGGCGCCCAAAATTGTACTCCATATTCTAGATGAGGCCTAACCAAGGATTTATACAGAGGTAGGATAATATTAGCATCCCTTGCTTCTACACCTCTTTTTATGCAGGCTAGTACTCTATTTGCTCTTGCAGCAGCTGAGTGACTCTGCACACTGCTGTGAAGACTATTGTCTATCAGTACACCTAAATCTTTCTCTAATGAGGATTTCCCAAGTTGTTTCCCATTTAGAGTATATGCAGCAAGTTTGTTTCTACAACCCAAATGCATAACCTTACATTTATCTACATTAAATGACATCTGCCACTTTTCTGCCCATTCACTTAGTTTATCTAAATCCTTCTGTAGGGAAAAAACATCGAGCTCTGTATGTATTTCCTTACATAGCTTAGTGTCATCAGCAAAGATTGAGATGCTACTTTCAATTCCCACTTCTAGATCATTAATAAACAAATTAAAAAGCATTGGCCCCAGGACTGAACCCTGCGGCACCCCACTTATAACCCTAGACCAATTTGAAAAAGTTCCATTTACAACAACTCTCTGCCATCTATCATTTAACCAGTTCTCAATCCATGTACAGCTAACACCACCCAAACCGAAGCCTTTTAATTTATGCAGTAACCTGTTGTGAGGCACTGTGTCAAAGGCTTTTGCAAAATCCAAGTATATTACATCAACAGCAATTCCCCTGTCCAAATTACTAGTCATTTATAACTTGTATAAAGCAGTGGACCAGGTACTGAACCCTGATGTATACCACTCTCAACTTTAACTGAATTGGAGAATTTTCCATTTACAACAACACACTGTTCCCTATCCTTCAAACAGTTTTCCATCCAATCCCTTAGATCTAATTTCCTTATTTTATGCAACAGCCTCCACCACTGTATCAAATGCCTTTGCAAAACCTAGTTAATACTTCATCTACTGCTTTACCATTATCTATGTTGCTGATTACTTTGGCACAATCTATTCCTCATAAGACCATGTTGATTATTGCTGATAATCTTATTTTCCACTGTATAATCCTGAATGTAATCTCTTATTATCCCTTTTAGCAGTTTTCCCACTGCAGAGGTCAGACTCACAGGTGTATAATTCCCATGTTCTGTTTTAAAGGCACAACATTGTCTTTACACCTATCTTATGGCACTGAGCCTGTGGTGAGAGAATCTTTTAAGATTAAAAAGAGGAGTCTTGCTAACAGTGCACTGAGTTCCCGAATAACCTTTGGATTTATACCATCATGACCCGGTGCTTTGTCAGTCTTAATTTTGTCCAGTCTTCCCATGACCTATTCTTGAGTTTACCCAATATCTGATAATGGTATGGTTTTATCTGTCATTTGTTGAGGCTTTTCTGCCATTTCTTGTTTCCTGGTGTATACTGATACAAGGAGAGTGTTTAGAACATCAGCCTTTTCCTTAGCCTCTCTAATCAACTCACCCATCTCATTTTTTAAACGTCCAATGTACTCCCTCTTCATTTTTTTTTAATTTTTTTTTTTATATTTATGTATTTGAAAAACTTCTTTGGATTATTTTTGCTCTGCCTTGCAATTCAAGTTTCTTTATCTATTTTACTAACATAATTGCCTTTTTGCAATCTTTGTTGCCCTGACTGTATTTTAAGAATGTTCTGTTCCTTCAAACTTAAATTGTTTAATTGCCTTTTTTCTCCTTGCCGTTTCATTCATTACATTTACATTTAACCAGATTGGTTGAGATCTGCTTATTTTGCAATTGTTCCCCACTGGTATATACTTTTGAATATATTTCTGCAACCTAAATTTAGGTTTTAACAATTTGCCCTCAGTATTTTTCCTTTAAATGTGTCCCAGTTTGTGTTGCATTTATACTCTTAACATTTTGAAGTTGACTTTTTTAAAATTAAAGGGATAGTAGTACTTAAATATTACTAATCTCCATATTTTAGGCATGTTAAAAAGAATTTAATTGTCCCCAGTGTCATCTTTCAAACCATAAAGGTTTGAGAGATGACACTGAGGACAATTAAATTCTTTTTAACATGCCTACAATATGGGGATTAGTAATATTTAAGTACTACTATCCCTCTAAGAGTGCTGGTTGAACCTGTACAGTTTTACTTTTCCAAAGTGATCTCACATGTAACCTCATTATAATCACTGTTTCCCAGTATGGAACCCATCATTTGTGAGATGTAATATTCTGTCTTAATTTGGAATTATTTTATTTATTTTTTTTTTTTTTTAGGTACGCAATAACCGTGTGGTATTTTGATGGAGATGAAAGAGCCCGAGCTAAAGAAAAGTATCTAACAGGTAATTTATCTCCTGAAATGTGAGTTTATAGCTTGAATTTGATTCCCAGATCTGTTCTCAATCTTTTCATCCCACATGGTTCTGGATAAAATTACTTTGGTATACATAGGTTGTAGACTTATAACATGTAATGTTCACCTTGTAATTTTAAACCCGAAATTTCCAAACCACACCAAAAGCCTATCCGCAGTATTTTAGAGTAAGGAGAACTAATAATTAATTCAGCAGTATGACATATGAAATACCAGCCATGGTTTTATTTTTATTGTATATTGATATTTTATATTTATAAAAAAAAAATGTTTTTCACAAAGATTTGGAGCAGCACTTTGATTTCTACAACATTTACCTTGGTTACCTGAGCAGAAACAGGAGTCATTTCTCTTCTGCCTCATATCATTGAGAGCTGAGTGATGGTATAAGCCTCCTCCCAACCACAATTGTGGGTATTCTGGCTTATATACTTATCTACCAGTTGTTTGGTTGGTTAATAAGCACCACTGGCACCCTCCTGTGTGTTCTCTTCCATATTCTACTTCCAGATGGATGTTTTGAGGAGCTGCCCATATAGAAGATAACATAATCAGAGTATAACCATCCATACTGTAGCTGGGGCAGTATAAAGATCCCTTCTGCTTTGATCTCAGTAGGCACACAGGTCTTACACTGGGCAATACTCTTGTGAGTATATTTCTTACATTGGTGACAGGAACCGGAGAACTACTAGCCTACTTTGATGATATTACACTAGGAGCACTTCCTGTCTTTTTCTTTTACAGCATTGCACATGAGGGACAGTGAACACACTGCAAGGACCCCATGTTTTAGAGACGTTTCAGCAAATTGGACAGGGTGGCTCCTCACCTTTGCTACATCACTAGTCAGGGTGTGAGAAGGGTGTAAATTGAAAGTTGATTGTGAAGGAGGGGAAACACAGTGTAAGGGAGCAATATGTTAGAGGTAGGGTGGCCCATCCCCATGACTACATTGCTAGTGTATGTTGAAGGGGAGTGTGGGATCAGTGGACTGTGGCTTGACTTTTGAAGGGAGGGGCTCCTGGCCACTGCTGTCAAAATCCCCACCCTCAGGAAACTTGCTGCAGTGATTTTGACAGGAGTGAAAAAGCTGACCCCTCCTGTCAAAATCACTGTCCCTGTGAAAAATTTCATCCCTTGCCACTCCAGGGCATGGCAGGCAACGAACCATAAACACTTGTTTGAATCTCCTACGTAATCCCAGGCCTCAACATACGCAAGCCCCTGCCTACTTCTGTGAAAATGTGTGCAATGAGTTGGCCCATCCAACATATGCTGCTTCAAGACAAAAAAATATGGCTGACTTTTGCCACATACCACCAAAATCGTACCCTGAACTTTCTTATAATGCTTACCTATCTGATATCCCAATTCATGTCTGAAGGGATGAACAAGGTCAGAGTCACACAGCTATGCAGGCAGTAAATTGGATGCTGCGGGCACTAAAATGAATGTGGGTTGTGTTGAAACACCATTCAAGGAGGTGACATGAAAATCTCGCGCTTTGACGCAGGGTGAGATGAAATTGTCACCCTTTTCATCATGGCATGTAGCCACACTCTGTTTTGTATGTAACAATTTAAAAGGTCACCGTGTGAATGAACCTACAATCACAATACTTATGTTTGTGTTTGGTAATTCTTACATCTCCCCGTGTACTGCTCTGTGCTCCATAACCTACTGAGTAGCAGAGACGTATCCAAAACCTGTTTTCAATACCTCTCTGCCACTCACTAGGTTATGGGGCACAGAGTAGTGCACGTGGAGGTGAAAGAATTACCAAACACAAACATATGGAGTGCGATTGTAGGTCCATTCACACAGGCTCAAGGGTAGCCTTTCAGTGGTAGAGGAAATACGGACAATGCAAGCTTGATGCGATGGATCCACTCTGACTGCTCATGAACTCAACAGCGCATCACTGCTCCATTGCCTCTTTTTATGGGGGGAGGACATCAAGTTCTACAGGACGCTACACAATGCGTCCATAATGCTCTTGTTCATGTGGGAAGGGGTCAAATTGGACATTGCACTACACGATCTGTCTAATGTTACTTTAGCTTCTGCAGGGGTAGCAGAACACTTGCCTAACATGCAGCCAACTCTCAGCTTAGGGAACCGAAAATACAGTTTCCTCACATGCAAGGGTTTTACTGTGCAATATTGCCTCTGTTAATCTGCAAGGTGACTTTAACAAGACTGTACAACATGTGTGTAAGCCTACTCAGGCTTCTGTAAGCCGAGTGTAAAAATACGGTGCCTTAGACTTGATTGTCTGCTTGGCCTCCAGAAGGCGGAGCAGCCTCACACGCATTCTATACATTCCTTTTGAAGTCCTTTTGGACATTAACACAGACAACATTGTACAGTAGTAAGTACCCTTCTACGAATTGTCTACCCACTACCCTATGCGGACAATTGCATGCATTTTAACCTCTCTTCTACTACCCCTGTGCAAGGCCAGGTAACGATAGGCGCATCATTCCCCTCCCACCATAAACAGAGCCAACGGTATCACTACTGCAACAACCAACCTGGTGAATGAATCCTAAGACTGCCACTACACTTGCCTACAAATTTCCTACGTCCCTTCAAGAATACAGGCTTCTATGTTACATGTGTGTATCATATTCTGTGTCGTCATGTTATGCATTGCATGTGTGTGTCTCTCACTTTTTGTGTATACCAGTGTGTGTTTGTGTGCGTCTCACTGTGTATGTTTTTGCATGTGTATGTGTGTGTCTCCATGACGTGTGTATCTGTATGTCTACATTTTTCGCATTTTTATGCACAACTCTGTATCTTTTATAACATTCATTCAAAAACAAATACACATTCTCTAATTAACAAACTCTCACATTGCTAGTGTGTATATATAATCTATATTTATAAAAGAATAAGCCTCATTGCATAATTTATGGTACCTCACACACAGAACATAATTTATGTCACCTTAAAAAACAAATTATGTAATGAGGCATTCTGTTCAATGTGTGGTTATGTCTCATTAGGAGACACAACTCCCATTGGGTGATTCAATGGGGACATTACTGCTCTTATTGGGTCATTCAATGGGGGCGTGTTTATCATATAGGGAGTTGGCCCCCCGCCCTCCAACCCACCCACCACTATCCAACTGGCAAAAAAATATAGCTGCCACTCACTCCTGAAGTAGGGGATATCAATAACTTCTCCTGGTCCACACACAGACTCTCACTCAGGACCATGACCCCACAAACACACTGTTTCACATCCCACAGATAATTGTAACCCTCCATACACTCTGTGTCACCTCCCACAGATAATTGTAACCCTCCATACACTCTGTTTCAGTACGAGGGTATAATGTTTCCATAAAATACAAACTCAGGGATAAACTTAATAGCAACTTTTTTATTTAACCCTTTCAGTGCCAGAGGGGTACGCAACGCATTGCTTTGCAATGCGTTGCGTACCCCTCTGGCACTCAAAGGGTTAACTATTTTAATCTCTTCAGTCACCTCACTGTCTGTTTTCAACTGTCACTCCTCTACTTCCTGCTTCCTGCCCTTTCTCCTTAAAGGGAGAGAGATGCTTTGCTGTATGTTACAGAGGGCAAGCCTCAAACACCACTTTCTCTTTGATCCCTCAGCATATTGCTACGTTTCCTCAACTGAAGAGCCACTGTGTGTTATATTGCTATGTTACCTCAGCTTAAGTAAGGAGTTACTGTTCCCATTGGGTGATTCAATGGAGGAGTGATTTAAATCATTCAGGGAGTTGGCCTGCCCACCACTATCCAAGTAACTGAAAAAACAAAATGGCTGCAACTCTCTCCTACACCACAGACTCACACACAAGCCACACACACAGAGTCCCCAGGGGTCCCTCCACCAACCTGAGGCACACAATGAGCTGATCCAACAATGAGAGGGCGGGATCGGCTCCAGTGTACCTTCATTTCTGGTATCCACAACAAAACAATGCTTTCGGCTCCTGGTGCACAATGTGCTTCTTCTGCAGGAAGCCCAGCTGCTTCATGTAGCTCGGAGGCAGGCAGGCCCAGTACCAAATCCTTCATGTTCCCCCTTCATGAAGCACAACACTCCACCCCGCATCAGCCCGGTCATGCGGCCCTTCATGGAGCTCTCTACAAGCAGCAGCTGGATGCGGCTATTTCTCGTGGCTGAGGGGCTGGAGACAGACCATGCTGGGGCCACTCTGTAGTACACACACTCTTACACACAAGCTTCTTCACCGCCGCTCTCTGCCCGCTGTCACATACCTGCATTGTGTAAGTACCCTGGCAAAAAATATACATGCCGCACTATAGCTGCTCCAACAACACACACCATCCCTGCTTCAACCACAATCACCATCCCTCCTCAGTTCCCGCTCTTGGTGCCCGGGCTGCGTCCCTAGTAACGCTCTTGGCCAAGGCCTGGGGCAGGAGGTGTCTTCCTGGCCAGGGAGCCGGGCCGGCAGTTGTCTAGCAGCCTCTGAGTGTGCATGTACAGAGTCCACTTCAGGAACTGTGGACTCCATGACTCTCGCTACATACTGGGACAGCTGGTTCACCCTTTCAGTGCCAGAGGATTAAGCAACACAATGAGCAATGCCTTGCATACCCCTCTGGCACTTACAGCACTGTAATAATATCTGTATGTGTATGTGTGTGTACGCATGTATGTACATGTGTATGTATGATCAATGTCTGTATATGTCACTGTATCTGTGTGTGTCTATGTATGTGTGCAATATGATTCTTTCTGCTTCACACAGTACACAAAAAAACATCATCAGCCAATACAGCTAAATGAAATGTACACTACAAACAAACAAAAAAAATTCTTACAAAATACCTTCAACATGCCACCTACAACATTTCAAACAAAAAATGCTACATAACACATACCCTACTACAATGACTGGCAACGCCGTCACATATTGCTAGTATAAATATAAATATATATATGCGTCTTTCAAGGTCAGCCCATGCCATATCACACTGTTGATCAAGTGGAAGGAAAAAAAACAAAAAAAACATTGAAGCCATCCTACCTGCTTTGAATCAATATGTCATAATTCTCAATGTTCTGTGCTACATTAGTATCCAATTACAGTATCTGCAAGCACAGCATCCCGAGGCAAAGATTTCCATAACTTTACTGAAAAAAAAAAAAATCCCTGTCTTTGTTCAGTTGAAATCACCTTTGCTCTAGTCTTACTGGATTACCTCTTGTTCTTTGCTCAGCTCTGTGAGTAAATAGTTTCTTGCGGAGTTTTTTATAATTATCTTGAATATATTTGTAAACGGTAATCTTATCACCCCGTAGACGTCTCTTCTTTAATGTAAACAAACTCAGTTTGGCTGTTCTCTCTTTGTAACTCAGATGCTCCAGTTCAATAATTCTTTTTTTTTTTTTAAGAACTGGTGCCCAAAACTGTACTCCTAATCTAAATGATTAATATGTACATATTTAGAGATTTTATAAGAAAGTATTACTATCCTTTTAACCAGGTTTGCAACTACTCCACTTTGCTACTTACTCCACTTTGAAATTGGACTACATAGAAATCTCACAACAAATCGCCACTTACTCTGCTTTCACACTTAATCCATTTTGCAGCTACTTCACTACTCCTCCACCCGTCATTTACACGCATTATTTGACTATTTCACACCAACAATTTTACTATGTTTCCCTCATCTACGTTTAGCCAAAATACACCCAAAGTCAACACATTTATGTGCTGCTAAACAAATGTAAAAATGTGGGAGAGCGCTGTACGTATAACTAGATACAATAAATAACCCCCCCAGTGAGCATATGGCAACAAATATTTTTCTCTGTCGTCCAATACAGGTTACTGGTAACTCTGGCAGGTGATCCGCCCCTTTAAGTAGGCAGGAACATTTCATTTGTATGCAGGGGGTTGAGCCTTCCTTCCCTCCTAGGCTGCGTCTTAGCCAGCTAGCTCCAGAATGATTTGTTCCTGAGTGTGACACCAGGTGGAGAACATTTGTTGTTAGTTTTAGTTTCTTTTTTATTTTTCTGTCAGATATGGAATACCACCATTAGGCGGGTTTCCATGACTGACAAATGCCCTTCAATGTGGCTAGCTCAGTATCCAGGTGCTTTTTGGTGGACCTTAAGCCCTGAGGGGGAAAATCTTGGGTACAAGTGCTTCCCCATGGATTACGCACTGAGGTAATTCTTACTACATGGTAACCTGAAGACACAAGATCTGCAGGAGAGGTGAGCTACCCTTTGAGTGCTGCAGGTCCACTTGTCCCACAGTGCCCCTTTGCTGGGCTTGTATTTGGGAGTTCTCATTGCGCACTCCTGCACTCATTGGGTATATATGTATATGTCTGTTGGGTATTTGGAGCAGGTTTATGTGGTAACTTAACCCTTTGTCTACTGGTTTGAAACATTTTGTGGGGTTTTCTTAGTATGCACACATGTTCCCTGTATGTTTTTCATGTTTTTAACTCATATTTTAACTTTTATTAAAATTGTGTACTGTGCCTTTAAGGAGCGCTTTACCGCATAGACGCCATTGCTCCATTTACTTTCTGTGGGTCAACACTGTTTGGGATGTATCTCTGCAACCGCTTCACACAGCAACTTCAGAGTGGGCTCATTTTAATTGTCTACCCTTGCTCTATCATCCAGGTGTGTTGGGGGACACTGCTTTGGGGTACTTTTTGGGAAAAACTACATTTCCCATGAGCGCTTGTTTTGCACCTTTTTTCTGATTGGCTTCCGTCGCGGCAGCCATTTTATGAGCTTTTCTCAGCAAGTATCCTACGCAGGGCTTGGACTCTCCTTCTCGCCTGCCAGATAAGCCTGTATTTAGCATTTCTGGGGTGAAATATTAATCGAACACACTACAATTGGGTGATTTATTGTACAGTTGGTTATTTTGACACTGTGATAATGTCTGTACCGCTGGAGCTAGGGGCTAGACCTAAGACTAAGGAGGCTGGGGTATCAGTATCCCCCATTGCACATTGCTCTTCCTGTCAAACAGGGCAACCTAGAGGGTTCTCTGGTCATTTATGCCCAGCATGTTCTGAAGTTCCTGACAGCAACCCAGGGCCTTCCAGCCATGCAATTGAGCCAGCTTGGGTGCAAGAGTTTAAGGCTGCGACTAGGGACCTTAGGTCCACTCTACAACTCTTTCCATCCCAGGTACAGGGGGCACTTCAACTATGGCAGACCCCCTCTACTATTAGATCCTCCCTGCCTAAACCGCATGGGGCACCTGATGTGTCAGATTCTTCTGAGGAAGAATTGTTGCAAGATTCTGATGTTGAGGATGGTACTATTTTGGAAAATGGCCTTTCTTCTGGCGATTGTGTCAGTTTGCCGGGTTGCGGAGTTGCAAGCTCTGTCCTGTATACCACCTTATCTGGTGTTTCATAAGGATAAGGCGGTGCTTCACACCTCTAAGGAGTTCTTACTGACGGTGGTCTCCTATTTTCACATCAATCAGGAGATTGTGGTGCCCTCTTTCTGCCCTAATCCCTCCTCTGACAAGGAGAGAGATCTCCATTTGTTGGATGTGGTGCGTTGTCTCAGATTCAGTGCGTATGGACATAAAACTTGTCAGGAAGTCTGAGGGTCCTAGGGCAGGAAGACCTGCTTCCAAAGTGACTATTGCATCATGGATCAAGTCCACTATTCGTAAAGTGTTGGGGAATAAGCATGTTCCCTTTCGGGTCACAGTACATTCCACTATTTCCATTGGGGCCTCTTGGGCCTATAAGAATCAGGCTTCTGCCGATCAGTTGTTCAGGGCGGCCACTTGGTCCTCTGTGCGCACCTTTTCGAAGCACTACCCTGTTGATGTGCTGGCTTCGGCTGATGCCAGCTTTGGAAGAAAGATCCTGGAGGCAGGCTTGTCTGTCTAGGATCTTCTCCTTAGGTTCTTGGTGCTTCCTTACTGTTGAGCCCTGTTGGCTCTAGTTCAGTGTGCTGTGTAACAGTTCCTGGAATGTTTTTACCCCTGTTTGATGTCCGTTGACACTTCAGTTTTGTTGAGATCTCTGACCGGTTGGTTCATAGAGGTTCTGGTCACTTTGGGGGCCTTGCGCCTGGTCCTTGCCTTCTTACTGCCTCTGGGGAACTCAATGGTTGGACATCCCAGAGTTACCAGTAACCTGTATTGGACGACAGAGAAAAGAGGATTTTAGTCTTACCTGTTAAATCCTTTTCTCTTAGTCCATACAGGTTACTGGTCTCCCACCCTGTCAAAGGACCATGCTTGGCTCTCCTGTGGCAGTATGTGGGAGTCCTTCGGGGCATGCTCACAGGGGTTTTCTTCTCTTCTATTTTCTAGTCAGTTATTAGTGTCTCAAATCATTCTGGATGTAGCTGGCTAAGATGCAGCCTAGGATGGAAGGGAGGCTCCACCCCCTGCATACATTTAGAGAAATGTTCCTGCCTACTTAAAGGGGTGGATCGCCTCCCAGAGTTACCAGTAACCTGTATGGACTAAGAGAAAAAGGATTTAACAGGTAAGACTAAAATCCTCTTATTAACATAGAGACGTGTTACTAATATGTAAAGTACAAAGCACAGTAAGTACAGTAATAATATGTCTATTAGTGGTACCACTAATTAAAAAACCCTCAAAACATACTAAATGCTCCCAAATTATGAAAAATTATAATATTCCTTCAGTCCTGGAGTATCTCCCAGTTGTGATATAAAGATCAGATACCCTCTCCCGTATCTGATTACAGTTAGGTATAAAACTGAGTCTCTCAGCTCTCACGTCCTGTGCTCACCCTCACTGTGTATATTCTATTAGCAGTGGGATGTACCTCTTCTAGCTGCCGTAGGTAATATGAGTGCCTTTCCAATAGAAAAAGCTGTGTATAGTTGGATCCTGCATCGTAAGCACATATGCCCCTCCGGTGGAAACTTCTGTTGTTCCTTGGTACTTCACTGAGTATATGCCCAGTAGAGATGCACCAATACCAAGTTTTTAAGACCGAGTACGAGTACCAATACTTTTTTCAAGTACTCACCGATACCAATTACCAATAATTTTTTTGTGGTCATTTGCTAGTGCCGCCCTATTTTGGATCTGAAAGATCTCAATTCTTTTGTAGTGAAGACTCACTATCGTCAAGAGTCTCTGCGCACAGTGATCGCTACCATGTCTCCAGGGGAGTTCCTTGCTTCTCTGGACCTTCAGGATACGTATTTGCACATCCCAGTCCATCTAGAGAGCAGGCGGTACTTGAAGTTTGCCTTCGCCAGGGGTCATTTTCAGTTCTCAGCTCTTCCATTTGGTCTGACAACGGCCCCTCAGGTTTTCCAACGGTTCTGGGGGCCTTGATATCCGTCCTCCATCGGGACGGCATCAGAGTGACACCCTACATGGACGACTCGCTTTCGAAAGCATCCTCTGTGGACCTTCTTCATCAGCAAGTCCAGACCTGCCTTCAAATCCTTACACATCAAGGCTGGATTGTGAACTTGGACAAGTCAGACCTTGTCCCATCCCAGCAACTGATATTCCTGGGTCTTCTGTTCGATACTCAGAAGTGCGTGGTGTTTCTACCGGACGAGGTAGCCCATCAAATTACCCAACGAGTCTCAACGATTCTATCCCACGATCGGATCCCGGTTCCGAAGTTGTCTTCTCTGGTGTGGAAGTTCATTTCCACGATAGAGGCGGTTCCCTTTGCCATGGCACACACCAGGGAACTTCAAAGATTTGTGATACAGACATGCAGGGACCGAGTTGAGCTTTGAGTGGTGGCTGGACCTTTTCAATCTCCTGAAGGGGAGATCCTTCCTGATTCCCTACTGGACCAAGGTCACGACGGATGCCAGCCTCTTGGGCTGGGGAGCTGTTCTGGGTCGCTTCAGTGTTCAGGGGAAGTGGTCCATGGAGGAGTCCCTTCTCCTTATCAACATTCTGGAACTTCGAGCAATATTTCATGCTCTCCGTCATTGGGAGTCGCAACTGGAGAACTGTCCAAGTGGAGTCCGACAACACCACGGCAGTGGCTTACATCAACAGACAAGGCGGGACAAAAAGTCTCGCTGCTTGGTTAGAAGTCAAGGCCATTCTGTCCTGGGTGGAGGATCATGTTCCTGTTGTTTCCGCAGTGCACGTTCCAGGAATAGACAATGTCATGGCAGACTTCCTCAGTCTTCACACAGTCGACAGCAGAGAGTGGGAGCTACATCCAAAGGTGTTTCAGCTCTTAACTCAGAGATGGGGGGTGCCCCTAGTGGATGTGATGGCAACCAGACACAACAGGAAGGTTCCAGCATTTTGCTCTCGGTGGAGAGACTCTCTAGCGCTGGCTGCCGAAGCAATGTCTATTCCCTGGACATTCTCCCTGGCCTACATTTTCCTTCCTCTTCCAATGTTGAGAAGGGTGTTACAGAAATTGAAGGTGGAACGTTGTCCATTAATCCTGATCGATCCGAATTGGCCTCATCAGTCCTGGTATCCGGCGCTTCTGGCCCTATTAGTGGCGGAGCCTTTCCTGCTCCCCTCTCGTCCAGATCTTCTTCTGCAGGGTTACCTGTGGAAGGAAGATGTTCATCGGCTCAATCTGACGGCCTGGAGGTTGAATCTTCGATTTTAAGGAAGAAAGGGTTTCCTTCCGCTGTGGTGTCTACTATGCTTAGTGCCCGTAAGCCTGTTTCTTCCAAGATTTATCACCGTGTCTGGACGACATTTGTGTCTTGGTGTGCTGACAGAGATCCGTCTCATGACTTTGATCTTCCCACTGTCCTGGCCTTTTTGCAGGATGGTGTGGATAAAGGACTCAGTCTGCTTTCTCTTAAGGTTCAGACTTCGGCGCTTTCTGTCTTTTTCCAGGAGCGCATTGCTATCCTTCCTGATGTCAAGGTTTTCTTCCAGGGCGTTGCTCATGTGC
Source organism: Rhinophrynus dorsalis (assembly GCA_037306005.1). Taxonomy (NCBI): domain Eukaryota; kingdom Metazoa; phylum Chordata; class Amphibia; order Anura; family Rhinophrynidae; genus Rhinophrynus; species Rhinophrynus dorsalis. The sequence goes on along the minus strand of CM074720.1, from coordinate 178,673,133 downwards.
ATCCTGCCTTTCAGAGTCCGGCTCCTCAGTGGGACCTTAATTTGGTTTTGGGAGTTCTCCAACGTCCTCCCTTTGAGTCTTTGGCTACTATTCCTCTACGTCTCTTGACGTGGAAGATGGCCTTCCTTCTGGCGATTGTGTCAGTTCGCCGAGTGGCGGAGTTGCAAGCTCTATCCGGTAAACCACCTTATCTGGTGTTTCATAAGGATAAAGCGGTGCTTCGAACATCTAAGGAGTTCTTACCTAAAGTAGTCTCCGAGTTTCACATCAATCAGGAGATTGTGGTGCCCTCTTTCTGCCCTAACCCCATCTCTGACAAGGAAAGAGATCTCCACTTGTTGGATGTGGTGCGTTGTCTCCAGTTTTATGTCCATCGCACTGAATCTATCAGGAAGTCCGACACTCTGTCATTCCTGAGGGTCCTAGGGCAGGAAGACCTGCATCCAAAGTGACTATTACGTCATGGATCAAGTCCACTATTCGTAGGGCCTACAAGTTGAGGAATAAGCATGTTCCCTTTTGGGTCACGGCTCATTCCACCAGGTCTATTGGGGCCTCTTGGGTCTTTAAGAATCAAGCATCTGCTGATCAGCTTTGCAGGGCGGCCACTTGGTCCTCTGTGCACACCTTTTCGAAGCACTACCATGTGGATGTGCTGGCTTCGGCTGATGCCAGCTTTGGGAGGAAGGTCCTGGAGGCAGTCTTGCCTGTCTAGGATCTTCTTCTTCTAAGGTCTTAGTGCTTCCTTACTGTTGAACCCGGTTGGCTTTAGTTCAGTGTGCTGTGTAACAGTTCCTGGGGTGTTTTTACCCCTGTTTGGTGTCCGTTGACACTTCAGTTTTGTTGGGATCTTTGATCGGTTGGTTCATAGAGGTTCTGGTGAATTTAGGGGCCTTGTCCCCTGGTCCTTGCCTTCTTCCTGCCTCTGGGGAACTCAATGATTGGACATTCCAGAGTTACCAGTATCTTTTATTGGACGACAGAGAAAAGAGGATTTTAGTCTTACCTGTTAAATCCTTTTCTCTTAGTCCATACAGGTTACTGGTCTCCCACCCTGTCAAGAGACCATGCTTGGCTGTCCTGTGGCAATACGTGGGAGTCCTTCGGGGCATTCTCACAGGAGTCTTCTTCTCTCCTATTTCTGGTCAGTTATTAGTGTCTCAAATCATTCTGGATGGCTAGGATGCAGCTGAGGAGGGAGGGGAGGCTCCACCCCCTGCATACATTTAGAGAAATGTTCCTGCCTACTTAAAGGGGCGGATTGCCTCCCAGAGTTACCAGTAACCTGTATGGACTAAGAGAAAAGGATTTAACTGGTAAGACTAAAATTGCCTTATACACCACGTGAAAAGTTTGGAAGTCATGTCATTTTTTGTGTCTTTGGATAGGACCTTGCCTGGGCCGCAAAGAGGGTTTCTGTTGGAGGCAATAGCATATATACTCCATCATAATTATTTTCAATTTGAAGGAACATTTTACAAACAGGTTCGAGGAGCAGTAATGAGGGCCAGTTTTGCCCCCAGTTATGCAAACCTATACATGGGCATCTGGCAGGAGACCCATGTGTGGGGGGCTGGGCTGGGGGCGAGACTGGCCTTCTATGGAAGGTATATAGATGACCTGGTCCTAGTCTGGGATGGGGACCAGGTGGATCTAGTGAAATACCACACAGCTGAATGATAATAAGATGGGACTCACATTTACCCATCAGATAAGTAAGGAAAGTGTAGATTACTTGGACCTGACGCTGTCACATAGAGAGTCAAAAGTAATAACAGAGACTTATAAGAAGAAAACCAGTGTTAATAGTTATGTTCATTATACAAGCTGTCATAAAAAAGGATGGCTGAACAATATACCAAAGGGTCAGTTTCAGAGGATGAAGCAAAACCGTACTGATGAGGAAGGTTTTCGAAAACATAGTTCAGAATTAAAACAAAGATTTATAGAAAAAGGATATCCGGATAATGTAGTAGATGATGCCCTTAGGGAAGTAGGAGAGATAAATCATAGTAACATAGTAGATAAGGCTGAAAAAAGACATGCATCCATCAAGTCCATGTTAATTACCGGAATAATGGGAGAGAAATAAGGGGAGCCACGCTACTAAGAACAGAAATCAAGAGAGATATCCAATGTTTGTAACCAAATATAATGAGGAGTATAAAAAGATAAATAAAATGTTATAAAAACATTGGCCAATATTGAAGGCAGATCCTCTGTTGGCCAAAGACATTTCTGAAATCCCCAAGGTAATATACAAAAAGAATAAGAGCCTTAAAATATTCTATGTAAAAATAAACTATATAGAGATAAACAGGAATGTAAATGCCAATAAGAAGGGTGTATGTAGATGTAATTCACATAGATACATTACCTTTGACTATATTGCCCATGACACGAAGAAATTCATAGATGGCAAGGGTAGAAGACAGGAAATCAAACAACATATCACATGTAATACTACATATGTGGTTTATAGTATTGTGTGCCCCTGTGGACTCAAATACATAAGTAGGACCAAGAGACGCCTTAGGGACAGGTTCTTGGAGCACAGGAGAAGTATTCTGAAGGGAGAGGAAAAATATCCTCTCAGCAGACATTATAGATATTATCACCATGGAGAAATTGAATCGACCACTTCTCTGGTGCCCCTGGAACATATATCGCACAGCATCCTGGGGGGGGGTGATAGGTTTTAGGACCCTATGTAACATGGAGTCATATTGGATTTATGAGTGTGATACATTAGGGCCAGGAGGACATAATGAAAAATTATATACACATACTTTTATATAGACATACATTTCTTGATATTCTTTGAGGTAGGCAGTTTTAGTTGTGGTTTTATGTGGATACAGTAATTAGGTAGTGCACTATGGCCTCCCTATTAGTAGGGGGAGTTTGTACTCCATACGGGGGAACGTCTCATTTGTTACTGAGAATATAGAGAGAGATCTAGTGACCAGGATCATTAGGACTATACAAGCATTCTATTTGAATCAACTGTATAAATATAGAATGAGATATAGAACGGGAAATTATTATCTAGATCTAGTATCTAGATTTTGGTCTAATTTTGGGGATGTGTGGAGGGATATGGTGATTAGGTTAGACAGATGTGCATACATATACACCAATGTGCAACACTGCCTTTATCTGAGTAATATAGTAATATTCAGTTTATGATTCTGTTTGGGTATGGATATTATTTATTTATTAACTATTTTCATGTTTATATATTATATAGTATATTTCATTATTTTGATTTATACTTTTTTATGATTTTTATTTTAATCTTAATGATCGTATTTATATTTTTTATTTTCTTTTATAATTATTATTTTTTACCATTTTTATCCACACATCCCCATTAGTAGAATAGGAAATGGTTTAGTCTCATGTTGGTATATGGGACATTTAGCACATTGGGTTAAAATGTAATTAGGTTAAACAATTCAGCTGATTCAATTAGAAGTGGACGAATCACTAGTACTGGGATCATTTATAAACTATCAAGTTTATATTATGGGTATTATTCATCCCTGAAGAAGTGCCCAGGTGGCACGAAACGCTTTGGAGAGGAGTGGGACCACTACAACAATCTTAAAGCCCTTACATGCAGTAGCATTGAATAAGGCAAGAATTGTATCCTATTGATCTTCCCTCTGCCTGTTACATTGTGACTCTGTTACTAAGTTACATAATTGATTGCTGCAAGCTTCCACCTGAGAGAGGCGAAGCTGGGAATGCTGTGGGAGATCAGCCCTCTCATATGAGTGCCTGTACCGGAGCTGTCGTGTGAGTACCGGTTATAATGCTGTGGCACTTTGCCCATCTATTATAGTGCTAATTACAGTGCCCTTACATCAACTATTTAGCACATTAATGTTGGTTTTGCTCTGGGCATATACCCGGAGAAGTACCAAGGAACAACGGAGGTTTCCACCGGAGGGGCATATGCGCTTATGGTGCAGGATCCAACTATACACAGCGTTTTCTATTGGAAGGACACTCATATTACCTACGACATCTAGAAGAGGTACATCCCGCTGTTAAAGGAATATATATAGTGAGGGTGAGCACAGGACGTGAGAGCTGAGAGACTCAGTTTTACATCTAACTGTAATCAGATATGGGAGAGGGTATCTGATCTTCATATTACGATAGCTACTGTCACTACTGGACGATACTCCAGGTCTGAAGGAATATTATCAGTTTTTATTATTTGGGGACATTTAGTATGTTTTGAAGGTTCTTTAATTAGTGGTACCACTATTAGACATAGTATTACTGTACTTATTGTGCTTTGTGCCTTACATATTAGTAACATATAGTCTTTTGAGACTTATGTCTCTATATTAATAAATATTTTATACTGTTTCCATTTGTTGCCATATGCTCACTGGGAGGGGGGATTTATTTATTGTATCTAGTTATACATACAGCGCTCTCCCACATTTTTACATTTGCTTTGTTTCACTATCTTTGACCACACACACACACACGGGTCAAGGGATTGTAGCCACTGTTTAGGGATATGCCCCAGTATAACCATTTTGGTGTCTTGGTTTTTATTATTATTATTATTATAATTCCTTACTATAATTGTATTACACATTTCACATTAATCCTTGAGAGGTTTACCAGTTGAGCGCCATATCTCCACATAGATTGTCTTTTTAACATTTATGTTATGCACTACACACTTGTACACATACACATTCACCTCCGACTTCACCACAGTAAACATTCCCTTGATCTAATATTTATATTAAAACACGCTCTAACTCCATCCATCCTTCCTTTTTACAATTATGCTCCAATTACATGTACATGTGCTGCTGTTATAACCGTCTTCTCCTCTTCGCCTGCCCTTCCTGCTCCTCCTACCCACCCTTTCACCTCTCTGTATCTTCCCTTGTTCTTCCCATTATCACTGTAACCACTGTGAATCTTCCTCTGTTTCTCCCTCCCTTCATCATCAAAATGAAACCTCAAAGTCAAGTAAGAAAGACAATATATTGGTTAAGAAAACACAATTTGATACAGATCATGCCAATTTAGGATCATAAAATCCCTTGGTCAGTGTGAAAACAATGTGGAAATGGTGGAAGTTGAATGGCAAGCAAAGGGAGAGGGGGGGAGAGAGAAAATCCATTAAACACAAACACACAAAGATATATGTTAAAAACAAAAAAATCACAAGGTAGATGGGTCAATATGAGCTAGAAGAAAATAAAAGAAATATGAAGACTTGGAGAAATGCTTCCGAGGAATTTGTAGAAACCTGGTGGGACTCTGTGGAACCACTGTAAAAGGACATTGGGTTTGGGTAACAGGACCATGGGGTTCCAGGGATTTTGATATGTGGGACAAATCACTTTCATTTGGGAGTCAAAAACTGGTATAAATGTTATAGTTTTGCATTATTTATAAGTCATATATATATATTTCATCAAAGGTGAAGTGAATCTGTGACAGCTCCAGACACCCACTTGATCACCCTGTAAGGTGTAGAAATCCTCTTGATGACCGTAATCCACTTGCTAGCAGCAAGTTGTAGAAACACTCTTGATCATAGTATAAGTTATAGAACTCCCGAGCAGTTCTCATACCCACTCCAGTTCAGTGTTGACTACTTGTACAAGTGTGTTTGTGTTGAGGAGTAGGGTCTCATCTATGCATTTCTTTCACCCTTTACCCATCCTATTCCTCTTTCTCCTGTCTGCCAACTTTGGAACAATTTGTGTATGTTTGTGAGCTCTGTGTTGCAATACTGAAGGATTTGAGTCGGTATAATTTGAAAATGTTACATGGAAAGTAGCGTGCAACTCCACGGTGCATTAAGCAGGTCGCCGTGATGAAAAGTGTGACATGAGAATCTCTCCCTGCATCAAAAGCACAATATTCTCATAATGTCTCCTTAAACTTCAGCTGGAACATTTGTCTACTCATTTGTCTTGATGAAATGTGCAACCGCAAAGTAAACATCTGTCGGTGGGGACTAGAATATTCACCGTCTGTCACTGTTAGAAAAGTGAAGAAGTGGAAAAACATACTTTTCTGAAACTCTGAAGACATTTGATCATTCTCGTTGCTGAGCCCTGTGCCAGGCTCTCTCTCCCCTTCTCTGCATGCTCCGCCCTGTCATCCTGCATGCAGAGAAGGGGAGAGAGAGCCCGCGCAGAGCTAAACAACAAGCCAACAAGAAGAATCAAACATCTTCGGAGTTTTAGAAATGTATGTTTTTCCAGTTCTTATACTTTGCTAACAGTGACAGACAGTGCACATTTGTTACGGTTGGCAAGCAGAACCAGGAGTAAGATGGTGTAGTTAATATAACCTTTATTATGAGAATAATAACAGTAATGCAATATAATATATACACACAGTGGGTGATTGAAAAGGCGAGTACTGTATCAGGAATAGCAGTCTCCCAATATCACCACCACACTGTCCGAGACTAGGCCTCAGCCTGCTGGAGTCTCACGGTAAGGTAACGCCCAAGAGTGATGCTGACTCAGCCTGCTAGCCCCAGGTTAATACTAGGAAGGATGTCTGAATAACGGAACCAACCCTAGGATCGAACAGACAGGGCCTTCTAGTATGCACCAGATAGGATAGTCAGACGAGCCAAAGTCACACACAGAGCGGGTAGTCAGCCAGAGCCACAGGTTTGCACCAGATAGGCTATCCACTGGAGCAATCGAATGCTGGATGCGCAGTGGACAGAGCCCCAGGTCAACACCAGAGTGGGTAGTCAGACAAGCCTAGGTCATACACAGAGCGGGTAGTCAGCCAGAGCCACAGGTTTGCACCAGATAGGATATCCACTGAAGCGATGGAATGCTGGATGTGCAGTGGACAGAGCCCCAGGTCAACACCAGAGTGGGTAGTGAGACAAGCCTAGGTCATACACAGAGCAGGTAGTCAGCCAGAGCCACATGTTTGCACCAGATAGGATATCCACTGAAGCGATGGAATGCTGGATGTGCAGTGGACAGAGCCCCAGGTCAACACCAGAGTGGGTAGTCAGACAAGCCTAGGTCATACACAGAGCGGGTAGTCAGCCAGAGCCACAGGTTTGCACCAGATAGGATATCCACTGAAGCGATGGAATGCTGGATGCACAGTGGACAGAGCCCCCGGTCAACACTAGAGTGGGTAGTCAGAAAAGCCTAGGTCATACACAGAGCGGGTAGTCAGCCAGAGCCACAGGTTTGCACCAGAAAGGATATTGGAGCCAAATCGGAACGCACAAGGAGACTAGTCAGACAGAGCTACAGGTCAACACCAGAATGTATGGACAGACAAGCCGGATCATACACAGGAATCAGGAATACTAGATAATGAACTGCTCAGAACACCAACGTAAGGGTAACTGATACACAGGCCCATAGAGGTTTATAAAGGTGTAGGAGAAGGCGGGACCAATTAGGTCCCCCAGGCTGGGCCTATAACAGGCATCCAGGCAAGTGCCTGATTCAGTGCTACCAGGAACCACCATACAATTTCTGGCAAACTTGAACCAGAGCAACAGGGTAGCCCAGTTATCGTGGTGGTCAGACACATAGCAGCGGAGAAATTGCTCAAAGGCTTGGTTCGAACTTTCTGCCGCACTGTTGGATTGCGGATGGTATGTGAAGGAGAATGCCAATTGAATTCCCATTTGCGCACAGAAACACCTCCAGAAGCGGGACACAAACTGGCTTCCTCTGTCAGACACGATCACCTCCGGGGATACCATGGAGTCGGAACACCTCCTTTGCGAATACCACTTTCAGTTCCTGCACGGGTGGCAAGCCCTTGAGTGGCACAAAGTGAACCATCTTTGAGAATTTGTCCAAAATCATAAGTATTGCAGTAAAGCCCATGGACCTAGGAAGGTTGACCATAAAATCAATGGATAAGTGAGACCAGGGGCATTTCCAGTTGGCCACAGGCTGGCGTAAGCCCACAGGCAGATGTCGGGGAGACTTATTTTAAGCACATGTGGCGCAGGCAGCGGTAAAGGCGGCACAATCAGAGCGGAGGCTCGGCCACCAAAACAGTCTAGACAAGGGCCAGATTAACTGGCCGCGCCCAATATGGCCAGTGATTTTGGAAGCATGGTATGTCTCCAGGATTTTAATGCGGAGTTGAGCCAATACAAAACATCTCCCATTAGGAGTCTCTGCTGGGGCAGATGCTTGGGCGGCCAGTATCTCCTCTCCCAGAGGAGAGGTAATACAGGTATGAATCGTGGCCAGAATGCCAGCAGGAATGATTGGAGTGGGAGGAACCTCCTTCTTGGACCTACTACAAAATTGGCGTGACAGGGCGTCAGCCTTAACATTTTTTGAGCCTGGAAGGTAGGAGACCATGAAATTAAACCTGGATAGGAATAATGCCCATCTGGCCTGCCAGGAGGACAGCCGCTTGGCTTCAGACAAGTATGTCAAATTCTTATGGTCAGTAAAAATCAAAATGGGGGGGCGGGGCTGACGCGCCATCAAGATGGTCGCATGTTAGGTGAGTATCACGGTGCCCGTGATTGGTGCTGTTCAGTGTTAGTCACTTTCTGAGTATCATGATTGGCTGTCTGTGATTAGCCCTCCTCACACAGCCTTTTTAAACCCAGGCTGAGCACTTCCAGGTTGCCCTTTCGTGGTGTTTCTGACTCCACTCTGCCTGACCTGCTTGTCAGGCTTCTGGGCCTGTTCCTGCTGTACTTGCTCACCCTGTGTTCCAGTGTTCCTGTATGCTAGTGTTCCAGAGTTCCAGTGTTCCTGTGTTCCAGCACCTCGCGGGTTAATCTTACTGAGTTCCAGTGTTCCTGTGTTCCAGCACCTCGCGGGTTAATCTTACTGTGTTCCTGAATCTCCGGCTCCAGCCGTCGCTCTGGCGACATTGTTCTTCTCGCTGCTGTTCATACTTTGTTGGTTTACTCCACTAAACCTGGTTGCGATATACATTGTTGGTCCCAGCGTGCGGACGCTGGTTTACTCCACTAAACCTGGTTGCGATATACATTGTTGGTCCCAGCGTGCGGACGCTGGTTTACTCCACTAAACCTGGTTGCGATATACATTGTTGGTCTCAGCGTGCGGACGCTGGTTTACTCCACTAAACCTGGTTGCGATATACATTGTTGGTCCCAGCGTGCGGACGCTGGTTTACTCCACTAAACCTGGTTGCTATATACATTGTTGGTCCCAGCGTGCGGACGCTGGTTTACTCCACTAACTGGTTGCGATATACATTATTGGCTCCAGCGTGCGGACGCTGGTTTGCTCCACTAAACCTGGTTGCGATATACATTGTTGGTTCCAGCGTGCAGTCGCTGGTTTGCTCCATTAAACCTGGTGGCGCTATTACCATTAGTCCCAACGTGCGGACGTTGGTTTGCTCCTGAACATCCAGTACTGTGGTCAGTCGCTGTCCACTTCCTTGTAGTTGTCTGAGTATCCCTGGCAATAGACTCCTGCTGAGTAAGACCTCTATACTTATGCTCTATGCTGTCTTAGTCACCTGACAGCTGGTCTACTCTCTCAGGCTGCCCTGCCCGGTATTGGTGAGGCTAGTAGAATCTTGACGATACCATCCTGTAGGTTGCCTCACCCGGTATTGGCAGGGTCGGTAGAGCCTACTCCAGTACTCCTTTGGGCTGCCCTGCCCGGTATTGGTAAGGCCGGTAGACCCTTGTAATTCACCATCTTTAAGGTTGCCTTACCCGGTATTGGCAGGACCGGTAGAGCCTACATTCAGCATTCCGTGGGGGCTGCCTTGCCCGGTATTGGTAAGGCCGGTAGAACCGGTATATGTCATCTCACGGTTGCCTTACCTGGTATAGGCAAGGCCGGTAGAGCCTGTCATTAAAACTGTCACTTGGGTTGCCTTGCCCGGTATTTAGGCAAGGCCGGTAGAACCTATATGTTATATTACTGTTGTATTGTTATGTATGTTTACCCTACAGGTACTGCCTTTAATTTTTAATAAAGTTAAGTTATTTTACCAAACCTTAAGTCTGAGAGTCTTCAAATCCGTGACAGTACGAAAGGGCCATGACCTCAGACACTAAGAGTGACGGTAACGCACAGAATATCCATTGGAGGATGGATATGCACGAGCAACGTTTGGATCAGCTAGCAGTTGCTATCCAAACTATTCTTGAACGCACGGTACTTGCGGATAAGTCCGGTGCTAACCCGGTGGTCCCGCCAATTCCGACACCGGAGAATGAGTCTAAGCCCTCAGGGGCCACAGTCAAAGGGTTAACGGCTTCTGCACCCTTGCCGCTGAGATATGACGGGGACCCTCAATTATGCAGAGGGTTTATTAATCAACTTGAAATATTTATGGAATTGACGGCACACGCATTTCCTAGTGATTGCAGCAAGGTTGGGTTCATGATATCCCTGCTGACTGGCAGAGCATTGGCCTGGGCCAACCCACTTTGGGAAAACGCTAAACCTTGCACAAAGAATTTCTGTGACTTTGTGCAGTCCTTTCGGAGAGTATTTGAGCCTCCTGGTAGAACTACCTCTGCTGCTAAACGTCTCATGGAGATACAACAGGGCAGGTGCACGGTTGGCGATTATGCCATTGAATTCCGCACCTTGGCAGCAGAGGTAGGGTGGAATAATGAGGCCCTGTTGGCAGCCTTTGCTCAAGGATTGAGTGACCAGATTAAAGATGAGATTGCAGCAAAAGAGTTACCTATTGACCTAGACGATTATATTGAATACGTGATTCTAATTGACTCCAGAATACGTGAAAGATTAACCGCCAGAGAGCGACGAGTACGGTTAAAGAATAATGGGTCCAGTAGCATATTTTGACCACCCAACCCTCCCTCTGCATCCAAACCTAGTGAACCTATTTCGGAACCAAGTGAACCTATGCAGGTGGGTTTCACTAGGTTAACTAAGGAGCAGAGAAGGTATCGCAAGACACAAGGATTATGTCTGTACTGCGGTAAAGATGGTCACCTGTTAAGATCTTGTCCGGTACGTCCGGGAAATGAACACACCTAGGGTACCTTGGGGGACAGGCCCTAGGTGGTGTCCAATCGTCCCCATTGTTGGACACACTTAAAACCACCATACAGGTGGTATTGTCATGGGCACAACGCTCGGTTGAGGTTTTGGCCTTGGTTGATTCTGGTGCAGCTGGGTATTTTATGGACAATACCTTTGCTGAATTGCATGGGGTACCACGGATTCAGAGAGAAACCCCTCTGGCTATTGAAGCAATTGATGGCAGACCTTTGGAACCCGCCCAAGTTACTTTTGAAACGATGCCCTTGTCCATGACTATTGGGGCTCTTCACAAGGAAGAGCAGCAGTTCCTATTGATTAATTCTCCTCACCATGCCGTGATTTTGGGCTTTCCTTGGTTACAGTTGCACAACCCACAATTTGATTGGCAGAAATGTGAGATTGCTGCTTGGTCTCAGTTCTGTATGGATAAGTGCGTTACCCATCCTGTTAAGGTCTTGTGCACCTCCCCTTCACTACCTGATGCCTACCAGCAGTTTAGCGGCGTTTTCAGTAAGGGAGAGGCTGGCACCCTACCTCAGCACAGACCATACGATTGTCGCATAGAACTGAGTCCTGGAGCAGTACCACCGAGGGGACGCACGTATCCATTGTCTTGTGAGGAGAACCAAGCTATGGAGGAATACATAGCAGATGCCCTCAGCAGAGGGATCATAAGGAAATCTACTTCTCCGGCCGGTGCCGGGTTCTTTTTTGTTAAGAAAAAAAGTGGCGAACTGCGACCTTGCATAGACTAGACTATCGTGGGCTGAATAAGCTGATGGCAAAAAATGCCTACCCAATACCACTCATCACCGAGCTGTTTGATAGACTTAAGGGGTCCTCGATTTTCACCAAATTGGCCTAAGGACAGCCTACAATTTGATACGTATCAGAGCCGGTGATGAGTGGAAAACTGCCTTCAATACGAGATCTGGGCATTATGAATACCTAGTCATGCCATTTGGTCTATGTAACGCTCCTGCAGTATTTCAAGAACTGATCAATGACGTTCTTACAGATATGTTACAATCTTGTGTTGTAGTCTATCTTGACGACATACTTATCCACTCCAAAGACCTGTCACAACACATCAAGCATGTGTCTGAAGTGTTGCTGCGCTTACGAAAAAATAAATTATTCTGTAAACTGGAGAAATGCGAGTTCCACAAAACCAGTGTACCGTTTCTGGGGTTTATAATTGGCAAATACGGCATTGCCATGGATAAAGAGAAATTGACGGCAGTCTTACAATGGCCTAAACCCAAGAGCCTCAAAGCCATCCAACGATTTCTGGGCTTCGCCAGTTATTACAGGAAGTTTATTAAAAACTTCTCCTCTATTGTGAAACCTCTGTCTGACCTCACGCACAAGGGCGCTAACCCATCCCTCTGGCCGGTGGCTGCTGAAGAGGCCTTTGAGAAGTTGAAGGTAGCCTTTGCTGAAGCGCCTGTGTTGTCCCACCCTAATCCAATACTCCCCTTTACTTTGGAAGTTGATGCCTCAGATATTGGGGTCGGGACGGTGCTCTCTCAGCGACAGGTTAAAGGCGGTACACTCAGACCCTGTGGATTCTTCTCAAAAAAACTGACTAGTGCTCAAAGTCATTACAAGATTGGTGATCGAGAATTACTGGCCATTATCCTCGCTCTCAAAGAATGGCGTCATTTACTTGAAGGCACAAAAAACCCCGTTTTGATTCTAACTGATCACAAGAATCTGACGTATCTTTCTGAGGCCAAGAGATTGTCTTCTCGCCAGGCCAGATGGGCACTGTTTCTATCCCGATTCAATTTCGTTGTATCATACCTGCCGGGATCAAAGAATGTTAGGGCTGATGCTGTGTCTAGACAATTTGAAGCAGAGGTTGACAGAGAAGAGGTACCAGCTCCTATTATTCAACCCGATCGAATATTGGCTTCCATACGTACTAGTATTACTTCACCACTAGGGGAGGAGATTTTAGCATCCCAAGCCTCTGCTCCTCATGAGACTCCAGTGGGCAAATGTTTTGTCGCTGAGCCATTCCGTACTCGATTACTTGAGACCTACCACTCCTCTAAGGCTGCGGGACATATTGGTAGGGATCAATTGTTCTGGTCTCTCTCTCAGCTATTTTGGTGGCCTTCTATGAGAGCAGATTGTGCCAATTTTACGAATGCCTGTGCCACCTGTGCCCGTGCCAAAACCCCTTGACATCTCCCTGTGGGCTTGCTTCAGCCAGTGCCTAATGGTGAAAGCCCTTGGTCTCACGTCTCTATCGACTTTATGGGAGAATTGCCCAGGTCTAGAGGGTACTCCTTCATATTGATGGTGATAGACAGGTTCTCTAAAATGGCACACTTCGTACCCCTCCGTGGCCTTCCTTTGGCCAAGGAACTGGCAATGGTATTCGCTCGAGAAGTATTTCGGTTACATGGAGTACCCAGGGTGCTGGTGTCTGACAGGGGGAGCCAGTTTGTGTCCAGATTCTGGAGGGCATTTTGCGAACAGATGGGCATACAGCTATCATTTTCCTCGGCATATCATCCCCAGACTAACGGGGCCGCTGAGATTGCCAATCAAGGATTGGAACAATTTCTGCAATGTTTTGTGACTGACCATCATGATAATTGGGCCGACTTGTTGCCTTGGGCAGAGTTCGCCAGGAACTGCGCAGTTAATTCTTCCTCCGGGAGTTCTCCATTTTTGATCAATTATGGGTTCCAACCCTGTCTGCTTCCGGATTCCTTTCAATCACAGCAGATTCCAGCTCTGGATGAGCATATAGAGCAACTCCGTTCCACATGGGCACAAGTTCAGAGGGCATTGGGCCAGTCTTTTCAGCGACATCAGCGTCATGCCAATCGCAGAAGGCTTCCAGCGGTTTCCTTCCGAGTCGGGGATAGAGTATGGCTGTCCTCCAAGAATCTAAAGCTCAAGGTCCCATCTAATAAGCTGGCACCTCGGTTCATTGGTCCGTACAAGATCATTCGCAAAATTAACCCTGTTTCCTATGCCTTGGAATTACCTGCTTCTATGCGCATTCATAATGTATTCCATGTGTCTCTCCTTAAACCTCTGGTTTGTAACCGTTATACTACCACACCTGTGAGGCCAGGTCCTCTTGAAGTCGAGGGGCAGGAGGAGTATGAAGTACAAAACATTATTGATTCCCGCAGAGGTAGAGGAGGGGTACAGTATCTGGTGCATTGGATCGTTCCTGGGTAGACAGTAAGGACCTTCATGCACCCAAGTTACTACGAATATTTCATGCCAAATACCCTCAGAAGCCTAGACCCTACTCTGGGAGAGGGGGTCTTTGAAAGGGGGGTACTATCACGGTGCCCGTGATTGGTGCTGTTCAGTGTCAGTCACTTGCTGAGTATCATGATTGGCTGTCTGTGATTAGCCCTCCTCACACAGCCTTTTTAAACCCAGGCTGAGCACTTCCAGATTGCCCTTTCATGATGTTTCTGAATCCACTCTGCCTGACCTGCTTGTCAGGCTTCTGGGCCTGTTCCTGCTGTACTTGCTGATCCTATGTTCCAGTGTTCCTGTATGCTAGTGTTCCTGTGTTCCAGTGTTCCAGCACGTCGCGGGTTAATCTTACTGAGTTCCTGTGTTCCAGCACCTCGCGGGTTAATCTTACTGTGTTCCTGAATCTCTGGCTCCAGCCGTCGCTCTGGCGACATTGTTCTTCTCACTGCTGTTCATACTTTGTTGGTTTACTCCACTAAACCTGGTTGCGATATACATTGTTGGTCCCAGCGTGCAGACGCTGGTTTACTCCACTAAACCTGGTTGCGATATACATTGTTGGTCCCAGTGTGCGGACGCTGGTTTACTCCACTAAACCTGGTTGCGATATACATTGTTGGTCTCAGCGTGCGGACGCTGGTTTTCTCCACTAAACCTGGTTGCGATATACATTGTTGGTCTCAGCGTGCGGATGCTGGTTTACTCCACTAAGCCTGGTTGCGATATACATTGTTGGTCCCAGCGTGCGGACGCTGGTTTACTCCACTAAACCTGGTTGCTATATACATTGTTGGTCCCAGCGTGCGGACGCTGGTTTACTCCACTAACTGGTTGCGAGATACATTATTGGCTCCAGCGTGCGGACGCTGGTTTGCTCCACTAAACCTGGTTGCGATATACATTGTTGGTTCCAGCGTGCGGTCGCTGGTTTGCTCCATTAAACCTGGTGGCGCTATTACCATTAGTCCCAACGTGCGGACGTTGGTTTGCTCCTGAACATCCAGTACTGTGGTCAGTCGCTGTCCACTTCCTTGCAGTTGTCTGAGTATCCCTGGCAATAGACTCCTGCTGAGTAAGACCTCTAAACTTATGCTCTACGCTGTCTTAGTCACCTGACGGCTGGTCTACTCTCTCAGGCTGCCCTGTCCGGTATTGGTGAGGCTGGTAGAACCTTGACGATACCATCCTGTAGGTTGCCTCACCCGGTATTGGCAGGGTCGGTAGAGCCTACTCCAGTACTCCTTTGGGCTGCCCTGCCCGGTATTGGTAAGGCCGGTAGACCCTTGTAATTCACCATTTTTAAGGTTGCCTTACCCGGTATTGGCAGGACCGGTAGAGCCTACATTCAGCATTCCGTGGGGGCTGCCTTGCCCGGTATTGGTAAGGCCGGTAGAACCGGTATATGTCATCTCACGGTTGCCTTACCTGGTATAGGCAAGGCCGGTAGAGCCTGTCATTAAAACTGTCACTTGGGTTGCCTTGCCCGGTATTTAGGCAAGGCCGGTAGAACCTATTATATGTTATTTTTACTGTTGTATTGTTATGTATGTTTACCCTACGGGGACTGCCTTTAACTTTTAATAAAGTTAAGTTATTTTACCAAACCTTAAGTCTGAGAGTCTTCAAATCCATGACAGCGAGCTCCGGATCATGCCTGGGAATTGGCTATATTTATCACAGTACTGACCCTCTCTATCCGTTGTGAAGGGTTCTCATGGGTCCCTGGTGTGCCGTATGTCGCTCCTGCAGGCTGGTGAGTCCTGCACTCCACATTCGTGGAGCAAGAGAGGCTGCAAATCTAAAGGCGTGTGTGGCGCCATTGCCGACTCGCCTGTGGCGCAGGACTTTCTTCCCCGAGTGAGTGGCTCATTCTACATAACCCGTGGCACGATGACGGAATCGGACGGGGTGCGGACCTCCCTACTAAGGCCGATCTCCAAGAGATGTTTCAGGACTTGAAGGACACCTTTAAAAAGATCTAGGGGACCTCAAGACCGAGGTGTCCCAGCTGGTGTCCCAGCTGGGACGACAAGTGCTATCGCTGGAGACTGATGGGGAGGACAGGCAAGACCATTTGCATTCCCTCAAACAAGTTGTTGCAGACCAACAAGCCACTATTTCTAATCTATTAAAACCTGTTGGAGGAAGTCACCAACCAGGCCTTGGAAGACACCTTACAAGCCATCTTTAGGGGTCTCTTGGATAAACCTGCTACTTATGTGATTAAACTAGACAGGGTTCACAGAGCTCTACGAAAGCAAGGGAACCCTGGACAGCAGCCTAGAGATGTTATTTGCAGTGTACACCACTACAGGGAAAAATAAGCTATTCTACGCAAGAGCCGGGACCTAGGCCCCTTGCTCCATGATGGTAAGGAATATCAGATCTACAATGATTTGTCCCCCTCGACACTGCAGCAACGTAGGGCTCTGAAGCCCCTGACGGAGCACCTTTCCAAACTTAACATTAGATATCGTTGAGGTTTCCCCTTTAACCTGCAGGCCCATCACAATGATACTACAGAGTATCTCAGGACCTTGGAGGAGGCAGAGACGTTCTGCCTTGCCCTACAGATCCCTCCTGTGCAGCTTCCTGAGGAGTCACTGGATGATGGGGCTGCTCACAACTTCTGTGGGCCTGGAGATTGCCGAGGAAGGAAAAGGGGCTACCCTCCTGTCAAAAGATCCTGAGCGGCCCCCCCAGGGACACCCTGAGACTCTTCCTCTGAAATTGGATTTCTGCCCTTGCATTCTTTTGGGTTCTGGTTGTTCCCCCACCGTGTTCCGTTGTGGACTTGAGGTTGTGCAGCTCTAGCTGTCCGGGAATTAAGGTACTATTACCCTTGAGACATTATCGAGGCTTAGGTGCACAGTTTCACGTTTTTTACATCCATATTTGTTTGCTGCTATACCTACCCTGTCTCGCCTCCTGCCTGCTTCCAACTGTTCCTGCCTCCCGGTTCCTTGTAACTGTTACCCATGCCGGTGCCTTTATGCTCCATCTGCCCTGATGGTGCCTGCCTACACTTCTAATGTATGTTTCCTTTGTGTGTTAGTCTGTGCTGGGGTGGGGGGTGGCCATTGCTTGTGGCGGGCCGTATGGGAGGCTTGGGGGTTGGCCCTGTTGGTCCCCTTGGCTTTCGGTGCGGTTCGCTTGTGGGGGCCCTTATTGGGGGCATAGATTGTTTTGTGCATGTGGGATGGGTCTGGGGGTTAGGTTCTAGGGGGAGGATGTCTTGCTTAGTGTTCCCAGACTTCTGGACTGATCACTAGTGGGCTCTATGGGGATATTGTTCCCTCTTTCACATGTATTAGTTGATGCTGGGCAGATTTATGACTGAGGTGCCCCGGGTGATTGTCTGTGTCGGTTGGCGCTAAGCTGCTGTCGTTGCCTCACACGGGGCTGCCGATGGGATGGGATCTGGGGATTGGTCCGTCCCTATTATAGGCGTGATTTTTGGAGAGAGGGGGGTTTGGCGAGGAGGGGCGGTGGGTTGCTGGTGGTTAGCTTGGAGGCTATGCCCTGAGTCTTGTCCCCTGGCGGTCGGCTCACGCTCCGTGCTCACCCTCCCGGTACTACATTCTGTCTTTTGTATTTTATCTGTTGCCTTTCCCTACATGATCATTCTTGGTTAAACTACCAATGTGTTTTCTGTTTTGGGGGAAGATTTATCCCCTTTTTCGGTACTGTTTGGGTCTTCCCCCTGATCCATACAGTCCCGAAATTCACAAATTTTAATGTTATAATATTTAGCTGGTACATACCTTTGTGGACGTCCTTGATATTGCCTTTTGCACTCTTCTACCTTTTTTCGATACTCTTTCTTTTCTCTCTCCTTCCCTGTTTTCTACTCTCTGTCTTACATCTTTCTCTTCCATTTCTCTTCTCCTTCTTTCTCCTTGCCTCTCCCCCTGAGGTCCGCTTGCCTGGCCCGGCTGCTCAGTTGGCCACCCTCTCTGATTATGGCTGACTGTGGGGCTGTGCGCTGCTGCTCCCTGAATGCTTCTCGGGAGTGTTCAACCCACGCACAGATTATGCTCATCCGGGATGCCATTAAGGACTGGGTGGGGGTGCTGTTCATTCAGGAGATGCACTTTGTGAAATCTGGCCTCACTGCACATCCCTGCTCATCATTTTCCGTTACAATGGTATTCATCTTCCAACACTAAACATAAAGGGGTAGCTACCTTGATACATAGATCTGTTCAATGGGAACATACTGACAGTTTAGCCGATCCAGAGGGTAGGTTTCTATTTGTTAAGGGCAGACTATTTTCATCCCTAACCACGATGGTCTATGTTTATTTTCCCAATTCGGGTCAGCTTCCTTTTCTTCATTCTCTGCTGGGAAAACTAGAGTCTTTTGGGGAGGGGTTTTTACTTTTAGGTGGGGATCTGAATTTTGTTCTTGACCCACAGATGGATTGTATGCCTCCACTGTCCTCTTCCCTCAAATCCACTACTAAAAAATTTAATGCTGCTCTCTCAGATCATAATATTTTTGATGTTTGGCACCTTGAACATCCAGGAGACCGAGATTATTCCTTTTTCTCACACCCCCATTACAAATACTCGCGGATCGATTTGTTTCTTTGTGACCAATACACCTTGTCTCAGGTTAGCCACGTGGATATTGGCAGCAGTAAATGGTCTGATCATGCGCCTAGCTTCGTGGACTTACGAGTCCAGGGGGCTCCTGGTAGCCAACGATCATGGAGTCTAAACGAACTCCTTTTGGAAGACGCAGGGCTGGTGGAGGAGATCCGTGTTCACCTGCGTGAATTCTTTGAGGTGGATCACAATGGGGACACTTCTGCCCCTATGGTTTGGGAAGCTCACAAGGCTACCATTAGAGGGGTCTTCATCCGTGCAGGTGCTCATAAAAAACGCCTTTGTCTTACACAACTACATGACATGCTGAAACGCCTGAATCTCCTTGAAGCTCGTCATAAATCTTCACTATCCCTTTCTGAGGGTCAGGAATTATCCACGTTGTGCTCTGACATCTCCTTGCATCTGAAGACACAGTCTTTTAAGTCGTTCATGTGGTACAAGTATCAGGCTTATCTTCAAGGGAATAAGTCGGGTCGCTTACTAGCTAGGCTGGTTAAAAAAAGTAGAGCCACAACTCATGTTAAGACCGTTCGAGACAGGGCGGGTCATTCGCATATTACTCACGACCATATATATATGCTGTCTTTCGAGACTTCTATAGTGAGCTATATAATGTCCTTGGGTCAGAAGAGTCTGCGGATACTGCAACTCGTTCAACTCTCATTCGGCAGTTCTTGGAGACTCATATGCGGTCTCGCCTACCCCTAGAGGCTGCTGCCTCACTAGAGGCGGATTTTACGGAGGAGGTGATAGGTGGAGTGCTTAGATGACTCCCGTTGGGCAAGAGCCCTGGCCCTGACGGCTTCCCGTCCTCCTATTACCAAAAAATTGCGGCCACTCTTCTGCCAGAATTGCTTAAGACCTTTAATGCAATATCTGCGCATACGGGTTTCCCGGATCAATCATTAGAGGCACATGTGGTGGTTTTACCAAAGGGAGATAAAGACCCAGGCTTCTGCGCTAATTATAGGCCAATATCTATTCTTAATGTAGATCTGAAACTTTACGCTTGTCACTGAGACTACAGCCCTGGATCCCTGGCTTGATACAAACGGATCAAGTGGGGTTTGTGGAGGGTCGCCAAGAACGGGACAACACAGCTAAGGTAATCGCTCTCTTACATAAGGCGTCATCCTTACGGGCGCCCTCGATATTTTTATCGCTGGACTCCGAAAAAGCATTCGACAGGGTGTGTTAGGACTTTTTTTGGTGTCCTAGATGCGGTAGGGTTGGGCACTCCATGTCCCCAGTGGATCGAGGCGTTATACGGGCATCCTACATGGGACTCGTCAGGAGTGCCCCCTTTCGCCTCTACTTTATGTGTTGGTTTTAGAACCCTTACTAAACGCTATTAGATCTCATCCCGAGATTCGGGGAATAGGTCTTGCTGATGCAGAGTACAAAGTGTCTGGATACGCCGATGACGTTCTGCTTTCGATTTCGGATCCTGAAAGCTTGGTTCCGCCGCTACTGACACTTTTAGATTACTTTGGTGCTCTTTCTGGCTCGAAGATCAACTTGGCTAAATCGGAAGCTCTTGAATAGGAATTGTCAGTTGCGGTTGAGTGGGATGCTCCCCTTTTCCTGGGCTTCGAACTATATTACTTATTTGGGGATTCGTGTCCCCATGAAGGTGTCGGATCTTTTCTGACATAATTATCCTCCTCTTCTGCAGAAGGTAGAGTCTGACCTGGATGTTTGGCGAGACCTTCGGATCTCTTGGTTCGGACGTGTGAATTTAGTTAAGATGGTGGTCATCCCTAAGATACTATACCTGTTTCAAGCTCTTCCGATTCGGATCCCATTTTCATTTTTTAGACCGCCTTCAGAGATCCATCTTGAAGTTCATTTGGGGGGGAAGCGTCCTTGATGCCGATGTCAACTTCTGATGTGGGATAGGCGGCATGGGGGTCTTGGCCTCCCTGATATTCGCAGATATTATGCTTCGGCGGTATTGGTCAAATTGGCAGACATGACTAGCCCTGCCCTATCATGGATTGGATTCGCATTGACCTTTTCCCTTTTAATTATATCTCCCCCATTAAATTACTACTAGCGCCTGACTCTGCTGCACCCGCACCTTTACGAGCATCTCCTATTATGGGCTCTGTTATATATCTGTGGAGGCGCCTTGGAGATCAGGAGAAATTGACGCCATATCCTTCGCCTTTGCTGGAAATCGTGGGCAACCCGGATTTTCGTCCGGGCTTAGATAAACGGGCGTTTAGGGCCTGGACTTCTAATGGTCTTTCTTCCTTCCGTGACTTGGGTGCCTTGGGCTCCCTGCAATCTCTACAAGACCTTGTTCGGAGTCGTGGGCTCCACTTGGGGGAGGAGTGGCGATACTTACAGGTGCGCCACTATGTATCCACAGCGAGTAGACGAGGGTCCCTCTCTCGTGAGTTGGCTGAGTTTGAATCTTTCATCGCCTCACCAGTGAATAAATTAAAGACTCTCTCTAAACTATATAAAATATTGCGTGTGGGGGATTCCTCCTCTTTACCGCGGCTCACTAGGGAATGGTCAGATGACCTGGGAAGACTGGAGCTTCTGGACGGGCAGCTATGGAGCAGGATCTTTAGCGCCTACAAATACTTGCCCGGTGATGTTGCTTCGCGGGAGAACAGATATAAGATTCTGGTCCACTGGTATGTCACTCCTATACAGCTTTCTAAATATATGCCACATCATGCATCATCCTGCTGGAGATGTGGCTCAGGTAGGGGTTCCCTATTGCACTTGACCCTCTTCTATGTCTCTTCTCGCATCACTCCCAGCTTAATCCTCGCTCCTTCCCACTCCTGCACTTCATGCTAACTGCTGCACGTCTTGTGTATTTCCTCCTCATGGAAGCTACCTGATTCCCCTAACTTGGCCAGCTGGGCTGTTCGGATGAACACATATAGGGATATGGAAAGGTTACATGCTTTTCACATTAATAAGATGGCCCTCTGTCGGGAAACTTGAACGCATTGGGACAGATCTGTGTATTCAAAGACCCATGTGGATTGAGTGGTGGTGGGGAGGGTGTTGGGGAGATAGGGGGGTAGCACTGGCTGTATGGTTGGCTGTGGGTTGGAGTGTGGGGCTGACCGGGTTGTGGTGTGGGCTGGTGGGCCCTGGGGGAGTGAGGTCCTCTTCTTTTCTTTCTTTCCTCTTTTTCTTTCTATTTCTCTTCTACTCTACTCTCTTTTCTTCTCCTTGTCTTTTTGAGTGCAACGCCTGTATGCAGCTAGACCTTCTTTGGTTGCGCGCAATGTCCACTGTAGGATGCAACTGCCTGTCTTGTTTTATTAACATTCAGTTTGTTTGTTTTGTTTATACTGACTCTTGATACTTCAGATGCTGTACTGTTATTTTTGGTTTTCTTTTGTATCTGACTTTTCTTCATTAAAGCTTTTTGAAGGAAAAAAAAAAAAAAGAATCAAAATGGGGGAACTGGTACCCTCCAACAGATGACACCACTCTTTCAATGCCAGAATTGTAGGCAGCAACTCCCTGTCACCAATCTGATAAACCCTTTTTGCCTTAGATAGTTTTTTCGAGAAGTAGCCACAAGAGCGCAAAGCCTCTCCAGGAGGTGACCGTTGAGAAAGGAGGGCCCCTACTCCAATATCTGATGCATCAACCTCCAGGGTAAAGGGCAGGGCGGGATTGGGATGTACCAGGATCGGAGCTGCAGAAAATGCTGCTTTGAGATTGTCAAAGGCAGAAAGTGCATCAGAAGACCATTCTAACACTTTGGCTCCTTTCCGCGTCATGTCAGTGTTGGGTTTTACAATGGCCGAGAAATTTTTTTATAAATTTACTGTAATAGTTTGCAAAGCCCAGAAATCTTTAAATTGCCTTCAGTCCATCCGGACGAGGCCACTGAACTACAGCCAACAGTTTTTTGGGGTCCACCGCGAACCCATATGCGGAGATAACATACCCAAGAAAGGTAATTTTGGTCTCGTGTAACTCGCACTTTTCCAACTTGCAGAACAAGATGTTTTCTCTCAGGAGCGAAAGGACCTTGGATACATCCGCATAGTGGGCCTCCACCGTTGGAGAATGGATAAGGATTTCATCCAGATATACAACAACACAGCTTTGCAAATGTTCTCTCAGGATGTCATTTATGAATTCTTGGAAGACAACGGGAGCGTTGCACAGGCCAGAGGGCATGACCAGGTATTCATAATGCCCGCTCTGGGTGTTGAACACTGTCTTCCATTCATGCCCTTGTTTAATCCTGACCAAATTGTAAGCCGCCCTCAAATCAAGCTTAGTAAAGATAGTAGAATCTTTGAGGCGGTCAAACAGCTCAGTAATCAATGGTATGGGATACGCATTCTTTACCATAAGTTTGTTTAAGCCCCGATAATCGATACAAGAGCATAGTTCTCCGTCCTTCTTTTTTACAAAAAAAAATCCAGCACCCGCAGGTGATGAGGATTTCTGAATGATGCCCCTCTCCAAGGCATCGGCCACATACTCCTCCATGACCTTATTCTCTTCCACAGATAGAGGGTACGTACGACCCCGCGGAGGGGTAGTCCCAGGCAAGAGCTCGATCGTGCAGTAGTATGGTCTATGGGGAGGTAAAGCTCCTGCCTGGACTTTGTTAAATAACTCGGAAAACTGTGAATAAGCCTCCGGTAGACCTTGAGACTCAGCACAGACAAGTCTGATGGGACGTAAAAGACACAACTCCTCACAGTGAGTCTCCCAGGACAATATCTCACACATGCTCCAGTCAATTTTAGGGTAATGTTTTTGTAACCATGTGAATCCTAATAAAGTAGCATAATGTGGGGAGTTAATCACCTGAAGCTTCAGGGTTTCCTTATTCAGGGCTCCCACTCTTAGGGTAAGTGGGGCCATCTCGTGGGTAATATGTGCTGGCAGCAGGGGTCTTCCATCAGTAGCTTCAACCGCCAAAGGAGTGTCACGAGGCAGTAAAGGAATCCCAAAACGCTCAGCGAATGTGTCGTCCACAAAATAACCTGCCACGCCAGAGTCTATAAGAGCAGAGGGTTTAGCCTGAGAGGCTTCAGGGGACTGTGAGATGCCACCTAAGATCTGTCCCCGACAGGATCTTCTGGTGCGAGCGTCTCCCGGACAATTTCAGGAAGTGACCATTCTTACCGGAGTACAGGCATAGTCCCTCCCTCCACCTATGGGCCCTCTCCGCAGCAGAGAGTCGGGTAGCCCCCACCTGCATAGGTTCACCACCCATAGTGTCGGAACCAGGAGGCATGGGAGGTGAGGGAGGACAGATTGGGCAAGAAAAGTTGTAGGACATGCTGGTAGAATGCCTCCGCAGGAGCTCCTTAAACGACGGTCTCTCCCGGACCCGTGTATCTATGAGGATGACAAAGGATATCATCTCATCCAGACTAATAGGTAGGTCACGAGCAGCAATCTCGTCCTTCATGTAATTGCAAAGCCCTTGGGAGAATGCAGCTATCAGGGCCTCATTGTTCCACCCTACTTCGGCTGTTAGGGTTCGAAACTTTATTGCGTATTCCGGCACTGTGCGGTTACCCTGATGGATGGTCATCAGATGTTTGGAAGCCAAGGTCCCGCGACCTGGCACGTCAAATATGCTTCTAAATGAGGCCACAAATTGAGTAAAATCATATATTATGGGTTTCTCCGTCTCCCATAATGGATTCGCCCAAGCCAATGCCTTGCCAGCCAGGAGAGAAATCATAAGTCCAACCCTACTGCGCTCAGTAGGAAAGGCATGAGGAAGCATCTCGAGGTATATGCCCAACTGATTAAGGAATCTGCTACATAACTCGGGTTCCCCACTATAGCGTTGTGGGAGTGGAGCGGATCCAGTTAACCCTCTGACCAGTCCTGCATCAGAGACGGTAGCAGCTGTAGGTGCCGAAGGAGAAACTGGGGTGTCCACCTGCTGCGGGTTATAGCATTCCCAGTGAGCAATTTTGCCAAGCAGGGTCTGCAAGGCACCTGCCAACTGATCAATACGTTGATCCTGATCCTGCATTCTGTCAGATATTCTCTGTAAAGGAGGATCACTATCATAGTCTGTTGTCATGACCCTTACGTACTGTTACGGTTGGCAAGCAGAACCAGGAGTAATACGGTATAGTTAATATATGTTTAAAAAGAGAAAAGGGAGAACAAGGGAAGAGGCATCCCGTGTGTTGAACCTCAATGACAAAAGTACCGTCACCAATCACCCTAATGTGCGGTACTCACAAAATAAACTGCTGCTCCAACACATAAGTTAGAAACAGCCTCAGCACTTGGGGGGCTATATTATTACCCCAGATAGACCAATAAACAGATCACTTGGACCAATGGGCTGCTCCTATCCAAATCGTTCTCCCCAAATGATGAACAATAGAAAACCGCAAAAGAAGAAAGAGAGCCCAATGGTATAGTACAGTGTAACAATCAATAATAAATAGAAAATGTATAAAATATACTCACAAAGGTGAATGTCAGTTCAAACGTAAACTGACAAATGCGCATTCGGAGAGGATAACCCTGTCCCCGCTCAGGGTGATAATAGTGCTGGAACTTCTGTAGCAATGGAACTCCAAATCACTAAAAATAAAGATATCTTGCACGGCTCCAAAGTACAATTTATAACAAATTTATTAAAATAATAAATCCAATAGGATGTATAATATAAAGATTAATAAATATAGATACAGAAGCAATCTAACTCGTTTCGTGGCTATACGTGCCACTTTATCAAAGATACAATACAGACTTCTGAACTAAAAGAATGGAGCCGGCATTACATAGATATTTAAATAACTCCCGCTTCACCGTGATAGGACCAAAGGATCTAACGTCAGTGAATGGCTAATCCATTGAATAAGCTGAAACGTGACGAGCCTCCAACAATTGAGGCTACGTACACATTGGAAAAACGAAAGCCAATCAAAAAGGTGAAATAGATGATCACGTGATCGCAGCTACCCGTGATCCCAATAACAACTTAAACAACATCAGTTTCGGTGGCTATCACAGCCAAGCGAGAGAGAAACAGTACAAACAAGAAACAAAATAAAATAAACAATAAATCATAATCACATTGAAACAATAATAGAACTCCTCCTCTGTGTAAAGTGACAAATGCTGATCATGTGGGAAAAAGGTTATCCCAGTCAGTGATAGAATACATTAACCACAACCATTGTGGCAATATATTCCATCTAATGATGAATGAATCGCGCATCAAAAGTATGTTAAAGCCCCCCTGCAGGGATAATATATGTTGGCTGTAGAATCACCCCAAACCCACACACATCCGCACAATCCCCTATGTGCATTAATCTATAATCAATAGTAGGTATTTTAAACTTTATTAATTTAAATTACGATAAATGATACCCACTGATATTATTTAGAAATGTGATACCTTAGAATTATATACAATTGTATATAATTATACACAACTGTAAAAATGTGATATCTAAAATAATATATATATATTTGTGAACCTATCTCAAAAATATATCAATCATGTGACAGTATTAGCCATTTCACTATACATATTTGTTCATAAGTCTAAATCAAAATGATCAACATACTCCTCAACCTAACAAATAAAATAAAAAATATATTTTTAATATGTTAATCAAAATAATCGCTAAAAAATAAAGATTATAAATTATGAGAAATAAAAATCAAAAAGCTCAAAGAATAACCCACATTCTCAGGGTACTTCAACAGTGGGTCTAAACCCTGATGTAGTGAGGAAAGAAAAAAAAAAAAAAAAAGGTACATATATATATATATAATACACACATACACACACATATATACATATATGTACACATATGCGTACATACACACACGTGTACATATACCCCCATATAAGTAATACTTCTCCCTATATACTATTCCCATATAAGTTCCAAATATTTGCTGGAACAATGTGGAATAAGGGCATATGCACGTATATATACATGCATACACACACATCCACATGCATACCCCTAAACATTCATCTTCTCCTTCAATCCCCCTATAGGGATTCCAGAATGTCATTAAGACCATAAGGAACAAGGGTAGACAATCTATAGATCCAGTATGACTCACGACTATTCAGTCTATATTGTCTATCATAATTCGTAGATGGAAAAATATGTTCTATGGGTACTACAGTTAACCCTTTTGGGTCCTGGCCATGATGTTCCCTAAAATGTCTCGACAAACTATGCTGTTGAAAACCATTCAAAATGTTTCTCCTGTGCTGACCAAAGCGCGTCCTCAGATGTTGAGTTCTACAGCCGACATACTGTAAGCCGCAAGGACAACACAGGAGATGTACTACAAACCTAGTATCACAGTTCATAAAACTTCTGATATCAAAAGTCTCCTTGGTGATCCTGGAAGAAAAACAAAAGGTCTTATCTGTCAAAAAAGGACAGGTTTGGCATCTCGAATTTAAACATCTATATGCACCTCGAGTTTTCTCTAAACTTCCTCTAAGTATCTTGATGTTGGTATCTCCCAAATTGGGAGTGATCTGAAGGGAACTTTGTACTAATCTCCCATCAGTCTTAGACTGACTGAATCTACTTGGTGCAAGTTTATTTTCAAAGTATTTGACTTCCTAAAGACCAGTCTTGGATTCTGGGATAAAGTATCTTTCAAAAGGGGGTTATTTAACAAGATAGGCCAATGTCTCCTCAAAATATTATAGATCTCATTAGACATGGTATTATATTTAGTAATAAATAATGGACAATCTGTAAAGATTGGATCGCTTCTATTCTGTTGACCCTCCACTATGACAGGATTTCTAGCTCTTTTATATGAGTCTTGAACTAGATTGACAGGATATGATTTCTCCAAAAATCTTCCAAAAGCACTTTGGACTGATCATCATAGTCCTCGATCATTGAACAGTTCTTTCTGATCCTATGGAACTGGCTATAAGGGATATTTCTCAGCCATTTTGGATGGTGACCGCTGTGAAAATCCAGGTAGCTATTTTTATCAACAGACTTAAAATAAGTTTTTGTTGAAATCAATTCTCCCGGTAGGCCCATCAATTCAAGATTGAGAAAATTCATAATAGTCTCATGAATGGTAGAAGTTAAATTAATATTCCACTGGTTATCATTCATATGATCTACAAAGGTAGGTATGTCCTCCCGTCTACCTTTCCAAATGATGATAATATCGTCAGTATATCTGCGATAGAGCACCAAGTTCGCGCCAAAAGGATTACGTCCATAAACCCTCTGGGGCTCTAAGAGGCCCATAAATAAATTGGCGTAACTAGGCGCGAACTTGGTGCCCATCGCATTACCCTTCACTTGAACAAAGAATCTCCCATTAAACTCAAAGAAATTCTGGGTCAAAATATATTCAGTTGCACTAAGGAGGTAATCCGTCTGGCCAAGAGGCATCAATTCATCCTGTAAAAGGAAGTGTTTGGCAGCCGTTAAACCTCCTTGATGAGGGATATTAGAGTAAAGTGAGGTAACATCCAAAGAAAGCCAATGATAATCCTCTGACCAGACGAAGTCTCTCAGTAGTGCAATCAAATGTGAAGTCTCGAAGGTATGAAGGGAGTCCAAAGACCAACCTTTGGAGATAAAAATCAACATATGCGGACAAATTAGATGTTAAAGAATTAATCCCAGATATGATGGGCCTACCTGGGGGTGACTCTAAAGTTTTATGAACTTTAGGTAGGTGGTAATAGATCGCCACTCTTGGATTATGCACATAGAGGAAATTTCTTTCCTTCTTGTCAAGTATTCGTTCTCCATAAGCTTGTTCCACCAGAAGACTAAAAGACTTCATAAACTGTGTTGTAGGGTCACTCTTTAACTCAGTATAATAATTGGAATCTCCCAAAATTCGGGTTGCTTCTGCCAAATAATCATCTTTATCCTGTATTATTATGACTCCCTCTTTATCAGCGGGTTTAATTGCAATAGTATCATTACTCCTTAATGAGTTAATGGCTTCCCTTTCCTCTCTAGTCAAACTGGATGATTGCTTAAAAAATCTTTTCTTCCCATTAATTTTCCTAAAGTCATTTAGGACCATAGTTCCAAAGGTTTCAACAAAGCTCCTTTTGGATTGACTTGGAAAGAACTTTGATTTATGTCTCAAACCTGATGGTACACTACCATTCAAAATGTAGTCAGTCTCCGCATCTACATCTACAAAAGGTAGAAGTTCCCTACCTTGGGAATCAATTAAAGCATCATTAGTTACAATAGGGATTTTATCCAAATATCTATTCTTTATATTAGCAAAGAATCTCCGTACCGATAGCTTCCAAATAAATTTGTTAGTGTCCACAAACAGTTGAAAAAGATCACAATCTGTCAAAGGTGAAAATGATAGACCCTTCGCCAAAGTGATGCCTCATTCTTTTTGATCTCATAAGAGGATAGATTAATAACATTGTTACTCTTTATCTGTTGTCCAGTTTGGATTTTTTTGGTATGGCGCCCTCTGCCCCTGTGTCCTCTAAATTTAGCCTTTTTCCCCCCTCCCCTTCCAAAGGGGGAAAGCGATTGAGGTCTCTCCACCACATCAAATACAATGGGAGGGCGGGATCCCTCATCTCAGTCCCCAAAAACTGAGACAAAATGGAGGGAGAAGGGGAGGGCACAGAGGCAGACGGCTCGCCGTCACCTCCCAGAGGTCTAGTATTAATTTGGGGATTTTATATTTTATGTGACACACCATGATGCAAAATCCCTGAAAAGTCCAGGTGGTGGCATATCTTGATAGCCAGAGGTTCAACTGCAAGACTGAAAAGGAGAGGTGACAACAGGCAACCCTGGCGGGTCCTATTGTCACTTTTAAAGCTAGCCAGGGAGTCGGTTGGGAGTTGAATGGTTGCTGTTTGACAATGTTATAGGAATTGAACAGCTGTGAGGAAAGAGCCTCTAACCCCAACCCTACCAAGGATAGCCACAAGATAGAGCCAGTCCACTTGGTCGAACGCCTTCTCCGCATCCAACCCGATTAGGATTGACCAGGAGTGAGACAGTCGCTTACAGGTGTTCTCTCCAGCTTGTCTGTGGGGGATGAAGCCCCCCTGGTCTCTGTGAACCAAACTGGGAAGGAAGGCGGCCAGTCTGTTTGCCAAAATTGTGCTAAAAAATGTAAGGTCGGAGTTCAGTAGAGAGATGGGTCTATAATTTTTGCAGTCCAGAGGGTCCTTACCCCGCTTAGGTATGACTGCTATACAGGCCCTAGACATGTCCAGGGACATCTCCCCCCCCCTTCCCCATCAGGGCATTAAGAACTATTAGTTATGGGTCAAAGAGGGATGCACAGCATTTTTTTGTAAAAGATATTAGGCAAGCCGTCCAGACCTGGAGTCTTACAATTTTTCTACAATTTAACTCTGCACCTGTTTGACATTCAGAAGTCAGAGTGGGCCCTTCTTGTCTTCTCATGCCCTTTCATCCAGTTCAGGTCCTTAGTATCTTGGGGGCCTGTGGTAGTCTTTGGGTGGAGTTGTAGCCATTGCTAGGCAACAGCAAATGAGAAGCCTACTTTTCACAGAATGCCCATTTTGCAGGCTTTCTTCCAATTGATTGCCTGTTTTACAGTTGCCATTTTACTTCTCTCTTGCTTGTCCTACACAGAGGCTGATTTTCCTTGATCTCCTTCTCCTGTGTAACCCTTCGCCTGCCAGAGAAGTACTTTTTTTTGGTCTTTATAGGGTGAATTATTAATCTAGGGGGGAGGTTATTATTGCTGGTCTTGTACTAGTGTAAGACACTTTTCCTCTCAGGATGTCTGATTACAAGGGTCATGGGAGTAAATCCAAGACTAAGGACTCAGGGGCATCCCTGATCCTACTTGCTTGCTGCATGTCAAATGGAGCTTCCTAGAGTGTATTCCAGATTTCTCTGCCACTCATGTACTGTGGCCCCTACTACTCCACCGGGGCCCTCCAGCACTGATAGGAGCCAGATTAGGTGAAAACACTTCTGTCCTCAATAGCCCAAATCCCTTTAGGGGTTGTCCAATCCCAAAAGCCCCCACTACATTTAAATATGTGGCCCTATATCTGAGTGTTCCTGAGTTGCTAGGGGCCTCCTCTGAGGAAGAATTATCTGATGAGGAGGGTGAGGGGAATACGAGGAAATGGACTCTTGTTCATGACCCCTTTCCCTCAGCTGAAGGTCTCGTTAGAGCTGTTCTGTAAATGCTTCTGGTATCTGACACCTCTGATGAGGGGTCTAGTCTTCTTCTACAGAGCTCTTCCAGAGGTGTAAGAAATCACCATCTTTTCCCCCTAAAGCCACTATGGACTAGATCCTTTTGGATGAGTGGAATACACCAGACTAATGGCTGTCTATTAATAATAAGAAGTTCTCAAAACTGAACCCCTTTTCAGAGGCAGCATTGACTCAGTGGGCCTCTCCTCCAACCTTGGATCTTCCTGTTTCCAGATTGGAGATAACTACTGCCTTGCCTTTGGCAGATGCAGCTGGGCTCAAGGATCCAGCAACAAGAAACTGGATTCCATCCTCAAGGCCAGCTTTGTGGCCACTGGTGTGGCACTTAGACCTGTCTTTGCCTTCTCCTGGGTTAATAGGGCTGTCGCTGTTTGGGGGCAGACAGCTTATGGAGTCTGTCCATTCTGAGGTTTCTAAGGATGACCTGTTGGTCCTTTTGTCCAACATTAAAGATGCCAACACTTATATGTCTGATGCTTTTTTTGAGGAGGTCAGATTGTCCACTAAGACCATAGACTTTTATGTTGCTGCGCAACATACTTTGTATCTTAAGATTTGGTCTGCGGTTCAATCTTCTAAAAAGTCACTGATTTCTTTGTCTTTTCAGGGCAAGTCCCTGTTGGTCCAGAACTGAAATAGTACCAAAAAAAAAAACGAAACAGGTTGAAGTCATAGAATCAGAGAACAGAAGTCGCCTTGTTCTGACCAGCACCCCTATTGAGAGATCTGTTTGGTGTCAGTCTGGATATGAGATCACTACAAATATAACTTCATTCAATTTATATTAAAATCCAAAAAGGTGTTATTTGTATAAAAAAAAGGTCTGTACGCAAACCTTCTTGTATATGCCTACTGCCTACCTCAAAACAGCTACTAAGTTACCCCTACCATCTAATGTGCTTGATATAAATAGTATAGTAAATTATGGAGTGTTACATCCACTGTATATTGTTGATTGTTTATTTATAGTTAACTATAAACAAGTAGTTCACTTTAAAATGTTAGTAATGTCTAAAATAAACTTTTTTGCATTTAGAAGAGCTTAAAAAGCTGATCTAACACTAGGCACACGTTTTAGACCATTCCAATGAAGGGATTCCGTGTAAGTAACAAGATCTCGGCATATCTCAAGCGCCTCCATGTCGACCGACATGGATTTCCTGCTGACAGCTTTACAGCTGTCAGTAGGAGAAATCAAACTTTAAACTCCTGTATCTCTTAAACCATAGCTGTTTGAGAGATACATTTTTTTGCATTTTTAAGCTCTTCTAAATGCAATAAAGTTTTTTTCAGACATTACTAACACTTTAAGTTAAACAGTGTCTCAATGCATGGCGTTGTAATAATGATCCTGATCTTTCAATGCAGAGCAGTGTTTAATAATCTCTATTTGTCTCTGTGATAATCCTGATGGTATACTGGTATTAAGTTCAAAATAAAGTAAGGAAACGACCCATTTGTCTTAAGTTGTTACATATAAATCAGAGCTCTCACTGATTGATTTTGTTTCTAATATCCACCGAGCACTGCAATGTATGCCATACCAGTTAACTGCTGATTTTGTCTATCTGCCCGGACCGAGTATTATTACAATTGTGTAACAGACCCTTCCTCTTATATGGTCTACAAGGACATATGGGTAAGAACACAAGGTATATTTAACATGTAACAAAAAGAAACAAAGGAGGCGCCCCAATAGTGTAATTCAATCTACTTGAAACAAATAAAAAGTAGCAAATCTACTCACAAACATAATGTGTCATCCAGATGTTATCATCAGAACCGATAATATATGCATATGGAGATCATCAATCCTGTCTCCGTTCAAGTGCACGGGTCCTCTGTGCTATATCCAACAGACGGTCGTATGGATCCACAGGAACAGTGTGTGGTGTAAAGTAACTTCCCAAGAACGTATTCTTTATCGAATTGCGTTTATTAAACATAAAAACAATTGCACATTAGTGGACAAAATTAACAGAAGGCCCTTACGCATTTCGCAGCACATACGTTGCTTTATCACAGTTAATCAGCCTAAAACAAACAGAGAAAAATAAACGCTTTTGGTATATGTTAGCTCCATTTAAATACTGAGATCTCATATCATTGGTCAATTCTCGGCAGACAACCAACAAGTCACAGTCTACAATAGGCTGGCTCCAATAAAAACCATCCCGTCACGAATGACCAATCTCCCAAATCTTACACCCACTGTTCTCAGAAAAAAAAAAAAAAAGGAAAACAGACAAATATACATTCAATTCGTAAACATAGTCACCACCTAATAATCTATCCGTATTTGAACATCTCATAAAAACATCTGAACATCTCATAAAAAAACATCAATATTCTGACTGGATTAAAAATTGTAATTAACTCTAAAAATCCTATTACATTCATGAAATTTTACTATAATGATAATTTAGTATGGGTTAGGGACTACATAATTCCATTATCTCCGTAATACCATCATATAATTCTGCTGCTTTTCAGGTGCATTATTATATATAATAAAAAAAAAGTATATTAAAAGATATATATTATTACAATACTATATCATTTGTCTGTTACCTACCCATGATAATATCATATTGAATACCAATATTATTATTTAATGTAGATACCTAAAATACTAAATCTTGCTGTGAATCCTAAGGTGCAAATAAAATATAAATGTAAAATATGATTCCTGGTGAAATGTATATACATTTATTAAATAAACAGTGAATTATATATATATATATTATTTCTTTTTTTTATTAACTCTAACTACCTGTGTAGTCTCACTGAAATAAAATGAATACAAAATTATCAATATAATGATATGAACAGAACATGTGCATGCATATATAACTGTGTTGGTGTGAATATATGTATATACTTAGTGCAAATATATAAAAATATAAATACTACATATTGATATATACAACCAATATGCAGTGCAAAAACTAACTAATCACCAGTCTAATAAGTAGTATCAAAAACATATATATATATATATATATATATATATATATATATATATATATATATATAAACCTATTAACCCTGAATGGATTCAAAGAATTCATTAACACCTAAAAGGAATAAAGTGGACATTTTAAAAATCCAAAAATACTCCCTGTTGTTGAGCCTTTGGATTCTATCATATCTCTCTGAAAAAGGTACATGTTCTATGACCATAATTGTCATACTTGATGGTATAGGAAATGTTTGGACAAACTGTGTTGAGTAAACCTTTCAGTATATTGCGCTTATGTTGTCCTATTCTGGACCGTAAGTGCTGTGTAGTACGACCGATATACTGTTTGTTACAACTACACGTAACTAAATAGACCACAAATCTTGTCTCAGTTATAAAAACCTTTTACATTAAAAATTTCCTGTGTCGTATTTGACTGAAAACGCATTGATTTATTCTGAATAAAAGGACAAGCTTGACATCTATTATCATTACATATGTAAGTCCCTATAATAGGTGCCAGTTTATATTCATTAAAATCAGTCCTACTTTGGGTTATAGATGTTTGGCGCAAATCCTTTTTCGCTTCTTCTCTCCTAAATTTACTGGGTGCAAGAGAGTTCTTTAGAGTCTTTGCTCTTCTGTAAATCACCTTAGGTATATCTGAAATATTACCCTTCAATAAAGGATCATGTTTTAAAGGGTTAGCGATGTTTCATAATACCTGATATATAGAAAACTGTGTAGGCCTGCAGTGTGGATACCTGTCCAAGAAGAC
This sequence comes from Rhinophrynus dorsalis, assembly GCA_037306005.1. Classification (NCBI taxonomy): domain Eukaryota; kingdom Metazoa; phylum Chordata; class Amphibia; order Anura; family Rhinophrynidae; genus Rhinophrynus; species Rhinophrynus dorsalis. The sequence goes on along the minus strand of CM074720.1, from coordinate 178,638,318 downwards.
TGTGAATCCTCCAGCCCTCCTATATAGGTAAAATGTTATTACCACAGGCCATGTGAGGAATTGCTGATTGCAAATAGACAAGGTGAATGAATGCAAAGATGTGCCTTTAAAGGGATATGGATATAAAGAAGAAATACAGAATGTGTATAATATAACAAATATGTCCGTTTGTGATTGGATAAGAGTAGTAAGGAGCTGCTAGAATGTGCAAAGGAGAGAAACAAGAGCAAAGCCAAGGAAAAGAAAGCTCACAGCGGTATCTCGCCATAATGTATCCATGTGATTAATAACGTTTAAATAAAGTGAAAAACTGGTATATAGATGGCTGCAAGGAATAAGAGGGTTCTTCAGTCCCCCAAGTGGTGGTCTTTAAATCCATATAGCTTTAAAGGCAGGACATTTTTGGCCTATTGAGCTTTCATTCAACTTGTATATTTGCAATCAAATTGCTGTGCTCGGTGGATTTTGAAAACAAAATCGGTGAGCACTGAGATATATATTTGTAACAACCTAAGACAAATGTCTCTTTCCTTAAAGGGATAGTATTGCCTGAAAAAAAAAATATTTTATATTGTAGCCCTTAAAAAAACATTAAAAATTATATAAATCTGATCTCCCAAACCTTTTTGGTTTGGGAGATATTAGCAAGTAAAGTTTCCCCTGGAGTAACATCACTGCTCAAGCCTTCAGATTTGGAATCCGGTCCCCAGACTGGCTGCGGCTGTTCAGCAGTGCTGAGATCACGATCTTTAAAAATAATTTGTTCATTGGAATGGTCTACAAAGTGTGCTTGCAAGCCAGGGACACTTTGTAGACAGTTCCAGTGAAGTAGTTCTTTTTAAAGATTGTGATCTCGGCACTGCTAAGGGGCTGCCAGCTGATCTGTGGACCGGATTCCAAATCTGTCCACTAGATGGCAGGCTTGGCTAAAACAGCCAGGATAAGGGAACTTTACTTTACTTGCTAATATCTCCCAAACCATAAAGGTTTGGGAGTTAAGAAATATCATTTTTAATGTTTTTTTAAGGGCTACAATATAAAATAAAATTATTTTCAGGCAATACTATCCCTTTAAGGTATTTTGTACTTAATACCAGTATACCATCAGAGTTATTATCTAGACAAATAGAGATTCTGTTATTAAACACTGCTCTGCATCGAAAGATCAGGATCATTATTACAATGTGAAGCATGGAGGCACTGTTTAACTTAAAGTGGACTACTTGTTTATAGTTGATTATAAATAAACAATCAACAATATACAGTGGATGTAACACTCAGTAATTTACTATATGAACTGACCTCTCCTTGATTCTGTGACCTCCACCTGGTTCTTTTTTTTTTCTTGTACTATTTATGTATATTTGCGGTATCCATATTTCAATACATTTCATATTGTTTGACTCTACTATTTGTTTATATATTGTCACCGCCGTGCCGACTCCTGTCGGTGCTTCCGTCGCTCGGTTGCTTCCGCTTCCGGGTTCGGCACAGGGCTAGTAGAGCCTCGTTCACCTTCTTCTTCTTCTTCTAGTCCAGTTTTCCTGTGTCCTGCTCCTGTTCCTAGTGCCCAGTCCTGCTGTCTGTGTTCCGGTTGCCTGCAGCCAGTGTCCAGTCTCCAGTCCTGCTGTGGTCAGTCCATGCACTCCTGTATCCTGCTCTGCTCAGTCCTGTGTCCTGTATCCTGCTCTGGTCAGTCCTGTGTGTCCTGCCTAGGTCAGTCCAGTGTCCTGTATCCTGTATCTTGCTCTGGTCAGTCCTGTGTCCTGTATCCTGCTCTGGTCAGTCCTGTGTGTCTTGCCTTGGTCAGTCCTGTGTCCTGTATCCTGCATCCTGCTCTGGTCAGTCCTGTGTATCCTGCTCTGGTCAGTCCACTGTCCTGTATCCTGCTCTGGTCAGTCCTGTGTCCTTTCCTGCATCCTGCTCTGGTCAGTCCTGTGTATCCTGCTCTGGTCAGTCCACTATCCTGTATCCTGCTCTGGTCAGTCCTGTGTCCTGTATCCTCTATCCTGCTCTGGTCAGTCCTGTGTGTCCTGCCTTGGTCAGTCCTGTGTCCTGTATCCTGTGTCCGGCTGTGGTCAGTCCCGTGTCCTGCTCCGGTCAGTCCTGTGTCCTGTATCCTGTGACGAGTCCTAGTGTCCTACTATTCCATCTTCTTGGAGGCAGTTTCTCCCTGAGGTGATTGGGGTATAGTCCAACCGTAGTGGGGTATCCTGAGCCCCCGGAGGCTCACCTTTAGACGACTTTGGCCACAGCACACCCCCCTACGGTTGGCCTACGCACTCCAGCGTCGCCCTCTAGCGACGCTCTCTAGCCTCTAGTCCCAATCACCTTTGTTGGAGGAGTATCTTTTCCTTCTTCTGAGCTTCTGTGTTAGGCTAGTCGTGACATTACAGACAACGCCACACTCCCAGCATGTCCACGGACCCAGCGGATCTCACCCAAACTGTTGTGCAACAGGGTGCGGTCTTGGAGCAGCACGCCACCCAGATTCAGCATTTGGACCAGAAGTTAGACTCTATCACTGGTCTTCTTCAACGGATGCAGCAGCGTCTAGAGGCACCTTGGCCTCCGTCGCCACATCCTGCGGTGTCCTCTGTTCCTTCTGGCAGCCCAGCTGCTTCCCTAGCTCTCCGTATGCCCCTGCCGGATCGTTTCGATGGTACTTCGTCCGATGTTCGGGGGTTTCTTAACCAATGCCTCCTTCATTTTCGTTGTCAACCCGATGTATATTCCTCTCATCAGGCGAAGACCACTTTCATCATTTCCTTGCTTCGTGGTCCTGCTTTGGCCTGGGTGTCTCCTCTTATCGATCGTCAGTCTCCATTGCTGGACGATTTGGACTCCTTTTTAGCGGCGTTCCGTTCTGTTTTCGATGCCTTGTCCCGGCAGTTCGAATCCAGCCCTACTGAACCGAGGGATTCTGAGCCAGTGGTACCCTCCGCTTGCGTTCTGGCAGCCTTATCCACTCGCACCTTACAGGCTATACGTCAGGCTCAGAATGGGCTGCCTTCTACCGAGTCGCCTCCTGGGGACCTGTTGTCTGTTCCTCAATGTCACCGCAACGAGGTTCTTCATTGGGCCCATTATTCTTCTGTATCGGGTCACCCGGGGGTTTCGCGTACCTTCGAGCTTCTGTCCAGATACTTCTGGTGGCCGAACTGTCGTACTGATGTCGCAGACTTTGTTGCTTCTTGTTCTGCGTGCACACATATGAAAACACCCCGCCTGAAACCTGCCGGGTTGTTGCAGCCTCTACCTGTACCGACCTTGCCTTGGACGCAGTTGTCCATGGATTTCATCGTGGAGCTCCCCAGGTCCGCAGGTATGACAACTATTTGGGTGGTGGTGGACCGGTTCACCAAACAAGCCCATTTCTGAGCCTTTCCTGTGGTTCCCACTGCCTCTCTACTGGCCGATTCTTTCATTACTGACATCGTGCGGCTTCATGGTGTGCCCCTGAATATCACGTCTGACCGCGGATCACAGTTCGTTTCCAGGTTCTGGAGGGCATTTTGTGATCATCTGGGCATCCGTCTGCACTTCTCCTCCGGTTACCACCCGCAGACCAACGGCCAGACTGAACGGGTCAACCAGTCCTTGGAGCAGTATCTTAGGACTTACTGTAACAGGCACCATAACGATTGGGTTTGCTTGCTTCCCTTGGCAGAATTCTCCTACAATTCCCTGCATCACTCTTCCCTTGGCTGTTCACCTTTCTTTGCAGCCTTGGGTTTTAACCCCCGAGTCCTGCTTCTACGTCCGGGCTCAGCCTTGGTGCCCTCGGCCGAGGTCCGGGTCCGTTCGTTGGTTGAGCATTGGCAGTCGCTCAGAACTTCCTTGCTCGCCTCCCAAATACGCCACAAGAGCGCAGCTGACCATCGTCGTTCCTTGGCTCCTCTCTATTCTCCTGGTGACATGGTCTGGTTATCTGCCAAGAACATCAACCTTCGGCAGCCTTCCCGTAAGCTTGGTCCACGCTACTTGGGTCCTTACAGAGTTCTACAACGATTGTCTCCTGTAGTGTATCGGTTGGCCTTGCCAGCCTCCCTCCGTATACACCCAGTCTTCCATGTCTCGTTGCTGAAGCCATGGATATCCTCTCGGTTTTCTCATCCTGCTCCGGTTGTTCCGGCACCTGTTACTGTGGCTGGGCAGGAGGAATTCGTGGTGAGTGCCATACTTGACTCCAGGCGAGTGCGCGGCAGTTTGCAGTATCTCGTGGATTGGCAGGGATACGGTCCTGAGGACAGGTCCTGGGTTCCCGCCATGGATGTCCATGCTCCTGTGTTGGTGCGCCGCTTCCACCGCATGTTTACCGCCAAGCCCTCCTGATGTCCTCGATAGGGGTAGGGGAGTGTCACCGCCGTGCCGACTCCTGGCGGTGCTTCCGTCGCTCGGTTGCTTCCGCTTCCGGGTTCGGCCGTGCGCATGCGCAGTCCTCCTCATGAAGCTGGTTGGGCTTCACTATTTAGGGCGCCCTCTCCCTGCAACGGACGCGTTGTCTGAGCGTCCATTCGGGTGAACAGGGCTAGTAGAGCCTCGTTCACCTTCTTCTTCTTCTAGTCCAGTTTTCCTGTGTCCTGTATCCTGTATCCTGCTCTGGTCAGTCCTGTGTGTCCTGCCTTGGTCAGTCCTGTGTCCTGTGTCCGGCTGTGGTCAGTCCCGTGTCCTGCTCCGGTCAGTCCTGTGTCCTGTATCCTGTGACGAGTCCTAGTGTCCTACTATTCCATCTTCTTGGAGGCAGTTTCTCCCTGAGGTGATTGGGGTATAGTCCAACCGTAGTGGGGTATCCTGAGCCCCCGGAGGCTCAACCGAAGGGGGCTATCTAGCCTTGCGGCTAGCACCTTTAGACGGCTTTGGCCGCAGCACACCCCCCTACGGTTGGCCTACGCACTCCAGCGTCGCCCTCTAGCGACGCTCTCTATCCTCTAGCCCCAATCACCTTTGTTGGAGGAGTATCTTTTCCTTCTTCTGAGCTTCTGTGTTAGGCTAGTCGTGACATATATGGACCAGAACTGTAGCAGATCATTAGTGATGCTAACGGGAGAAAGCACATTGTTGCCTCAGATGTCCTCCAAATGTCCGACTATGGTGAAGAAACTGCATCTTTTTCATTCCCCTCGCAAAATGAAGGCGCAAAGGCCAAGCCCAGACAGCAGTGGCAACCTAAACAAGCAGCTCCAAGGGCTAAGTCTCTCAAGCAATCTTACTCATGAATATTGGTATCCTGGTCCTCATTTACTTGTAAGGTGATGTCTTTGCCTGTTTTGAGATGCCTTGGAATCCTCAGTATCATACCAGTGGGTTTTGGGGGTAATATCAGAAGGGTACGGAATAGATTTAGAGTCCCTTCCACCATCTTTTTTTTTTTTTTTTGTCCAGGGTGCCAAAAGAGACGAAAAAATATGGCTGTTCCAGGAAGCAGTGGTCTCATTGCTGGCACCTCTATCACAGCACCTCTCCCAGAGCATGGTTCAGATTTTTACCCCAACCTGATTGTGGTTCTGAATAAGGACAGTGGCTGTTGTCCTATCTTGGACCTGAAATGTCTCAACAAATATGTGGTGCCTACACTCTTCAAGATGGAATATTTGTTTTCTGTCATTGTAGCGATATACCTTCGGGAGTATCTGGCATCTCTAGACTTTTGTTCTGCATACCTACACATCCCCATCCATCCAGGCAGCCAACGCTATCTGTGCTTTTCCTACGTCTTGGATCACTACCAGTTCACAGCTCTGCCATTTGGCCTGGTTTCTGCACCGCAAGTGTTCACCAGAGTCATGGGGCCCTTAGCGGCCTTCATTCACATCAGGGGCATCTCCATGACACCTTATCTGGACGATCTAATGCAGGTCTACCGCAGGTGGATCCTGAGCACGATGAAGTCCTCTCCGGTACATTCTTAGGAACTGTTGTTCTTGGGGATGAGGTTCGACACTCCCCAAGGGAAATTTTTCCTACCAGAAGAGAAGATCTCTCTGGTGATGCAGGATGTGTCTAAGACCCTGCAGTGGTCCTCAGCTATGATTAGGGAGTATACACTAGAGTCTGTGCCTTACTTTCAGGTACACATGAGGGAGCTTCAGAGACATGTTCTTCCTAGTTGGTCAGGGAAACCAGCACACTTACATCTCCAGATTTCCCTCTCTTCAGAAGCCTGCAGAGACCTTCAGTGGTGCTTGCGCAGGCTCAACCTGGAACAGGGGAAATCCTTTGTGACCCCAGAATGGACTCTGGTCACCAGAGATGCCAGCTTGAGCAGCTGGGTTACAGTTCTTTGTCACCTGGGAGTCCAGGGCAGATGGACCGAGGAGGAATCTCTTCAGTCCATTAGTGTTCTGGAACTCTGGGTGATTCGTCTGACCCTTGTGTACTGGACCTCACACTTGAAGGGGAAGTCCATGAGGGTTCAGGCAGACAATGCCACGGATATGGCATACATCAGCCGAAGTCCCAATATATGGTTAGAGGTAAGGTATATGCTCAGTTGGGCAGAAGACCACATTCCGGCCATCTCTGCCATGCACATTCTGGGGGTAGAGGATGTGTTAGCGGACTTTCTATGTCTATACTGGAGAGTGGAAACTCAATACAGAGGTGTTCTATTTAATTGTGTTTCAGTGGGGTTGTGCCCACAATAGACCTCAAGGCGACCAGGGAAAACAGGAAGGTTCCGACCTTCTGCTCCTAGAGGGGAGATCCCCTGGCTTTCTCCACGGTTGCCATGTCAATTCTGTGAAACTTACATCTAGCTTATGTCTTTCCTTCAATTCCCCTCATACCCAGGTTACTCAGGAAGATCAGGATGGATGGCGCAACTGTGGTTCTGGTCACTCCTTACTGGAGCAGGAGGATGTGATTTGCAGACCTGGTCAGTCATTCCATTCAGGGCCCTCTCCAACTCCCTCCCAGGCTGGACTTCCTGCTCCAGGGTTACTTGTGGAAAGAGGATGTGGAAAAATGACTTTGAAGGCATGGCTGTTGAAGCGCCCATCTTAAGAAGAAAAGGGTTCTCCACTGTGGTCATTTCACTATAATTCAGGCCCACAAGCCTCTCTTCCAAGGCCTACCATAGGGTATGGTCACTGTTACCTGTCTATGATCCATGAATGACTTTGTCCTCACAGGAGTTTGACCTCCTTTAGTGTTATCCTTTCTACAGGACAAACTGAACAATGGACTCGGTTTACTGTCCTTGAAGGTCCAAATTTCAGCACTTTGTGTTCTTTAATTCATTCCAGATGTCAAGGTGTTTCTTCAGTGGGTGGCTCTTACCTTTAAGCCTCCCACTTTTCTGTGGGACCTTAATCTGGTTTTGGGCATGTTGCAGGGGCCTCCTTTTGAGCCCCTTGATTCCATTCATCTGAGCATGATGCTTAATTTGGCTTTTCTTCTGGCAGTTGTCTCAGTCCGCAGGGTTGCTGAACTGCAGCTTTTATCTTGCAAACCACCTTTCCTGGTTTTTCACAAGGATAAAAAGGTGCTTAGTACCTCTCAGTAATTTCTTCCTGAGGTGGTTTCTGAGTTTCACATCCATCAAGAGATTGTGGTGCCTTCATTTTGTACTGACCCGAAGACTGACAAGGAGAAGGATCTACATTTGTTGGATGTGGTGCTTTGCCTTAAAGGGAAACTTTCACATATAAAAAAAACTTTTGGCAGGTTGCTTAATTTGATAAAATATTAGGATTTGTTTTTTTTTTTGTTTTTGTTTTTTTGTTTTTTTTTAATTTTACTTGTCTAGTTCTTAAGATATGCAGAGGTCAGTCTGTGCACTTCCACATTCTGCAGCACACTGAATCTTCAGCACAGCTCTGCAGGACTTCTCAGTGCTGTAATTCTTCTCCCACCTCCCTCCCAACTGTCCCAGGGAGCACATACACGCTTCCCTTTGTAGTGATGTGAGTCACGTCTATCTTTACAACAAGCTCCATTTATCATTATACTGAGCTTGCACACCACTACAAAGGGAAGCGTGAGCGAGGCCCCTGGGACAGCTGGGAGGGAGAAGAATTACAGCACTGTGAAGTCCTGCAGAGTTTTGCCACAGAGTGCATAAGTGCAAAGATTGAAGTCTGCATATCTTAAAGGGATAGTAAAACTTAAATCGTTCTTCATGTTTTTTAATGCCTACAAAACAAAATAAAGATAAAATTAAGTCTTATCTCTCAAACCTTTATGATTTGAGAGATATTCACAAGCAAAGTTACCCCTTTTACCTAGTGTAAGCCATCTCTTCTCAGATGTTGAATATGGTTGTAAGACCAGACAGATAACAGAAGGGGACAATCTTCTTTCTATGAGAAAAATGAAATCCCTGCCCCCTTGACAAGTTTTTCAGGTTTTTCCCTTATCTTAATTGAAGATTGTCCCTCTCTGCAGTCTACCTGGGCAAATCCCTTCTGACCTGGCTGAACAGTGTTACATCAGTAAAAGGGGCGGAAGGGGGATACTTTGTCATTGAATTACTCTTGAACTACAACTCTGACAGAATTGAAATAATACTCTCCAAAGTCCAAATACTGTGAAGATTAATTAGAGCTGCTTTTATTATGAAACATTACTATCCTTTTAAGAACTAGACAAGTAAAATTTTTTTAAAAATGAATCCTAGTATCATTTTAATAAAATAATCAACTGGCCAAAAGTTTTTTTATATGTGAAAGTTCCCCTGTAAATTTTGTGTATAACATACTGAGCCTTTTCGTAAAGGCTAACTATCTTTTCGTCATCCCTGAGGGTCCTAGGGCAGGGCAAGCTGATTCAAAGGTCACTGATGCCTATTGCATCAAGTGTATGAACTCAGAAAGAAAGCAAATCCCTTCTAGGTCACTGCACATTCCACTATGTCTGTGGGGTCTCCTGGGAGTACAAGAATCATGCTTCCACTGAGCAGTTGTGCAAGGCTGAGACTTGGTCCTCCCTGCACACCTTTGCTAAGCACTACTGTGTTGTTCTGGCTTCAGCTGAAGCTAGCTTTGGCCACAAATTCCTACAGGCTGCGTTGCCTATCTAATGACCTGCATACTTTCTTGTAATACTGTTGTTCATTTGTTTGAGCCCTGTTGTCTCTTGTTATTGTGTACTGTGACAGTTCAGTGAATGACACCATTTTTTTATTCCTGTTTAGGCTATTCACATTTTGGATAGTCCTAGTGAATTCCTGTATCATGGGGACAGATGTGAGGTCTTTTTTTTCCTTTCTTCATACCCTGGGAGCTTAATGTTGGTATATTCCCATGGTACCTCTGTACCATATTGGACATAAGAGAAAATAGGATTTTAGTGTTCCTATCTGTTAAATTATTTTCTCTGTAGTCCATATGGAACACAGGTTTCCCATCCAGCGAAAGGGACCTATTTTGTTGTTGCCTGTCTGAGATCCCTTGTCTGCTTAGGGTCTTTTTCCTGACAGGAGATTTCCTCCTCCTGCTTCTTTTGTTTTCCTGCTTAGTGTGGCTTCAGTCACATTCATACTGGAGTTGGGGCTAGGATCGAGCTGGAGGAGTAGCTGGGAGTCTCTACCCGCAAGACTCTCTTTTGAGATGTGTATTACCCTCTGTCCAGAAGGAGGGATTCAACCCCATGGTACCTGTGTTCCATATGGGTTCTCCAGTCCTGGAAACCCCCCCACTTCATGTTTGTGGCCCCTAGGGCCCCTGGCATTCTTGGTCTTTCAGACTCCTCTGAGGAGGATTCCTTTGAGGCTGATACGGAGGAAGGGTTCCTTCCTATGCTTTTGGTGACCCCTTTGAAGCTGACACTGAGCCCTCTGCTGAGGGTCTCATTATGGCAGTTTTAACTATCCTACAGGTTACTATTAACCCTTTTCAGAACCAAACTTTTTCTGATGTCTTTCAAAGGCACAAGAAGTCCATCATTATGTTTCCTCCTAATCCCACTCTGGACTAAGTTATCTTGGATTAGTGGAAAACACCTGACAGGAGTCTTTCTCTTTCTAAGAGATTTTCTAAACTGTACCCCTTTTCAGATGCAGTTTTGGAGCAGTGGGCTATCCCTCCTCAGGTTGTTCCCCCTATTTCTAGACTTTTTAAGTCTACTGCTCTACCACTGGCTGATGCCAATGCACTCAAGGATATGACAGATAGAAAGCTGGAGGCTGTTTTGAAGTCTAACTTCGCTGCGATAGGTGCTGCCTTGAGGACTACCTTGACTTCTATCTGGGTCACTAGAGTTATTGCTATCTAGGTTGATCAACTTATTGAGGCTATCCATAAGGGTGCCCCTAAAGAGGTTCTTTTAGCCCTCTTGGCCAAAATGTCTGAGGCTCATACTTATGTCACTGACACAAATCAACTATGTTACTATGTAAATTCATTGACTGTAACAATCTTTTGGACCTTTTGCAGTCTGGATTTTTTGTGTCTTATTTCAATAATACCTCCTCTCCAGTCCCTCAGTCTGGGGTTGCTCAAGGCTCTGTTCTCCGTCTTCTACTTTTCTGCCTGTATAGCTTTTCATTGGGTGAACTTTATTCATGTGGCTTCAAGTATCATCTTGATGCCCAAATTTATATGTCCACTCCTGATCTTTCACTTCAAATTCAGTTACAAATACAGACTGCCTCGTGGCCATATCCTTCTGGATGGCCCACCATCATCTGAAGATAAACATGTTGAAAACTGAACTTCTTATTTTCCTCCAAGATATCACACCCTCAGCCTCAGCATTACAGTTTATGGAATTTACATTCATCTAGTCAGCTCAGCACATTGCCTTGGGGCATATTTGATTCCTCTCTTTCCTTCTCCCCTCACATTAATGCCATGGCTAGGACCTGTCACTTCTTCCTCCACAACATTGCTGAAATCCACCAATTCCTCTCCAAAAAAACTACTGAAACTCTGGTGCACTCATTCTGTTCCGCTTAGACTATTGCAACATCATACTAGTCACTGGCCTCCCAGCTTCCCATCTTTCCCCTATTCAATCTAAATCTCAGCTGTATGAATCGCCACACTCTCCCCAAAAACTGAACTTGCTCACATCAACCTTGACACCTGACATGGCTCCCTATTCAGCAATGTATCACTTACAAAGTCCTTATTACCTTTAATGCTGTCCACACTGCTTCACCCCCCTTACGTCTCTTCTCTCATCTCCTCTTATTTTCCTGGCCACCTCCTTCGCTCAGTACACAACAACTTTCTTGTTACACCATACACACCCTCTGCCCTCTCCCATCTCAAACCTTTTTCACTTTCTTCTCCTCCCTACCTGTGGAACGCCATACCTATCTCCCTATGTCTAGAACAATCCCCCTGTCTTTAAGTGTACCCTGAAATCCTATCTTCTGGAGCAGTGGTCCTCAAAGGATTTTTATTGGCGGCCACCACAATGTTCAGTAGTGAACATTTGTAGTGATTCATTGCTCAAACCCTTCTGGCCCTCAGCAGGTTGGCTTTTGTTTAGAGCTACATGTGGAGAACATGTTCTTGTACCCCAGCACAGGCATCATGTTCTGCCACAGTAATCATGGGAAATTTATAACTCTATGGCACTTATTTATTAAAGCAAACAATTTATTCTGGAGTAAACGAACTGCACCATATGGGACACCTTAAAAGGGCTTTTAACCCTTTAAATGCTAGTCTGGCCTCCAATGCATTGGAGGCATATCTAGCATTTGGGGGTTAAAACAATCTATTCAAGAGCATGAGAATTTAGGAATGTTTATTTCTCTGTCATCCAATATAGGTTACTGGTAACTTTGGGTAGGCAACCACCCCTTTAAGTAGGCAGGAACAATTCTTGAAGAGAATGCTGGGTGGAGCTTACCTTCTCTCCTTAGCTGCATCTAGCCACTCCTCTCCAGAAAGATTTGTTCCTTGATGAAGATACAGGGCAAGAGAACAGTTCTGCTATAGTTTCAGCTTATTTTTTATTTTCTGTTAGATATGGAATACCACCATTAAGCGGATTACCATTACTTACATTCCCTAGTGAATAGCTCAGTTTCCAGGTGCTATGGTGGACCTCTCTGCCCTGGGGGGAAAATGTTGCTTAGCAAGTTCTTTCCTTAGGAGTTGCCCACTGAGGCTTCTTCTTTATCAGTGGTAATCTGAAGACAGAAGACCTGCTGAAAAGGTGATCTACCCTTTCAGTGCTGAGGTCCACTTGTCCCACTCTTCCTCTCCACACAGGGGTCTCCTTTGGAGTTCCTAATACATACTTCTGCACTCATTGAGTTTATCTATATGTCTGTTGGGGTTTGGAGCAACTGGGTTTCTGTGGTGATTTAACCCTTTGCTGATTTGGGCACCTTTTGGGGTTTTTTTCCTATTGGGTACAGTGTTTATTTGTTTATATTAATGTGTTCTGATGTTTTTACAACTATTTAGTCTTCATTGTAAAATTTTGCAATTTTGAGTTTGGGACATATCTCTGCAACCACTCAACGTAGCGACTTCGGAGACGGCTCGTTTTGTTTGTCTGCCCTTGGTTTATCATTCGGTCAACATTATGTGTGTTTTAGAGGGCTCAGGGGGCTTCAGGCACTGTTGGGGTACTTTTTTAGGGTTAACTACATTTCCCATGAGAGCTTGCTTCGCACCTTTTTTTCTGATTGGCTCCCGTTGCAGCAACCATTTTCTGCTTTCCCTTCACGAGTATCCTACGCAGGGCTTGGACTCTCCTTCTTTCCTCAGCAGATTAACCCTTTGCCTGCCAGATAAGTGCAAGTTAGCGATTTCTGGGGTGACATTTTAATATTACACACTGTATTTGGGTATTTTCTATATACGTCTATATACGTTTTGACACTGTGAGGATGTCAACTCCATTGGAACATGGGGCTAGACCTAAGACTAAGGACACTGGGGTGTCTGTGTCCCCCATTGTGCACTGCTTCTCATGTCAATCAGGGTTACCTAGAGAATACTCAGGTCATTTATGCCCAGCATCCACTGCTGCCCCTGCTTCTCCCCCAGGGAACTTCAGCCAGGCACTAGAGCCATTGTGGATGTAAGAGTTTAAGGCCACTACTAGAGACCCTAAGGTCTACCTTACAACTCCTTTCATCCCAATTGTAGGGGGTCTTCCAGTTGTGGCAGCCCCCTACTTCTATCAGGTCTTCCCTACCAAATCCGCTGGGAGTACCCAATGCATCAGATTCCTCTGAAGAGGACTGTTGGTGGATTCTGATGAGGGGGAATGTTCTGCGGTAGTCTCTTCATCTCCAAAAAGCCGGGCACACCATTGTATATTATAAAATTGATCGTTTATTCAAAACATTAAAACGAGGTTTCAGCCCAACGTTTCAGTTCCAACTGGAACTTTCTTCAGGGACCTATTCATTACAGACTACCCCTGTAGCCATCTTAAAATAGCTTTCTTTTGTAGAACTTGGCGCCAAAAGTTAGCGTGTTGCGCTACCTAGGTAACCCAAGACGCCAAATCCTGCACCAGTTCCACCATTTCAAAAACAATAAAAACAACTTTCACCTATTCTATCTTCTTGCACTGCTCACTTCAATACTTCTTAGATGTAATGTATCAGACTAAATTGTTCATCGCAATCCCCCCGGTGCACGAGTGCACAAAGTATATATCCAAAAAGTTTCTCGCTTGGATAATCTCCTTTCTCTATCTCCCCGCCGTGTGGATTGTTTTACCCATTCAAAGGGAAAACATTTTGAATCTTTAATTTTGTGCTTTTGTGCAATAAAGTGTCTAGCCACCTGTGACCGCTGCAATTGCTGTTCCGTTAACATCCCATTCAATCCTCTATTGATCAAAGAACAATGCTCCAATGGTCCTGTCCTTCCTGCAGACCTCAGCTTGAGTTCCCTTAAAGTTCAGACTCGGCACTCTGTCTTCTTTCAGAAATGCATCGCTATCCTTCAGGATGTCAAGGTTTTGTTTCAGGGCATCACTCATTCTCATCCTGCTTTTAAGAATCCTGCCCTCCACTTTAGTCATTGGCTACTATTCCTCTGCATATGCTGACTTGGGAAATGGCCTTTCTCCAGGCGATTGTGTCTGTTTGCTGTGCATGCCCTGTCTTGTAAACCACCCTTTTTGGTGTTTCACAAAGACAAGGCGGTTCTTCGCACTCAGGAGTTTCTTCCGAAGGTGGTCTCTGAATTCCAAATTAATAAGGAAATCGTGGTGCCCTCTTTCTGTCCTGACACTACATCCGACAAGGAGAGGGATCTTCACTTACTGGATGTGGTTCAATGTCTCAAGTATATATGCACCGCACTGAGTCTGTTCGCCAGTCTGATGCCCTGTTTGTCATTCCTAAGGGTCCCAGGGCAGGGAGACCGGCATCCAAAATGAACATAGCATCTTGGATTAAGTCTACTGTTCATAATGCTTACGAACTGCGGAAGAAGCCTTGTTCCATTTAGGGTTTTGGCTCATTCCACTAGATCCACTGTGGCATCTTGGGCTTACAAGAATCAGGCCTCAGCTGATCAGTTGTGCAAGGCCTCCGCCTAGTCGTCTGGGCACACCGCGTTGAAGTGCTGGCATCAGCTGATGCCAGCTTTTGAAGGAAGATCCTGGAGGCAGTATTGCCTGTCTAGGTTCTCCTTTTGTCTCTTCAGTACTCCTTCACTTATGAGCCCAGTTGGCTCTAGTTCAGTGTGTTGTGCTACGGTTCCTGGTGTGTGTATACCCCAGTTTTGTGTCTGTTGACGAATTGTTGTTATTGTTGGGCTGTCTATGCTCTGATGGTTCATATGTGCTTTGGTGACTTTGGGGGCCTTGTGCTTGGTCTTTGCCTTACTTCCCACATCTGGGAAACTCAATGGTTAGACATCCCAAAGTTACCAGTAACCTATATTGGACGACAGAGAAAAGAGGATTTTAGTCTTACCTGTTAAATCCTTTTCTCTTAGTCCATATAGGTTACTGGTCTCCCACCCTGTCAAGGTATCATGCTTGGCTCTCCTGTGACTGAATGTGGGTATCCTTTTGGGTTCATGCTCCAGGAGTCTTCTTTTCCCTTCTTACTACCTAGTCGCTAGTTAGTGTCTCAAATCTTTCTGGAGAGGAGTGACTAGATGCAGCTAAGGAGAGGAGGTAGGCTCCACCCAGCATTCTCTTCAAGAATTGTTCTGCCTTCTTAAAGGGGCGGTCTCCTACACAAAGTTACCAGTAACCTATGTGGACTAAGAAAAGGATTTAACAGGTAAGACTAAAATCCTCTTTTGTCCCCTATGATGCAGTTGGTTTACACCAGAATAACTCGAGTTTACTTTTATAAATATGGGCCTATATTCTGGGATCACACTTTTAAAATGTAAAACCTCAGTATAATGCTAACCAGAGCTGTTTTCATAGAAGACATTCACAGCACACTGAAGAGAAGCATGAACGTGTTTCCTGGTGCAGCTGGGAGGGATGTGGGAGGAGAAATAGGATGTGAAGAAGTGCCTAGCACTGTGGAAGTGCACAGCACAGACGATAATATAATATAATAATAATAATATCTTTGTAAGTACTTACATTTAAAAATAAATTGCTTTGGGAACCTCTGGTACTTAGGAGGTTATGCGCATGCACACACAATATTAAAGTTAGCCCCATTTATATAATTTGGCATCCACCACCCCATGGTGCAGTTGGTTTAAGTTCCTCATCTTTATTTTTTCATATGGCCCATAGTGCTTCTGTTTTACTCCTTATTTGCTAAACTTTCTTACACAAGTCATAGTGTGTGCCAGTCTCTGGCCTGATCTAGGGCATTTCATGTGTTCTGTATTACAAGGACAATAGAATAGTGTTGTAGCATTTTCTTCCCTGGACTTATCTAGAGCATTTCACCTGTGCTCTATATTATAGGGACAATAGCATAATGTAATAGCTCTTTCCTCCCTGGATAAATCTAGAGCTGTGCTGTATATTGTATTTGTAGAAGATTTATGTATACTGTCATGTCTAGTCTAGAGCAGTTCAGGCATGTTCTCTAGTATAATTTGTGGCAGCTCTGTCCTCTTCACAGTGATCTGGAGCAGCTCAGCTATGTTCTTTATAACAGGGAACAATAGCAATGCAGGGCTGTCCAAGTTCAGTCCTCAAGGGCCACCAACATGCCAGAATCTTAGGATTTCCTTCATTAAGCACCGGTGAGTTAATCAATGGCACATTCATTTTGATTGACTCACCTGTGCTTAAGCAGGGAAATCCTTCAATCCTGTACTTTTGGTGGCCTTTGAGGACTGAACTTGGACAACCCTGGCATAGTGTGTTGTATTTCTGGTCTCTCCAGTAGGTATGTGCGAAACTTTTCCACTCAACACAGAAATAGCTGGAAATTTCCCGTGAAAGGTGACGTTTCCCCGCTCTTTTCTTCTAGCTCATTGCATTGAAATGAATGAGAAGACTGAATTTCTCATTTTTCTCTTTTTTCCTGCAGGCATATAAAGGTGGCAGGCTCTCACAGCATGCCATTCTGTGTTTGTGAGAGGAAAAGAGAGCAGCTAATTTTTGAGCTAGAGAAGATAGGAAACTAAAGTAGAGTTGAAGCTTAGTTTAGAAGGCTTTTAGGTAGCACATTTGTTCCTCTATATTAGGTGCGTCTGACTGGCAAGACACAAGCAGCCGTGATCCAAGCTCTTCCTGATCTGGCTGTTATTATCTGTGTGCTGGGGGTGTCAGAAGGGAGCAAAGGAGGTTGATCCCAAATACCCCAACATTCTGTCAGTACAGTTAAAATTAAAAAACATATGCATGTTTTTCTCACTGACATGAAATCAGAATAAACCTTACCCATTTTGGGTCAATTAGGATTACCAAAATTATTTATATTTGCCAAATGCCAGAATAATGAGAGAGAGAGAGAGAGAGTTTTTTAAGGCATTTTTATTACTTCCTGCAAAGTCAAAAGTTTACATGCACTAGGATTACTATGCCTTTAAACAATTTGGGACAGCCCATATGACGATGTCATGTCTTTGGAAGCTTCTGATAGGTTTATTGGCAACATCTGAGTTAATTAGAGACACACCTGTGGATGTATTTTAATGCACACTAGAAACACACTGCTTCTGTGTGTAACATCATGGGAAAGTCTAAAGAAATCAGCCAAGATATCAGGACGAGAATTGTGGACTTGCACAAGTCTGGATCATCCTTGGGTGCAATTTCCAGATACCTGCAGGTGCCTTGTTCATCTGTACAAACAATTATATGCAAGTACAAACAAGATGGGAATGTCCAGCCATCATATCGCTCAGGAAGGAGACGGGTTGTGTGTCTCAGAGATGAACGTGGTTTGGTCCGACATGCATATCAACCCAAGAACAAAAGCAAAAGACCTTGTGAAGATGCTGGCGGAAGCTGGTAAGATTGTGTCATTATCCACAGTGAAACGAGTACTGTGTCAACATGGGCTGAAAGGCCACTCTGCCAGGAAGAAGCCATTACTCCAAAAGAAACAAATAAAAGCCAGATTAATGTTTGCAAATGCACACAGGAACAAAGACTTACATTTTAGAGACATGTCCTGTGGTCTGACGAAACTAAAATTGAACTGTTTGGCCACAATGACCATTGTTACGTTTGGAGGAAAAAGGGAGAAGCTTGGAAGCCTAAGAACACCATCCCAACTGTGAAACAGTGGGGTGGCAGCGTCATGTTGTGGGGTTGTTTTGCTGCAGGAGGGACTGGTGCACTTCACAAAATAGATGGCATCATGAGAAAAGAAGATTATGTGGCAATACTGAAGCAACATCTCAAGACATCAGCCAGGAATTTAAAGTTTGGGCGGAAATGGGTCTTCCAAATGGACGGTGACCCGAAGCATACTGCCAAATTGGTTACAAAGTGGCTTAAGGATAACAAAGTCAATGTTTTGGAGTGGCCATCACAAAGCCCTGATCTCAATCCTATTGAAAATTTATGGGCAAAGCTGAAAAGGCAGGTGCGAGCAAGGCGACCTACAAACATGGTATCATGGTTCCCGTGCTACACTGTCAATCAGGGTTGTTCCGTCTGTGCATTGGAGGAAGCTGATTGGCCCGCCCAGGATGTGCCTTTATACTCTGGCCCTGGGCACTTGTGCTTTGCCCTTTCGTGGTGTTCCAGTATCTGCGCCTTGTTGCTGTGTTCCAGTTCTCCAGTGTACCGACCTGGCTTGTCTGACTCTTCTTTTGATCCTGCTCCGTGTATGACCCAGCTCTGGCTGACGACCCTGCTCCGTGATAGATCCGGTTCTGGCTGATGATCCTGCTCCGTGTATGACCCGGCTCTGGCTGACGACCTTGCTCCGTGATAGATCCGGTTCTGGCTGATGATCCTGCTCCGTGTATGACCCGGCTCTGGCTGACGACCTTGCTCCGTGATTGATCCGGTCCTGGCTGATGATCCTGTTCCGTGTATGACCCGGCTCCGGTAGACGACCTTGCTCTGTGATTGATCCAGTTCTTCGGCTGCTGTTCCTGCTGTACTCCGGTTCCGGTTATCGCCTGTTCCAGTCTGCGGCCCAGTCGCGTCCGCGACATTCTGATCACTTGGTGTCTCGCTATTACTCTCATTACTCTAGCTGAGATTAAGGTTGCTTTTCCATACTTGGTACGTTGATGTGTTCCGGTACAGAACCAGTTAACTCCTGCAGTACTTCGTAGTCTCAGTCTTGTGCCTCAGTTCTTGCCAAGCATACACTTATCGTTAAGAGCCATTCCTTCGGTACCTCTGAAACGCCTCATTACCTTCAGCAGAGTATTGCCGGTTCGGTGTGCACCGTGACCGCGCCTGTGGGCATTGCTATCCGTTCGCCTCTTGCTGGGAAGGTCCTGTACTGCACCGGAGGGGTGTCCTGGCTCCGGCCTACTATCATACAGAGGTTACGCTATCCATCCGCACTATCCAGTGCTTGGCTCTCAGTGCTTGTGCATTCGATACCATTAATTGACATCCAAGAGGTGTCAGGGCACTATCCATTTGGTACATGCAGAGTTAACTTCCATTTCCATTTAAGGGCGGCTCAGGTTCTGGTACTACCGTTTGGCAATAGCACTTCCTCTTATCCCACGGTGGTGGTATGTACTCAGCTCTGGCACTTGTGCCTTCCATTTCCCTTTGAGAGTAAATCTAGTACAGACACCTTGCTTCAACTTTGTGATTCAAGAACTGTGTTCCAGAGACTGCTACTGAGTTCCAGCTTTGTGATTCAAGAACTATTACCCAGAGACTACTGTATATCCTGGGCGTTGGCCAAACTAGGACTTAGTTCTCCTCTTGCACTTGTTAACCCTTTGGGGTCATTTACTATCTATCCATTGTCCAGTATTTGCTGTATTGCATTCACTCTGTTCGTGTTTGCTATTTATGCCATTCCTGTACTGGCCCCTAGGGGCATCGTATTACTGTTTAATTCAATAAACTGTGTTTTTACTTTACATCCTGGTCTGAGTGTCAGAAAACCGTTACACATGGCTCAGTTACACCAGTTCTGTCAGGAGGAATGGGCCAAAATTCCTACCAACTATTGTGAGAAGCTTGTGGAAGGATATCCAAAATGTTTGACCCAAGTCATACAGTTTAACCCCTTAATGACCGGCGGTCCTGGGACGTTTCCGTCCCATAAGGGCCGCATAGAACCACGTGGACGCGCCGGTACACGTGACCTGTCGCGTGTATCGGCGCGTCACTATGGGGCCTGATAGAGATCGCTCCAATGTTGGAGCGGTCAATTTCAGGCCCTATTTTTACTTTCAGTGCTCCCAGTAGAGCGCTGTAATAAAAAGTACGTGACGTACTATGACCGTCATCGGTCCTTGAGTATTTCAAGGACCGTGGCGGTCATAGTATGTCACATGTCGTTAAGGGCAATGCTACCAAATACTAATGAAATGTATGTAAACTTTTGACTTTGCAGAAAGTAATAAAAATGCCTTAAAAAATTATCTCTCTCTCATTATTCTGGCATTTGGCAAATATAAATAATTTTGGTAATCCTAATTGACCTAAACGGGTAAGGTTTATTCTGATTTCATGTCAGACAGTGAGAAAAACGTGCGTATGTGTCTTTTTATATATTGTATGTAAACTTCTGGTTATATATATATATATATATATATATATATATATATATATATATATATATATAATGTTTATTTCTCTGTCGTCCAATACAGGTTACTGGTAACTCTGGGAGGTGATCCGCCCCTTTAAGTAGGTAGGAACATTTCTCTAAATGTATGCAGGGGGTGGAGCCTCCCTTCCCTCCTCAGCTGCATCCTAGCCAGCTACTCCAGAATGATTTGTTCCTGGATGTGACAACACCAGGTGGAGAACATTTGTCGTTAGCTTTGTCGTTAGTTTCTTTTTTATGTTCTGTCAGATATGGAATACCACCATTAGGCGGGTTACCATGACTGACAAATGCCCTTCAATGTGGCTAGCTCAGTGTCCAGGTGCTTTTTGGTGGACCTTAAGCCCTGAGGGGGAAAATCTTGGGTACAAGTGCTTCCCCATGGATTACTCTCTGAGGTAATTCTTACTGCATGGTAACCTGAAGACAGAAGATCTGCAAGAGAGGTGAGCTACCCTTTGAGTGCTGCAGGTCCACTTGTCCCACAGTGCCCCTTTGCTGGGCTTGTATTTGGGAGTTCTCACTGCACATTCCTGCACTCATTGGGTATATATGTGTATGTCTGTTAGGTATTTGGAGCAGGTTTATGTGGTAACTTAACCCTTTGTCTGCTGGTTTGACACTTTTAGTGGGATTTTCTGGCACTTTCCTTACTGGGTTAGTGTTTTCATAATATGCACTCATATTCCCTGTATGTTTCTCATGTTTTTACCTCATATTTTAACTTTTATTAAATTTGTGTACCGTGCCTTTAAGACGCGCTTTACCGCATAGACTCCATTGCTCAATTTACTTTCTGTGGGTCTACACTGTTTGGGACGTATCTCTGCAACAGCTTCACACAGCAACCGCTTCACACAGCAGCTTCAGAGTGGGCTCATTTTAATTGTCTACCCTTACTCTTTCATCCGGTTAATAGTTCAAGTGTGTTGGGGGGCTTCGGGCACTGCTTTGGGGTGCTTTTTGGGAAAGACTACATTTCCCATGAGCGATTGTTTTGCACCTTTTTTCTGATTGGCTCCCGTCGAGGCATCCATTTTGTGAGCTTTTCTCACCGAGTATCCTACGCAGGGCTTGGACTCTCCTTCTCTCCTCTGCAAATTAACCCTTCGCCTGCCAGATAAGTCTGTATTTAGCACTTCTGGGGTGAAATATTAATCTAACACACTACAGTTGGGTGATTTATTGTACAGTTGGTTATTTTGAAACTGTGAGAATGTCTATACCGCTGGAGCTGGGGGCTAGACCTAAGACTAAAGAGGATGGGGTATCAGTATCCCCCATTGTGCATTGCTCTTCCTGTCACACAGGACTACCTAGAGAGTTCTCTGGTCATTTATGAGTAGCATGTTCTAAAGTTCCTGACAGCAACCCAGGGCCTTCCAGCCATGCTATTGAGCCAGCTTGGGCGCAAGAGTTTAAGGCTGCGACTAGGGACCTTAGGTCGACTTTACAACTCTTTCCATCCCAGGTACAGGGGGCTCTTCAATTATAGCAGACCCCCCTCTACTATCAGATCCTCCCTGCCTAAACCGCAGGGGGCACCTGATGTGTCAGATTCTTCTGAGGACGAATTGTTGCAAGATACGGATGTTGAGGATGGTACTGTTTTAGAGTCTTCTAGGTCCCTTGGGGACCCTTTTGAGTCTGATCCTGAACTCTCTGCTGAGGGCCTGATCAGGGCTGTATTGACCACTCTCAACATTCCCTTGGTTCAGGAGATCCCTTCTGATCCCTCTGATGTTTTTCAGGAGCCTGCAAAGCCCCTTACTTATTTTCCTCCTAACCCAACTCTTGACCATTTGGTTTCCGAGGCATGGAAAAATCCGGACAAGTCCGCTTCTGTGTCCAGGAAGTTTGCTAAACTTTATCCCTTTTCTGAAACAGAACTGGCTAAATGGTGGACGCACCCATATCTAGACTGTCTAAATTTACCACCTTACCTGTTTCTGATGCTTCTGCTCTGCAAGATTGGACTGACAAGAAACTTGGTTTCCCTCAAATCCACTTTCGCTTCTATTAGCACCGCTATGTGTCCAGCTTTTGCTGTTGTGTGGGTTAACCGGGCTATTGCAGTCTGGACTGAACAACTCACTATGGCTGTCCGTCAGGATGTGCCTACTTCGGAGAAATTGTGTCTTCTTGCTAATATGTCTGAAGCGCAACACTATGTTTCTGCTGCTGCCTTTGATGCCGTCCACATGATGGCAAGGGCCTCCACTACCTCTGTGGTGGCCAGGAGTGCGCTTTGGCTTAAGATTTGATCTGCTGACACTGCTTCCAAGAAAGTCTTGCTTTCTTTGCCTTTTCAGGGTACTTCCTTGTTTGGGTCTGAACTTAAGGAACTAATTAGCAAGGCCACAGGGGGTAAGAGTACACTTCTACTCTTGGTCTTTAAGAAGAAGTTGCCATTTAAGCGTAACTGGTCCTTTCGTTCCTTTGAAACTGAGACACGTTCGACGAACCAGGCAGTTCCATCAGCTCCGGGTCCCTCCTTCAAGCCCAAGCAGCAGTGGAAGCCTAAGGCTGCATCCAAGCCCAAGGCTTCCAAGACTACTTCGGCATGACTCACCAAACAGGTGGTGTCAGAGGGATACAAGATCCCTTTATTTTCTGTTCCCCCTTTTCGCTTTCATCTTTCTCGCTCTCCTCAGGAAGTCGAGAGAAGCCGTCTATTCGAAGGTGCTATTCAGGCTCTTCTGGACAAGGATGTCCTGGAGCCGGTGCTTCCTTCAGACAGAGGTTCGGGGTTTTATTCAAACCTCTTTGTGGTGACCAAAAAGGACGGCGGATGACGCCCTATTTTGGATTTGAAAGATCTCAATTCCTTTGTGTTCAAGACTTGCTATTGTCAGGAGTCTCTGTGCACAGTGATCGCTGCCATGTCTCCGTGGGAGTTCCTTGCTTCTCTGGACCTTCAGGATGCGTATTTGCACATCCCAATCCATCTAGAGAGCAGGCGGTACCTGTGGTTTGCCTGCGACAGGGGTCATTTTCAGTTCTCAGCACTTCCATTTGGTCTGACAATGGCCCCTCAGGTTTTCCAATGGGTTCTGGGGGCCTTGATATCCGTCCTCCATCAGGACGGCATCAGAGTGACTCCCTACATGGACGACTTGCTCTTGAAAGCCTCCTCTATGGACTTTCTTCATCAGCAGGTCCAGACCTGCATTCAAATCCTTACCCATCATGGTTGGATTGTGAACTTGGACAAGTCAGACCTTGTTCCATCCCAGCAACTGATCTTCCTGGGTCTTCTGTTCGATACTCAGAAGTGCATGGTGTTTCTACTGGACGAGGTAGCCCATCAAATTGCCCAAAGAGTCTCAATGATTTTATCCCGGGATCGGATCCCAGTTCCGAAGTTGTCTTCTCTGGTGGGGAAGTTCATTTCCACGATAGAGGCGGTTCCATTGGCCATGGCACACACCAGGGAACGTCAGAGATTTGTGATACAGACATGCAGGGACAGAACAGATCATCAGAAGCTCTCGGTCTTACTTCCTCCTCATGTCTAGTTGAGCTTGGAGTGGTGGCTGGACCTTTCCAATCTCCTAAAGGGGAGATCCTTCCTGATTCCCTACTGGACCAAGGTCACGACGGATGCCAGCCTCTTGGGCTGGGGAGCTGTTCTGGGTCGCTTCAGCACTCAGGGGAAGTGGTCCGTGGAGGAGTCCCTTCTCCCTATCAACATCCTGGAACTTAGAGCAATATTTCATGCTCTCCGTCATTGGGAGTCTCAACTGGAGGACTGTCCAGTCCGAGTGGAGTCCGACAACGCCACGGCAGTGGCTTACATCAACAGACAAGGCGGAACAAGAAGTCTCGCCGCTTGATTAGAGGTCAAGGCCATTCTGTCCTGGGCTTCATGTTCCTGTCATTTCCGCAGTGCACATTCCAGGCATAGACAACTGTGTAACGACCGAGGAAGTCTGCCATGATGTTGACAGCGGAGAGTGGGAGCTACATCCCGAGGTGTTTCAACTCCTAACTCAGAGATGGGGGATGCCCCTAGTGGATCTGATGGCTACGAGACACAACAGGAAGGTTCTGGCATTTTGCTCTCGGTGGAGAGACTCTCTAGCTCTGGCTGCCGACGCAATGTCCATTTCCTGGACATTCTCCCTGGCTTACATTTTTCCTCCTCTTCCAATGTTGATAAGGGTGTTACTGGACAACGTTCCACTTTCAATTTCTGTAATTCTGATCGCTCCAAATTGGCCTTGTCAGTCCTGGTATCCGGAGCTTCTGGCCCTATCAGTGGCGGAGCCCTTTCCACTCCCCTCTCGTTCAGATCTTCATCTGCAGGGTTACCTGTGGAAGGAAGATGTTCATCGGCTCAATTTGACGGCCTGGAGGTTGAATCCTCGATTTTAAGGAAGAAAGGGTTTTCTTCTGCTGTGGTGTCTACTATGTTTAGTGCCTGTAAGCCTGTTTCTTCTAAGATCTATCACCATGTCTGGTCGACATTTGTGTCTTTGTGTGCTGACAGAGATCTGTCTCATGACTTTGATCTTCCCACTGTCCTGGCTTTTTTGCAGGACAGTGTAGACAAGGGACTCAGTCTGAGTTTTCTTAAGGTTCAGACTTCGGTGCTTTCTGTCTTTTTCCAGAAGCGCATTGCTGTTCTTCCTGATGTCAGGGTTTTCTTCCAGGGAGTTGCTCATGTGCGTCCTGCCTTTCGGAGTCTGACTCCTTAGTGGGACCATAATTTGGTATTGGGAGTTCTTCAACGTCCTCCCTTTGAGTCTTTGGCTACTATTCCTCTTTCCGTATAACAGCCCATTCCACCATGTCTGTTGGGGCCTCCTGGGCCTGCAAGAATCAGGCCTCTGCTGAACAGCTGTGCAAGGCTGCGACTTGGTCCTACGTGCACACCTTTGCCAAACAAGATCGTGTGGATGTTCTGGCTTCTGGTGAAGCCAGCTTAGGCAGGCAGGTCCTGCAGCCAGTTCTGCCTATCTAAGGAACTACTCATTCCTGTGCCTTAACTTTCTTTAACTGTTTGAGCCCGGTTGGCTCTTGTTCGTGAGTGCTGTGCTTTTGTTCAGTGTCGGTTGACACTTAGTTATGTTTGGGCTGTTCCTTGTCCTGAATAGTCCTTGGGAACTCTGGTATTATGAGAACTGGCTTGGCCCTTTTATTTTTCTTCCCACCCTGTGAGCTTTATGATAGTATTATCCCCAAGGTACATATATGTCATATTTGACAACAGAGAAAAGAGGATTTTAGTCTTACCTGTTAAATCCTTTTCTCTTAGTTCATATGACATACAAGTCTCACACCCAGAGAAAGGGACTCGCTTGGTCTTGCTTTGGTGGACTTGGGAGTCCTCTTTGGGTCTGTTGCTAACAGGAACTTCCCTTTCTTCTTTTCTTGCTGTCCTGTTTAGTGAGCTTGTCTCAAGTCTAACTGGAAGGCGGGGCTAGAGAATAGTCAGAGAAGTATCCAACGCATTGCAACCCAGTACGTTGGATGCCTCTCTGGTACTCAAAATGGGTTAACAGATGTTACAGGGTCACCAGAGGGGTGGCTATGTATGGCTATGCTGGACTACTGCTGCTTAGGATCTTGTGAGCCTGGTTAGATTTTGGAATCATCAGAGATGCTACATTCCTCTTGCTTGTCAGCAACTCCATGAATCAAAGTGTGGCTGCTAATTATCCCATTGGGTTACACTGGAGGCATCTCAAGCATTCTGAGGGGTTAAAGACTTGCTACTTAAAGAGCATTAAGATACTGACCCAGACAGATCAAGGTATATATTCAAGGTAGTACAGACACCTCCCTTACTTTAGTGCCCGGTTTCACTGGCCCTGTCCTTACAGGTACTTGGGCTTTCAGCCTGGAAGTACCTGTTAAGGATGGAGCATGTGCAACCTCTCTACTGTGCTGTTAAAAACAAAGGGCAATGCTATATCACTGCTCTCAGTTTCTCCACTAGGAAAAGTCAGAGGTTGTTTTGGGCCACCCACCAGCCACATGGGTAGCCTTATGTTATATTATGTTGCTCACTGTTACAGGTAGCAGCCTGTGTGTCTGGCTTGGGGGCATTTGGCCCTCATGGTCCTTGAGAGAAATGATTTATCAATTAAAGGGTTAGTGAAGTGTTCTATAAATAAAAAGTAATATTGTAGTTAATCAAAATAGAAATCCATGGATGCCAGTCTGATCTCTCTCTCAAACCTTTACAGTTTGAGAGATATACGTTGATAAAGTCCCCCCCTCGGCCGACTCAAAGCGGCTCTTCAGCAGAACTGAAATATCGCAGTCTAAACATATGGAATGATCTAAAAAATATGCCTGGTTTGCAAGCACACTTTGTAGACCATTCCAACTAAGTATTTATTTTTAGATTGCAATATTTTGGCTCTGCTGAAGAGCCACCTGCCAGTCCGGGGACCAGGATCATCATCTGTCAACTAGAGGCTGATGTCAGGGAAGTTGGGGGGACTTTAAAACATTATATCTCTCAAACCTTTAAGGTTTGAGAGATCAGACTGGCATTGATGGAAGGTTTTTTTGTTTATCTACAATATTACTTTTTTATTTATATAAGACATTACTAACCCTTAAAATACTCAAAAACAAACACACACAGATTCTCTTTCTAGGTTAATTGACCACACCCAGGACCTGGATATTTATGGTGAAGGTACTCTTTATAGCATCAATGTATTAACCATAACTAAGCTTTTGCCATTGGCACTCACAGAACCATGATAGATGTTATGGTGTACTTTAATGCATCTTTGGCCATATTAGAGACCTTTTCATAGTGATCTCCTAAAATGACAAATTCTGTTAACAAGCTATAATGCATGAATTAGCACAGGTCTTGTTGTTTTTTTATCTTTTTGTTTTGTTTTTATTTTTGTGATCTCCTTGTTATTGCCAGTTGTTTTAACAAATACTTTTTTACTTTCTAGGTGAAAAGGGAGTAAGAATTGAATTAAACAAATCATCAGATTCCGTTTTGAAAGAAGTCTTGTAGATGCATCAGCAGAACTCCTAATTGACCTTGTGAACAGACTTTTTGTTGAAAATGCTCATACATCAGATAACCATGCATGTGGTGCACTTCTTAAACCGTGGAGTATTCCTTGGAGATGAATGTCATCCTGTGACTAATGAAGAATTTAAATCTAAGGGAACTTTGTTATTAAAAAAAAAAAAATGTTTTATATCATGTGCTCAAAAATTAACAGAAGTACTGATTTCATGCAGTTACTCCAGTCCTGAAAATGCTTTTATAAATAAATAAATAAAAAAATACAGCTAATACTTGGGTGCTCATAGAATCAATTTCTAATTCTTTCCTAAAGCAACTTTAATTTTATAATGTTTATCCATCCATTTTGTCATCTATGGTACACTGTTCCAAAGCTAATCATTACAGTTTATCTTTAGTATAACATTTATAAGTTTTATACATTGCTATAAGCCACAAATTGTAACAATATAACATGTCCTACATCTGTTTTGATACATTTTAATTTTATTAGTTTTGAACATTTATTAGTGATGCACTTTGATCACTGTCCTCGTTGCATTATTGAAGCAATTTTAAGTTGCATTAATAATTAGGAAAAAAAGCAGTGCTATATATTCAATTATGATATTTTATTTTGTTTGTCAAATCTGAGATGAAAATGTTACAATATATATTGTAATTCAGTAATGATATATTGAAGAAGGATTTAAAATATTTGACTAGATATCTGTACTTTGAATGTTAATGAAACCTGCGTTATGACTTACTTTAACCCTGTGTGTGCCAGAGGGGTACCCAACACATTGCAAAGGGATAAACATTGGGGGTAGCATTTCTTGTCACTGGTATGTAGTGGAGCTAGGACACATGCACAGAGTGCTATTGGGACTGATATTGAGGGGAAAGAATACTATGAAAAAAGAAGTTAGGGTAAATAAATTTTGGCTACCTTTTCATGACACTATCGTTTTTGTTGTTTGTAGCTGAAATATACTCATTTTTAAAAGCATTCGTAATGTAAGGTGTCTTGGTAGGACAATCATATTTACTGTCAAAGTTATTTTGTTTACATTTGGTTTCTGCAAAGTTGTTTAGTAATTAATATGCTTCCTGATTATCCAACACTTTTAAAACAATGGTACCCTAGATAACTAGTGAGTAAAGCAACTGGACCTGATGGCCTACCTCCAAGGGTACTTAAGAATTTTCATTGAGTTACAGCAAGGCCATTTATGTTTAGTATTTATTGATTCATTCAGGCATACTCTGTGAATTGAGAGAAGCAGATATACCACTGTTCATAAAAAAAAAAAAATTGCTGTGCAAGAGCTAAACCTGGAAAATATAAATGTGAGTTTGACTTAAGTAGTGGATCATATATTAGGAGGATTACTAACCGGTAGCATTCAGGATTACGTGATGACCAACAACATTATTAGTAAGAGTCAGCATGGTTTTATGAAGAAGTAGATCATGACATAGGTATTACTTTTGATGTAGTATAGTAGGGTTTTGCAAAAGCATTGATTCTGTGCCTCACAACAGGTTACTGCATAAGTTGAATAGCTTGAGCTTGGTAGATGATTTCTGTAGAGAACTGAACTATATAATTCACAGAATTGTTGTAAATGGAACATTTCGTTAGGAACCAGACAGACACAAAAAATATAAAATGCAGAAAACAAACAAAACAGAATGATGATCCAGGAGCATAAACCAGAAGACAAGCCAGGGTCAGGAACCATGACGGTACTCAGCCAAGCCAGAGTCAGGAACACAGAAGTCAATGATGTCAGGAGCCAGAAGGATCGTCAGAGGAAGCCAGAACATCAGATAAACAGGAGCACAGGAGAATCAACAGCAGCCAGCAACAAACACAAAGACAATCAGGAAGTGAGTCAAGCAGTTTTAAATACCCAGGGAGGGTTGGCTGATAACAGGCAGGTGTGTAATCACAGAGAGGTCAGCTGATTCAGACTAACCCAAGAAAGGGAAGGCAGCAGCAATGGATAACAGAGCTCTAGATTAGCACAGAATCAACAGCAGAGTTAGAGCAGCTCAGACAAACCTTGACACATTTTCATGTTGATCCTAAAGTAAGTAAAGTGCTTCATGTTCAGTCATGGGCCCAGGACTTCTTTATTAACTCCTTGAGTGCCAGAGAGGTACGCAACGCATTGCAGAGCACTGTGTAAGGAAATTCATACGGATGTTGTTGCTTGTTTTTTCTCTGCCTAAAGATTTGTATAAACTGAGGGCAGAAGAGCAGCAGATGATATTTAATATAAAGGTTATATAAATTGTAGAAACAAGCGTGCTTCATATATACTAAGTAACAAACTACTTAAGAAATACTTTGTTAGAGTAATATATAGGGGTGCTAAAACACAGTAGACCACAACAGTGTGCAGTGTCACTTGGCTACTTTAATGGGGTATAAATTTGGATGGAACTATAATTCTTTCTCTCTATAAATCCAGGGTAAAGCCTTTTCCAGAATATGGAATACAGTTTTGGGCACCAGAACATGCAAGAAAACCGATAAAATGTTTTGAATATTTATGTAAAAATTCAGAGGTTAGCCAGACTGGATTTGTTTACATTGGAGAAGAGACATCTGAGGGTTTTTATTTACAAATATTCAAGGCCAATACAAAGAACTCTGGGGAACCATTTACTCAGTGGAGAAACAGACACAGGCTCATCCAATAAGACAAGGAAGGGTACTTTCAATTTAAAGGGATAGTAATGTTTCGTAATAAAAGCAGCTCTAATTAATCATCATAGTATTTGGACTTTGGAGAGTGTTATTTCAATTCTGTCAGAGTTGGAGTTCCAGAGTAATTCAATGACAAAGTGTCCCCCTCCCGCCCCTTTTACTGATGTCACACTGTTCAGCTAGAGCAGAAGGGAGGTGCCCAGGTAGACTGCAGAGAGGGACAATCTTCAATTTCATTGTTTTCATAGGAATAATAGTGTCCCCTTCTGTTATCTGTCTGGTCTATAGACTGCATTCCACATCTGAGAAAAGATTGCTTACACTAGGTAAAAGGGGCGGGAGGGGGAAACTTTGCTTGTGAATATCTCATAAACCATAAAGGTTTGAGAGATAAGACTTATATCATTCGTCATGTTTTTTAATGCCTACAAAATAAAATAAAGTTAAAATGAAATATTACTATCCCTTTAAGTAAAGGTGTCTCATATTTACAGTAAGGGCAATAATGTTGCAGCTAGAGATCATAACCTTAGCAGGCGGTGGATGCAGAATACTGTTGATGCCAACTAAAATATATTGGATACTTTTCTAGTTCAGAACAATGCTAACAACGTTGACAGTTTATTTCAATGCATTTGGCATAAGATATCTGACTGTCTTTTGGAATCAGAAAGAATTTATTTTTTTTTTTTTAAACATCTTTGGGGCTTAATTGAAAATTGCTACAATAGCTAAAACTTCCTCTACATTTACAAGAGTGATATGGCAAAGGCTGAACTTGGGTACATCTTTTTTTTTTTTTTTTTTTTTTTTTTTTTTTTTTGTCTTGTCTTGTCTCATGAACTATGATTGTATTATATGCCCTTTGAAAAGTTTTGCGCTGACGTTTTGTAAAAAAAAAAAAAAAAAATGGGATAAATTAGCACATGTATTAGAATCCATCCATGGGCATCAAGAAATATCTCTGCTACAAGGCAAATTTTATGCACCACCTCACCCCCATGTTGAACTATAGAACTATCATTCTGTAAGCTAACTCACGGAAGTCTAATTTAAAACGAATAACTCTGTTAGCTTGAAATCTACTGGGAAACAAATGTGCAGAATTTAAACCTTATTAAATAACTGTGCCACATACAATAGCATACCTCCCAACATTTGAAATGGCCAAAGAGGGACTTTTTTTTTAATAGGCGCTGTTGTTGGGGGCGTGGCTGATGTGTGGGGCATTATTGAAACTTTTTAGGCTATTTCATGACTTATTTCCACCACTTTGTGTAACTGAATAAGTAATTTAGAGCAAACTAGAGTAAACTAATTTATAAACACAGAAAAAACAAACAAGTATGTGGTGCAACAATAACCAATCTTATGTTTCACAGGGAACCTACAGCCAGATCTCAATAACCTAATTCCCAATGGTTACACTCAAAATATACAACAAA
Organism: Rhinophrynus dorsalis; assembly: GCA_037306005.1. Classification (NCBI taxonomy): domain Eukaryota; kingdom Metazoa; phylum Chordata; class Amphibia; order Anura; family Rhinophrynidae; genus Rhinophrynus; species Rhinophrynus dorsalis. Next base: position 178,607,092 of record CM074720.1, on the reverse strand, counting down.
CACCAAACAGATCTGCGCTATGTTATCTTTCATAGAACAGAGGACACAGTGAATAAAAATACATTTTTAAAATTCATTTTTATTCACGGTGTCCTCTGTTCTATGAAAGGTAACATAGCGCTGATCTAGTTGGTGTTTGTTGAAAAATTTATAAACACATATACTGACCTTTAAAGCCTTAATGCCTGAACTGTTACATCTGCTTGGCAACCCCGGAATCCATTGGAGCAAAAGAAAAAAAATGCTCTGCATCAGCCAGGTCGTTAAGGTGTTAAAAAATGAATTGTTTTTATTATTACAGGCAATGTTATACACTTATTCACACATCACACAATCTGATCTCCTAAAAATAGGGACACCAGGATGAGAAAGAGGGACAGAGGGATTTAGGTCTCAAAGAGGGATTGTCCCTCCTAAAGAGGGACTCTTGGGAGGTATGCTATAGCAAGTCTGGGACACTCTTATAGTGATTGTAATCTATAGTTTTCTAATATAAATCACAAACACATTTGCATAAAACTGGAATCAGTCCAGTCTCAATCTGTGCAGTTAATTTAACCCTTTGTGTGCCATAAATCCATTGCATATCTACAACACTCAGAGTTAATTGATTCGTTACACAAATTGGATTACATCCTTGTGATCACCAAACCAAAAATATACCACATTCCTTAAAAAAGGAACAACCAAAAATGTTGCACTAGCTCCAAATACACCACCTCAGTATAAACAGAATATTGCAAAATGTGTAGCCAAACTGAGAACTCCTTGTTGCTATAAATAATTTAAGCCTAACTTATTTTTTGTGATATTTTCCATTTAAATAACAGTTCTATTATGTGTTTAACATTCATACATTAAGAGTTCTCTGTGTAAATAACTTGCAGTTAGCATTAAATTTATCGTTAAATGGCAATGTCAAACATTAAATAGCATTTACCACGCCAGAAATAAATTAAAGTTTGATCTCTTATCCCAATCAAGGACTAAAGAACAAAAATTTCTTGTATGTTATTTTTTTAGTTGCGGTTGTACATACCATGTGATTTGAAATTAACAAAACTGGCAAGCTGGAGGGATGCATCTTATAACTAGTTTATATGTATTTAGTATTTAAAGACTGGTGCTGTGTAAAAAATAATGGTAAAGGTAATTAAGCTTAACATGTCGAGTGTACATTCCCTTAAAGAAAACCAGAACAATGTATAGATATCTGTAAGTGCTGCTGAAGTATATTCCATTTCATTCCTGTTCAGATCCTTTGCTGCTGAAGTGCCTCAGAATATTGGTCTGTTTGTCAGAGGCCAGTGTGGCATCTGATATATGTAGTAATTATGAATGAGCCATATAGAATTATGCAGAAAAGTAACACCTATTTTTCTATCGTTCACTATGGGAACCTGATATCATGGGGGGGTTAAGCTTCTCCATTGGAAGGGAGAACGCAATCAAAAAGATAAGGTCTTGTTGGTAGAGTCTCCCCTCTCTTTCTGCAGACCAACACCGCCCCACCACCAGTTATGATGTGTTTTTCAGACTGTGAGGACAGCGTGGATTACTTTTTACATTTAGTTTATTTTTACTTAGATATGTAGCTGTTACAATTCCCCCCTTAGGAGGGTTTCCATTACTGGACTTCCCCTGGAGTGGACTGACCAGTGTGCAGGTGCTGTGTGGATCCGTGGAGCATTGATGTAAAGCATACTGCCTCATTCATTCAGAATGCCGGTACATGTGATCGCTGCTTCAGCGATCACATGACCCAGCACAACTGACAGGGGCTGAGACTGAACGCTCAGGTACAGGATCGCTCAGTCTCAGTCTGGATTGAATGATAGCAGCATGTCTCCGTGCACTCTGCTATCATTTAACCCATGACGGTCCAGGACCGTCATGGGTCCTTAACGGGAATCGTTAAGGGCTTAAACATAACTTTGGTTTTGATGTTGATTTCTTCAGACCCAAATAAATCCTTTTTTCTTCAATGCGTTCTTGCAGTTCTTCAGGACTACTGGCAAAGAGTATGATATTGTCTGCAAAATATAATAGTCTTGAGCAGAGAAAAGAAATACACATATAGCGCTCCAATTAATTCTGCTTGTCAATTTAAGATCAAACAATATGTGCAAAGAGTCACCAAGTCCAATATATAGAAAGTCTCTTGGTTGCAGCTGTAGTCCGTGGTGTCCTCAGTAGCACTTTTTCCTTAAAGAAGAAAGTGGAGAAAAAGAAGAAGACAAGCGCACACCATCTGAGAGTAATCTTAGTAATTATAGTGGTAAGAAATAAAATTAATCTACTTACAAGATAATTTCTTGTGAGTGAAGCTCATAAAAATCCCTGTTGTTGAGACAGGTGTGGATTGTTGCCAGCTTGCAATGAATAGGCCTCGAATACTATGTTCAGGCATTCATCTCTTGGGTCCAGAGGAGTTTACGGGAACCTTTAATGTGAAAAGCAGATACTTGATCTAAAAGTAAATCTGTATTATTAAACAGTTGCATAAAAGGATGAATAATCAACTTACAAATAACAGGCATAGTACATATCCCTATATCCAACCCTAGTAGATCCCTCCAGGTATCCTTAAAATAACATCTCTAATGGGTATATAAATCAGTGAGCCAATAGATGTTTTCTCTCTTACTATTATATTAAACACATCTTATATAAACACTTGAGATATCTCATGTCTCATATACAGAATATTTATGTACATAATAATGGATATTATTTTTATTACTGATTATGTCCAATATGCAATATTTCTTTATCTTTTATGCAACTCTATGGGTCATTTGTCTTTAGATGTGTTTTAATTGTTGCACAATGCAGACCACGAGCCATTGGGATTTTCTGTGTCTTCTAATATAACTCACAGGTACCATGGAGAGTCAACAATTCCTCCCAGTGGGCTGGAACAATTCTAGAAGTAGTGCAGGGTGGAGCCTCCCCTTCCTCCATATCAGGCTACCACACTAGCTCCCCCTCTGATAGACTTATTCCAAGATCCTGGATAGTGGCTGAGAACAGTTCTGCTTAGTTTTTAGTACCTTTATTATTAGATATACTAGTTGAACAGCCCGTTACACGGGCCACAGTGCCTCAGGCAGCCGGTCGCGGGGCAGTCACACGCGGTGGAGACTGCCTGCGCCTCGGCTGATACAGAGCTGGACGCTTCGGAGCGCCCAGCTCTATCAGCTGCGGCGGGAGCAGTCTCCAGTGCGTGTGACTGCGGCACGCGCAGCAGTATCTACTGCGCATGTCGGGCGTTACACACAACTTGGCGAATTATTATATAGGATGGGGTTTTAAAAATTCCCCCATTAGGTGAATTACAATTACTGGCTTCCCCTGGAGGATTACCTAGTTATTAGGTGCTGTTGTGGACTCTTTGCAGCCTTGTGGAGAGAAGAATCATGCAACCCATGTTTCTGTCTCCTGAAGGGGTCTCTCTGAGGCTCCTTTATTTGCAATGGTAATTTGAAGAAAGAAGACCTGCAAAAAAAAAGGTCAGCCACCCTTTGAGTGCCATGGTCCACATGTCCCACTGTTCCCCTTCATAGGGGTCTTATTGCAGTTTCTTATAACTCCTGCACTCATGTTGGGTATTTTAGTTGTTTGATCCCTGTGTCATTGGAGCCTGGTTGGCTGCTTTTTTTGGTACGTAACCCCTTCCCTGCTGGTTTCAAGGGACTTCAGTGCTTATTTTCACTTTTACTGTGGGAATTATACATTTTTATTTGTCCCTACGTGTTTGTTTGGGGAATTTTTTTTGTTTTTTTGTAAATCCAGTTTTATTGAGTTTTTAAGCATATCAGAAGAAGAATGGTGGTTTGTTGCAGAAAATAAAAGAGAAAACAGGGAGAGCAAGATTGCAGGGGGGATGACAGACCCCACACAGAAGAAATATAACATGAAAGTTCAATACAATCATGATACAGGACTCGAGAGATGTTATTTATACTATTACCAGCTGTCCAACTTTGAAAGTGTGGGAGGAAATGAGAACAATATCGGCACCGTTAAGAGAGAAAATTTGAGAACCGTACACGACCGCGTGTATCATGGACTACAGACTGTCACGGAGTATCCGGAGACCAGCTTACTTCTATAAATCAGATGCGCACTGAACCAAGAAGTTTCCCGGTAAGCCCCATAATATTACTTCTGCCGTGATACTTATTATCCATCTTGTTCTGAGGAGGGGAACCACACTATGGCCTAGATTTAAAGGCAGCCGTTAAACCATCCGCTAAGTAAAAAAGGCACGTCGGCCGCAAAGAACACATGTTTTACGGCAGATTCAAAGGTAAGCGTTCAAGAATAGCTATCGGGCGTAGGCACTACAAAAACACGTTAAACAAAAACCAGCGTCGCACCTGATTTTGCATCACCGTGCGTCCCAAACACCCGTTAAAACACAACTTAACTCAAAATGTTACATTACGGCTGCCGTTGTCTAGCAACCCTGATAGATGCACAAACAAAATTCAAACCTACAGCCAATCCCAAGGCCCCAAAGTATCAAAAATGTCCAAATACACCTATATATACCTCAAAATAACGGTTACACCCTGTCTGTGTTTCGAGTTTCAGCAAGCTAGAGCACAGGACCCAGGAGTGGAGGATAGCATTTAGAGAGAGAGAGAGAGAGAGAGAGAGAAGCATACAGAGGAGTAAGGTAGAAGGATTTTGGAGAGGAGAGAGTTACATTTAAATAGACACATAGCACACTTTTGCACATAGCACATACATCCATACAAACACATACACATACATACACATAGTCTTTTTTTTTTCATCACACCTTACACATTTTAAACTTTATTTTTACAGTGTGAATCCGTGAGTGAAAGTGTGTGACAGAGAGTGAGTGGGATCGAGTGTGTCTGTGAGGGCGTGTGAGAGTGCCTGGGTGTGACTGGGTGAATGATGGCCAGGAGAGGAGGACAGGAGAGAGGGATGGGGAGACTAGTGGAGGAGGAGGAGGAGGAAGGTCAGGAGGGGATCCCTCAGCAGAGCAGGGGTGGGAGAGGGAGATACGCAGGGCGGAGGGGGACCAGGCCCACAAGAACAGGCACACTAAGAAGAAGAGGGACAGATCCTGCAGTGGGACGAGGGGTAGTGCCTGGGGACCACCACACACAGGCAGGGGCAGAGCAGGCAGGACACTCCGGGTCTGACTCCTCGCATGCCGGAGCTGAGGGGGACAGGCTCAGGGATCCCCGATATACCGAGGAAGAAAACACGGCCCTCGTGGAGGCTGTGCTGGAGAGGGAGAGTGTCCTCTTCCCGGGGGACAGACTCCCTGGCCTGTCTGCGAGGAGGAGAGCTGCCTGGAGTCAAATCTGCAGCAGAGTTAATGCGGTGGCCACCTGCAGACGGGATGTGGACTCAATCAAGAAGAGATGGGGCGACTGCAAAAGGCAGGTGAAGAGGAAGATGGGGGATGCCGCCCTGCACGCCAGAGCCACCGGAGGTGGGCCACCTGTCCCCATCACCTACAGCGCATGGGAGGAGAGGCTGCGGCAGACACTGTCGTCCACCCTCATTGAGGGGGTCCCTGGAGGATCAGACACTGGGGAGGAGAGGAGCCTCCACACCACCGGTAAGTGCATCACCCCAAAACCACACACCACCCCAAACCACACACCCATCACAAACAAGCACTCACATCCCAACATCTGCTCTTCATTCAACCACACAATTGCACCAACACAGCACCCTGAGGGTTTAAACAGGGATCAAGACAAGGATAAATGTCAATGTTCAACAAGGCCAAAACCTGTCCAACTCCCTGGTTAACCCTCATGTTGCTGTGCTCATCACACACAATACACACAAACCATGCTCAGTAAAGTGTTGTATGTTAAACATCACAATTGTTGTCACACAGTGTTACCCATGTTCACACAGGGAATCCAGCACATAACCCCATGAGTGCCAGAGGGATCATCAATGCATCGATCAACAATGCTTTGGCAACCCCTCTGGTACTCAAAGGGTTAACCAGACAACAAACACATGTCGATAGGTTAACAATTACATGACACATAGGGGACATTCACTAAGCGGTGAAAAAGAGCTGATGTAGTGAATTTGACACTTGCATACCCTCACTTTACCAATTACAATGTTAGTCTATGGAGAACATCCAATAACAGGATTCAAGCTGCACAGGCCCCATTGTGTGGACTCCATAGAAAACATTGCAGATGGTGAAATGAGGTCAGCGGAGAAGTCAGCATCATAATCAGTTCATCAGGTCCACTTAACCGCTTACTGAATCACCAACAGGATGGATCAGGTCACAAATCACAGTGCCACTGAGAATAAATGCTTGTATGTGCAACACACACGCCAAAAACAATCACACATAAGTAAAGGTGAAAAAGTTGGCCTTGGTGTTGTGTATGCAATCATTTACTCTAACTTCAATTTACATAGCTCACATTTGATTCACATATAGATCCTCAGGAGTGCTGATGCCATGGATGGATGGTACACCAGACACTATTTGCAGGATAAATATGGGAACCAAATATGAACCATTGAGGTTTGGTCAATAACAGGCCAGGGATTATGGATATCTATGATCGGGTCTGGCTGCCTCACACAGAAGGATGGATGGGCTGATCCTGGAAAAAAAAGGCCTCAATCAATGATATCCTTCAAGACTGGCTTGATTGTTGCCCCTCAGGATTCAACTTGAACAGACCTCATGGACAGAATCCTGTAATGTACATCAATCCCTGATTGCCACGGTGGTATCCCATGCATCACAATGCTATGCATAGGATACCATCATGACAACCAGAGAGGGACATGTCTAATCTGACAAAATCCAGCACTGTACGGGATGAACTGATAACATAGGGATGAATACTACTTGAATCACACTGCAGATCTCTTCAAAAAAGATATGTACAGAAAGAAAAACAACCAGATTTGTATGTGGATATGTCCCTTTCAAATGGGTACAAATAGGTCCCAACAAGATGTAAACCCAGAGTTCGGTTCAGTACGTGTGATTGTCCAACTGCCCATATATGTGCACCCTCAACAAAATAACTCATATTGATATCATCATCACAGTACATATACCCAGTATATTACACCTACTTGGATGGGTATCACTTGTATCTATGAAAGTTCGTTTGTGATGGCTGTACATATATAGGCAGTTAGACAATCACATGTTCTGAACAGATCTCTGGGTTCATATCTATCAAGGATATGTTTGTACCCGTATGAAAGGTACATATACACACATATCAGACCATATTCCTCACTGTGTACCTTGGCATGGCAATGGTTAATTTCACTTGATGTAACCTTGCAGGCATCATAAAGAGATGTTTAGAAAGATGTTACTGTATGTGACAGCTGGAGATGTCAGTCATATGACCACACGGAGGCTCTTCAGCAGACCCAAAATTGAAACAATTGGAGATGGATCCATCATTGACATGGTCCACAGAGCGTGCTTACAAACCAGGAACACTTAGTAGACAATGGCAAAGATGTAGTTATCTCCAAATGGGTCAATGTGGAGTCTGCTGAAGAGCCTCCGTGTGGTCAAATGACTGACATCTCCAGCTGTCACATACAGCAACATCTTTCTAAACATCTCTCTATGATGCCTGCAATGTTACATCAAGGTGAAATTAACCATTGCTATCCCGTTAAAGAGATAGTAATACCTAAAATGTGAAAGGAAAAATACATGTCATAGGATTGATCCACCGGGTAATGTAAGGGTATCCCCACTACTGAAAGGTGTTTCATCACAAGAGTATAACAGCTCAAAGTTGAATATTCCAGGGACAATATCACTGTGGCCTGAAAATGTACTATGCCAATGTTGCCAGACCATCCTCTGGCTAGCTTTGGTCCAGGGAACAGATATCCACAAAGGATGATGTGGCAACAGCGCAAATGTACAATTTCAGGCCACTGGGATGTGGCACCAAAGGAATTCAACACTGAGCTGCAATACATGTAGAATACAACACCCATCACCAGTAGGAGTACCGTTGTTTCACACAGGGGGATACACCATACAACATATATGTTCCTTTACACATTTCAAGTATTAATATCAATTTGACACCATCATGGCTAAGTTTACTGATCACACAATCTCAATCCTCCACACAGGTTATGTGTCTCCAGCACATCAGGAGCCCATGGAGGAGGCCACCTCACCACCCAGTGAGGAGTATTTGGAGGAGGGGACCAGCCAGTGGGCACCGTACCCAACGACATCCACACCTCTTGGCCAGCTGGATGCACCAACTCTGCCTGCACCAACTCTGCCTGCACCAACTCTGCCTGCACCAACTCTGCCTGCACCGACTTATTACAGTGACTGGATGCCCCCCACCACCTCCAGGAGCTATTATCCCCCAGCAGCAGCAGCAGCACCACCACCACCAGGGAGGCAATGGCTGCCCGGTGATGTGGCCACCACCCAATACGGGCCATACCCACAGATTGACCTACCCTCCTGGATGGCTCCCCAGCATGGCCCCAGGTATGATCCTAGGTGGGGGCCAAGCACATACCAGTGGCCAAGGTTTGACCCTTGGCCACTCGACTACCAACACCTGGGCCTGCTTGGGGAGCCCCAACAGCCTATGCGAAGGGACGTGTTTACCCCACCACCTCCACCAGCACAGACATCGGTGGGCAGCAGTGGGTCAATTGATGTGGTGGGCACATACCCATCTGCAGCACAACCAGCACCAGCAGAGGAGGATACAGCACCAGCAGAGGAGGATACAGCACCAGCAGAGGAGGACACAGCAGCAGCTGAATCACCAGGCACAAGCATCACCAGCAGTGAACGGCCCACGGGGATGGAAGCTGAGTGTATGGCTCTGCAAAGGAGACTACTCAGGTCAAGCCTCCGCACCAATGACAACATCACCAGGAGCCGTAGGGAATCCCGTATAAACACTAACAGGATAGAGGCAAGGATCCATGCCCTGGAGTCGGAGGTCATGAGGATCAACACTCAACTCCATCAGCTACACACGGGGGTGATGGACCTGCTTGCACAGCTACTGGTGGAGTTGAGAGAGCTGAACCGCAGGGAGGACTTACGTTTGGAGAGGGAAAACCTGCGCTCCACAGAGGGATCCACTGCCCCCACCACCCCCTCTAATGTGACCCCCGAAGCCACACCTAGGGGGCAAAGGGTGACCAGGAGATCATCCAGGTTATCCACTTCTGCCACACAGTCTAAGCCCCCCCCCCCCAAGAAAAAAAAATAAAATGCCCAACATGTTAAATTTCCCCTGAATAAAGGAACATTGTGCTTTTGAATCCTGTCTGATCTGCTTTGAATTTGGTCATAGATTTGGGTGGCAGAGTTGTCTCCAATGCATTGCCAAACAATTCAGTGAATACAACTCCTGCCTAGGTAAGATGTTTGTGGGATGTTACAACATGGGTTCACATACATACACATCGTTGTACAAAATCAACTGTAAAAACATCCCTGTTGCCATATTACACAACTGTGTTATATGGCAATGTTGTGTGTTGATTTTGCATAACAAAACATTCCCCTTAGCCCAACATTTGGTACAACATTGAACATTCATCTACATCATATGTAGTGTTTAACCCTTTGATATCCAGAGTGGTAGGCAACGCATTGCAAAGAAATGCGTTGGGTACCACTCTGGCACTCAGAGGGTTAAGGGGATAACCAAACAAACGGCTTAGCGGTGAGATAAGAAGCAGGACAGATAAATGGGACATGTATCCATATTGTCTTGGATTCACACACTCATTGTGCAACAGACTGACTGGGGAAGCCAATGTTTTCAACCTAGGATTTCAATGTGTAGCACACACATTGATATCCTGGGGTGAGCATTGGGGCCTCCAGTAAGTTGACTTGTTGTTTTTTCTAAGGGTGTAACAGACTTCCCCAGTGAAAACACTTGTCCACTTGGTCATGTACTGTGATATGTCCCAGTGGAGCAATATCACTGAACATTGAGCAACACATTAACTGTGGACAGGAATTCACTGTGGAAGTATGTCCCCTTTATCACCTCTTTATCACTCCCACAACACATTAGTGTATCACTGCCACCATCTGTTAGCGTGAATACATCACTGAGTCCACTCACTTGCAAACAAGTGCTGGAGTCCTGTGATATGGGTGATGCCTTTCCATGTATGGGGATACTCTACCCTGGGTGTGGTAACGCATTGACAACTGTGTTCTCAAATATATCCTCCTACAGACACAGATAGAATGGTGATGGTTCATCTTTATTGTGTCTCAAAGTACATTAGGATGTACATGTGTTTTCTGTGTATTGCCTATATGCATTGAACACCTGTATGAGAACACTAAATGTACTTTGAAACAAAAAAATAGTACTTTAGTTACACTGCTGCCCAGCTCATGTGTTGTCCACAAGGTTTGACAACTCTGTAGCTGAGCATCCTAACTGTACAGGTTATAAAACTCAGGAATTAGTGTTTTCTGTGTCTATATGAAAATGATCCAGTAGAGGTTTGTGTGAACCTCAGGTCAAACTTTGCATCACCAACAACATCAACATAAACAGCAAGGGGTGATCTCCATGAAGGTGATGTCAAGACATCAATCCAGTCACATAGAAGAACTTCAGTTCAAGGATGGATCATGTTACGGATGCCTGTGGAAGAAGAGGACAGGATTTGGAGCAGTTGACTTGAACTGATCATCAAGCAACAACAATTTAGTCTTTTTGATCCCCTCAATTTTCACAGTTACAGGTGAGTACACAAACCATTGCTTGACAATGTGTTGTGTACTCATCTGTAACCAATTATGTGGAGAACTAAGGACATGTGCCCCAGCCCTATGGATATGTGCCCCTGACATGGATACACACATCAACAAGTGTTCTGAGAGCTCCATGGAAGTAATGAATTTGGGCTGCCACTGTTAATGTGACAGTGGCAGCCCAATGTCATTTGTTCCATGGAACTGTTAGGACACATTTGTTGATGTGTGTATTCATGTCGGGGGCACATATGTCTGCACACTCACAGGTCAGCATGGTGTCCCTGGTAATCTGATCTACGTCTCATGACCTCTACATTGTGTGCCCATACCACTGTACATCCACCCCTGTGCTGCTCTTCTCAGCTGTAGCACAGTACAGGTTCCATATTGAGTCCAATGGCCCTTTAACCCCTGATGTGACGGAGTATTATCCAATGCATAGCATTGGATAACACTCTTTCGCTACAAGGCTAGCATGGTTGCTCTGGCTATGCTCATGGCAAATCAAGTTAGCTGCTGTCAATCAAGCCCTGTAAGGCGATGAACATGGGTTATGTGTTGTACCTTGTTTCTCCTGAGGGTGTGCGTGATATCCTTGGGGTCTGTATGTCAACGTGGAGAGTGGAATGGAGGATGGTTTTTGAGTCCACACACACAATTTGCCACGTCCGCTGCAAGTGCAGTGCTGTGTCACTGTTCCTGTGGGGTGAGACAGAACAAAATGTGCAGTGTGGTTAGTGTCACAGGACTGATGGGGGACTTGCATGGATTGTTTGCATGCCTGTGTTATACTCACATGTAAAGTGTTCCGTGATGAGCCTGTCTCTGATCTGTGTCCCTCTCAGGGTCTCCTCAACGTGTCCGATGTCCATGGGCACTTCCTGTATGGGGGGGGCCTGGATGTGCTCCAGCAGCCTGGTGTCCACTGCGATGTTGTGCAGTATTGCGCACGCCACAATGATGTCGCACACCTTTCCAGGTGCATACTGCAGTGCTCCCCCCGAGTGGTCCAGACATCGGAATCTTGACTTGAGGAGGCCAAAGGTCCGCTCAATGGCATTCCTCGTTCTGCCATGAGCCTGGTTGTAGCTTTCCTGGGCATGTGTTCGAGGATTGGCCAGTGGGGTCAGTAGCCAGGACTTGCATCCATAGCCAGCATCACCTGTGTAATGTGAGTGACATGGTGAGACAGGGAGCACATGTTGTGTGAATGATGTTTTTTGTGGTAGACGTAGTAGCTGTGGGTCAGGAGCATGCTAAGCAGCGTTGTGTGTACGCCTGTGTATGTGATGTGATTTTGTATTGTGAACTCACCCAAAAGCCATCCCCCTGTAAAAGTTCCATTCTCGAAATCTCTGTGGACTGAGGAGTTTTGGAGAATGTATGAATCATGTGAGCTGCCAGGATACTTTGCACAGACATTCATTATCCTCATATGGCTGTCACACACCATCTGCACGTTGATGGAGTGAAAGTTCTTCCTGTTGATGAATATCTGTGCGTCACGTGCTGGGGCCTTAATTCGGACATGGGTGCAATCTATAGCACCCATGACCCTGGGCATGCCTCCCCTGGCGTAAAAGGCCTGCTTGACTTGTATCCAGTCCATGTCGGTGGTGGGGAAATGTATATAGGTACTGGCCTTGCTTTTGAGGGCTGGCAGGACCTGGGCCAGCACCCTGGAGAATGTGGCCTGTGACATGCCAGATGCGTAACCCTCTGTGGACTGGAAGGCCCCGCTTGCCATGAAGTGCATGGCACAGAGTAGTTTCTGCAGGCCAGTTAGGGCATGGTTGTAGATGTAGATGGGATCCACCTGCTCCTTGATGACCTCATACAAGGCAATGATGCTGTCAGGCCTCAACCTGTAGCGATCAATTACCTCATCATCGGTCATTCCAAAGAGGGTGACCCTTGGGCGGTATACCCTGGGCCTTGGTGGTCGTCTATACATCCTGTGCCCTCCAGGTGGGGATGGGCTCCTGTGTGGCTGCTGAGCCAGAGCCTCCTCACTTGCAACAGGTGAAGGCTGTTGATCAGGCATGCTTGGAGGTTGCTGATGTTCCCTAGCTCTCTCCCTTGCACGCCTTCTCTTCAGTCTTCGCAACAATATGTAACCCAACATACTGTTTGCTCTATCTATCTGTCTCTATCTATCTGTCTCTCTCTCTCTCTCTCTCTCTCTCCCTCCCAGAGTGGAAAACAAGCCACAAGTGAGTGTGTTGAGTTGTCCCTTTAAGTACTTGCTAGGGCGTTGTGTGGGTGTGGTGATGAGGTGAGTGCTGACCAATGGTGAGTTGTTTTTGTCCAGGTAAGTGTTTGCAGGTGTGTGTGTGTTATAAGATGTGGTGTGTTGTGCTTGTTCTGTGTGTGCCATTTGCGGACATGCAGTTGTGGGGTGCAGGTGGCGTGTTGATGTTGCCCAGGTGAGCTTGTATTTGCAGGTGTCCGCTTTGTGTGATGACCCCCATTGTTCCGTGCCATGTTGTGTTGTTGTTTTTTTGTGTGTCGTTGTCCCTGTGGTGTTGGTTGTTGTTGTGTGTATAGTGATTTGTGTTGTGTGTGCATGTTTTTGTGTTGTTTTGGCATTGCACGGGTTAATTTTCCCATTTACATGGTTGTGCGGTAAGCCTTTTGTGTCTTTTCCTATGTAACGGGTGTTTTGTTTTGGCCGTTAAGTGTCTAACGGCTAAAAAAAGTGGGTCTTAACTTTTAGCCGTTAGGTGTGTCTTTTTTTCAGCCGTTATCAGTACCGCAAGCCTTTGAATAGCTCTGGGGTATGTTTTTCCATGCGTCTGAATGCACGTAAGTGTATCGGCCGTAAGGATTGTACAACTGCCGTTAGCTGGTCTTTAGACGGATCTTTGAATTGCAACATGTCACTTAACGCACCCGTTAGTGATTTTTTTGGTTAACGGCTGCCTTTAAATCTACCCCTATCTGTCTACACATTCATATAGACAATAGAAGTGTGTGTACACCAGCCACTCACCCCCGGCCCTTAACCTTATACGTGCCTCTCACTCCCGCACTTATGTACTGATTCCATTGTGGGCAGAATTTACTATTCTAATACAGTCCTTTGTTTTTATATTACACCTATTGCGATACTGTATTTAAACTTATGGCATCCAATATTGACATGTAGCCAATATGATGTACTAATACGACTGTATCACTTCTCTTTATATATATATATATATATATATATATATATATATATATATCTTTTTTTTATATTCCTGACATTTTTTATTGTCTTTGTTTTTCATATATTATCTGCACTTAGATCCCTTGTGCTCTGTCTTCTTTTTTTCATGATACAGGACAGCAGGCAGTAACAAAATTAAAGGAAGTACCAAGCAGGTGGCATAATAAGGGCCACCTCAGAATCTGCGAGTGTCCAGCTAAAGGGATGGGGAAGGAGAAAAAAAAGGGGGGGAGCAGGGGAAACAGAGGGACACCGGTGGGGCCCCTCCCCCTGCATCGAGGGTCCCCCAACAAAAGAGGAGGGGGGATATAAATACAAGGACCAGGTCACCAGCCAGCAGTGCCCAGGAGAGACTGCATCCCCAGATCCTCCAGGAATTGCATCCAAGGCAGCCAGGTTTTGGTATATCGATCCCTGTGATCATCTGCCTTAAGAATGAGTTCCTCCATGCAGCGTGTTCTCTACCCTCACGACCCCCTCGCAACTGGTCGAGGGAGAGTTTTGGGGTACTTTTGTTCACTTTTACAAAATGTAATTTTTTTAGTTCCATGCCTATTAAGAGCGCGCTTTACCATGTGGCCGCACTTGCTTCATTGACAGACTGCTTTGGGACATATCTCTGCAACCGTTTCACTTACAGAGTTTAAAGCGGGTTCATTCTTCTTGTTTCTTCTTGCCCTACAATCCAGTTTATATCCCCAGTATCTTGGGGGCCCCCACAAATTTGGGCTCTGGCATTGTTAGTTAACTTTAAAGTGAGAAACTACAATTCGCAGAATGCCCGTTTCACTGGCTTTTCTCTGATTGGCTATGTTTTCAGATGCCATTTTCTCTCTTTGCGGAGTATCCTAGGCAAAGGCTTTTATCTCCTTACTCTCCTTCTCAGGTTAACTATTCATCTGCCAGATAAGTACTCTTTTGGGCTTTCTGAGGTGATCTGTTAATCTGGGTTTTAGTAATTGGGTTCCTTTTACTGTTTAGACACTTCTCTGTCAGGATGTCTGATCCAAAAGGACATGGCACTAGACCTAAGGCTAAGGACTCAGGGGCATTTTTGACCCTCTATGCTTACTGTTCCTCATGCCAAATGGGGCTCCCTAGAGAATACTCTGGACAATTATGCACCTAATGTTCCCCTACCTCTCCTCCCGGGCCCTCCAGCCTTGAACTAGAGCCACTCTGGGTCAAGGACTTAAAGTCCTCTATAGCACAGTTTCCCCTTTCCCTCTGGGGATCCTTCAGTCTTGGAAACCCCCCACTTCGTTCAGGTTTGTGGTTCCTAGGGCCCCTGGCATTCCTGACCTTTCAGTCACCTCTAAGGAAGATTCCTTTGAGGCTGATATGGAGGAAGGGGAGTTTGAGGAAGGGGCTTCCTCCTATGCTTATGGTGACCCCTTTGAGGCTGACCCTGAGCCCTCTGCTAAGGGTCTCATTTAGGCAGTTTTATCTACCCTGCAGCTTCCTATTAACCCTACTGAGAGCCAAACTTCTGATGTCTTTAAAAGACGCAAGAAGTCCCTCATTGTGTTTCCGCCTAATCTCACCCTGGACCAGGTTATCTTGGATGAGTGGAAAATGCCTGACAGGTGCCTTTCTAAGAGATTCTCTAAGCTGTACCCCTTTTCTGATGCAGCTTTGGCTCAGTGGGATACACCTCAGGTTAATCACCCTATTTCTAGACTTCCTAAGTCTACTGCTCTACCCCTGGCTAATGCCACAGCACTTAAGGATATGACTGATAGAAAGTTGGAGGCTATTCTGAAGTCTAACTTCGCTGCCATAAGTGCTGCCTTGAGGCATACTTTGTCCTCTGTCTGGGTCACTAGAGCCATTGCTATCTGTGGCTTAACGTGGTTATCAGTAAGGGTGCCCCAAAGGAGGATCTTTTAGCCCTCTTGGCCAACATGTCTGAGGTTCAGACTTATGTCACTGACGCTCTTTTAGACACTCTCAAACTTGCGGTAAAAGATTCTGCTTTCTCAGTTTCTGCCAAAAGCACTTTGTAGCTCAAGATTTGGTCTGCTGACCTTTCATCTAAAAAGTCACTGATTTATCTTCCTTTTCAGAGAATTTCTCTATTTGACCCTGAACTGAAGCAAATTATCAGTGGGGGCCAGAGCACACCGTTGCCTCAGGTCTCCAAACACCCTAACCTTGCGAGGAAGCAGCGCCTTTTTTTGTCCCCAACAAAGTGAACTGCAAAGGCCGAATCAGAGTGTGTCTCAGGCCATCACCCCGCACTCTGCCATCAAGTCCAGGCAGCAGTGGATGCCAAAACACCCCTCCACCAAACCTTCTTCTGCATGACATGCATAACCCTAGTCTGCACCTCCCCGTTGGTGGGTGCCTGCTACATTTTTCAGACATCTGGGCATGCATATCAGTGGGTTTTGCAGGTGGTATGGGGAGGCTACTGGAACTCCTTCACATCCCTTCCTCTGTTCAGATTCTTCCACTCAAGAACCCCGCTACGCCAGGAAAAGCTGCGTCTTTTCAATGAGGCGGTGCAGGCTTTCTTGGATAAGGGAGTCCTGGCTACAGTTCCTCCCCAAGAGAGAGGTTTAATTTATTCAAACCGCTTTGTTGTTCCCTAGAGGGAAGGCGGCAATCGCTCCATCTTGTACTTCAAGGATCTCTACTCTTTTGTCATGACTGCTCACTTGAAGATGGAGTCTTTGCGCTCTGTCATCGCAGCTGTGTGTCTGGGAGAATTTCTGGCCTCTCTGCATCTGCAGGATGCCTACCTGCATGTTCCAATTCATCTGGATAGCCCTAAGTACCTAAGGTTCACTTGCACTATGGGACACTTCTAGTTCTAGCTGTGACAGATGCTTCATATCTAAAAGATGTGACTGACAGAAAACTTGACACTGTTTTGAAGGCTAACTTCACAGCCATAGGTGTGTCCATGAGGCCCACCTTGGCTTCTGCATGGGTCAGTAGGGCTGTTGCTGTCTGGACTGAACAGCTGCAGTTCACAAAGGTGCTCCTAAAGCTGGCTAACATTTCAGAGGCTCCACATTATGTTACTGATGCTCTCTTGAATGCTCTTTGGCTTGAAGCTAAGACCTCAGCTTTTTCTGTGACTGCTAGGCGTATGCTGTGTCTTAAGATCTGATCTGCGGACTTGATCTCTAAGATATCACTGATTTCTCTTCCTTTTCACGGTGCCTCTCTTTTAGGTCCTGAACTGAAGATTCTCTTCAATGAGGCCACTGGGGGTAAGAGCACATTGTTGCCTCCAGCTCCTAAACGCACTCCTCAGGAGAAGAGGCATTGTCTTTTTCGTCCCAAACAAAACAAAGCATTTAGGGTGAACCCAGTGGTGCCTGAGGCCCCTGCATTCCATGCCGAAGCAGCAGTGGAGGTCTAAACACTCCTCCACTAAACCTAAGCCCACCAAACCTTCTTTGACATGACTTGCCGAACTCTGGTCCTCGACCATTGGGGGGACGCCTGCATCACTTTTTGAGTGTTTGGACAGGCTCTGTTGCGGATCAGTGGGTATTACAGATGGTTTCAGAAGGTTACAAGATTCCCTTCAAATGCCCCCTTCAGGTTCTTCCCTTCTCACTCCCCACACGGACAAGAAAAGCTCAGGCTTTTCAACAGGGTGGTCCAGTCTCTCTTGGACAAGGGGGTTCTGGCACCAGTTCCCATACAGGAAGGATGTGTGGGCTTTTATTCCAACCTCTTTGTTGTTCCCAAGAAGGATGTTAGCTGCTGCCTTATCCTGGACCTCAAGGATCTCAGCAAGTTTGTGGTCAAGACACTGTACAAGATGGAGTCTTTGCACTCAGTCATTGCAGCAATGTGTCCGGGAGAATTTCTGGCATCTTAGGATCTTCACTATGCCTATCTGCACATCCCTGTGCATCCAGACAGTCAAGAGTACCTGAGGTTTGTCTGCAAACTGGGTTGCTTCCAGTCATTGCTCTTCCCTTTGGGCTTACAACAGCTCCTCAGGTGTTCAGTTGAGTTCTGGGTGCATGGATTGCCTTCCTGCACACCAAGGGGATTCAGGTAATACCTTGCATGGATGACCTCCTGAAGGCACCTTCCAGGGACTTTCTGGACCATAAAGTCCAGGACTGTGCTCAGATCCTCCTCCAACACGGTTGGATTCTGAATATGGACAAGTCTACTCCGGTGCCCTCGCAGAACCTGGTGTCCCTCAGTCTTCACTTTGATACTCTGCGGAGTATGTTCTAACTGACGGGGAACTCAATTCAGCATCTCACCTCCAATGTGTCTTCTGCCTTGTTTTGGTCGTCAGCTCCAGTGAGGAAGTTCTCTTCACTGGTGGTGAAGATGATATCCACCATGGAAGTGGTGCCATTTGCTCATGCCAGGGAACTTCAGAGGTTTATGATCCAAGTTTGCAGAGGGAACCCAGACCTTCTGGATCAACCTGTCTCCCTTCCTGCAGTAGTAACACAGAGCCTTTACTGGTGGTTGAACCTAGCTAAACTGGAGAAAAGAAGGCTGTTTGTGATTCTATACTGAGCCATTGGGATGACAGATGCCAGCCTGTTTGGTTGGGGCACAGTCTTGGGTCACCTCAGTGTTCAGGGCCATTGGTCAGAGGAGGAGACTCTTCTTCCCATCAACATCTTGGAGCTCAGGGCGATTTACCATGCTCTGAAGTATTGGTCCTCACATCTGGTGGGGTGCGCAGTCCAACTCCAGTCTGACAACGCCATGGCGTGGCTTACATCAACAAACAAGGAGACACCAGAATCCCGCTGCTTGGTTCGAGGTCAAGGATATTTTACCTGGGCAGAAGATCATGGACCTGCTATCTCCACCGTACACATCCCAGGCATAGAACACGTCCTAGCTGACTTCCTCAGTTGACACACTGTGGACCCGGGAGAGTGGGAGCTTTGCCCGGAGGTGTTCAATCTCCTGGTTCAGATGTGGGGTCTTCCTGTAATAGACCTGATGGCTACCAGGGACAACCAGAAGGTTCAGATATTTTGCTCACAC
The DNA here is from genome assembly GCA_037306005.1 of Rhinophrynus dorsalis. Lineage (NCBI taxonomy): Eukaryota > Metazoa > Chordata > Amphibia > Anura > Rhinophrynidae > Rhinophrynus > Rhinophrynus dorsalis. Next base: position 178,588,091 of record CM074720.1, on the reverse strand, counting down.
TGGAGGGATCCCCTAGCATTTGCGGTGGACTCTGTCAATCCCATGGAGATTTCATCTGGCCTACATCTTTCTTCCTCTTCCTCTCCTACCCAGGGTGCTTCGGAAGATTTGGATGGACGGTACCTCAATCATCCCGATTGCTACCTATTGGACCAGACAGCCTTGGTTCCCAGAATTACTGACCTTGTCTGGTCAGGAACTGTTTCAGCTGCCATGCAGACAGAATCTCCTTCACCAACGGTACCTGTGGAAGGAGGATGTGGACCATCTGGCTTTGACAGCATGGCTGTTGAAGCCACCGTCTTGATGAAGAAGGGATATTCTCAAGAGGTAGTCTCCATTCCTGATTCAGGTTAGAAAACGTTTCTTCTAAAGCCTATCATAGGGTTTGGTCTATCTTCCATGCTTGGTGTGTGGACAGGGATCCTGCTATCCTGTCATTTTTGCAGGATGGTGTGAACAAAGGCCTTAATTCCTTGAATGTTCAGACCTCGGCTCTCTGTCTTTTTTTAAGAGAAGCATTGCCATCTTGCCCTATGTCAAAGACTTCTTTTAGGGTGTCGCTTATGCTTTCTCCGCTTATAAGACTCCTTCTCCTCAGTGGGACCTTAACCTTTGTTTTGCAGCGGCCTTTTGAGTCCTTGGTTACCATCCCCTTGCGTCTTTTAACACGGAAAATGGCTTTTCTCTTGTCAGTGGCCTCTGTCCGCAGATTGCCTGAGTTCCAGGCCTTGTCCTGCAAATTGCCTGTCCTGGAGTTTCACAAGGATAAGGTTGATCTCTGTACCTCCCAGGAATTCGTTCCTAAGGTGGTCTCTGAGTTCCACATCAATCAGGAGATTGTTGGGCCTTCTTTTTGTCCTTACCCTAAATCTGACAAGGAGAGGGTTCCCCATTTGTTGTATGTAGTTCATTGCCTCATTTTTTAGGTACACCGTACTGAGTCTGTCCATCAGACTGATGCACTTTTCGTTATCCCTGAGGGTTCAAGGGCTGGCATCCAAAGTGACTATTGCATCTTGGATCAAGTGTACCATTCACAAGGCTTATGAACTCAGGAAGAAACCTGTTCTCTTTTACATCACATCGCATTCCACTAGGTCTGTTGGGGCCTCCCGGGCTTAGAAGAATCAGGCCTCTGCTGATCAGCTGTGCAATGGCAATCACTTGGTCCTCTGTGCACAGTTTTGCCAGACACTATTGTGTGGATGTTCTGGCTTCGGCTGAAGCCAGCTTTGGCAGGAAAGTCCTGGAGGCAGTTTTGCCTGTCTACGACTTTATTTTCTTATGTCTTATAGTTCTTTAACTATCTGAGCCCTGTTGGCTCTTGTTCTTGTTTGAGAAATGGTACTGGGGCATTTAATTTCTTTAAGGGCTGCAAGATGCAAGATTATAAAATTTAAGTATTACTATCCCTTTAAGTATCTGTAATACAAAGTATGCACAAATTGTATTATACAACGCAACCTGTTGAGTTGCGGCAGGCACAATGGATAGTCAGAGTCTTGGTCTCCAGGGCAACAATCGGAAGGAGGCAGAGACTTGGAGCGAGGCATGAGTCTGATCTACAGTACTCACAGCTCCGGCCTCATTACGAGTCACTCCATGTAGGCCAGACACAGCTTCCATCCTCCTCACAGTACGTCTCTGTATCTTTTACAAGCTATGTGTTCAATATGTGTTTAAGAAATTTATAAATAGGAGCCACATTGTGGCATACATTTTATCCCCTGTTGAATTACCTGTTTCATGAAATGTGTAGGGAAGTCTATCTGAATAAAATATCTATATTTTAAACATCCTCTTGCTTCTGCTGGCAAGCCAGGTCGGGCTTCAGACTCAAGCACATTCCAAGAGACTATCTGGTGAGTGTGCTCTTTAAAGGGGTCATTTGGGGAGCATCCATAATACAGATTTATACTTAGGTCAAGTATCTGATTTTCACATTAAGGATTCCCTTAAACACCATTGGACCCAAGAGATGAATGTCTGAACATAGTACCTGAGGCCTATTTTATTATTCTTTTTATTTTTATTCTTTATTTATATAGTGCCAACTAATTGTACAATTGGGAATAGACATACAGAGGTATTAAATAGTACAATCAAATGTGAAGATCAGAGGGCCCTGCTCGTGAGAGCTTACAGTCTAGAGGAAGGTAGGTTTGACACAGAGGGCGTAAGTCCTTTTGGGTTTAAGTGCCTCCTGCCACATGAACTGCCAGTCAGTGGGTGGGAGTGAGAAGTGCTGTGGTCCGGGCAAGGGGTCAATCTTGGTGATAATGTTTATGAAGGCAGTTGATAGGCTTCCCTGAGGAGGTGAGTCTTCAGGGAGCGCCTGAAAATTTGAAAGCTGGGGGGAGTCTGATGGGGCGGGGGAGGGAATTCCAGAGCTGAGGTGCAGCACGGAAGAAGTCCTGTAGGCGGGAGTGGAAGGATGTGATAAGAGCTGTGGAGAGCAGAAGGTCATGTGCAGAGCAAAGATGGTGGGTGGGAGTGTATTTGGAAATGAGATGAAATATAGGGGGGGTGCGGTGTTAGTGAAGGCTCTATAAGTTAGCACCAGAATTTTGAATTTAATTCTGTATGCTAATGGGAGCCAATGTAGGGACTGACAGAGGGGGTTGGTGTTGGAGAAGCGATGAGTGAGGTAAATTAGTCTTGCAGCAGAGTTCGTTATGGACTGTAGTGGGGTTAGTCGGGTGAGAGGAAGGCCAATTAGTAATGAGATACTGTAGTCAAGATGGGACATGATGAGTGTTTGGATTAGAATTTTGGTAGTGTCTTGTGTGAGAAAAGGCCTATTCATTGCAAGCTGCCAACAATACACACCTGTCTCAACAACAGTGATTTTTATGGGCTTCACTTACAAGAAATTATTTTGTAAGCAGATTAATTTTATTTCTTATCATTATGTTTACTAAGAGTACTCCCAGATGGTGTGCGCTTGTTCTGTTCTTTTTCTCCATGTAGGTTGTCTCCATTGATCTTAAGTAATTTTTGGTCCAGATTCAGTTTGTGGAATATTTCTTCAAAAGAAGCAGAAAATAGGGGGCAGAGCCGAAAGCCGTTGAGGTTGGATGCGTGTTGGAGTAGCTCCGGTTGCTGTACTTTTAAATCTAACTCCATCGGACTTTCAACCTTACCTACAGATCCAGAACCCTCAGATTATCTTTTTGTAGTACCTATGGAGTATTTTGGTACTTTTTTTGCCGTCAGCAGAACATTCTTTCAGCGATTGGAAGTCGCGGCCTAGTGAGTCTGTGAGGCGCAATTCAAACAGAATGAAACGAGCTGGCGAAGATACGTCACCTTACCTACCTTTATCGTCTGGCTTCCATTGTGGTTTTCCTTACTCCATCTGGGATTACTATAACCGATTGCAACCTGCTGATGAGGTCTATGGGAGAGCCTTGTGGCTATGCCTGATTTTCTTCTGTTGGCATAACTCCCCCCTTCTCCCGGGGGACTGGATGTTTGGTTGATCCTTTCAACTGATGTGCTAAAGTACTGCCTACGGATTATTTCCTTGGAGATTCCACACCTTTGTGTTAATTCTATTTTATGTTGGAGTTGTCTCCTTGATGGAGCAAAGCAGGATGGACACTTACATGGGGAGACAGGACCCACTATTGAAGACCAGGAGCCAGAAGGAAACGGCTGACAAGGGTGATAAAAAAGCTAAGCCTTCCTTGTCTCCTCCTGAGGTGATACTTTTACAGCCAGGTTCTCCACAGACCTCGGAGACGGGGCATAGCCCTCCTTCAACGGCGGAGACTGCTAAGTTGGGGTCAGATCTACCTATGCCCCAACTGGATAGCAGGCTTGCTACCATCACCACTGCAGTGGACCCTGTTTTACATGAACTTAAGGCCCATAAGGACCGACTTGATGATGTGGAACAATGAGTTGGGGAAACTAATCGAGCTGTTCTTGATTTACAAACCAAGGTACACAAATTAGAATCCCTCACAAAGACTTATGAGGACAAATTGGAAGATTTGGAGTATAGAAGTTGGAGGAACAATTTGAGGCTGATGGGGTACCGGAAACGGTTAAAGGCAAGGAGCTATATGATTTGGTCTGCAAGTGGCTTCCAGCCAAACTTCTAGAAGACAAGGCTACGCATGACCTATCGTTTGAGAGAGTACATAGTTTGGGCCCGGAGAGGCAGTCGCTTAGTTCTGCTCCTCGAGCGGTCATCTTCAAATTGTTGAACTATACGGATAAGATGGAAATTTTGGCTGCTTATAGGAGCAAGCAGAATCTGCAATATGAGGGTCACAAACTACTAATGTTTCAAGATTACTCAGCTGCCTTGTCGGCCAAGCGGAAAGAATTTGCTCCTATGTGCAAGGCACTATATGTCCGTAACTTTAAATTTTCACTTCTTTATCCAACTAAATTGTGGATCCTTATCTGTGGACGACAACGTTGGCCTACTTCTCCTCAGACGGCCCATGATTTGCTCAAAGATCTTATTGATGTGCCTCCTGTTTCTCCGGCTGACAGTACTTCTCAGGTTTGAAACCTTTAGTGGATACTGCACCTTCTATGGACCCTCAAGGTCCTACACTGTTCTACTGGTGGACTGTTCCTTTAATGCTCATTCTAGCCTGCTTGGCTCTCCTCTTTGGATTGCATTACATCCAGCAGTGTACGCTTGGATTTGGACTGTCCACTTCTGATCCAGGATCAGTGACTTCCTTTGCGGATGAGTTCATAATCCACAGAGTGTTCTGCTATTGACTGTTTTCTATGGGATTCAGTCCCCGGGAGTGGGTGGTTTAGAGACACAGCCCCGGTCCAGGGTTGTGTCCTGAATTAAGATTAGTTCTCTGCTATTGAGAAAAGATAATACTTGCGCAAAAAATTGGTATTCTAAAAGTCTATGATTCACAATTCCTCTGGTATCATAATGAATAAATGAATAAAAGATACTAAAAAGGATCCAGTTTAAATGTCAACTGAAATCAACATAAAAATATAAAAATATTGATGTCCCACAGTATAACTACAAGGTGATATTGATAGCTATTTGTCCAGTCAATAAATGCTACAGTACCTTCTTATTTGCAAATGATGAAAGACAATGATGAAAATGAAATGAAATGATGGAAATGATTGATGAATATGAAATGATGATGGAGATGAAATGAGATACTGATGAAACGATTCCTCCCACTTGAAATGCAGCTTACCGACTTCCAAAGCCTTGTCAACCAATGGGTATAAATATCTAAAACTTGTCAGTGCGCAGCGGACACAGAACATTGGCTACAGGGGAAAGGACCCTGTTACACGCACAAAGCCCAAGATGGCCATCAAGAGAGTGCATATTTATCCTGTTTTTATTGTTCTTTCTTCAATAAATACTACACTTAGATATTATTTTACGATTTCTCTCCTATCTTGTTTGTGCACACTGACAAGTTTTAGATAGTTCTCTGCTATACTGATTGTATCGTCTTTTATTCTATGTTGAACATAATATCAGATTATAAGGTTTAACTGGGGTTGTTATGGCCGCTCTAGTACCCCCGGGAGATGGTAACTTGCTTGACATGCTTGTTGACTTATGTTATTCTGTGTATACTGTTTTTTTTCTGTTTCTATTTTCTCTCTTTTTATTTTTATCTCTTGCAGCGGTCTTGTCTCGTGGTCACCCACCATGAGGTCCCCGGGGGTGTGTTGGATTGGAGCTACTGGCGATCCCCTCTCTGGGAGGGATTTTTACCTTTGATCGTTATTCTCTACATTTTTTTATCCTGACATCTACAGCTGTTAAGCAGTCTGTAAATATTCTCTCCTGGAATGTGAATGGGATCAATCATCCGATTAAAAGGAAGAAGGTACTAATACATCTCAAACGTTTACATAGCCACATAGCTTTCCTCCAGTAAACACACCTTACTGATACGGAACATGCAAAGTTAAGAAGGGATTGGGTTGGGGAAGTGGTAGTGGCCTCCTTTACTGCTAAAAAAGAGAGGGGTAGCAATTCTGTTCCATAGGAGTTTAAATTACTCTATTTTGTCCAAGTATGCAGACCCTGGTGGTCAGTTTTTGATAGTTGATTGCATCATTGACTCAGTCTCTTATACACTAGTTGATGTATATGCCCCCAATGTGCCTAGTTTTGAATCTTTTAGTGATTTACACTAAAGACTGATTTCTAAGGCGGATTCTAGATTGATTGTGGGGGGAGACTTTAACTTGGCGGCTAATCCATTACTAGACCGTAGTGACTCACGAGAGGCAGACAACCTGACCCTATTTCCTACTTGACTGACCATCTAGATCTTACTGATGTTTGGAGGCTTTTGCACCCATCCGATAGGGACTACAGTTTTTACTCTCACCCACACCAGCTGTTTACTAGAATAGATTACTTCTTAATATCTCGAGTCCTCCTGTTGGATACTTTGAAGTCACATATCCACAAAATATCGATTTCTGATCATGCCCCTATTGAGATCCGCTTCATCTCTAAAAACAGGGTGTCCTCCATGCGTCAGTGGCAGATGCCTCTTTATCTTTATAATTTTGAAGACTTCCATACTTTCCTAAAGCAGCAGTGGATGTTCTATACAACAGACAATAGTCAACAGCAGTCTAATTTAATAAATTATTGGGAGGCTCTAAGGCTGTAATGAGGGGCCACTTATGTCCTATGTGGGGAAGAAGAGAAGGGAGGTTCGGGATAAACTTCTTCTTTTACATGCCGATCTCACTAAGGCTTTTCGAACATATCATAGACATAAGTCTGACATCCACAAGACAGCCTGTTTGGAGGCCAAACATTTATATGATGTGGTACTACATGATCAGACTTTTTTATCTCACAATTATCTTCATAGTAAATATTTCAAGGAAGCCAACAAATCAGGCAGACTGTTAGCTAATCTTATTAAATCACGTAGAGGACCCACATATGTCTCTGCATTACGCCCACGTCCAGACCACACTTTGACCACACAGAGGGATATTTCTGATCATCAGATCCTGATGATCAGGAGGCCGGACAGGCCTTTATTGAGGAAGTCTGCTCTCCACGACTCTCTCAGGATTAGCATGACTTGCTAATACTGAGGCACAGGAGATTCTTAGGGTAGTGAAAGATAGTCAAACTGGTAAGTCGCCAGGTGTTGCCTGCTTGCCGGCTGAATATTACAAGATTTTAATGACTCCAATTACACCTACTCATATTAATCTTTTTAATCATATTCTTCATTCTCAGGAGATTTTGTCCCAGTTTACTACGGCCAAAATCATTGTTCTTCCCAAACCTGGCAAGGATCACACTGTGGTGATGTTGTATACGCTGATTTCTTTGTTAAATTGCAATTTCAAGCTGTTGTTCAAAGTTATGGCTAATAGATTGAAGCGTATTCTCCCCCACATCACAGATCCGGTCCAAACAGGTTTCACTTTGAATAGGTACTCATTTGTTAGCATTCGTAAAGCTATTTCAGCTATTTATCATTTAACCACATTCTAAAGCTGTTTTTGTTAATGCGGAAAAAGCATTTGATAGAATTTATTGGGCCCATCTTTTTCGTTTGCTTGCTTACCAGCAGTTTGGTGACATTTTTCAGTCCTACATACATACCATTTATACTTCACCCCAAGCTTTTCTAGCTGTTAACAGCATTCATACTGATCATTTCACACTTGGCAGGGGTACGAGACAGGGATGCCTTCTCTCACCCCTACTTTTCAACATTGCACTGGATCCTCTGATTAGGAAAGTGCTTGCTTTGGATTTGTTTCTGGTGATTCCGGTGGGTTGCCGAGAAGTGAAAATCACAGCCTTTGCGGACGATTTGTTATTGTTTATAGATAATCCACATCAAGCCATCTCCTTGATTGTGGATACTATAAATCTTTTTGGAACATTCTCAGGTTTAAAAATAAACTATGAGAAATCACAGGTATTGGAGCTGGTTGTGTCGGGAGTGGTGGAGGACTTACCAACCTTTCCTTTTGCATGGACTACCTCTGAGTTGAAATTCCTGGAGATCACACTCCCTAGGGATCCTGCTTTATTGTATCATAGAAATTTCACACCATTGATCCAAAAGTGGGTTTTGGAACTCCAAACATGGTGTTCCCTGCCACTTTCTTTTCTAGGTCGCTGTAATCTTAAGATGGTCAGTTTCCCTCTTTTGTTATATCAGATTCAAATGCTTCCCCTTTTTCTCTCAAAAAAATATTGTACTGTCTTAGATAGGGTTTTTCGTCAGTTTATTTGGCAGGATAGGAAATCACGTATTACTTTGGGTAAACTGAAACGTTTGCAATCAGAAGGAGGTTTAAATTTCCCTAATATACATTTGTATAATATGGCAAGTTTGCTCAGATTTGCTGTTGATTGGATTCATGCTACTAGTATTTATACAGATTTTGTACTAGATTGTGAACTGGCAAAACCTTTTGATCTTAGGTACTTACTGCATGCCCCTCTCTCTGCTCTTCCTCTTTGTCTAAGAGATAACCTGTTACTTTTGGGGACTGCTAAAGCCTGGCAAGTTGTACATCAAGCGTTATATGCCTCTAAACATGTGTCTGTATATTTACTTTTTTGGGCAAATCAGATTTCCAACATGGTTCTCCTGATCCTAGGTTTAAAATTTGGGCTAATGCTCATTTAGAGACAGTGGCAGATTTGACTCACACTGATACTCAAGTTCGCCACAATTTTCAGGATCTTAAAATGGCTGCTGTCTTACACAATAATCATCTCTTTCTCTATCTTCAAGCATGGCATTATGCCAATACCACCTTAAATCTTTTACCGGACTAGCTGCTCTCCTTTGCTTTGAATAGATATATTTCAACTACTGTTGGGGGCAAACCTCGCACAGCTTGTCTTTATTATATTCTTTCTAGGGGACTTGAATGACATACCCCATACAGTCAGGTGGGCTACTGAAATGGAAGATGATTTTCCCTGACCTGGACTTAGTTGACTTGTAGAACACTTTTCTCAAAAGACTTAAGTCTAATTCATCTGCCTGTTTTCATGACAACCTATATAGACTGCTTCACCATACCTACATATCACCTTATCAGGCTACAATGATGCGTATCACGACCTCTGAACATTGTTTTAAGTGTAACTCACCTGAGGCCACGCTGTTCCATAATTTATGGGATTGCGTGGTTATCCAAATATTCTGGTGCCGGGTCGTAGATGAGCTGTCTGTAATTTTCGGACAGCGGATTCAAAGCTCCCCATTAGCGTTTTTGTTAGGGGTGATTCAATCTCTTAATCAGTTCACTAGGTTGCAGACAAAGTTATTTCATGTTTTATTCACTGCTCTCAAAACTATACTTACCCAGTGGATCAGACCGGACCCTCCGATGATCCAGCAGTGGCGTGACAAAACTACTTTGTTTCTCCTCGCTGAATGGTTGGCTTCTTCGGCTAGGAAGGAGACTTTAGGACTTAGATTTTGGCAGATTTGGGAGCCTTATATATCAACTATGCCTGATACCACACGCTCCAATTACACATTATATTTCAAACATATGTCTTGGTACTGTCTTTGGGATATTCGAATGACTGCATCATTTTTTTCTACATATCTAGCGCATTCCATATCATTTTTAGATCCTGATATTTCATCCTTTTTCTTTGTATTTTGCTTTTTGTTTTCACACTACCCGGGGACTGGTGGATTCCGTGGGGTTTTGTGCTGGGGATGGGGTTCGCTACAAGGGATTTTTTTTGTCCTCCTTTCTGTCTCTGTTTTTGTTTTTCTTCTGCCTCTTATAGTCTCACTATGTTATCATAATCACTGATATCAGTATTGAAAGGGGACATTTGGATTTGGATTTAGGGGTGGGATGCTCAGTGGGTGTCTCCCAATGTGGGGATATCCTTCTCTGATCTTTCGTTATTGCTTTATCCATATACTACTTTCTCTACCCTATATGTCATTCAGTGTTTATTATTATTTTCTTATTATTTGGATGGCATGCTTTTATTGGTGATGTTATTAGTATGTTGATGAATATGCTATTTTAATGCCTTATTGTTTATATCATTTGCTGTACTGATTCTAATACTGAAAATAAATAAAAGTTCGACTCTAACAAGCAGAAAATAGTTTGGGAAACATTGTGGGGTAGATTTAAAGGCTTGCGTTGAAACCACCGTTAACCCCTTAACGACCCATGACGGTGCAGGACCGTCATGGGTTGCTATACCGTTAAGGACCCATGACGGTTCTGCACTGTCATGGTTTAAACTCTCCCATCGCGGCCGCACGGAGCGATGGGAGAGCACGGGCTGCTTGTTACTAAGTGCCCTGGTACCGGGACACTTAGTAACAACCAGTAGAAAGTTTGTTGCAAAATGGAATTCGATTGATGAGCGAATCACATGTTGCAAATGATTGACAGGGACAGTATTTGTAAATTCTGTCCCTGTCATATATCTCTGCCTCCCTCCATCTTGCACACTGCTGAGGTGGAGAGAGACAGTGAGACTTCTTGTCAGATCCTGTTCCAGCGTTGCAGAGTGTTCCTGTGAAAAACAAGTCTTTAAAAAAAAAAAAAAAGATAAAATTAACCATTTGATCACTGGTTTGCAGTGATCAATAAGTCCCCCCCCCATCTGATCACTTTTGGAGTGATCAATTTGCTGCAGATCAGCATTTGCTGATCTGTGGGACACCCCCCATCCACCTTGTATTATTTGATTTATTTATTTATTTATTTATTAAATAATTGATTTAAAAATATAGTTTAGGTAGGTAGGTGGGTAGGTTTAGTGTAGACGTGTGTTAGGGAAAGATTTAGGGTTAGATTCAGGTTTAGGGAAAAAAAAAAAATAAATAAATAAATAAATAAATATATATATATATATATATATATATATATATATATAGTTTAGATAGGTAGTTCACTTGGGTTAGGCAGGTTCAGGGTATACATGGGTTAGGGCAGGGCTCAAAATTTCCACTCACCACTAGCCAATGGCGAGTGAAAATTTAGCCCTGGCGAGTATGTTTTGGCTTGCAGTGGCGAGTAACTTTTCAGGTCTGGCTAGTAGCAAAGGACTTAAAATTATAAGCCCTGGGTTAGGGTAAGGTTTAGGGTTAGATTTAGGTTTAGGGGTAGCGTAGGGAAAAAAAAAAATAAAAAAAATCCAAAAAAAAGTTTAATTTTTAAAAAAATTATTCTATATTATAAGTTAGTTTAGATAGGTAGTTGGGTTGGGTAGGTTCAGGGACTGCATGTGTTAGGGTAAGGCTTAGTGATAGATTTAGGTTTAGGAGTAGAATAGGAAAAAATATAAAAAAAAAATTATCATAGGAATAGTGACCGTTTGGGGTGAGTGTTAGGTATAGTTAGTTATAGAAGTTAGTCATTTGTTTAGTTTAGAGTAGGTGCGCACAATGCAGCGGCGTTATAGTTTAGAAGAGGCACAGACACTGCGTCAGACTTTGATGTCACTCAGTTTTCTGAGAGTGAGAGCTCTAGTAGTGATGACGCAGGGCCTTCTGTAGAAAAAAATATGCACTGCCCCAAGAGCTACCCCAACAACCGCACCAAGAGCTGCCCATAGACCTTCCCAAAGAGCAGCCCTAAGAAAAGCCCCAAGAGCTGCCCCAAGACCTGCCACAAGTAATGCCACTCCTGCTGATGAATGGGTATCACCAGCCAATTTATGTCCACAAATTCCTGAATTCACAGGCAACCCAGGTATTCAAGTGGATGTGGCAGGATTTACCATGTTCAGTTTTTTTATTTATTTTTGGGGGAAGAAATTTTGGGGGAAATAGTGTCTCAAACAAATTTATATGCAGCCCAATATATTGCCGCCAACCCATCAGCGTTCATTTCCAAGCAAGAAATATGGCAACCCACAGACCTTTTAGAAATTAAGAAATTCTGGGCCCTTACAATGACAATGGGAATAGTTAAAAAACCAAGTATTAGATCATACTGGATAAAATCCCCATATATGATACCCCTATATTTGCCAAAACAATGACCAGGACTAGATACAAAATGATTTTGCGCTTTATGAACTTTAGTGATAATACCCTGTGCCTCCCAAAAGAACACCCCCAGTATGACAGACTGTTCAAAATTCGACCCCTAATAAATCATTTGCAGGAAAAGTTTGCCCAAGTATGTACCCCCCAAAAACACATAAGTATAGATGAATCCCTCATGAACTATAAAGGCAGGTTAGGTTTCAAACAATACATCCCCTCCAAGCGATCCAAATTCGGCCTTAAATTTTATAAATTGTGTGAAAGTGCCACAGGCTATACCCAGGCTTTTCGAATTTACGAGGGCAAGGACAGCCAACTTGACCCTCCTGGTTGCCCCGAATCTCTGCGAACAAATGGGAAGATAGTTTGGGATCTGATTTACCCCTTGTTAAATAAAGGATATCATTTATATGTTGACAACTACTACACCAGCCCCCTTTTATTTAAGTCACTTTTTTATTTTGACACCGTGGCCTGTGGCACTGTCAGGTGCAATTGCAGGGAGATGCCCAAAGAACTTGTAGAAAAAAAACTTGAAACCGGGACGTCCTCAGCTTTATGCCAACAAGAGCTGCTGGCAGTTAAGTTCAAGGACAGAAAAGATGTCTACATGCTTTCCACCATGCATGAGGACAAAACTGTGGCAGTCTCTGTTCGTGGCAGGAGGGGGGGTACTAAGAAAGCCAGTCTGCATCAGAGACTACAACAAGCACATGGGGGGGAGTTGATCTGTGTGATCAACTCATGCAGCCATACCTCACCATGCAAAAGTGTAGGGCATGGTACAAAAAGGTTGCCATTTACATGATGCAGACTGCAGCATACAATTCTTTTTTGATTTTCAAATTGGCAAACCCCACCCTAAAACTGACTTTTCTGCAGTATCAGCTCCATCTTATATCCCAATTTTTGTTTCAAGGGGCAACAGAAATAATTCCACCAAAACCCGGGGTAGTACATTTTATTTATAAAATCCCCACAACCCCCAAAAGAAAAACCCACAAAAGCGCAGCAGGGTTTGCTACAGCAAGGGAATACGGAGAGAAACCTCCACTTACTGTCCTGACTGCCCTTCCAAACCTGGCCTCTGCATGGGTGACTGCTTCAAGCAATACCATGAAGGCACAATGCAGTAGTGCTGTGAAGTTTATTTTATTATTTGGCCACTTTTCCCCCCTGAAATATCCTGTTTTTTTATTTTTCAAACCTCATCCCTCCTTAGATCTAACACTATAAAAATATAATGGGAAACAAAGCACCCTAAGTTTTTTTCCATCTCTGATAATGGAAACACACATGTTCCCTTCTGGGCCCAGTAGTTCCCCCAAACCCTGACAAACCTACGCATATGGGGCATTGCTGTACTCAGTCGATGTAACTCACCACTAATGTAAAGCACTTAAAAAATCTGCAATTATCATCTGATTGAAATCCAGAGCAACACTAAAATATAAGTGTGAAAAAATGGTGTTTCTCTGCCTTACTGCAGGTTTTGGGAAGGATTGCTGATACAGTTGCAGCGAAAAAATTGAAAAAGTGCAAACAGAATGAAAGCCAGGGTTGTCTACTCTTCTACAACATATACTTTTGGGGATAAAATTCATTGCAGTATTGCCAAACAGTCCGAAATGAGACAAGGCACCAGCTGTAAAAATGGAACGCACATGTTCCAACTAGGCCCAGTATCTCCCCCAAACCCTGAAAAACCGTTACATATGGGGCATTGCTGTACTCAGAAGAATGAGCCAAACACTAATCAATGCAGTTTATAAAATCTTCACCTATCCTGTGTTTGAAATTCACATCAACATTGAAGTCTAAGTGTGCAAAAACGCTGATTTTTTTTTTTTACTTATGTCAAGTTTTCACAGGATTAGTGGTAAAATGGGTCTGTACAAAATTTGAAAACACACCTAAAATGAAAGCCTGGGGTGTCTACTTTCCAAAAATATACAATTTTGGGGTAAAAAATCTTAAAAAAGAGCACTGTTACACAGGACAAATGAGAAATGGCACCAGTAACGCAAGCTGTGAAAATTCAAAGTGTGAACCTGGAAATGCACATGTTCCAATTTGGGCCCCGTAGCTCCCGCAAACCATGAGGAAGCTATGCATATGGGGTATTGCCGTACTCAGTAGAAGGAGCAGAACACTAAACAATGCAGTTTTAAAAATCTTCACCTACTCTGTGCTTGAAATCAACATCAACATTGAAATCTAAATGTGAAAAACGCTGCTTTTTTTATTTACGTCAAGTTTACGAGAGAGTGGTGGTAAAATGGCTGTGTAAAAAATTTTTAAACACACATATAATAAAAGCTGGGGGTGTCTACTTTTCAAAAATATACACTTTTTGGTGGAAATCTTAAAGTGGAGCGCTGGAACATAGCCCCAAATGAGAAATGGCACCCGATAGGAAAGATATGAAAATTCAGTATTTGTTCAAATTTGTGCCCCGTAGCTCCCCCAAACCTTGAGAAACCTATGCATATGTCATATTGCAGTACTCAGAAGAAGAAGCTGAACACTAAACAATGCAGTTTTAAAATTCTTCACCTATTCTGTGCTTGAAATTCACATCAACATTGAAACTTAAATGTGAAAAACGCTGAATTTTTTTAACTTACATCAAGATTTACGAAGGATTCGGGGTAAAATGGCTGCGTAAAAAATTTGAAAACATTCATAAAATGAAAGCTTGAGGTGTCTACTTTCCAAAAATATACACTTTTGGGGGGAAATCTTATAGTGGAGCACTGTTACACAGTCCCAAATGAGACATGGCACCAGTTATGCAAGCTGTGAAAATTCAAAGTGAGAAACTGGAAACGCGCATGTTCCAATTTGGGTCCCGTATCTCCCCCAAACCTTGAGAAACCTATGCATATGGGGTATTGCCGTACTCAGAAGAAGAAGCTGAACGCTAAAAAATGCAGTTTTAAAAATCTTCACCTATCATGTGCTTGAATTTCACATCAACATTGAAGTCAAAGTGTGAAAAACACTGTTTTTTTAACTTACGTCAAGATGTACAAGGGATTGGTGGTAAAATGGCTGCGTAAATAATTTGAAAACATTCATAAAATGAAAGCCTGGGGTGTCTACTTTCCAAAAATATACACTTTTGGGGGGATATCTTAGAGTGGAGCACTGTTACACAGCCCCTAATGAGACACGGCACCAGTGATGCAAGCTGTGAAAATTCAAAGTGTGAAACTGGAAACGTGCATGTTCCAATTTGGGTCCCGTATCTCCCCCAAACCTCGAGAAACCTATGCATATGGGGTATTGTCGTACTCAGAAGAAAAAGCTTAACACTAAACAATGCAGTTTTAAAAATCTTCACCTATCATGTGCTTGAAATTCACATCAACATTGACGTCTAAGTGTGAAAAACACTGTTTTTTTAACTTACGTCAAGATGTACGAGGGATTAGTGGTAAAATGGCTACATTAAAAATTTGAAAAGATTCATTAAATGAAAGCCTGGGGTGTCTACTTTCCAAAAATATACACTTTTGGGGGGAAATCTTAGAGTGGAGCACTGTTACACAGCCCCAAATGAGACATGGCACCAGTGATGCAAGCTGTGAAAATTCAAAGTGTGAAACTGGAAACGTGCATATTCCAATTTGGGTCCCGTATCTCCCCCAAACCTTGAGAAAACTATGAATATGGTGTATTGCCGTACTCAGAAGAAGAAGCTGAACACTAAACAATTCAGTTTTAAAAATTTTCACCTATCATTTGCTTGAAATTCACATCAACATTGAAGTCAAAGTATGAAAAACACAGTTTTTTTAACTTACGTCAAGATATACTATGGATTGGTGGTAAAATGGCTGTGTAAATAATTTGAAAACATTCATAAAATGAAAGCCTGGAGTGTCTACTTTCCAAAAATATACACTTTTGGGGGAATATCTTAGAGTGGAGCACTGTTACACAGCCCCTAATGAGACATGACACCAGTGATGCAAGCTGTGAAAATTCAAAGTGTGAAACTGGAAATGTGCATGTTCCAATTTGGGTCCCGTATCTCCCGCACACCTTGAGAAACCTATGCATATGGCGTATTGCCGTACTCAGAAGAAGAAGCTGAACGCTAAACAATGCAGGTTTAAAAATCTTCACCTATCATGTACTTGAAATTCACATCAACATTGAAGTCAAAGTGTGAAAAACACTGTTTTTTTAACTTACGTCAAGATGTACGAGGGATTGGTGGTAAAATTGCTGCGTTAAAAAATTTAAAAACATTCATAAAATGATAGCCTGGGGTGTCTACTTTCCAAAAATATAAACTTTTGGGGGGGAAATCTTAGAGTGGAGCACTGTTACACAGCCCCAAATGAGACATGGCAGCAGTGATAATTCAAAGTGTGAAACTGGAAACGCGCATGTTCCAATTTGGGTACCGTATCTCCCCCAAACCTTGAGAAACCTATGCATATGGGGTATTGCCGTACTCAGAAGAAGAAGCTGAACGCTAAACAATACAGTTTTAAAAATCTTCACCTATCCTGTGCTTGAAATTCATACCAACATTGAAACTTAAGTGTGAAAAACGCTGAATTTTTTAACTTACATCAAGATTTACGAAGGATTTGGGGTAAAATGGCTGCGTAAAAAATTTGAAAACATACATAAAATGAAAGCCTGGGGTGTCTGCTTTCCAAAAATATACACTTTTGGGGGAAATCTTAGAGTGGAGTACTGTTACACAGCCCCAAATGAGACATGGCACCAGTGATGCAAGCTGTGAAAATTCAAAGTGTGAAACTGGAAACGCGCATGTTCCAATTTGGGTCCCGTATCTCCTCCAAACCTTGGGAAACCTATGCATATGGCGTATTGCCGTACTCAGAAGAAGAAGCTGAACGCTAAACAATGCAGGTTTAAAAATCTTCACCTATCATGTACTTGAAATTCACATCAACATTGAAATCAAAGTGTGAAAAACACTGTTTTTTTAACTTACGTCAAGATGTACGAGGGATTGGTGGTAAAATTGGTGCGTTAAAAAATTTAAAAACATTCATAAAATGATAGCCTGGGGTGTCTACTTTCCAAAAATATAAACTTTTGGGGGGGAAATCTTAGAGTGGAGCACTGTTACACAGCCCCAAATGAGACATGGCAGCAGTGATAATTCAAAGTGTGAAACTGGAAACGCGCATGTTCCAATTTGGGTACCGTATCTCCCCCAAACCTTGAGAAACCTATGCATATGGGGTATTGCCGTACTCAGAAGAAGAAGCTGAACGCTAAACAATACAGTTTTAAAAATCTTCACCTATCCTGTGCTTGAAATTCATACCAACATTGAAACTTAAGTGTGAAAAACGCTGAATTTTTTAACTTACATCAAGATTTACGAAGGATTTGGGGTAAAATGGCTGCGTAAAAAATTTGAAAACATACATAAAATGAAAGCCTGGGGTGTCTGCTTTCCAAAAATATACACTTTTGGGGGAAATCTTAGAGTGGAGTACTGTTACACAGCCCCAAATGAGACATGGCACCAGTGATGCAAGCTGTGAAAATTCAAAGTGTGAAACTGGAAACGCGCATGTTCCAATTTGGGTCCCGTATCTCCTCCAAACCTTGGGAAACCTATACATATGGGGTATTGCCGTACTCAGATGGAGAAGCTGAACGTTAAAAAATGCAGTTTTAAATATCTTCACCTATCATGTGCTTGAAATTCACATCAACATTTAAGTCAAAGTGTGAAAAACACTGTTTTTTTAACTTACATCAAGATGTACGAGAGATTTGTGGTAAAATGGCTGCGTAAAAATTTCAAAACATACATAAAATGAAAGCCTGGGGTGTCTACTTTTCAAATATATACACTTTTGGGGAGAAATCTTAGCGTGGAGTACTGACACACTGCCCCAAATGAGACATGGCACCAGTGATGCAAGTTGTGAAAATTCAAAGTGTGAAACTGGAAACGTGCATGTTCCAATTTGGGTCCCGTATCTCCCCCAAACCTTGAGAAACCTATGCATATGGGGTATTGCCATACTCAGAAGAAGAAGCTGAACGCTAAACAATGCAGGTTTAAAAATCTACACCTATCCTGTGATTGAAATTCACACCAACATTAAAACTTAAGTGTGAAAAACGCTGAATTTTTTAACTTACGTCAAGATGTACAAGGGATTGGTGGTAAAATGGCTGCGTAAATAATTTTAAAACATTCATAAAATGAAAGCCTGGGGTGTCTACTTTCCAAAAATATACACTTTTGGTGGGAAATCTTACAGTGGAACACTGTTACACAGCCCCAAATGAGACATGGCACCAGTGATCCAAGCTGTGAAAATTCAAAGTGTGAAACTGGAAACGTGCATGTTCCAATTTGGGTCCCGTATCTCCCCCAAACCTTGAGAAACCTATGCATATGGGTTATTGCCGTACTCAGAAGGAGAAGCTGAATGCTAAAAAATGCAGTTTTAAAAATCTTCACCTATCATGTGCTTGAAATTCACATCAACATTGAAGTCAAAGTGTGAAAAACACTGTTTTTTTAACTTACGTCAAGATATACGAGGGATTGGTGGTAAAATGGCTGAGTAAATAATTTGAAAACATTCATAAAATGAAAGCCTGGGGTGTCTATTTTCCAAAAATATACACTTTTGGGGGGATATCTTAGAGTGGAGCACTGTTACAGAGCCCCTAATGAGACATGGCACCAGTGATGCAAGCTGTGAAAATTCAAAGTGTGAAACTGGAAACGAGCATGTTCCAATTTGGGTCCCGTATCTCCCCCAAACCTTGAGAAACCTATGCATATGGGGTATTGCCATACTCAGAAGAAGAAGCTGAACGCTAAAAAATGCAGTTTTAAAAATCTTCACCTATCATGTGCTTGAAATTCACATCAACATTGAAGTCAAAGTGTGAAAAACACTGTTTTTTTAACTTACGTCAAGATGTACGAGGGATTGGTGGTAAAATGGCTGAGTAAATAATTTGAAAACATTCATAAAATGAAAGCCTGGGGTGTCTATTTTCCAAAAATATACACTTTTGGGGGGATATCTTAGAGTGGAGCACTGTTACAGAGCCCCTAATGAGACATGGCACCAGTGATGCAAGCTGTGAAAATTCAAAGTGTGAAACTGGAAACGAGCATGTTCCAATTTGGGTCCCGTATCTCCCCCAAAACCCAAGAAACCTATGCATGTGGCATATTGCCGTACTGATAAGACGAAGCTGAACGCTAAACAATGCAGTTTTAAAAATCTTCACCTATCCTGTGCTTGAAATTCACACCAACATTAAAACTTAAGTGTGAAAAACGCTGATTTTTTAACTGACGTCAAGATGAACGAGGGATTGGTGGTAAAATGGCTGCGTAAATAACTTGAAAACATTCATAAAATGAAACCCTGGGGTGTTTACTTTCCAAAAATATACACTTTTGGTGGGAAATCTTACAGTGGAGCACTATTACACAGCCCCAAATTAGACATGGCAGCAGTGATGCAAGCTGTGAAAATTGAAAGTGTGAAACTGGAAACGCGCATGTTCCAATTTGGGTCCCGTATCTCCCCTAAACCTTGAGAAACTTATGCATTTTGGGTATTTCCGTACTCAGAAGAAGAAGCTGAATGCTAAACAATGCAGTTTTAAAAATCTTCACCTATCATGTGCTTGAAATTCACATCAACATTAAATTCAAAGTGTGAAAAACACTGTTTTTTTAACTTACGTCAAGATGTACGAGGGATTGGTGGTAAAATGGCTGCGTTAAAAATTTGAAAACATTCATAAAATGAGAGCGTGGGGTGTCTACTTTCCAAAAATATACACTTTTGGGGGGAAATCTTAGAGTGGAGCACTGTTACACAGCCCCAAATGAGACATGGCACCATTGATGCAAGCTGTGAAAATTGAAAGTGTGAAACTGGAAACGCGCATGTTCCAATTTGGGTCCCGTATCTCCCCCAAACCTTGAAAAACCTATGCATATGGTGTATTGCCGTACTCAGAAGAAGAAGCTGAACACTAAACAATTCAGTTTTAAAAATTTTCACCTATCATGTGCTTGAAATTCACATCAACATTGAAGTCAAAGTATGAAAAACACTGTTTTTTTAACTTACGTCAAGATGTACGAGGGATTGGTGGTAAAATGGCTGTGTAAATAATTTGAAAACATTCATAAAATGAAAGCCTGGGGTGTCTACTTTCCAGAAATATACACTTTTGGGGCGATATCTTAGAGTGGAGCACTGTTACACAGCCCCTAATGAGACATGGCACCAGTGATGCAAGCTGTGAAAATTCAAAGTGTGAAACTGGAAACGAGCATGTTCCAATTTGGGTCCCGTATCTCCCCCAAACCTTGAGAAACCTATGCATATGGGGTATTGCCGTACTCAGAAGAAGAAGCTGAACGCTAAACAATGAGGTTTTAAAAATCTTCACCTATCATGTGCTTGAAATTCACATCAACATTGAAGTCAAAGTGTGAAAAACACTGTTTTTTTAACTTATGTCAAGATGTACGAGGGAATGGTGGTAAAATGGTTGCGTAAAAAATTTGAAAACATTCATAAAATGAAAGCCTGGGGTGTCTACTTTCCAAAAATATACACTTTTCGTCGGAAATCTTACAGTGGAGCACTGTTACACAGGCCCAAATGAGACATGGCACCAGTGATGCAAGCTGTGAAAATTCAAAGTGTGAAACTGGAAACGAGAATGTTCCAATTTGGGTCCTGTATCTCCCCCAAACCTTGAGAAACCTATGCATATGGCGTATTGCCGTACTCAGAAGAAGAAGCTGAAAACTAAGCAATGCAGTTTTAAAAATCTTCACCTATCCTGTGCTTGAAATTCACACGAAGATTGAAACTTAAGTGTGAAAAACACTGTTTTTTTAACTTACGTCAAGATATACGAAGGATTCGGGGTAAAATGGCTGCATAAAAAATTTGAAAACATACATAAAATGAAAGCCTGGGGTGTCTACTTTCCAAAAATATATACTTTTGTGGAGAAATCTTAGCGTGGAGCACTGATATACTGCCCCAAATGAGACATGGCACCAGTGATGCAAGTTGTGAAAATTCAAAGTGTGAAACTGGAAAACGTGCATGTTCCAATTTGGGTCCCGTATCTCCCCCAAACCTTGAGAAACCTATGCATATGGCGTATTGCCGTACACAGAAGAAGAAGCTGAACGCTAAACAATGCAGTTTTAAAAATCTTCACCTATCATGTGCTTGAAATTCACATCAACATTTAAGTCAAAGTGTGAAAAACACTGTTTTTTTAACTTACATCAAGATGTACGAGAGATTTGTGGTAAAATGGCTGCGTTAAAAATTTGAAAACATACATAAAATGAAAGCCTGGGGTGTCTACGTTCCAAAAATATACACTTTTGGGGGGAAATCTTAGTGTGAAGCACTGTTACAAGGCCCCAAATGAGACATGGCACCAGTTTTGCAAGCTGTGAAAATTCAAAGTGTGAAACTGGAAACGTGCATGTTCCAATTTGGGTCCCGTATCTCCCCCAAAACCCAAGAAACCTATGCATGTGGCATATTGCCGTACTGATAAGACGAAGCTGAACGCTAAACAATGCAGTTTTAAAAATCTTCACCTATCCTGTGCTTGAAATTCACACCAACATTAAAACTTAAGTGTGAAAAACGCTGATTTTTTAACTGACGTCAAGATGAACGAGGGATTGGTGGTAAAATGGCTGCGTAAATAACTTGAAAACATTCATAAAATGAAACCCTGGGGTGTTTACTTTCCAAAAATATACACTTTTGGTGGGAAATCTTACAGTGGAGCACTATTACACAGCCCCAAATTAGACATGGCAGCAGTGATGCAAGCTGTGAAAATTGAAAGTGTGAAACTGGAAACGCGCATGTTCCAATTTGGGTCCCGTATCTCCCCTAAACCTTGAGAAACTTATGCATTTTGGGTATTTCCGTACTCAGAAGAAGAAGCTGAATGCTAAACAATGCAGTTTTAAAAATCTTCACCTATCATGTGCTTGAAATTCACATCAACATTAAATTCAAAGTGTGAAAAACACTGTTTTTTTAACTTACGTCAAGATGTACGAGGGATTGGTGGTAAAATGGCTGCGTTAAAAATTTGAAAACATTCATAAAATGAGAGCCTGGGGTGTCTACTTTCCAAAAATATACACTTTTGGGGGGAAATCTTAGAGTGGAGCACTGTTACACAGCCCCAAATGAGACATGGCACCATTGATGCAAGCTGTGAAAATTGAAAGTGTGAAACTGGAAACGCGCATGTTCCAATTTGGGTCCCGTATCTCCCCCAAACCTTGAAAAACCTATGCATATGGTGTATTGCCGTACTCAGAAGAAGAAGCTGAACACTAAACAATTCAGTTTTAAAAATTTTCACCTATCATGTGCTTGAAATTCACATCAACATTGAAGTCAAAGTATGAAAAACACTGTTTTTTTAACTTACGTCAAGATGTACGAGGGATTGGTGGTAAAATGGCTGTGTAAATAATTTGAAAACATTCATAAAATGAAAGCCTGGGGTGTCTACTTTCCAGAAATATACACTTTTGGGGCGATATCTTAGAGTGGAGCACTGTTACACAGCCCCTAATGAGACATGGCACCAGTGATGCAAGCTGTGAAAATTCAAAGTGTGAAACTGGAAACGAGCATGTTCCAATTTGGGTCCCGTATCTCCCCCAAACCTTGAGAAACCTATGCATATGGGGTATTGCCGTACTCAGAAGAAGAAGCTGAACGCTAAACAATGAGGTTTTAAAAATCTTCACCTATCATGTTCTTGAAATTCACATCAACATTGAAGTCAAAGTGTGAAAAACACTGTTTTTTTAACTTATGTCAAGATGTACGAGGGAATGGTGGTAAAATGGTTGCGTAAAAAATTTGAAAACATTCATAAAATGAAAGCCTGGGGTGTCTACTTTCCAAAAATATACACTTTTCGTCGGAAATCTTACAGTGGAGCACTGTTACACAGGCCCAAATGAGACATGGCACCAGTGATGCAAGCTGTGAAAATTCAAAGTGTGAAACTGGAAACGCGTATGTTCCAATTTGGGTCCCGTATCTCCCCCAAACCTTGAGAAACCTATGCATATCGGGTAGTGCCGTACTCAGAAGAAGAAGCTGAACGCTAAACAATGCAGTTTTAAAAATCTTCACCTATCATGTGCTTGAAATTCATATAAACATTGAAGTCAAAGTGTGAAAAACACTGTTTTTTTAACTTATGTCAAGATGTACGAAGGATTCGGGGTAAAATGGTTGCGTAGAAAATTTCAAAAAACATACATAAAATGAAAGCCTGGGGTGTGTATTTTCCAAAAATATACACTTTTGGGGTGAAATCTTAGAGTGGAGCACTGTTACACAGCCCCAAATGACACATGGCACCAGTGATGCAAGCTGTGAAAATTCAAAGTGTGAAACTGGAAACGTGCATGTTCCAATTTGGGTCCCGTATCTCCCCCAAACCTCGAGAAACCTATGCATATGGGGTATTGCCGTACTCAGAAGAAGAAGCTGAACGCTAAACAATGCAGTTTTAAAAATCTTCACCTATCATGTGCTTGAAATTCACATCAACATTGAAGTCAAAGTGTGAAAAACACTGTTTTTTTTAACTTACGTCAAGATGTACGAGGGATTGGTGGTAAAATGGCTGAGTTAAAAAATTGAAAACGTTCATAAAATGAAAGCCTGGGGTGTCTACTTTCCAAAAATATACACTTTTGGGGGGAAATCTTAGAGTGGAGCACTGTTACACAGCCCCAAATGAGACATGGCACCAGTGATTCAAGCTGTGAAAATTCAAAGTGTGAAACTGGAAACGTACATGTTCCAATTTGGGTCCCGTATCTCCTCCAAACCTTGAGAAACCTATGCATATGGGGCAATGCTGTACTCAGAAGAAGAAGCTGATCTCTAAACAATGCAGTTTTAAAAATCTTCACCTATCATGTGCTTGAAATTCACATCAACATTGAAGTCAAAGTTTGAAAAACACTGTTTTTTTAACTTACATCAAGATGTACGAGGGATTTGTGGTAAAATGGCTGCGTTAAAAAATTGAAAACATACATAAAATGAAAGCCTGGGGTATCTACTTTTCAAAAATATACACTTTTGGGGGGAAATCTTAGAGTGGAGCACTGTTACACAGCCCCAAATGAGACATGGCACCAGTGATGCAAGCTGTGAAAATTCAAAGTGTGAAACTGGAAACGTGCATGTTCCAATTTGGGTCCCGTATCACCCCCAAACCTTGAGAAACCTATGCATATGGCGTATTGCTGTACTCAGAAGAAGAAGCTGAACGCTAAACAATGCAGTTCTAAAAAACTTCACCTATCATGTGCTTGAAATTCACATCAATATTGAAGTCAAAGTATGAAAAACACTGTTTTTTTAAGTTATGTCAAGATGTACGAGGGATTGGGGGTAAAATAGCTATGTAAATAATTTGAAAACATACATAAAATGAAAGCCTGGGTTCATTTGACAGAGTATCCTGGTCTTTTATTTCAGATGTTCTGTCTCATATTGGTCTTGGCCCTAAATTTCTTGCCTACATCCGGGCTTTATATACCTGTCCTACTGCTCGTGTTCGGAGCAACGGTGGGCTTTCTAACTCTTTTCCTCTTTATAATGGCACGCGTCAGGGTTGCCCCCTCTCACCACTTATCTTTGTGTTGACCTTTGAGATATTGGCCAATGCGATACGCAACAATCCTCTGGTAGTGGGTGTTCAATCTGGTTCTCGTGAACATAAATTGGCATTGTTTGCTGACGATCTCGTACTTATCCTTTCCAACCCTGAATCTTCCCTTTTGGCGGTGGTCTTGCACTGCCTCTAATTAACCTTTATTATTCGGCTTCTCAACTGTCTTTGCTGGGGTGGTGGTTTCACCCTGGGGAGGACAAACATTGGCTTCGTATTATGTCTGATATGTCATCTCCAGTCCCCCTTTCTTATCTGCCTTGGTACCCTTGCTCCGCGAGACCTACCTTTTCTACACCTAACCTTATACGTCGCTCTATCCTTCGCTCCTTCGACATGCTACTTCGCCGTTTCCCGTCTTGCTCGACCAGACCATCTCCCCTGACCTCTTTACTTCACATCCCTGATTTTCCTCCAGGTCGTTCGTACGCTGCTATGCATGACTGGTATTGCGATGGTACTCTCTTAATTGCGCATCTTTTGAACAAAGGGACTTTCTTTTCTTTTAATGATCTTCAGGATCGCATGCATTTATCTTCTGGGGAATTCTGGAGATATCGTCAGGTACATAGTTATGTGTCTTCCCCCTGTCGTCGGGAGAAGGTTCTTCGACCACTTACCGCTTTTGAACAACTCTTATTGGATCGCTCTCCGAAACGGCGTTCCACTTCTATGCTCTATCGTTGCTTGCTTTCTCTGCAGACTTCCTCTTCCCCTGACTCTAGACAGAATTGGGAAAAGATTCTGGGATGTGTTTTGACTCCGGAGCAATGGAAGGGGATTCTCTGCTCTGTTGCTTTTAGTTCACGTAATGTCCAAACTATGGAAATGAATTACAAAGTGCTTAATCATGGGTATCGCATGCCGGAGGCTTTACATCGCTTCTTTCCCTCAGTATCCCCTTTGTGTAGGAGGTGCCAGGTCGAGGAGGGATCTATGGAACATATATGGTGGTCATGTCCCTTGGTACGGCCATATTGGCGGGAAGTGAACCATCATATTTCTGCTTGTCTATCTACTGATATTGCTCTGACTGCGGAGCATGTTTTTCTATGCAGTGTTCCTCATAGTCTTCAATCTTCATCTGCTCATTCTTTATTGTTTACTCATATGCTGAATTCTGCGAAACTTTGTATACCAGTGCTGTGGAAGTCTTCTGTTTCACATCCCCTCAGCAGTGGATCTCCCGCCTCTCTGCAGTCTTGATTTTGGAAAATCTGATACAACCGAAGGGAAGACACACTGCTCAGTTCATGGAGGCATGGACACTGTGGCGTGATTATTGCCATGCCATGGTTTCCAGTGTCAATACTGACGACTTTTCTGAGGTTTAAGCGCCCACTCACCATAGGGCTGTCTTTCTTCTCTCTTTTCATTACTCCTCTTTTTCTGTCTTTTATTGTCTATCTCTTTTCTACTTTCTTTCTCTTTTGGCTTTGTGCTCCCCTCCCCCCTTGTCCTCCCGTTTTGTCTACCTCCCTTTCCCCCTTTTTTTCTTTCCTTTATTTTATTTTTCCATATGCTCTGGAACACATTGCTGATTGACCATGTACTAACTGCATTTTTTACTTCGCTTTTGTTTTGTTTTATTCCTGGTGTATTTTAGGATTTCAATGTCACTCTGTAAGGCTTAATTACAGCTTTTTGGAGTCACATTACACTGTATGTTATCTTGCTTGTGTATAAGTTCCTTGTTTTATTTGTGTACCCCCTCCTTGATATGTGTTTTTCCTTTCCTGTATTCCATTTTATACCCAATAAAAATTTATTTAAAAAAAAAAAAAAAAAAAAAAAAAAAAGAAAGCCTGGGTTGTCTACTTTCCAAAAATATACACTTTTGGGGGGAAATCTTAGAGTGGAGCACTGTTACACAGCCCCAAATGAGACATGGCACCAGTGATGCAAGTTGTGAAAATTCAAAGTGTGAAACTGGAGACGCGCATGTTCCAATTTGGGTCTTGTATCTCCCCCAAACCTTGAGAAACCTATGCATATGGGGTATTGCCGTACTCAGAAGAAGAAGCTGAACGCTAAACAATGCAGTTTTAAAAATCTTCACCTATCATGTGCTTGAAATTCACATCAACATTGAAGTCAAAGTGTGAAAAACACTGTTTTTTTAACTTACGTCAAGATGTACGAGGGATTGGTGGTAAAATGGCTGCGTTAAAAAATTGAAAACCTTCATAAAATGAAATCCTGGGGTGTCTACTTTCCAAAAATATACACTTTTGGGGGGAAATCTTACAGTGGAGCACTGTTACACAGCCCCAAATGAGACATGACACCAGTGATGCAAGCTGTGAAAATTCAAAGTGTGAAACTGGAAACGCGCATGTTCCAATTTGGGTCCCGTATCTCCCCCAACCTTGAGAAACCTATGCATATGGCGTATTACCGTACTCAGAAGAAGAAGTTGAACGCTAAACAATGCAGTTTTAAAAATCTTCACCTATCCTGTGCTTGAAATTCAGATCAACATTGAAGTCAAAGTGTGAAAAACACAGTTTTTTTAACTTACGTCAAGATGTACGAGGGATTGGTGGTAAAATGGCTGTGTTAAAAAATTGAAAACCTTCATAAAATGAAAGCCTGGGGTGTCTGCTTTCGAAAAATATACACTTTTGGGGGTAAATCTTAGAGTGGAGCACTGTTACACAGCCCCAAATGAGACATGACACCAGTGATCTAATCTGTGAAAATTCAAAGTGTGAAACTGGAAACAAGCATGTTCCTGTTTGGGTCCCATATCTCCCCCAAACCTTGAGAAACCTATGCATATGGCGTATTGCCGTACTCAGAAGAAGAAGCTGAACACTAAACAATGCAGTCTTAAAAATCTTCACCTATCATGTACTTGAAATTCACATCAACATTGAAGTCAAAGTGTGAAAAACACGTTTTTTAACTTACGTCAAGATGTACGAGGGATTGGTGGTAAAATGGGTGTGTAAATAATTTGAAAACATTCATAAAATGAAAGCCTGGGGTGTCTACTTTCCAAAAATATACACTTTTGGGGGGAAATCTTAGAGTGGAGCACAGTTACACAGCCCCAAATGACACATGGCACCAGTGATGCAAGCTGTGAAAATTCCAAGTGTGAAACTGGAAACGTGCATGTTCCAGGTTGGTTCCCGTATCTCCCCGAAAACTCGAGAAACCTATGCATATGGGGTATTGCCGTACTCAGAAAAAGAAGCTGAACGCTAAACAATGCAGTTTTAAAAATCTTCACCTATCATGTGCTTGAAATTCACATCAACATTGAAGTCAAAGTGTGAAAAACACTGTTTTTTTAACTGACGTCAAGATGTATGAGGGATTGGTGGTAAAATGGCTGCGTTAAAAAATTGATAACGTTCATAAAATGAAACCCTGGGGTGTCTACTTTCCAAAAATAAACACTTTTGGGGGGAAATCTTAGAGTGGAGCACTGTTACACAGCCCCAAATGAGACATGACACCAGTGATGCAAGCTGTGAAAATTCAAAGTGTGAAACTGGAAACAAGCATGTTCCAGTTTGGGTCCCATATCTCCGCCAAACCTTGAGAAACCTATGCATACACAGCCCCAAATGAGACATGGCACCAGTGATGCAAGCTGTGAAAATTCAAAGTGTGAAACTGGAAGCAAGCATGTTCCAATTTGGGTCCCATATCTCCCCCAAATCTTGAGAAACCTACACATAGGATGCATTTCCGTACTCAGAAGAAGAAGCTGAACGCTAAGCAATGCAGTTTTAAAAATCTTCACCTATCCTGTGCTTGAAATTCACACCAACATTGAAACTTAAGTGTGAAAAAAGCTGAATTTTTTAACTTACATCAAGATTTACGAAGGATTTGGGGTAAAATGGCTGCGTAAAAAATTTCAAAACATTCATAAAATGAAAGCCTGGGCTGTCTACTTTCCAAAAATATACACTTTTGGGGGGAAATCTTAGAGTGGAGCACTGTTACAAAGCCCCAAATGAGACATGGCACCAATGATGCAAGCTGTGAAAATTCAAACTGTGAAACTGGAAATGTGCATGTTCCAATTTGGGTCGCATATCTCCCCCATACCTTGAGAAACCTATGCATATGGCGTATTGGCGTACTCAGAAGAAGAAGCTGAACGCTAAACAATGCAGTTTTAAAAATCTTCACCTTTCATGTGCTTGAAATTCACATCAACATGGAAGTAATAGTGTGAAAAATACTGTTTTTTTAACTTACATCAAGATGTACGAGAGATTTGTGGTAAAATGGCTGCGTTAAAAATTTGAAATCATTCATAAAATGAAAGCCTGGTGTGTCTACTTTCCAAAAATATACACTTTTGGGGGGAAATCTTAGACTGGAGCACAGTTACACAGCCCCAAATGACACATGGCACCAGTGATGCAAGCTGTGAAAATTCAAAGTGTGAAACTGGAAACGTGCATGTTCCAGGTTGGTTCCCGTATCTCCCCCAAAACTCGAGAAACCTATGCATATGGGGTATTGCCGTACTCAGAAAAAGAAGCTGAACACTAAACAATGCAGTTTTAAAAATCTTCACCTATCATGTGCTTGAAATTCACATCAACATTGAAGTCAAAGTGTGAAAAACACATTTTTTTAACTTACGTCAAGATGTACGATTGATTGGTGGTAAAATGGGTGTGTAAATAATTTGAAAACATTCATAAAATGAAAGCCTGGGGTGTCTACTTTCCAAAAATATACACTTTTGGGGGGAAATCTTAGAGTGGAGCACTGTGACACAGCCCCAAATGAGACATGGCACCAGTGATGCAAGCTGTGAAAATTCAAAGTGTGAAACTGAAAACAAGCATGTTCCAGTTTGGGTCCCATATCTCCCCCAAACCTTGAGAAACCTATGCATATGGCAAATTGCCGTACTCAGAAGAAGAAGCTGAACACTAAACAATGCAGTTTTAAAAATCTTCACCTATCATGTGCTTGAAATTCACATCAACATTGAAGTCAAAGTGTGAAAAACACATTTTTTTAACTTACGTCAAGATGTACAAGGGATTGGTGGTAAAATGGCTGTGTAAATAATTTGAAAACATTCATAAAATGAAAGCCTGGGGTGTCTACTTTCCAAAAATATACACTTTTGGGGGGAAATCTTAGAGTGGAGCACTGTGACACAGCCCCAAAAGAGACATGGCACCAGTGATGCAAGCTGTGAAAATTCAAAGTGTGAAACTGGAAACAAGCATGTTCCAATTTGGGTCCCATATCTCCCACAAACCTTAAAGGGATAGTATTACTTTAAAATTACTATCCCTCATATTGTAGCCCTTAATAAACGGAGTTAAATGACACCAGCGGCATCTCTCAAACCTTTATGGTTTAAGAGATAGCCGCTTTTTAAAGTTTTCTCTCCCCTGCCTGTCAGCGTTCTGCTGCCAGCAGGAGAATCCGGTCTCTGAATCAAGAGGAGGCTCTTCAGCAGAGCCGATATCTCATTATGGAAGGAAAAATGATTAATTGAAACAGTCTTCTACGTGTGCTTGGTAACCAAGCACATGTAGAAGACTGTTTCAATTAATAATTTTTCCTTCCATGACGAGATATCGGCTCTGTTTAAGAGCCTCCGCCTGTCCCTGGACCGGATTCCCCTGCTGGCAGCAGAACGCTGACAGCAGGGGAGAGGAAACTTTGAAAGCGGCTATCTCTTAAACCATAAAGGTTTGAGAGATGCCGCTGGTGTCATTTAACTCAGTTTATTAAGGGCTACAGTATGAGGGATAGTAATTTTGAAGTAATACTATCCCTTTAAGAGACCTATGAATAGGGCGTATTGCCGTACTCAGAAGAAGAAGCTGAACGCTAATCAATGCAGTTTTAAAAATCTTCACCTATCATGTGCTTGAAATTTACACCAACATTGAAACTTAATTGTGAAAAAAGCTGAATTTTTTAACTTACATCAAGATTTACGAGGGATTTGTGGTAAAATGGCTGCGTTAAAAATTTGAAAACATACATAAAATGAAATCCTGAGGTGTCTACTTTCCAAAAATATACACTTTTGGGGGGAAATCTTAGAGTGGAGCACTGTTACACAGCCCCAAATGAGACATGGCACCAGCGATGCAAGCTGTGAAAATTGGAAGTGTGAAATTGGAAACGTGCATGTTCCAATTTGGGTCCCGTATCTCCCCCAAAACTCGAGAAACCTATGCATATGGGGGATTGCCGTACTCAGAAGAAGAAGCTGAACGCTAAACAATGCAGTTTTAAAAATCTTCACCTATCCTATGCTTGAAATTCACATCAACATTGAAACTTAAGTGTGAAAAAACTTACATCAAGATTTACGAAGGATTCGGGGTAAAATGGCTGCGTAAAAAATTTGAAAAGATTCATAAAATGAAAGCCTGGGCTGTCTACTTTCCAAAAATATACACTTTTGGGGGGAAATCTTAGAGTGGAGCACTGTTACAAAGCCCCAAATGAGACATGGCACCAATGATGCACGCTGTGAAAATTCAAAGTGTGAAACTGGAAATGTGCATGTTCCAATTTGGGTCCCATATCTCCCCCATAGCTTGAGATACCTATGCCTATGGCATATTGGCGTACTCAGAAGAAGAAGCTGAACGCTAAACAATGCAGTTTTAAAAATCTTCACCTTTCATGTGCTTGAAATTCACATCAACATGGAAGTAATAGTGTGAAAAATACTGTTTTTTTAACTTACATCAAGATGTACGAGAGATTTGTGGTGAAATGGCTGCGTTAAAAATTTGAAATGATTCATAAAATGAAAGACTGGTGTGTCTACTTTCCAAAAATATACACTTTTGGGGGGAAATCTTAGAGTGGAGCACAGTTACACAGCCTCAAATGACACATGGCACCAGTGATGCAAGCTGTGAAAATTCAAAGTGTGAAACTGGAAACGTGCATGTTCCAGGTTGGTTCCCGTATCTCCCCCAAACCTTGAGAAACCTATGCATATGGGGTATTGCCGTACTCAGAAAAAGAAGCTGAACACTAAACAATGCAGTTTTAAAAATCTTCACCTATCATGTGCTTGAAATTCACATCAACATTGAAGTCAAAGTGTGAAAAACACATTTTTTTAACTTACGTCAAAATGTACGACGGATTGGTGGTAAAATGGGTGTGTAAATAATTTGAAAACATTCATAAAATGAAAGCCTGGGGTGTCTACTTTCCAAAAATATACACTTTTGGGGGGAAATCTTAGAGTGGAGCACTGTGACACAGCCCCAAATGAGACATGGCACCAGTGATGCAAGCTGTGAAAATTCAAAGTGTGAAACTGGAAACAAGCATGTTCCAATTTGGGTCCCATATCTCCCCCAAACCTTGAGAAACCTATGAATAGGGCATATTGCCGTACTCAGAAGAAGAAGCTGAACGCTAAACAATGCAGTTTTAAAAATCTTCACCTATCATGTGCTTGAAATTTACACCAACATTGAAACTTAATTGTGAAAAAAGCTGAATTTTTTAACTTAGATCAAGATTTACGAGGGATTTGTGGTAAAATGGCTGCGTTAAAAATTTGAAAACATACATAAAATGAAATCCTGAGGTGTCTACTTTCCAAAAATATACACTTTTGGGGGGAAATCTTAGAGTGGAGCACTGTTACACAGCCCCAAATGAGACATGGCACCAGTGATGCAAGCTGTGAAAATTGAAAGTGTGAAATTGGAAACGTGCATGTTCCAAATTGGGGTCCCGTATCTCTCCCAAAACTCGAGAAACCTATGCATATGGGGGATTGCCGTACTCAGAAGAAGAAGCTGAACGCTAAACAATGCAGTTTTAAAAATCTTCACCTATCCTGTGCTTGAAATTCACATCAACATTGAAACTTAAGTGTGAAAAAAGCTGAATTTTTTAACTTACATCAAGATTAACGAAGGATTCGGGGTAAAATGGCTGCGTAAAAAATTTGAAAAGATTCATAAAATGAAAGCCTGGGCTGTCTACTTTCCAAAAATATACACTTTTGGGGGGAAATCTTAGAGTGGAGCACTGTTACAAAGCACCAAATGAGACATGGCACCAATGATGCAAGCTGTGAAAATTCAAAGTGTGAAACTGGAAATGTGCATGTTCCAATTTGGGTCCCATATCTCCCCCATAGCTTGAGAAACCTATGCCTATGGCGTATTGGCGTACTCAGAAGACGAAGCTGAACGCTAAACAATGCAGTTTTAAAAATCTTCACCTATCATGTGCTTGAAAGTCACATCAACATTGAAGTCAAAGTGTGAAAAATACTGTTTTTTTAACTTACATCAAGATGTACGAGTGATTTGTGCTAAAATGGCTGCGTTAAAAATTTGAAATCATTCATAAAATGAAAGCCTGGTGTGTCTACTTTCCAAAAATATACATTTTTGGGGAGAAATCTTAGAGTGGAGCACTGTTACACAGCCCCAAATGAGACATGGCACCAGTGATGCAAGCTGTGAAAATTGAAAGTGTGAAATTGGAAACGTGCATTTTCCAATTTGGGTCCCGTATCTCTCCCAAAACTCGAGAAACCTATGCATATGGGGGATTGCCGTACTCAGAAGAAGAAGCTGAACGCTAAACAATGCAGTTTTAAAAATCTTCACCTATCCTGTGCTTGAAATTCACATCAACATTGAAACTTAAGTGTGAAAAAAGCTGAATTTTTTAACTTACATCAAGATTAACGAAGGATTCGGGGTAAAATGGCTGCGTAAAAAATTTGAAAAGATTCATAAAATGAAAGCCTGGGCTGTCTACTTTCCAAAAATATACACTTTTGGGGGGAAATCTTAGAGTGGAGCACTGTTACAAAGCACCAAATGAGACATGGCACCAATGATGCAAGCTGTGAAAATTCAAAGTGTGAAACTGGAAATGTGCATGTTCCAATTTGGGTCCCATATCTCCCCCATAGCTTGAGAAACCTATGCCTATGGCGTATTGGCGTACTCAGAAGACGAAGCTGAACGCTAAACAATGCAGTTTTAAAAATCTTCACCTATCATGTGCTTGAAAGTCACATCAACATTGAAGTCAAAGTGTGAAAAATACTGTTTTTTTAACTTACATCAAGATGTACGAGTGATTTGTGCTAAAATGGCTGCGTTAAAAATTTGAAATCATTCATAAAATGAAAGCCTGGTGTGTCTACTTTCCAAAAATATACATTTTTGGGGAGAAATCTTAGAGTGGAGCACTGTTACACAGCCCCAAATGAGACATGGCACCAGTGATGCAAGCTGTGAAAATTGAAAGTGTGAAATTGGAAACGTGCATTTTCCAATTTGGGTCCCGTATCTTCCCCAAAACTCGAGAAACCTATGCATATGGGGTATTGCCGTACTCAGAAGAAGAAGCTGAATGCTAAACAATGCAGTTTTAAAAATCTTCACCTATCATGTGCTTGAAATTCACATCAACATTGAAGTCAAAGTATGAAAAACACTGTTTTTTTAACTTACGTCAAAATGTACGAGGGATTGGTGGTAAAATGGCTGCGTTAAAAAATTGAAAAAATTCATAAAATGATAGCCTGGGGTGTCTAATTTCCAAAAATATACACTATTGGGGGGAAATCTTAGAGTGGAGCACTGTTACACAGCCCCAAATGAGACATGGCACCAGTGATGCAAGCTGTGAAAATTGAAAGTGTGAAACTGGAAATGTCCATGTTCCAATTTGTGTCACGTATCTCCCCCAAAACTCGAGAAACCTATGTATGTGGCATATTGCCGTACTGAGAAGACAAAGCTGAACGCTAAACAATGCAGTTTTAAAAATCTTCACCTATCCTGTGCTTGAAATTCACACCAACATTGAAACCTCAGTGTGAAAAACGCTGAATTTTTTAACTTACATGAAGATATACGAAGGATTCGGGGTAAAATGGCTGAGTAAAAAATTTGAAAACCTACATAAAATGAAAGCCTGGGGTGTCTACTTTTCCAAAAATATACACTTTTGGGGGAAATCTTAGAGTGGAGCACTGTTACACAGCCCCAAATGAGACATGGCACCAGTGATAGTGTGAAACTGGAAACGTACATGTTCCAATTTGGGTCCTGTATCTCCCCCAAACCTTGAGAAACCTATGCATATGGGGCAATGCCGTACTGAGAAGAAGAACCTGATCTCTAAACAATGCAGTTTTAAAAATCTTCACCTATCATGTGCTTGAAATTCACATCAACATTGAAGTCAAAGTATGAAAAACACTGTTTTTTTAACTTACGTCAAGATGTACGAGGGATTGGTGGTAAAATGGCTGTGTAAATAATTTGAAAACATTCATAAAATGAAAGCCTGGGTTGTCTACTTTCCAAAAATATACACTTTTGGGGGGAAATCTTAGAGTGGAGAACTGTTACACAGCCCCAAATGAAACATGGCACCAGTGATGCAAGTTGTGAAAATTCAAAGTGTGAAACTGGAAACAAGCATGTTCCAGTTTGGGTCCCATATGTCCACCAAACCTTGAGAAACCTATACATATGGCGTATTGCCGTACTCAGACGAAGAAGCTGAACACTAAACAATGCAGTTTTAAAAATCTTCACCTATCATGTGCTTGAAATTAACATCAACATTAAAGTCAAAGTGTGAAAAACACTGTTTTTTTAACTTACATCAAGATGTACGAGAGATTTGTGGTAAAATGGCTGCGTTAAAAATTTGGAAACATACATAAAATGAAAGCCTGGGGTGTCTACTTTTCAAATATATACACTTTTGGGGAGAAATCTTAGCGTGGAGCACTGATACACTGCCCCAAATGAGACATGGCACCAGTGATGCAAGTTGTGAGAATTGAAAGTGTGAAACTGGAAACGTGCATGTTCCAATTTGGGTCCCGTATCTCCCCCAAACCTTGAGAAACCTATGCATATGGGGCATTGCCATACTCAGAAGAAGAAGCTGAACACTAAACAATGCAGGTTTAAAAATCTTCACCTATCCTGTGATTGAAATTCACACCAACATTGAAGTCAAAGTGTGAAAAACACTGTTTTTTTAACTTACGTCAAGATGTACGAGGGATTGGTGGTAAAATGGCTGTGTAAATAATTTGAAAACATTCATAAAATGAAAGCCTGGGGTGTCTACTTTCCAAAAATATACACTTTTGGGGGGATATCTTAGAGTGGAGCACTGTTACACAGCCCCTAATGAGACATGGCACCAGTGATGCAAGCTGTGAAAATTCAAAGTGTGAAACTGGAAATGCGCATGTTCCAATTTGGGTCCCGTATCTCCCCCAATCCTTGAGAAACCTATGCATATGGGGTATTGCCGTACTCAGAAGAAGAAGCTGAACGCTAAACAATGCAGTTTAAAAATCTTCACGTATTATGTGCTTGAAATTCACATCAACATTGATGTCAAAGTGTGAAAAACACTGTTTTTTTAACTTACGTCAAGATGTACGAAGGATTCGGGATAAAATGGCTGCATAAAAAATTTCAAAAAACATACATAAAATGAAAGACTGGGGTGTTTACTTTCCAAAAATATACACTTTTGGGGGGAAATCTTAGAGTGAAGCACTGTTAAAAGGCCCCAAATGAGACATGGCACCAGTGTTGCAAGCTGTGAAAATTCAAAGTGTGAAACTGGAAACGTGCATGTTCCAATTTTGGTCCCGAATCTCCCCCAAAACTCAAGAAACCTATGCATGTGGCATATTGCCGTACTGAGAAGACGAAGCTGAACGCTAAACAATGCAGTTTTAAAAATCTTCACCTATCCTGTGCTTGAAATTCACACCAACATTAAAACTTAAGTGTGAAAAACGCTGAATTTTTTAGCTTACGTCAAGATGTACGAGGGATTGGTGGTAAAATGGCTGCGTGAATAATTTGAAAACATTCATAAAATGAAAGCCTGGGGTGTCTACTTTCCAAAAATATACACTTTTGGTGGGAAATCTTACAGTGGAGCACTGTTACACATCCCCAAATGAGACATGGCACCAGTGATGCAAGCTGTGAAAATTCAAAGTGTGAAACTGGAAACGCGCATGTTCCAATTTGGGTCCCGTATCTCCCCCAAACCTTAAGAAACCTATGCATATGGGGTATTGCCGTACTCAGAAGGAGAAGCTGAACGCTAAAATATGCAGTTTTAAAAATCTTCACCTATCATGTGCTTGAAATTCACATCAATATTGAAGTCAAAGTGTGAAAAACACAGTTTTTTTAACTTACGTCAAGATGTACGAGGGAATGGTGGTAAAATGGTTGCGTAAAAAATTTGAAAACATTCATAAAATGAAAGCCTTGGGTGTCTACTTTCCAAAAATATACACTTTTGGTGGGAAATCTTAAAGTGAAGCACTGTTACACAGCCCCAAATTAGACATGGCAGCAGTGATGCAAGCTGTGAAAATTGAAAGTGTGAAACTGGAAACGCGCATATTCCAATTTGGGTCCCATATCTCCCCCAAACCTTGAGAAACCTATGCATTTGGGGTATTTCCGTACTCAGAAGAAGAAGCTGAATGCTAAACAATGCAGTTTTAAAAATCTTCACCTATCATGTGCTTGAAATTCACATCAACATTAAAGTCAAAGTGTGAAAAACACTGTTTTTTTAACTTACGTCAAGATGTACAAGGGATTGGTGGTAAAATGGCTGCGTTAAAAATTTGAAAACATTCATAAAATGAGATCCTGGGGTGTCTACTTTCCAAAAATATACAGTTTTGGGAGGAAATGTTAGAGTGGAGCACTGTTAAACAGCCCCTAATGAGACATGACACCAGTGATGCAAGCTGTGAAAATTCAAAGTGTGAAATTGGAAACGCGCATGTTCCAATTTGGGTCCCGTAACTCCCCCAAACCTTGAAAAACCTATGCATATGGTGTATTGCCGTACTCAGAAGAAGAAGCTGAACACTAAACAATTCAGTTTTAAAAATTTTCACCTATCATGTGCTTGAAATTCACATCAACATTGAAGTCAAAGTATGAAAAACACTGTTTTTTTAACTTACGTCAAGATGTACGAGGGATTGGTGGTAAAATGGCTGTGTAAATAGTTTGAAAACATTCATAAAATGAAAGCCTGGGGTGTCTACTTTCCAAAAATATACACTTTTGGGGCGATATCTTAGAGTGGAGCACTGTTAAACAGCCCCTAATGAGACATGACACCAGTGATGCAAGCTGTGAAAATTCAAAGTGTGAAACTGGAAACGAGCATGTTCCAATTTGGGTCCCGTATCTCCCCCAAACCTTTAGAAACCTATGCATATGGGGTATTGCCGTACGCAGAAGAAGAAGCTGAACGCTAAACAATGCAGTTTTAAAAATCTTCACCTATCATGTGCTTGAAATTTACATCAACATTGAAGTCAAAGTGTGAAAAGCACTGTTTTTTTAACTTACATCAAGATGTACGAGGGATTTGTGGTAAAATGGTTGCGTTAAAAATTTGAAAGCATACATAAAATGAAAGCCTGGGGTGTCTACTTTCCAAAAATATACACTTTTGGGGTGAAATCTTACAGTGAAGCACAGTTACACAGCCCCAAATGAGACATGGCAGCAGTGATGCAAGCTGTGAAAATTCAAAGTGTGAAACTGGAAACGTGCGTGTTCCAATTTGGGTCCCGTATCTCCCCCAAATCTCGAGAAACCTATGCATGTGGCATATTGCCGTATTGAGAAGACGAAGCTGAACGCTAAACAATGCAGTTTTAAAAATCTTCACCTATCCTGTGCTTGAAATTCACACCAACATTAAAACTTAAGTGTGAAAAACGCTGAATTTTTTAACTTACATCAAGATGTACGAGGGATTGGTGGTAAAATGGCTGCGTAAAAAATTTGAAAACATACATAAAATGAAAGCCTGGGGTGTCTACTTTTCAAATATATACACTTTTGGGGGGAAATCTTAGAGTGGAGCACTGTTAGACAGCCCCAAATGAGACATGGCACCAGTGATGCAAGTTGTGAAAATTGAAAGTGTGAAAGTGGAAACGTGCGTGTTCCAATTTTGGTCCCGTATCTCCCCCAAAACTCGAGAAATCTATGCATGTGGCATAATGCCGTACTGAGAAGATGAAGCTGAACGTTAAACACTGCAGTTTTAAAAATCTTCACCTATCCTGTGCTTGAAATTCACACCAACATTAAAACTTAAGTGTGAAAAACGCTGAATTTTTTTACTTACGTCAAGATGTACGAGGGATTGGTGGTAAAATGGCTGCGTTAAAAATTTGAAAACATTCATAAAATGAAAACCTGGGGTGTCTACTTTCGAAAAATATACACTTTTGATGGGAAATCTTACAGTGAAGCACTGTTACACAGCCCCAAATGAGATATGGCAGCAGCGATGTAAGCTGTGAAAATTCAAAGTGTGAAACTGGAAACGCGCATGTTCCATTTTGGGTCCCGTATCTCCCCAAACCTTGACAAACCTATGCATATGGCGTGTTGCCGTACTCAGAAGAAAAAGCTGAACGCTAAACAATGCAGTTTTAAAAATCTTCACCTATCCTGTGCTTGAAATTCACACCAACATTGAAAGTTAAGTGTGAAAAAAGCTGAATTTTTTAACTTACATCAAGATTTACGAAGAATTCGGGGTAAAATGGCTGCGTAAAAAATTTGAAAACATTCATAAAATGATAGCCTGGGGTGTCTACTTTCCAAAAATATATACTTTTGGGGGGAAATCTTAGAGTGGAGCACTGTTACACAGCCCCAAATGAGACATGACACCAGTGATGCAAGCTGTGAAAATTCAAAGTGTGAAACTGGAAACAAGCATGTTCCAGTTTGGGTCCCATATCTCCCCGAAACCTTGAGAAACCTATGCATATGGCGTATTGCCGTACTCAGAAGAAGAAGCTGAACACTAAACAATGCAGTTTTAAAAATCTTCTCCTATCATGTGCTTGAAATTCACATCAACATTGAAGTCAAAGTGTGAAAAACACGTTTTTTAACTTACGTCAAGATGTACGAGGGATTGGTGGTAAAATGGCTGTGTAAATAATTTGAAAACATTCATAAAACCAAAGCCTGGGGTGTCTACTTTCCAAAAATATACACTTTTGTGGGGAAATCTTAGAGTGGAGCACTGTTACACAGCCCCAAATGAGACATGGCACCAGTGATGCAAGCTGTGAAAATTCAAAGTGTGAAACTGGAAACAAGCATGTTCCAATTTGGGCTCCATATCTCCCCCAAACTTTGAGAAACCTATTCATATGGTCCATTGCCGTACTCAAGAGGAAGAAGCTGAACGCTAAACAATGCAGTTTTAAAAATCTTCACCTATCATGTGCTTGAAATTCACATCAACATTGAAGTCAAAGTATGAAAAACACTGTTTTTTTTTACTTACATCATGATGTACGAGGGATTGGTGGTAAAATGGCTGCGTTAAAAAATTGAAAACGTCCATAAAATGAGAGCCTGGGCTGTCTACTTTCCAAAAATATACACTTTTGGGGGGAAATGTTAGAGTGGAGCACTGTTACAAAGCCCCAAATGAGACATGGCACCAATGATGCAAGCTGTGAAAATTCAAAGTGTGAAACTGGAAACGTGCATGTTCCAGGTTGGGTCCCGTATCTACCCCAAAACTCGAGAAACCTATGCATATGGGGTATTGCCGTACTCAGAAGAAGAAGCTGAACGCTAAACAATTCAGTTTTAAAAATCTTCACCTATCATGTGCTTGAAATTCACATCAACATTGAAGTCAAAGTGTGAAAAACACTGTTTTTTTAACTTACGTCAAGATGTACGAGGGATTGGTGGTAAAATGGCTGCGTTAAAAAATTGAAAACCTTCATAAAAATGAAAGCCTGGGGTGTCTACTTTCCAAAAATATACACTTTTTGGGGGAAATCTTAGAGTGGAGCACTGTTACACAGCCCCAAATGAGACATGAGACCAGTGATGCAAGCTGTGAAAATTCAAAGTGTGAAACTGGAAACAAGCATGTTCCAGTTTGGGTCCCATATCTCCCCCAAACCTTGAGAAACCTATGCATATGGCATATTGCCGTACTCAGAAGAAGAAGCTGAACACTAAACAATGCAGTTTTAAAAATCTTCACCTATCATGTGCTTAAAAATTCACATAAACATTGAAGTCAAAGTGTGAAAAACACGTTTTTTAACTTACGTCAAGATGTACGAGGGATTGGTGGTAAAATGGCTGTGTAAATAATTTGAAAACATTCATAAAATCAAAGCCTGGGGTGTCTACTTTCCAAAAATATACACTTTTGTGGGGAAATCTTAGAGTGGAGCACTGTTACACAGCCCCAAATGAGACATGACACCAGTGATGCAAACTGTGAAAATTCAAAGTGTGAAACTGGAAACAAGCATGTTCCAGTTTGGGTCCCGTATCTCCCCCAAACCTTGAGAAACCTATGCATATGGTGTATTTCCGTACTCAGAAGAAGAAGCTGAACACTAAACAATGCAGTTTTAAAAATCTTCACCTATCATGTGCTTGAAATTCACATCAACACTGAAGTCAAAGTGTGAAAAACACTGTTTTTTTAACTTACGTCTAGATGTACGAGGAATTGGTGCTACAATGGCTATGTAAAAAATTTGAAGACATACGTAAAATGAAAGCCTGGGGTGTATACTTTCCAAAAATGTATACTTTTGGGGGGAAATCTTAGCGTTGAGCACTGTTAGACAGCCCCAAATGAGACATGGTACCAGTGATGCAAGCTGTGAAAATTCAAAGTGTGAAACTGGAAACGAGCATGTTCCAATTTGGGTCCCGTATCTCCCCAAAACCTTGAGAAACCTATGCATATGGGATATTGCCGTACTCAGAAGAAGAAGCTGAACACTAAACAATGCAGTTTTAAAAATCTTCACCTATCCTGTGCTTGAAATTCACACCAACATTGAAACTTAAGTGTGAAAAACGCTGAATTTTTAAACTTACATCAAGATTTACAAAGGATTTGGGGTAAAATGGCTGCGTAAAAAATTTGAAAACTTACATAAAATGAAAGCCTGGGGTGTCTACTTTTCCAAAAATATACACTTTTGGGGGGAAATCTTAGAGTGGAGCACTGTTACACAGCCCCAAATGAGACATGGCACCATTGATGCAAGCTGTGAAAATTCAAAGTGTGAAACTGGAACGCGCATGTTCCAATTTGGGTCCCGTATCTCCCCCAAACTTTGAGAAACCTATGCATATGGGGTATTGTCGTGCTCAGAAGAAGAAGCTGAACGCCAAACAATGCAGTTTTAAAAATCTTCACCTATTATGTGCTTGAAATTCACATCAACATTGAAGTCAAAGTGTGAAAAAAGCTGTTTTTTTTAACTTACGTCAAATTGTACGAGGGATTGGTGATAAAATGGCTACGTTAAAAAATTGAAAACATACATAAAATGAAAGCCTGGGGTATCTACTTTCCAAATATTTTTACTTTGTGGGGGGGGAATCTTAGAGTGGAGCACTGTTACACATCCCCAAATGTGACATGGCACCAATGATGCAAGCTGTGAAAATTCAAAGTGTGAAACTGGAAACATGCATGTTCCAATTTGGGTCCCATATCTCCCCCAAACCTTGAGAAACCTATGCATATGGGGTTATTGCCGTACTCAGAAGAAGGAGGTTAACACTAAACAATGGATATTTTTAAATTTTCAACTATTCTTTGCTTGATATCAACAGTAATTTTGAAATGTAAGTGTGAAAACTGCAAAAAAACACAATTTTTTTCACAATTTTGAAATTTTTTTCTTTAAAAATAGCTGCATAAAAAACTTCAAAATTCTCCTGATTATTTATCTTATGTTGTCTAGTTTTCAGAAACATATACCTTTGTGGGACATTTTTGGTTCTGGCACCATCAATTAAGCTATGATGCTCACATGCCAAGTGTTGAAAAATTACAAGTTGGAAATAATGGCATCCATCTTGTAATATTTACTTTGTAAATGTGAGGAAGGGATTGAAGTACTAGGCATATGGGTTACTCTTATATTCAGGAGAAGCAAATGAATATATTTAGGGTTATTTTTTTTTCATTAACTAATAGTATGCAAGTCCTGACAGAAAAATGTAAGCAAAATGTTGTTTTTTTTATTTTTTTCCTATTTTTCCTATTTTAATCAAATGAAACAATGAGGTATTCATATAATTGTGGTATCAAAAGAAAGTCCTGAAAAAACAGTATATAGTTTGTGTGGGTGTACAAAAAGAATTAAAGAGAAAATATGGTTGAAGAAAGGCAATCAAAAAAGTCAAAATTGCTCGGGTCCTTAAGGGAAAAGGACATCAGATTTTCCCGGTCCTTAAGGGGTTAATGGGAAAAGGTACATCGGCCGCAAATAATATATGATTTATGTCGGATTTGACAGGTGGTCTACAAGAATAGCTAACGAGTGTAGGCACCTTTTTTCGCATCACCATGAGTCCTAATCATCCGATAAAACACGACTTAAGTCAACTTGTAACATAACAGCCAACGTTGCCTAGCAACCCTGATTGATGCACAAACAAATTGAAACCCACAGCCAATCCCAAGACCCCAAAGTTTAAAAAATGTTTAAATACACTTATATATGCCCAAAATAACAGTCTCATCTTGTCTGTGTTTCGAGTTTTGGCGAGTTAGATCACAGGACCCAGGAGCAGAGGATAGCATTTAGATCGAGGGAGAGAGGAGCTGACATTGGAGGTAGAAGGCATTTTTGGGAAGAGGAGAGCATTGCACTTAAATAGACAGATATCACACCTTTGCACATATTGCATAAACCCATACAAACACACACCTAGCCCTTTTTCTTCCTCATTATAAGACATTAAACATTTTAAACTTTATTTTTTCATTGTTAATCTGTGAGTGACAGAGAGTGAGTGGGATTAAGTATGTCTGTGATGGTCTGAGTGAGTGGGCGAGTGATGGCCAGGAGAGGAGGACATGAGAGAAGGAAGGGGCGAGTAGAGGAGGAAGGAGATCAGGGCACCCCTGTTGAGAATAGGAGTGGGAGAGGGAGATCTGCGTGATGGAGGGGGACCCAGCCTAGAAGAGTAGGCACACAGAGGGAAGGGACAGAACCTTCAGTGGGCGAGTGGTACCTGTTGGGGAGCACCACACACAAGCAGGGGAAGTGCAGGGAGGACATTCCGGCCACAGCTCCGACACCTGACAGGCCAGAGCTGAGAAGGAGAGGCTGAGGGATCCTCGTTACACCGCTGAGGAGAACAGGGCCCTCATGGAGGCTATATTGGAGAGGGATAGCATCTTCTAGCTGAGGGAAAAGGTCCCTGGCCTGGCTGCGAAGAAGAAGGCTGTCTGGAACCAAGTGTGCAGCAGGGTGAATGCGGTGGCCACCTGCAGACGGACCTTGGAGTCCGTCAAGAAGAGATTGCAAGAGGGTGTTGAGGGGGTCCGTGGAGGATTGGACACTGGGGATGAGAGGAGTCTCCACACTACCAGTAAGTGCATCATCACAGAACCACACACCACATCAACTGACACAACCATCACATGCAAACACAGTTACACCCCAACACATGTCCATCAAAGGACACAATACATGCACAAAAGGCAAGGTTCGACCAGGCTCAAACCCGTCCAAGTCCCAGTACAACCCTCATGTTGCTGTGCTCATCACACACAATCCACACAAACCATGTTTCACAAGCTGTTGTCTGTTAAAGAACATCACTGTTCCACCACATTGTCACCCATGAACCCGCAGGGAACTCAGCATATAACCCCTTGAGTTCTAGAGGGATCATCAATGCATCGTTCAACAATGCTTTGGTACTGAAAGGGTTAACCGACAACTAACTCAAGTTGACAGGGTAACGATTACATGCTACACAGGGGACAATCACTAGGTGGTGAAAAAGAGATGGTGGAATGAAATTAACCCTTAAATACCATCACTTCACCAATTCCCATGTTAGTCTATGGAGACTATTTAACCCTTTGAGTGCCAGGGTGGTACGAAACGCAATGCGTTGTGTACCACTCTGGCACTCAAAGGGTTAATAACATGAATCAAGTTTTGGAGGTCTCATTTTATAGACTCCATAGAAAAAC
The DNA here is from genome assembly GCA_037306005.1 of Rhinophrynus dorsalis. Lineage (NCBI taxonomy): Eukaryota > Metazoa > Chordata > Amphibia > Anura > Rhinophrynidae > Rhinophrynus > Rhinophrynus dorsalis. The sequence continues at coordinate 178,543,245 of CM074720.1, read as the reverse complement.
ACTGAAAATTAAGAAATTATATCACTGGAGAAGTCATCATCATTTACACTGAATCACAAAAAAGATGGATCAGGTCATACATCACAGTGTCACTGAGAATAACTGGGTGTATGTGCAACACATAGGCCTCAAAATAAAAACACTCTTGAATTAAAAGAGAAAGAAGTAAGCCTTTGTGTTGTGTATGCAATTGTTTGCTCTCACTTGAACTGTTAATCTGGTACCTTGGGCCAGACCCCCTAGGGGCCGAGTTTATCCCTTGTCGGTGGAGGAGAACAAGGCCATGGAGGACTATTTGGAAGACGCCCTAGCTAGGGGCATTATTTGGATGTCTTCCTCCCCTGCGGGTTCAGGCTTCTTTTTCATTAAGAAAAAAAGATGGGGAGCTCAGTGTCACGGAAGGACTAAGAAATAAAGACACTTGACGAGTACCAATAAAATTAAATAAACTTTATTTAAACACAATAGTAGCAGTAATGATAATACACTTTCACAAGACCAGGGAAGAACAGTGCACACACTTTCTTCACCCTTCACTAGGCAAGTGTGATATGACCCACGTCTGTACCCTAACGCTAGGGTAAACCCAGGCAATAGGAGTGAGGAACTCCAGAATACTGCAGCAACACAGTAGTGACTCTAATTCCACCACCTTCTCGAGGCCAGGTGTGAGAACAGTGCAAGACACCTCCTCAACCCTTCACTAGACAGGTGTAGCTAGTATCCATACGGCCTTTGGTAACCTTCACAAGACTAGATAGGAGGACAGTGCACAGCATTTCCTAGATCTTTCACCTGGCAGGTTAAGAATAGCTCAACTATACCCTACCGCTAGGGTATACCAGAGGCAAGGTAAAACGACACCTAGAATGCTAGGTGAGGCAACAACCAAACCGGACTTAGACCACAGGAGGTCAGTGACATGGACTGACCGACAAGCATTGCTACAGGGGTAGTGCTCGCTGTAAAATGGTAGGCCCAGGCAACAAGGATCTCAATAGCCGGGGATGGGTAGCCGAGGCTAGTAGTAACAAGCCGGAGCCCAACAGAGGGAGAGTAGTCAGAGGAAGCCAGGAGTCAGAGCCGGATCGGGTAGTCATACGAAGCCAGGAGTCAGAGCCTGATGTAGTCAGATGAAGCCAGGAGTCAGAGCCGAATCGGGTAGTCAGATGGAGCAGGAGTAATACACAGGAACAGCAATGGACCAACACAGCACTAGGCTCAGGTACACCATGAAAGGGCACTGGTAACTGGAAATGCTGAGACCTTTAAGGCCTAGTAGGTGGGCAGAGAGATGACCTATAAGAACAGCGACCTGCATAGAGCAACAGCCAGGAAGTAACAAGGTCGCTGTTACAGCAACTAAACACTGGCGGCAATCACGAGCACCATGATACTCAGACCATGTATTAATTTCAGAGGCCTAAATAAGCTAATGGTAAAGAACGCTTATCCTATACCATTGATCACGGAGCTATTTGATCGTATCAAAGGCTCGACAATTTTCACAAAACTTGACTTGAGGGCTGCATACAACCTGGTACGAATAAGAGAGAGGGCGATGAATGGAAGACAGCGTTTAACACTCAGAGTGGGCACTATGAGAATTTGGTTATGCCTTTCGGATTGCCCAATGCTCCCGCTGTCTTCCAGGAGTTCATTAATGACATTTTAAGAGACCTACTCCACAGCTGTGTTGTAGTATATTTGGATGATATACTCATCCATTCTCCTACCTTGGAGACATATAGAGATGTTGCCCGGGTTCTACAACTGCTAAGAGAGAACAAGTTGTTCTGCAAATTAGAGAAATGTGAATTCCACAAATTCCAGGTGTCCTTCTTGGGATACGTGATTTCATCCACTGGTCTGGCCATGGATCCGCAAAAACTGTCTGCTGTCTTACAGATGCCGCTTCCTGTGGGGCTAAGATCCATACAGTGGTTCCTGGTCTTCACTAATTATTAGAGAAAGTTTATACGAAACTTTCCCTCAATTGTGAAACTGCTCACTGACATGACTCAGAAGGGAGCTAATCCTTCAGACTGGGCACCTGAAGCACTTCAGGCTTTTGAAGGCTTGAAGTCCGCCTTTGAGAAGGCCCCGATATTGTCCCACCCCTCCCTGCCATTTACACTGGAGGTGGATGCCTCGGAGTCCGGAGTCCGGTATGGGCGTGTTGCTGTCCCAGTGAGTGGGCCTTGGTAAACCATTGCTGCAATGCAACTTTTTCTCTAAAAAACTGTCGTAGGCTGAGAGTTTATATGATGTTGGAGATTGGGAATTGCTCGCCACCATCTTGGCCTTGAAAGAATGGCGTTATCTGCTGGAGGGCACAGCAGTTCTGATCCTGAGACTGACAGATCACAAAAACCTCACATATTTATCAGAGGCTAAGAGGTTGTCTTCACGTCAGGCCAGATGGGCCCTCTTCCTTTCAAGGTTTAATTTTGTGGTTTCCTACCTTCGTACATCAGGTACCAAAAATATTAGAGTGGATGCTCTCTCTCGACAATTTGGGTCCGAGTCTCAGGAGGAGTCTCCTTCTGTGCCTGTTATTCCTCTCGACCTCATCTTGGCTACGATACGCACCAGTATTACCGGTCATTCCTATGATCATGGTTAGATTTTCAAAGATGGCCCATTTCGTGCTTTTTCCCTCCTCCAAGGAGTTAGCTGAGATCTTTGTGAAGGAGGTCTCCCTAGTATACCCAAGGTGGTGGTCTTGAGCCATGGAGAGATTTTTACGGTCAGGTGGGGATCCAGCTCTCGTTCTCCTTGGCTTACCACCCAGAGTTGAACGGCGCTGCTGAAAGGTCTAATCAGGCGCTGGAACAGTTCCTCCATTGTTTCATTTCTGACCATCATGACAACTGGGCGAACTTGTTACCATGGGCGGAGCTGGCTAGAAATAGTGCAGTTAATTCCTCCTCTGGGAACTCTCCCTTTCTGATTAATTATGGGTTCCAACCTTTTCTCCTTCCTGAGTCATTGGAGGCGCAGAACATTCCTGCTCCGGAGGAGCACTTGAGGGTGCTCCGCTCCACATGGGTACGGGTTCAGAGATCCCTGCAGAGTCCCACTGTGCTCTATAAGCAACAAGCAGACCGTAGGCGATTACCAGCTCCAGTGTTCCGGGTGGGAGAGAGAGTCTGGTTGTCCTCACGCAATCTCAATCTCCAGGTGCTTTGTAAAAAAACTGGCTCCCCAATTTGTGGGTCCTTTCGGGTTCTCCGCAAGATTAACCCTGTGATGTATGCCCTGGAGCTTCCCACTAACATGCGCATTTCCAATGTGTTTCATGTGTTGCTACTCAAACCTCTGGTTTGTAACCTGTCGGGCTATTTATATGAAGGTATCCAAAGGGTTAAACAGAGAACCACTCAGGTTGGATTTCTTCACTTAAATAGGCAAATGACAATATAAAATAATTCGAGAACTTTATCTTTAATATGTATTGACACGCTACTTCACAGTAACGAATTGATCACAAGAATCAATCCTTCATATTTGTGCAAAAATACATATTTTATTAAAATACAATATACTATATATATATATATATATAACAAGTATCAGTAACAATGAAATATGTAAGTGATTAGCAATTATAATAGGTACATAGAAAATCAAACCACACTTATTACCATAAGGATTACCAGCGGTGCAAGGGTTAACCACACATAGGTATATTCAGAGGTATAATAACAATAATTCCATTCAGCAGCATAGAACAGGTTAATTGATTGTTACAATTAATATAATACAGTTGGCCGCAGTGTCTCGTAATACCTCTGCCCCAGAAACTGTATAGACTATGCCAATTATGATGTAAGGGGTATTGTGAGAGGAATTAAATAATTCCTCTAACAATTCCTTGTATCATATATCAATAATAATCAAATTTAGGGAATAACTGGAATAGAATCCCAGATTTAAATCACTATAATTTAATTGTCTACTGAATGCAATATTGAATACCTCTGAATAAAATATATAAATTGCAACTAATATAGTCAATCAAAATCACACAAATAATCTACTTAAAATTACTTAATGCTACATTTATCATAGTTTTGACTACAGCAACATATATAAAACCTATAGGCACTCCAAGGGTTAATCCACACGTTTAAAATAGGTGCCACACCCAGAAGTTATTTTGTCTATAAAAGTCAATACCTTCAAATTACAAAATATAAGTGTAGCACATATACAGAGAATTCCAAAGAAAACACTACTAACAACAGACAAATAAAGGTTAAAGGGTTAATAACTGGATTCAAAGAACTTCCTATATCAAATATTAACTATTATAATCTTCCCAGAACCACAAAATATTACTCTAGGAATACCAAGACTTATATTAGCTAATATAGATAACCCACACTATATACTGTATTATACTGATTGGCAAAATATAACAAATTCCCAATAATTATATATATATATATATATATATATTTAGATTCTATTACTTCCAGAATTTAATAGCTAAATCTAGCTTATTATAAATTATCCCAAATGGTTGGCCAGTCCACTTAAGACAATTATAAGACTATTCAAGTTTCTTCAAACAGAAGAAAAATTATGAAATTCTGGATTAAATGAATCTAAATGAATAAATGACATAGTTACCAATCAAGATTTCTTTGTATTTCTCTGTGAGATGGCAGGATCATGTGTTGTCAGAGCCTTCTTTTGTCAGGAATCCCCTGGAGTTTTCTTTTTTTTTCAGGAAATGAAGGACCTCTTTTTCAGGAAGTGAAGGCCCTGAACTAAGAGTATCTTGGCATTATATTGGCAATTTTTGCCTTATCAGTAATCCCCACCTTTTTCTAATGATTAGACAAAGATCCATCTCATTATACCGTGACATCACCAGTCTGCCCTGATTGGATATTAATATATCCCTAATTATTCAAGGAATGTGGATACCCCAGTCATGATGCTCTCAAGACTCTAGATGGCACTCTTACTCTACTTAACATCTTACATATAATCAGCTTTTATGTCATCAATGATGTATGTAAGAGGACATTAAACGTCATTTAAATCTGCCATTTTTTCCAGACGTTCTCATAGGGGAGGATTTTTCTCATAAGATAAAATCACTGGCCAGACATCATGGCTGTCTAGCATATGTATCCATCACCATTACTGTCAGTTAGTCATTTCTCCTCTAATGGCTATTCCTTTGTCTGAAAGATGAGAGAATCTGAACACATTTTAAACAGAATTTTCAGTAAATCTGTACTATTAGACTTAACCCTGTATGCTCCCCCAGGACAAAGTCTCTGACAAACCGTTATACTAAGGCTTCGGTCCGTCCCAGACCCATTCAAGTGGGGGACCATGAGGAATTCGAAGTACAGAGTATCCTGGACTCTCGCATGGTCAGAGACCGGGTACAATATTTGGTGCACTGGAAAGGCTAGGAGCGTTCCTGGGTAGCTAAGAGAGATCTGCACCTGCCCTGCTCTGTGAATTCCAGTTCTGAACCACCTCTAGTGCTGGTCCTCTTCTGCGGGGGAGAGGTCGTTAAGGAGGGGTTACTATCACAGTCTCCCTTGGGATATCCTGTGCTTCCTTACCTTTGTATGGCCTCCGGCCACTTCCTCATTGCTACATCAGGTAACAGGCACTAGCACGGATGCCTGTTTATGGGCCTATTCTGGGTGGCCTAATTGGGTCCTGCCTTCTTCTGCTCCTTTATAAACCTCCCTGGGCCTTGGAGTCATTGCCCTTACTTGTTCCTGTTAATTAATAAAAAAGATAGAGAGGATAAAAGGAGTATGAAGATGAAAAGCGGAAATAATAAGATCCTTTTATATAGAAAAATAAAATAAATTAATACAACTGCTCAGTCTGTTCAGAAAAAAGAAAGTTAATAAATATAGAATTAGCAGCGTAGATGATAAAATATGGAGTAAACAAGAGAATGAGGTGAATAAGAAGGAATAAAATTTGTGTTTCAGCACTATGTTCTCTAGGTGTATACCAAAATTTAGGGATATACTAGAGAAATACTGGCACATCATTATGGAGGATAAGAACTTGAGAGATGTGATTCCTTCCCATATTAAAATGGATCACTCCGTGTCCCGACATCTTTCTGAAGTACACCAAAAATGCTAAACTGTTCACTGGTTTTGCAATACAGAAGATATCTCTCGATATTAGAAAAGGTGATTTAACCAGAAAATTAAATATGAAGGAGGCCTATTGGATATATACTCTGGGGACACTATACCCAGAAGGGTTAAATGAGAATATCGAATTGGCCTCATTCTTATGATTTCTGAAGAAAAAACTGATAGTAATAAATGTAGAGGTAAATGTGTGGTATTTTATATTTTATTTTGAAGACATAGATGTTTAGGTATATCAGCATATATGTATATATACCAGATTTAACCCTAGGAGTATAGATGTGGTATATATTTATAGTAGGAACCAAGTTCATGTATAAGTTGAGATTAACATGGACTTAAAGGGATAGTAATACTTCGTTTTATCTTTATTTTGTAGGCATTAAAAAAACATGAAGAACGATAAGTTCATGTATAAGTTGAGATTAACATGGACTTAAAGGGATAGTAATACTTCGTTTTATCTTTATTTTGTAGGCATTAAAGAAACATGAAGAACGATATAAGTCTTTTCTCTCAAACCTTTATGGTTTAAGAGATATTCACAAACAAAGTATCCCCCCCCCAGTTCAGCCAAATCAGAATGGAGGTGCCCAAGTAGACTGCAGAGAGGGACAATCTTCAATTAAGATAAGGGAAAAAGCTGAAAAACTTGTCAAGGGGGGAAGGGCTTTCATTGTTTTCATACAAAGAAGATTGTCCCCTGCTGTTATCTGTCTGGTCTTACAACCAGATTCACATCTGAGAAGAGATGGCTTACACTAGGAAAAAGGGGCGGGAGGGGGAAACTTTGCTTGTGAATATTTCTTAAACCATAAAGGTTTGAGAGATAAGACATATCGTTCTTCATGGTTTTTCATATCTACAAAATAAAATAAAGATAAAACGAAGTATTACTATACCTTTAAATTTAACTAGACATTAGATTTGCGATATTAATATAGATGTGAGGTTTACTTCCCAAAAACTGTCTTAATGTCATACAATGATGGGAAGGTCTTTATTTTTAATGTTAGCCCATTTTTGTAATAAGTTTCATACAGAAGAATAAATAACAAAAAATATAAATATGCTCTTTTGATAGATTTGACACTGTATGAGGCAGAAATGTGTATTTCATAATTACCTTTAGGAGATCTAATACATTCTAGAGATGTAGATGAGTCTTAATGACATCCTTATATTTTTAAAGGGAAAATATATAGGGTTTATTCTCTATACAGAGTTCCTCCAGCTTCTAGATCTCCAAATTACGGACATATGTATTTTCCATATACATTAGTATACATTAAAATCCACGAAGGTACTTGAGAATTGCAAGGGGAAACTCCTTTTTGGTCTAATGACCATACCGTAGAATGAGAACGTGTACAAGCATAATTAAAATCAGCCGTAGGATTATTTAAATAGCGAGTCTTTTCAAACACTGTATAAAGCTTTTTCCTCCCTTAAAGCTTGATAAAGCATTGTATTGTGTGAAACGCGTTGCATTGGGGGAGACGTTTTGCTTTTCCTGGCCTGCCAAACTATCTCCATTTAAACTGCTGTGTAAGTGATATTAATCATATACTTTCGTTCATTGTACAAATATTGTTACATTTTTGATATCCTACGTAACTTGTCTGATTCAATGTCGACATACTTGTATTGATTTGAGACAGTGTAATGTGTGGTAACATATCTGTTCTACTATTTGTTCTCTGAAAGGCATTTTAGTACTTTGTATATTTTTATGCTTAAAGGGATAGTAAAAAAAAATATGTTGTAGGGTTTATCCCCCTGAGTAAGACAAGAGTACTCCCACTGCTGAAAGGTGTTTCATTCAAAAGTTATTAATTTTCAAAGTTGAAATTTTTAGGTGCAATATCACAGTGGCCTGAAATTGTACAGTGGCGCTGTTGCTACACCATCCTATGGAGATTTATGGTCCCGGGACCAGAGCTGTCCATAGGATCCTGTAGCAACAGCGCCACTGTACAATTTCAGGCCACTGTGATATTGCACCTAAAAAATTCAGCTTTGAAAATTAATAACGTTTGAATGAAACACCTTTCAGCAGTGGGAGTACTCTTGTTTTACTCAGGGGGATAAACACTACAACATATTTTTTTTTACATTTTAAGTATTACTATCCCTTTAATAAATACTTTTGTGGTAGGGGCTTACGGCTGTGATATGTTGAGGGGATACATGGTGTAGGGTTACGACATATGGTGTAGGGTTGCCAGCCCCCCCGGGGCCTAACGGGACCCCCGGGAGGAGCGTTGATATGGTTAACCTGTAAGAGGGCCCACCTGGATAGGAAACCCCTGAAAGAAGGGGGGGTATAAGGGGGGGCTCAACGCGAATTGAGCTCCAGTGGAAGGGGCTGCTACCTGTATTTAAGGCCTGCAGCCCCTCCCACAAATACAGGTGGAGCACCTTCCACTTGTGGTAGGGGCTTACGGCTGTGATATGTTGAGGGGATACATGATGTAGGGTTACGACATATGGTGTAGGGTTGCCAGCCCCCCCGGGGCCTAACGGGACCCCTGGGAGGAGCGTTGATATGGTTAACCTGTAAGAGGCCAAAAAAGGAGGCAAAATATTAAACAAACTGTTTATTGGAAGCATCATTATGAGTCAAAGATACCAGGGCATGTGGAATTTCAGTACGAAGGTCAGGGATATAATGGGTGTAGCATGAAGAGCGCCAACGACCCAACCTTTGAATGATGTGAGCTGGCACACCGTTACTTGAAGCTGCTGAAGCGGCACCAATTCTGAATGAATGGCCAGTGTACTGTTCTGGATTGAGGACCAAACCTGCGACCATGGTGCGAAGGTAACTGGAGAACTGACTGGCTGAGAGGGGACCGTCAGGGAGTGGAAGGAGAGGGCTATTGTCCGGAAGGTGTGAGTTGGCTCGGACTAATGCTTGTAGCGCCAAGACGGGGCACCATCTGTCATGTGTGGGATAGAAAGGTAAATTAGTGCCTTTTTTTAACTGGTCCGTTTTGGAGGAGGGAAGGAACAGCACGAAATGGTCGTGATGGAAGGTTAGATGTTTCTTTAGCAAACAGTATGAGGAGTTGGGCCTGACAGTGAATTCTCCTGGCCTAAGGAAGCCAAAGAAGGCCAGATTGATAGCTGCCAAGAGGGTGGTGTTAGTGAGAGGGTGGATTAGAGTGGAGAAAATCGTACATTTGCTTGAAAATGGCGCCAGTGATGGGAAGACGGGTACGTGATGGGAGATGATGATTTTTGGAAATACCCTTAAGGAAGGACTTGATCCTGTAATTTGAGGACAAGGAGGGCGAGATGGAGTAATACAAGGCTAGGTGATGTTGAATGCCTGCGATTTACAGTTTGATGGAAGATGGGCTCAACTTGAGATTCTCGTGGCAGTGAGTGGCGAAGGCTAAGATGTGGTCTATGGTAGGTGGAGCTGGAATGGCAAATTCTCTGGCGAATCTGGTAAATTGAAGCCAGGCATGCAGGTAATTCTGACGGGTACTGTCGGCGAGACCCTGTTGAATGAAGTATGAGGCTCTGGACAGCAAATGGTTTAAATCATGATGAGGTCTTGAAAGACTGGGACTTTGGAGGGCAACGGGCTGGCTGAAGGATAAAGCTGAAAAAAGGCCTGTGAGTTTAAAAGAGAAAGAGCGTCAGCCTCTCGGTTGAGGTATCCTGGTATAAACTTGCTGTGAATTATGAATTTATATGACAAAGCTAACCACGTAAGTTTCCTTAGAAAATTCATGATATGTGGGGAATTTGATCTACCTTTGACGAGAATCTGAGAGACGGCCATGTTGTCGGTATTAAATATGACTGCCTGACCCGACCAGTTGCTGCCCCACATCGCTGCCACCACTGGATAAATTTCCAGTAACGGGGAACTAGCCAGCAGCCGCGATGTGGAGCAGATCTCGGGGGGCCAAGGCTCCGAGAACCAGTTATCGCCCCAAATTCCCGCGAATCCCCGGCCCGCAGCGGCGTCTGTATAGATTGTTGGCGAGGTGCATGAAGGTGAGGGGGGGAACATGGAACGGCCGTTCCATTAGGTGAGAAATTCTTCCCACATGACTAAGTCACGGCGGGCAGGAGGATCGAGGGAGATCGGTTGGTCTGTATCTGGGTAGCGTGATAAGAGAGTAATGAGGTGCGAGGTGAAGGGCCGGCCCTGTGGAATGATGCGGGAAGCAAAAGAAAAATGGCCCAGGACTGACTGTAATTGAGTCCGAGAAAGAGATGGAGAGGCTAATGTTTCTCTGATGATGGCTAGTATGCATGATGTTTTTTCCGGGGATAGGCTGGACATGAAGGTATGTGAGTTGAGAGTGATACCTAAGAACTCAATTGAGGTAGAAGGGCCAAATGTCTTTTTGACGGCCACTGGAATGCCTAGTTCCTGAAAGAGGAGTAAGAGCTTGTTAAGACTGGAGGGGGTGTCTGTGTGGGGTTCTATGAGCAGAAAGTCGTCCAAATAGTGGATGACTCTGTCACGGTTTATTATGACTCTCAGACACAAGTTTTAGGTAAAAAAAATCAATTTTATTGAAATAATAAATGATAACTTAGGATGGCAATAACATACATATATATATATACAGAATATAGCACAGACAGAAGGCAGACTCTACCGGTCCTGTCAATATACCGGACAGGACAGTCTTTAGGCTCTACCGGCCTTGCCAATACCGGGTAAGGCAACCTGCAGATGGAATAGCATAACGGTTTTACCGGCCTTACCAAATTACCGGGCAAGGCAGCCTCAATAGATACACAATGTAGGCTCTACCGGCCCTGCCAATACCGGGTAAGGCAACCTCAGATGGAATGTGGTAAAAGGTTCTACCGGCCTTACCAATACCGGGTAGGGCAGCCCAGAGATAATAGCAGCAGTCAGATGGAACTGGCAAATTAGCAGAATCGTTAAGCAGCAAGGCTTTGGAGCAAACCAGCGTCCGCACGCTGGAAACAACACTGAATAGTATAGCCGTTAGGCTTAGCGAGCAAACCAGTGACCGCACACTGGAGTAACAAGCGAGTAGTATAGCCGCAAGGCTTAGGAGCAAACCAGCGTCCGCACGCTGGGACCAACACAGATTAGTAGCTGATAGGCTTTGGAGCAAACCAGTGACCGCACACTGGCGTAACAAGCGAGTTTGTATAGCCGCAAGGCTTAGGAGCAAACCAGCGTCCGCACACTGGGACCAACACAGAATTGTATAGCTGATAGGCTTTGGAGCAAACCAGTGACCGCACACTGGTGTAACAAGCGAGTTTGTATAGCCGCAAGGCTTAGGAGCAAACCAGCGTCCGCACGCTGGGACCAACACAGATTTGTATAGCTGATAAGCTTTGGAGCAAACCAGTGACCGCACACTGGTGTAACAAGCGAGTTTGTATAGCCGCAAGGCTTAGGAGCAAACCAGCGTCCGCACGCTGGAACCAACACAGATTTGTATAGCTGAAAGGCTTTGGAGCAAACCAGTGACCGCACACTGGTGTAACAAGTGAGTTTGTAAAGCCGCAAGGCTTAGGAGCAAACCAGCGTCCGCACGCTGGGACCAACACAGATTTGTATAGCTGATAGGCTTTGGAGCAAACCAGTGACCGCACACTGGTGTAACAAGCGAGTAGTATAGCCGCAAGGCTTGGGAGCAAACCAGCGTCCGCACGCTGGGACCAACACGGAATTGTAGCAATGTCACCAATGCGACCAGGCAGAAGGTCGCCAGGATACTGAAGACAGGTGATGAGATGACAGGAACCAGCAACGATCAGTCAGGTCAGAAAACAGCAGAGAAGTTCAGCAGGAACTGCAACACCAGAGACTAGGCCGGAACCAGGACTGGAAGTACTTCAGCATGCAGGAAACACTGGAACAGTAGAGATCAGGAACTCAGGAACACATGAGATCAGGAACTCAGGAACACTGGAACAGAGGCCCAGCTATCACTAGCATAGTGATAGCAAGAAGGTCAGAAACAGCACGAAAGGGCACTCAAAGGGTGCCCAATCCAGGTTTAAATAGTCAATAAGAGGCGGGCTATCTGCAGACAGCCAATAGAAGCCCCCTACTGGTGACAGACAAGTAACTGCAGCAAATCACGGGCACCGTGATAGTACCCCCCTTTCAAAGACCCCCTCTCCTAGAATAGGGTTTAGGTTTCTGCGGGTAATTGGCATGAAAGGCCCTAGTTAACCTAGGTGCATGAAGGTCCGTACTATCCACCCATGACCGATCCTCAGGACCATACCCTTTCCAATGTACCAGGTACTGTACCCTTCCTCTAAGCCTACGGGAATCAATAATGCTCTGAACCTAGTACTCCTCCTGGCCCTCGACCTCAACAGGTCCTGGCACCACAGGTGTGGTAGTATAGCGATTGCAAACCAGAGGCTTAAGAAGGGACACATGGAACACATTATGGATACGCATGGATGCAGGTAGGTCTAGTGCATAGGAGACAGGGTTAATTTTGCGAATAACTCTGTATGGACCAATAAACCGAGGAGCCAACTTATTAGACGGAACCTGCAGCTTGAGATTTCTGGAGGAAAGCCATACTCTATCCCCAACCTGAAAGGAAACCGCTGGAAGCCTTCTGCGATTAGCATGGCGCTGATGACGCTGAAATGACTGACCAAGTGCCCTCTGAACTTGTGCCCATGTGGAACGGAGTTGCTCGATATGCTCATCCAGAGCTGGAATCTGTTGCGTCTGAAATGAGTCTGGAAGCAAACAGGGCTGGAACCCATAATTAATCAGAAACGGAGAGCTCCCAGATGAAGAATTGACCGCACAGTTCCTGGCGAACTCTGCCCAAGGCAAAAAGTCGGACCAATTATCATGATGGTCAGTAACGAAACAACGGAGAAATTGTTCCAAGCCCTGATTAGCTCGTTCAGCGGCTCCATTGGTCTGGGGATGGTAGGCAGAGGAGAAGGACAGCTGTATGCCCATCTGTTGGCAAAATGCCCTCCAAAATCTAGACACAAACTGGCTCCCCCTGTCAGACACCAGTACCCTAGGCACTCCATGCAACCGGAATACTTCTCTGGCGAACACCATTGCCAATTCCTTCGCTGAAGGAAGACCACGGAGGGGCACGAAATGAGCCATTTTAGAAAACCTGTCCACCACCATGAATATAAAGGAGTACCCCTTCGACATAGGCAACTCTCCCATAAAATCAATGGAAACATGAGACCAGGGGCGTTCGCCATTAGGCACCGGTTGAAGCAAGCCCACAGGGAGATGTCTCGGGGTCTTAGCGCGGGCGCAGGTGGCACAGGCATTCATAAATTCGGCACAATCGTTTCTCATGGAAGGCCACCAAAATAACTGAGAAAGGGACCATAACAATTGGTCTCTACCAATATGTCCCGCAGCCTTAGAGGAATGGTAGGTTTCGAGCAGCCTAGTACGAAATGATTCAGCGACAAAACATTTGCCCACTGGGGTTTCATGGGGAGCGGACCCCTGAGAGGCCAGGATCTCCTCCCCTAGAGGAGAAGTGATACTCGTGCGTATAGTAGCCAGTATTCTATCAGGTTGGATGATAGGAGCTGGTGCTTCCACTCTGTCACTGTCGGCCTCAAATTGTCTTGACAGTGCATCAGCCCTGATATTTTTTGACCCTGGCAAATATGATACAATGAAATTAAATCGAGACAGGAACAGTGCCCACCTGGCCTGACGAGAGGACAATCTCTTGGCCTCCGAGAGATAGGTCAGATTCTTATGATCTGTTAGGATTAAGACAGGATTCTTAGTACCTTCAAGCAAATGACGCCATTCCTTAAGAGCAAGGATAATGGCCAATAATTCTCTGTCACCTATCTCATAGTGGCTTTGAGTGACAGTCAACTTTTTAGAGAAAAACCCACAAGGTCTGAGAGTTCCACCTTTCTCGTGTCGCTGCGAAAGTACTGCCCCGACCCCAATATCTGAGGCATCAACCTCTAACGTAAATGGAAGTAAAGGATTGGGGTGGGATAACACAGGAGCCGCAGCAAATGCCAGCTTCAAATTCTCAAAGGCTTTCTCAGCAGATACCGGCCAACAAGAAGGATTAGCACCCTTGTGCGTAAGATCGGACAGAGGTTTGACAATGGAAGAAAAGTTCTTAATAAACCTCCTATAATAATTAGCGAAACCCAGGAAACGCTGTATGGCTTTAAGACCCTTGGGTTTTGGCCATTGTAGGACAGCTGACAACTTTTCTTTGTCCATGGCAATGCCATCATTGCCAATTATGAACCCCAAGAATGGCACACTGGTTCTATGAAACTCACATTTTTCCATTTTACAAAATAATTTGTTCTCACGGAGTCGTAGCAATACTGCGGATACATCTTTAATGTGCTGTGCCATGTTTTGGGAGTAAATCAGTATATCGTCGAGGTACACCACAACACATGTCTGTAACATATCTCTCAGAACATCATTTATCAGTTCCTGGAAAACTGCGGGTGCATTACACAGCCCAAAAGGCATTACTAGATACTCGTAGTGCCCAGCTCGAGTATTAAAGGCAGTTTTCCACTCATCACCTGCTCGAATGCGAACCAGATTGTAAGCGGCCCGTAGGTCCAACTTGGTAAATATCGAAGCGCCCTTAAGCCTGTCAAAAAGCTCGGTGATGAGTGGTATTGGGTATGCGTTTTTAGCCATTAGTTTATTCAAGCCCCGGTAGTCAATGCATGGTCTTAATTCGCCATTTTTCTTTTTTACAAAAAAGAACCCAGCCCCAGCTGGAGAGGTAGATTTACGTATGATCCCTCTAGCAAGGGCATCAGAAATGTAATCCTCCATAGCCTTATTTTCATCACAAGATAATGGATAAGTGCGTCCTTTCGGAGGTACTGCACCAGGCTGCAATTCAATGCAACAATCATAAGGTCTATGCTGGGGTAGCATACTAGCCTCTCCTTTGCTAAAAACATCGCCAAACTGTTGGTACACATCCGGCATAGCAGAGGAGGTGCACATGACCTTAATAGGCTGGATGATGCACTTGTCCATACAAAACTGGGACCAAGCAGCAATTTCACACTTTTTCCAATCGAATTGTGGGTTATGTAACTGTAACCACGGAAATCCCAATATCACCGCATGGTGCGGGGAATTAATCAGTTGAAACTGCTGCTCTTCTCTGTGAAGTGCCCCAATAGTCATAGACAATGGCATAGTTTCAAATATAACCTGAGGCGGTTCTAAGGGTCTACCATCAATCGCTTCAATAGTCAAGGGGTTTTCTCTTTCAATGCGTGGAACTCCGTGCAATTCAGCAAAGGTATTATCCATAAAATACCCTGCTGCACCGGAGTCAACCAAGGCCAAAACCTCCACAGAGCGTTGTGCCCAAGACAATACCACCTGTATGGTGGGTTTCATTATGCCCGACACTGGGGACGATTGTACACCACCTAGGGCCTGTCCCCCAAGATACCCTAGGTGTGTGCGTTTCCCGGACGTACCGGACAGGAATTTAGCAAGTGCCCTTTTTTACCGCAGTATAAACATAACCCTTGTTTTTTGCGATATAGTCTCTCTGCCTTGGATAGTCTAGTGAAGCCTATTTCCATAGGTTCACTTGTTTCCCGTACTGGTTCACTAGACTTCAATGCCAAGGGAGGGATGGGTGGGCAAAACATGCTACTAGGCTCATTATTTTTTGACCGTAACTTACGATCTCTGGCAATTGATCTCTCACGTATTCTGGAGTCAATTATCATAACATACTCAATGTAATCATCTAGATCAATAGGTAGATCTTTAGCAGCGATTTCGTCTTTAATGTGGTCATTCAGGCCTTGAGAGAAGGCTGCCAATAATGCCTCGTTATTCCAACCTACCTCTGCTGCCAATGTGCGGAATTCGATGGCATAGTCGCCCACTGTACGCCTGCCCTGTTGTATCTCCATAAGGCGTTTGGCAGCAGAGGTGGTTCTACCAGGAGGCTCAAACACTCTTCGAAAGGAACGCACAAATTCACTAAAGTTCTTAGTACAAGGTTTAGCATTCTCCCACAAGGGGTTAGCCCAGGCCAATGCTCTGCCAGTGAGCAGTGATATCGTGAACCCCACTTTACTACGATCATTGGGAAATGCGTGTGCCGTCAATTCCATAAAGATTTCGAGTTGATTGATGAACCCTCTGCAGAGACTAGGGTCACCATCATATCTTAGCGGCAAGGGTGCAGAAGCCGTTAACCCTTTAGCAGTACCCCCTAGGGGTCTGGTATCACTTTCCGGTGTCTGACTTGGCGAGACCACCGGGCTAGAGCTAGATTGGTCAGCAGGTACCGTGCGTTCAAGGATCGTTTGAATTGCAACTGCCAACTGATCCAGGCATTTGCAGTGGTTTTTAAGGAGCCACACCAGGATCTGAGCGAAAGTATCAGATATTTTTGGGCTACTCTTGGCCCCGAAGGACAGGCGAGTGGAGAAAAAGTATTGGTTCTTCCAACAAAAACCCTGCAAATGCCACAGTGAGGGGTGGACCGGGAGTAGTTTGAAAGCGTCAGATATGTCTGTTTTAGACATCCAGCAGTCCCTGCCGAGAGCCAATATAAGCCTGATGGCGTTGTCTATGTTGTTGTAGTTGAGAGAGAATTCAGAAGAGGGAATTAAGGAATTGTAACTGGCCTGACTTGAAGAGTGTGGTGCAAAAAATCAATGATGATTTTTAGAGAATTTTTTGGTGGCGATGCCTAGGGGATTAATGCGCCACGTAGGGAACAGGGGGGAAGGGAAAGGGCCCAGAAGGAAACCTTTCTCTAATTCTGCTGCAATAAGAGAGGACACAGTGTCGGGGTCGTTGACTGCTGATTGTAAATTAGGACAAGCTACCGATTCTGCGGGACAAGTGATGATACCCGTATGAAAACCCTCTGACAGACCGTTGAGAATATATGATACTATATGCTGATCTGGATGCTTTGAAATAAGAGACCGGAGAGCTGCAATGTTCACAGGACCTAGTCATTTATTTTTGCTTAAACGAATACAAATATTGCGAGGGTGGGAAAGCCTACAGGTGATGCAAATGTGTAACATGCGACAGCCGCTGAAAAAACAACCTTTAAAATTATAATTATTGCAGATGGGGGAACTACCGTGGTAGTAGATGGGGCGCCCCATCTTGTCCCTGGCAGGGGGGTGGCAGGGGTAGGTTGAGTAGCAGAGGCAGGAGGAGGGTTGGGGGGCTGAGGTTGGGAGGGCGGTGTATCTGATGTGTTGGGGCAGAGATTACTGGTATGATTGGCCGATTGGCAAATGGAACAGGTGATGCTTTTAAGCCCGGCGAAATGTCTACAAAATAATTTGTGGTCTAGGATGCTCCAGTCAACCGTGTAGTTGAATTGGGCCCTGGCCGCGGCGGCCTTGGCAGCAAAAGACTTATGGTATTCAAAGAACGAATAACCTCCGTATTTAGATTCCAGGTCAACGATAGTGTACAGGTATTGGTCTAGCTCCTGACGCCTTAGCGGAAAAGCGGAACACAAAATGTCCCAATAAATACTAAAAGCGAACACGAACTCGGACACGGAGAGATGTCTGGACAAACGAGAGTCCTTAGTCTTGAGCGTGACCGAGACGTCGCCGCAGTTAACTGTCTTGTTCTCCGCTAAATCCTGAGAGGCGATCAGGAGCGAAACCAAATTTACATCCTTGCCTTCTATTATATCCCGGTGCAGGTGTTGCAGAATCATATGCGCCGGAGTGACCCTGGGCGAAGGGCCTACCGAATTGGTGGTGGCAGTGTTACCTTCTGCTGCTGGAGGGGTCACTCTGGTGTTGATGACAGATTCTACCGCTGCCAACCTGCCCTGCATATCTGTTATGGAAGAATTGAGATCTGTAAGGAGGTGCGTGATGTGATCCAATTGAGGATGCATGCTAGAGGAATGAGTGGAAGCTGGAGATGATGTAGAGGTGCGTCTAGGACGAGGAGTGCATGGCATGGAGGTATTGGGGAACAAGAGCCTGAACAATTCGGCTTTCCTAGCTGTTGAAGAGTGGGGAATATTCCTTCTGGCCAATTCTTCTATGAGAGTGGGGATGGTCCAGTCCCTAAGGTTAGGTCCGCGTGGCCGTGGAGAGGCAGGGATGTCCTGAACTTGGGCTTGGGGACTTGCTTGATTCTGTTGCTGTTCGTCGTCCGCCATGCTAAATGAAAAAACAATGTTAGACTAGTAAGGAGGCGCCCAAGTGACAAAATGAAGGAAAGAGGTGAAGAAAGAGGAATGTGGGTGATATTGACTTACCGGAAGTGTGAGATGATAAGTGAAAAAGTGGTGGTTACGCCTTCGGCCTCTGTGAGGAGGAAAGGATGCAGCAGTGACCTTCGTCCTCTTTAAGGAGGAGGGGAACAACCTTCGGCCTCTATGATGAGGTAAGGAGGTACCGCCGACCCTGAATGGAGAGGTAAGGTGTCCTGACTTGAGGTGCGAGAAGATACTCCTTCGGCCTCCGATGAGGTAAGGAGACGTGACCCCCCCCTGAGGTGACGGAGGGCCTGAACCTTCGGCCTCCCGGAAGAGGACGTGAGATGCTTACCGAAGGTACTGACAAGAAACCGGGCAGCAAGGATTGCGGAAGTGACGCACCTCAGACGCGCAACGTACAGGTGAGCTCAACGAGAATTGAGCTCCAGTGGAAGGGGCTGCTACCTGTATTTAAGGCCTGCAGCCCCTCCCACAAATACAGGTGGTGCACCTTCCACTTATATTTTCATACAAAGTGATATATTTTTTATTATGTATTCTTTTTACTTTATCTATGTTAGAGGCATCCTTTTCCTAGCTTTATAGTTTGGAACTGTCTCAAGATAGAATAGATTTCTGCTTATTTGTTTCTATATTCCATCAATTCAGTTCGGCAGACATAAAGGCAATGTCAGCGCTTAAGTCATTCACTTGGTTTGATTGTTTGGTGTGGAGAAGGAGGAATAGCGGGAGAGTTTGGAACCGCACAGCTGAGAGCTGCAAGACCTCTTTGCCCTTTTGTTCTGGTTAGAACACCGCACTAAAGAGACATATTTTTGAACTTAAAGAATTCAGGGGCCCTTGTCTTATACATAGAGATTAAAGATGAGCGAGCACCCCGATGCTCGGGTGCTCGGGTGCTCTGACCGAGCACCCCCTGATGCTCGAGTGCTCGGCCGAGCACCCGAGCCCCATTCAAATGAATGGGAGCACTCGAGCATTAAACCAGGCACCCCCTGCTCTGATGAGCGGAGGGTGCCTGGTCAATGTCCCCCTTCATCTCCGCTATGCCCCTCTTCCACAATGTCCCCCTTCATCTCCTATGCCATAGCGGAGATGAAGGGGGACATTGTGGAAGAGGGGCATAGCGGAGATGAAGGGGGACATTGTGGAAGAGGGGCATAGACTCTATGCCCCTCTTCCACAATGTCCCCCTTCATCTCCGCTATGCCCCTCTTCCACAATGTCCCCCTTCATCTCCTCTATGGCATAGGAGATGAAGGGGGACATTGTGGAAGAGGGGCATAGCGGAGATGAAGGGGCACATTGTGGAAGACGGGCATAGCGGAGATGAAGGGGGACATTGTGGAAGAGGGGCATAGAGTCTATGCCCCTCTTCCATAATGTCCCCCTTCATCTCCGCAATGCCCCCTTCATCTCCGCAATGCCCCCGTACCTCCATTCCCTGGTGGTCCAGCGGAGCGTCTTCGGATCTGTGCCTCTTCCGGCACAGATCCTCTTCACCCGAGCATGTCGGGCGAGCACATGGCGGTACTCGTACGAGTACCGCCATGTGCAGAGCAGAGCGATGCTCGAGCCGATCCGAGCATCGGCCGAGCACGCTCGCTCAACACTAATAGAGATCCAAGAGCGCCCTCACATTTTATATTACTTGGTGTTCCTGTTAGTTACTCTTGTGCTCCCTTGTGACCTGTGCTTATCTGAGAATCCGTTCTGTGTATGACCCCAGCTTGTCTGACTACCCACATCGGTTCTGACTTGTGGTTCTGGCTGACTTACTTGCTCCCTGTTGCCTTTGGTCTCCGGTACCTCGCAGTAGTGCAGTGAGTAGCACAGTGTGCAGCTCCGGGTAGGAGCTTGGTCCCTATCATCCGGTGGTCTGGGGTTGTGTGGGATATTATCATTGCTCTATCTCATATATTATTATCATTGTATATTCCAATAAAGGTGGTTATATTTTATTACTGTGCCTGTCCCTCTTTGCTTGATTACAGTGACAATCACCTCTTTATCACTCACAACGCGCATTAGTGTATCACTGCAATCATCTATTTGCATGAATGCATCACAGTCCACCTGTGGTCAAACAACTAGTGGACTTCTGTGATGTAGGTCATGTCTTCCTATGTATGAGGGATACTGTAGCCATGGGTATGGTTCCACATTGAGACATGTCTAATTCCACATTTAATTTAACAGATGCATTATTGAATAGCGATGGTTCTCCTTTAATGTGTCTCACACTACATTAAAACATACATGTGTTGTTTGGGTATATTGACTATATGCATTGAAAAATTGTATGAGCACACAAAAGGTACATAAAAACTTAAAAAAGGATATTGAAGAAACACTACTGAACTGCTCATGTGTTGTTCACAAGGTATTGTAACTCTGCAGATGAGCATTCTTACTGTTCAGGTTTGATACCTGGATGTTAGGAAACACATACATTTGTGTCTTCTGTGGATATGTGGATGTTGCAGCAGAGGTTGCCGCGAACATCCGGTTATACATTGCATCACCAACACAAGCACTTGAAAGCATCAAGGGGTGAGCTTCATGGAAGTGTTGTCAAGGCTTCAGTCCATTCACATGGAAACTCCTCTGTTCCAGAATGGATTATGCTATGGATGCCCGTGGGACAAGATGACAGGATTTGGAACAGCACCCTCGAACTGATCGTCATGCAACATCTCCAACATCACTATCCCATGAATCTTTTCCATTACAGGGGAGTACACAACCCATTGCTTTGTAATGTGTTGTCTACTCGTCTGTAACCCATTATGTGGCAAACTAAGGGGATGTCAACCAGCTCTAGGGATATGTGCCCTTGACAAATCCATACATCAACAAATATGTCCTAATAGCTCAATGAAACAAATAAAATTGGGCTGCCACTGTCAGAGTGCTGTAAACACATGGGTCACCATGGTGCCCCTTGAGATATGATCTACATTTCATTACCTCTATGTTGTGTAGCACAATACCACTATAGATCCATCCCTCTGCTGCTCTTTTCAGCTATAGCAAATTGCAGGTCCCATGTTCACTCCAATGGCCCTTTAACCCCTGATGTGACAGAGTGTTATCCGATGCATTGCATTGGATAACACTCTTTTACTACAAGGGTACCATGGTTGCTATGTCTATGATCATGGCAAATCAAGTTAGTTGCTGTCAGTCAAGCCCTGGAATATGCTAAATATGGATAATGTGTTGTACCTTGGTTCTCATGGGGGTATACATGATATCCTTGAGGTAGCAATGTCAACATGGAGGAAGGAATGGAAGATGGTATTGGAATCCCCAGTCACAATATGCCACATCCATGGTATAGATGATATTTGGGGTCCATACTGCTGCCAGTGTCAGGGCTGTGTCATTGATCCTGTGGGGTGAAACAGAACATCATGTGTGGTGTGGTTAGTATGTTGGCACCAATTCACAGGACTGATGATGGAGATGCATGGACTGTTTGAATACCTGTGTTATATTCACAGCTGAAGTGGTCCATGATCATCCTAAAATCTGCTGTGTTTTGATTTTTGTGTAGCTGTGAGTTGCGAGTGTGACGTTGTAGAGTGCAGGTTGTGTCTCTATCGTCTGGTGATTTTGCCCAGGTGAGCTTGACAGGTGTCTGTGTTGTGTTCTGTGCAATGTTGTGATGTGTTGTGTTGGTGTGCTTTTTGAAAGCCTTGTCCCTGTGGTGTTGCTGGGTTGTTGTGTGTGACAGTGGTTTGTGGTGCATTGACATTACACGGGTTAATTTTACAATTTGCATGCTTGTGCTCTGTTTGTCTGTTTTATTTTGTGCAACGGTGGTTTGTTTTTGCTGTTATGTGTGTTACGGCTAACAAAACTGGGTCTTAACTTTTACCCGCTAAATGTATCTTTTTCTCTTCCGTTAGCAGTACCACACTCCTTTATCATCCATAATGATTTGTGAACTGCCATTAGCTGTTCATAAGATGGGCCTTTAAATGGCTTACTGCACGTTCAAACGACCAACAGTGTTTTGTTTTTTTGTTTTTTTTAATATCTCCTGCCTTCAAATCTGCCCCTGTCTCCTTGTCAGATGCCTTTCTTTCTGTTGATCTGGGTTTTATCATTGTTGACCTGTATTGATGCAGTTG
This sequence comes from Rhinophrynus dorsalis, assembly GCA_037306005.1. Taxonomy (NCBI): domain Eukaryota; kingdom Metazoa; phylum Chordata; class Amphibia; order Anura; family Rhinophrynidae; genus Rhinophrynus; species Rhinophrynus dorsalis. The sequence continues at coordinate 178,520,724 of CM074720.1, read as the reverse complement.
CATATTCATATATTGATGTGATATTGTGTTCTATTTCAGTTTCCTTTGGATTGCCAGTGAGATTGATTTTAATTACCATTTTCTTCACAGGATCAGTAATATTTTTGTATTTTTTGGATCATTTGGAGTAAATTGTCCTTTTTTCCTGGCAGCAGTCTTTGGATTTCTAGAATTTTGTCCTATATAGTGTCACCATTTATTTTCTTATTTTTTATTCTCTTTACTCCTGGTTTGGCAGCAATATGGGAGATGATGGAAGAATAGGATATCATTGTTAATCTTAGGGATAAAAGAAATATAAAAATGTTACAGTTTTTGGAAGCTGAAAGCCTCTTGACAACATTATTATTATAGAAGAAATAGAAACCAAATGTAGAATATTGGAATGAGCCCTTATAAGAAAAAACGAAACACTTTGATTATACCACAGTGGACAAATATTTGGAGAGCAATATAATCCCAATGGGACTGAGGATTTACAAACAACCAGCATATTATCTGGATAATATAGTTTTGCCAATGAGAGCGCTCCTGCTTACATGGAGAATTCTTCTGTCACTGGAGAAGATGGAAACTAGGCAATACTTGGGGAGTGAACAGACGAAGATTGACAGGCTGCAGGACAGAGTTGTGAATTTCTCCATAGCCTGCATTATATTAAAAAAAACACGCAAATTACATGTTACCGCTAGAGGAACATTACACAGAGGCAAATTTGTATAGAGGTGATAGCTCCCCTTTAAGACATCTTAGTGAATTGGTTCCATAGAATAATATAGGATTTGGAGAAGTGATATCACTGGAGAGGTCATCTCCACTTTATCACCTCTTTATCCTACCTTAGTGAATAACCCCCCATGACTGTTTTCTCAGGTTGGGTAGAAATAAGAGTAAATTATATATGAAGTATAATTTAAGGAACATAAGGAACATGTTGCTGTAAAAAGTTTGCAAAATAATAAGGAAATTATAATAAGACGAGAGGATAAGGGTGGGGGAATAGTTATGTCTGCCACACAATCAAAGAGTAAGCATCCAGAATCCAGTCAGAAAGTGTAATGCAGTGGTTCTCAAGCTTTTTTTGCTCAAGGCACCCCTAACACAGAGTCTGGCATTTTCGGGACACCCCTATTATTTTATGTCATTAGTCAATGGCGTAATGAAGATTGCAAATACATAAATATAGATTTATTGTTAGACCTCACAACTAAAATAAACAAATTGTGCATAGTAATAGCCTTAAATATACATTTTTAAGTCTACATTCACATTTTGGCAAAGTCTTATAAATAAAATGGAGCACCCTAAGTGGATTTTTGTGGCACACCAAAGAGCCACAACACCCTGGTTGAGAAACACTGGTGTGACGTATAAAACACTGGACAATAATCCTATGGGCAAATTTAATAATGAATTGATAGATATTTTAAAATCAGGTTTAGAAAAGGGGATAAAATTAAATGGCAAGAATATTTTATAATGGTAACAGCTGATGTATGCTCTGTATACACTATTATTGACCATGAAAAAAGAATATCAGCCGCACAATATTTTTTTAGAAAAGAAGGATATCTTGCCCAATATACAAATAGTGTTTCTTTGCACTTTTATGGAGTTTATATTAAAGCACAATTATTTTTGCTACAAGGGTGATATATTTTTGCAGTTATAAGGAATTGCCATGGGCACCAGGTTCACACCAAGTTATGCCAATTTCATCATGAGTTTTTGGGAGGACCACTTTATTTGGTATGACAATACCTTTAGCGTGGACCTGGTGCTCTGGCAGAGATATATTGATGATGTGTTTTTTATTTGTGGTGGCACATTGGAGTCTTTGGCCTAGATTCAATAAAGTTCGAAGAGGGCTGAAAATGTCTATGTCCTGTTAGAGCAATGTCCAAGGCACATTGATAGTATTCACTAAAGTGACTTCAACATCTCATCACCATCAGTCCAACAAAAATCTGCCCACATCGACATCCATCCTACAGGTGTATGAATTTTCACTCATCACATTGATTATGGCCTATTTCCATATGGAATGAAGAATAATGACTAATTTCCATATGGAAATGCAGGATAATTAGCTATTATCGTATGCAAGGGGGTGTGTTGATATATTAATGTTTCACTTCGACACAGTCACTAAATTCCGATAGCTGCCTCTGCTATTGTAGTTTGCAGTCTCAACTTCACCTACCTGAGGTTGGCAAAGTTTGGATCTCCCTGCAGTTTCCTATGTAGTAGCATCCCTCAATCAATCACAAGCAAGGAGGGTTGTGAACTGTTGTCGATGTGGAAGCGATTTCCTCCCTTCACACATCACCAACATTACAACAGCTCTGAAGTTGAATGGCATTCTCTTTGCTTCTCTACTTGACCAGTAGGGGAGTGAACAGAATGCTTTCAGCACCATGGACAGAATCACTACCTTATCCCTTAGAGTACCATATGGACGTGCGTTGCTCACCCCTGTGGCTCTGAAAGGGTTAAAAAAAAATAACACAACGCCAAGCAATATACAGTTATGCCCTTAGCTCTTTATCATATATGTTCCCAAGGGTACAAGGCTGGGGGTCAGGCAGCTTCTATGGGGATTTGTGGTTACAACTTGCCCCCCAGCCTTGTTCCCTTGCCCAATGGTAGCCATAGAACCCCATTTACACTGCTTGGCCCCAGACTTGTTCCCTTGTCCACTGGTAGCCACAGACCCCTATGTACACTGTATGACCCTCTCCAGCCTTTTCCCCTTGCCCACTGCTAGCCACAAATCCCAATGGGCATTACCGGCGCTAGGGAAGAAGGCTGGGGCTGTCAGGCAGTGTATGTGAGGCTAACACAAAGTGGTGTGCTCTCCATGCTGCCCAACATTCTATACATCCGATATGCTGCCCCCCCCAGCTCACTCAACAAGTACTTTTAACACAGTAACCATGTCGCCATGGTTAAAATGCCGACATGAGAATCTTGCGCTGCATGACAGTGCGTGACTCTCATGTCTCATAGTGAAACATCGCAAGACCTTAACTACAACTCCCATCATGCTCACCTGTGAGCAGTATCTAATGAGTGCTAGCACACACACACGTCTTATGTCCTTTATGTCAATATGTAAGAATCTGGACAGCCTACTATTGAGCTCTTTTCTCATGTATTGTATTTGTGGCATTAATGCTCAGAGCTGCTCCTGGTTCTTTCTCCCCTTCTCTGCGCGCTCCTCTCTGCCCTATAATTTTACACACAGAGAAGGGGAGAAAGAACCCGGAGCAGTGCTGATCTTTAACCCTTTGAGTACCAGGGGGTACGGAATGCATTGCAAAGCAATGCGTTCCGTACCCCTCTGGCACTCAAAGGGTTAATGCCGTGAATACAATACATGAGTTAGAGCTCAATAGTAGGCTGTTGCAGCGAGTAGGTGCCAAGAGTCGTACAATATTGATATAACGGGCATAAGACGTGTGTGTGGTAGCGCGCGTTAGATACTGCTTATAGGTGAGCATGGTGGGAGTTGTAGTTAAGGCCATGAGATGTTTCACTATGTGACATGAGAATCTCATGCTGTCATGCGACCTTTCAAAAGGATACCCCTATACAGTAGGATAGGTGATCAATGCAGCAACAAGGAAGGTAATTGCTGCTTTCCTTTTCTACCTAGTGAGCCGGCTGCTTGTTCAACAATTGACAGCTCTAATAGCACTCATCCTAGTGAACCTGGTCTTTCACAAACCAGGTGATTAATTGATTCATTCATGAAAACGGAGCATCAGGGGGGCATCAGAAAGGGTCCCAATGCCCCGTGAGGTCTGATTTATATTAAAAAAAAAAAGAAAAGACAACATTTGTTAAACATAAAGGCAAAAGTTATGTGTACATATTATTGTTCCATTTAAAGTAGGATATAAAAATTTCATAAGGACAATTAATAAACACTGGGATGTATTGAAAAATTATAAAATGTTGATAAATGTCTTGACCCTTTGAGTGCCAGAGGGGTACGCAATGCATTGCAAAGCAATGCGCTGTGTACCACTCTGGCAGACAAAGGGTTAAAATGTAAAATTATTTTCACTAAGGCTCTTAATCTAGCCATTAAATAGCCCCTAGTATGATAAAAAAAAGAAAATATAAATTAAAGTTGGTTACAGTGTAATAAGGGATTTTTCAAATGTGGTAAATGCACAGGATGCAAAAACTGCAAAGTAGGTAGGAATATTAAAAGGTTTTATTCCAATAGTACAGGTGAGGAATTTGATATTAAACAGATCATAACATGCAATAGCAAATGAGTAATATATCTGATTCAGTGTAAATGTGGCAAACAGTATATCTGGAGAACCAACAGACAATAAAAAGAGAGAATTAGTGAATGCATAATATTAAAAATATTTTTTAAACACATTCTATCAGGACATTTAGTAGAAAACAGGAACTGCAATACCTAAAAATGACATGTTCTCTAATTTGCAGTTCCTATTTTCTACTAAATGTGCTGATAAACTGTGCCTCTAGCACTTCATTCAGTTGTTTTCCTTCATCCTTATAAAATTTGAATTAAATTCTTCCACTTGTTTTACTATTTCTTATTGAGTTTTTACTGTACCATCTTCAATCTTTAACACAAACATTTGGCTCCAATGGGTGGCCATCTTTCGATTTGCTTGCTTTAGCCCTTGATTTTCTTCCTTTTGATGAGCGCAACATTGAACTTACGTGTTTCTTCTGTTATGCGCTTTTCTATGGACTTGCACACTTCTCCATATTCTACCCTGGTTCTAATGTTACAGTTTTGCTTAATTTCTTTTTCATTACGGAAACTGCTTCTTTTGATATTCAGGTTGGTTTTTCTTGTTTCACAGTAGGTGCAAGGGCATGGGCAGTGTTTATGATAGTCTCAATAACTTTTGCATTGTGGGTTGAGATGTCTGTATCTGAAGCGATTAGACAGTGTTAACTCAAAATTCTTAAGATCTTTCAATAGCTGGCTAATGTCAATTTTCACATTTGTTGACTTGATCATTTTCTTTTTTTCTTTCTCTCTTGCAGCCAGTTTTGATTTTTGCTCTCATTTCCAATGTTAAAATGATTTAAGACTGAGAAGTCAGTGAATATTGTTTTATTGTTTTCCAATATGAAGTCAATTTCGTTTGCATTACCATTAGGGCTTTTCCTTGTCCATTTTCTCTGGGCCTTTTTCCTGCAAAATGAGTTCATGATGTGCAAATTTTGTTCTTCTGCAAATTCGATCAGTTGGTTGCCTCTATCGTCTCTTTTTCCAGTTCCGTGTGATTCAATCACTTTTTTATCATCTTGGAACTTCTTGCATTGAAATCTCACATAATAAATTTGTAGTGGCAATTTTTCTGTTTTTAGAGATGTAATAAATCATCATACCATTTTTCAAGTTCTTTGTCACTGTGGTTACTTGTAGGGTATAGATTTGAATGATTTGAAGAACATAGGGGGAGATGCATTAAAGGTCAAAGTGGCTCATAATATTGATGTCCTGTTGGAGCAGTGTCTAAGGGCCATTGACAGTAGGCACTAAAGTGTCTTCGACATCATATCCCCTTCAATCTGATAAAAATCTGCCAACATCGACATCAATCTGACATACAGTTGACAGGTATAATAATTTTCACTCATCACATCTACAATGGCTTATTTCCATATGGAAATGCAGCATAATGAGTAATTTCCATATGGAAAAGGAGGATAGTGAGCCATTATTGTATTCATGGGGGGATTTATATGTTAATGTTACATTTCACCACATGCATTAAACTCTGATAGCAGCCTCTGTTGTAGGAGTTCACAATCTCAGGCAAAGCTGGGATCTCTCTGCACTTCCTATGTAGTAACAGCCCTATAATAAGAATGTTGTGTTGTTGAGCTGCTGGAAATGTGGAAGGGATGTGAGTGGATCTTGAGGAAACTCCTATTCATCCTGGTCATGCATAAAACGCCGGTTTGAAGATGAGGAGTAGGGGAAGGAGGTGATTGTCTTCCTGTTTGCCATGTTGATCACCTACCCTATTGCCAGGGGGACATCAGGAGGTGTTCCACATCCCCCAGCCTAATTCCCTTGCCCAAGCAGTGCCCATGGGGATTTGTGGCAATGCAACAAGGCTGGAGGAGTCAGTGTACATGGGGATCTGTGGCAACAGTGTGTAAGGAAACAAAAAATCCCCATAAGACAGGGTTGTCCAAGTTCAGTCTTCAAGAGCCACCAACAGACCAGAGTTTAAGTTTTCCCCTGATTAAGTACAGGTGAGTTAATCAGTGGCTCATTCATTTTGTTGGACTCACCTGTGCTTAAGCAGGGAAATAATTAAATCCTGTATGGTTGGTGGCCCTTGAGGACTGAACTTGGACAGTCCTGTCATAAGACATGGTGTAAAAAGGGTATGAGGAGGGTGTTTGTGTTGGTGGGTGGAGTCAGGGGAAAGAATAAGTTGAACAGGGAATTTTTTTGGGGGGGTTGTTGACTTGTATTGGGGGACAGTTAATAAAAAATAAATAAGATAAAATAAGAAATTGGCACGTAACGTAGCAGAGAGAGGGACCCCCTGATGTAAGCTGCGGCGACTGGTACAGTCTGATACTTGGCAGGATAAAGTATTTTGCAGAGGATGATTTTTAGGATTAGACTTGTTGTTAGAGGCTCAAGCCTTGTGGAAACATTGATTTGTAGGACTTAGACTTAAGTCAGGCACGAGCCCTAAGGAAACATTGAATAGTTGTAGGAAATTACAGTTGTGTTAGGCCCAAGCCTTGAGGAAACATTGCTTTGTAGGACTTATACTTCTCTGGCACAAGCCCTAAGGAAAAATTGGGTTTGTTAGAAACAAACCTCCAACATTATTTATTTTTTTTTGTTTGTAGGCCTCTGTTTTGTTTGATTTTTTTTCTTAATAACAAGCCCTGAGGAAAAAAATGCCCTACTGGCCTATTGACAGCAGGTCATGTTGCATTGGCCAGTGGCACACTGGCCTTTGTCAGATACCCCAGTGTACTTGTGTAATTTGTGACTGCTTTTCTTGCCTGCTGCTGCTGAGTTGTTTAAACAACATGATGATTAGGCAGCTCAAAGGGAATGGGATCAACAACAGCAGTAACATGGGTGATGGATGATGAAGGTTCCACTTGCCACGACTAGCTCCAGTGATGCGCCTGAGGCAGTAGGAATACCATGACTAGCCCCCACCACTTCAGTTATATGTGGAGAAAAGAATAATTTGACCAATAATGCTTTTCCACCTGCCCCTCCACCAAAATTATGGGTGTGTTGTTATATACATTTTTTCCTTGAGAGAAGGCACTGTACCTCTCATCAGCAAATTCAATGTGCACAGTATGTGTGATAAATAATGGAAGGACTGGAACAATGGGCACATCTGGACTCACATCAAACACCTGACATAACTGTAACCAAACACCATGACGCTTAGGGTCCCCAATGTGTTCCCCCCCACTAGAAACTGTTGGTATCACTATGCCCCTTGTCCACTCCCTGCTAAGGACACATGACAACGTGCAGACAGTTTAATAATAATAATGATGAACCCTCCCTGCCACCAGGCAAACATATTCTACTGGATGGAATCTCCTCAGATACCGTTTTATGTCCTGCTTGCGGTTATCCTTCACCACATTGCCATGTGTGGTCAGCGCACCACAGTGCAGCTGGTGGACACAAACTGCCACATCCTGACATCTATTGAATGGCTATCAACCGATGGAGGGATATAACGATGAAAGAGGTGGATTACCAGAAGATGTAGTTACTCTAGAGCAAGAAGGTGATGGCAAGCCAGATGTTTTGCTCTTCATTGAACTTTCAGCCTCTGCCTGGGTTTCTCTATTCTTCCTTCTTTTGATCACCACGTCACCTCTTGTTTCCTTTGGGGAGAGTCAGGGGGTACAGCAACATTGGTGCCTGATTTCTTTGGTGGGTGTTTAGCTTTAACACGTTTCACATAAATGTCATGATGTCTGCGTTTCATGTGTGTTATCAGGGAGGTTATGCCAAGGTGCATGCCCTCCTTTCCCCTGACTTGTCACATATTGTACACAGTGCATTTGCTGATGACTGCACTGTGCCTGCCCCAAGAGAAAAATAGTTCCACACCTAGGTCCTCAGTGGGGGAGGGGAAAGGTGGAGAAGAATGGCCTCTTTCGTCTTCTCTTCCACATCCCCCTTCACTGGCTGGGCAGAGGATGATGTTGCTGCAACTGCCTAAGAATCAGCAGTGCAACTAGAACCAGAGGTATTGCTGCTAGCAAGTGGAAACTGTCATAGTCCCGCATGACTCACCCCCATTCCCGCTGTGTCCATGGTGGGGCACAAAAGTCTGCTCCTCAGCATCCTGCTGCCCTTGCCACTCAGAAGCAGCAGGAATTAGAGCAGTAGCAAACTCTGCAATTTCCAAAAGCTCAGTGATGGTGGTGATGCCCATCCCCATCCCTGTCTCCCATTCCTTCTCTGTTTGGGATAAAAAAGGCCATTGATGTCTCTTCCACCCCAGCTTCTATACAGTCATCATCAGCACCACCTTGCTGCTGCTCTATCACAAATGTCTCCCCGGTTGGAGGAGGTGATGAGAAATGTGACAGAGGGTCTCCCTAATGTCACACTTGCCATTTCTTGTTGACCTGAAGTAGGCAGACTGGCAGCACTATCAGCAGGCACAGGCAGCTAATCTGTGGTCCTGGTGGTGGTTGCTGCTAGGCAAAAATTCTGCCTTCTTCAGGATAATTTTCCACCTGGACAATGCCATGGGTGAAAGGGGACTACCAGAGTCAGGAGAATGTTGTGGGTTCCCTTGACCATTTGTCTGACCACTCTGCATTACTTCCCCTACCACTCCCCTACCGCTAGTCCCACCAGCTGCTTCACCATCACTGTTACTACTACTAACACCAACCACATCAGTTTCAGTCCCTGAATCTTCCTCCTCACTAGTAATATGATCACCCCTATCTTCACTCCTAACACTCTGTACAAGCTGCTGGACCTTCTTAGTAGTAGTACTAGTGGCAGGACTGCCTGGGGACAGCAAACTTGACTTAGGGTCCCCTGCTGTCCCACTAGGCATCATCTCCCCCCCCCAAGAATTACAAGACACTCTGGCAGCAGGTGCAGCACTGGCAGTGGGCACAGGTAGCTGACCTGTCCTGCTCACTCTACTACCCTCTTCTTCCTCTGCCCTTGACAATATCCCTAGGGGTGCTGTAGTGGGACTGGCCACCATTGGGTCTGGGGAACCAGGGAATCCAGACCCTTTCAAGTTGGTGTTGTGGTCACTTTCTCCTCCTCAGACTCAATGGATGCATAACAGTACTTCCCAATCTTCCTTTTATTGTTATTAAACTTGCTCATAGTGATATCAGTCTCTCTTGCCTCAATTTTGCCTAGCACCTCTCTCTCTCTCTATAGCTGCTTATTGTGTTTCAATTCCTGGCAAAGGTTTTTGTAGAGAAAAGGCAAAAAATGTGATTAAAGGGGTGGATTTTCCCAAGAAAAAGCAGACAACTATGTGCTTGCCGTTAAATTTTTTAGCGGAAACACAACAGGACCGTTTGCCTACCCCTAGTGTTAGTCATTACCATTAGTTTCAGTTCACAGATTTATCTTCCACTTTGTGCTTTAAATTCCCCTTTGAGTATGGTGACTTTTTAATTTTTTTCAAGTAAAGGTAGCAGGTTTTTGAACACACTTTGTGAAAGCTACATGTCACATATGGTGGAAGTGCCGACAAGAAATAACAATGTATTGGACCTAGTGATCACTAATAGCACAGAAATGGTATCCAATATTAAGGTAAGAGAACATTTGGGAAACAGTGATCACAACATGATTACATTTGAGATCAGTCTGGCAAAGCAAAAATGTATAGGTTCAACCAAAACTCTTAATTTTAAAAAAGCTAACTTCAAATTGTTAAGGGCTTCAATGCAACACATAGACTGGGATATTTTATTTAAAGGCAAAAATACTGAGGAAAAATGGTCAGAATTCAAATTTAGATTGCAGAAATGTACCCAACAGTATATACCAATGGGGAACAAATGCAAAAGAAGTAAGTCACAGCCATTGTGGTTAACTGCACATGTAAAGAAGGAAATGGCAAAGAAAAAACACGCATTCAAATTATTTAAGTCTGAAGGAACTGAACAATCTTTCTTAAAATACATGGAGTGCAACAAAGATTGCAAAAAGGCAATTAGGGTAGCAAAAATACATAATGAAACTTGAATTGCAAGGGAAAGCAAGACGAATCCAAATACGTTTTTCAAATATATAAATAGCAAAATACTTAAGAGGGAGTGCATTGGACCATTCAAAAATGAGATGGGTGAGTTGGTTAGTAAGGATAAGGAAAAGGCCGATGTTTTAAACACTTTCTTTGCATCAGTATATCCAAGGGAGCAAGGAATGGTAGAAGAGCCTCCTCAAGTAACAAATAAAACAATACAATTAATAGATATTGGGTTAACTCAAGGAGATGTCATGGGAAGACTGAACAAAATTAAGACCGACAAAGCACCGGGTCCTGATGGTATTCATCCAAGGGTTCTTCAGGAACTTAGTGCAGTGTTAGCAAAACCCCTATATTTACTCTTTAAAGATTCTATTACCACAGGCTCAGTGCCACAGGATTGGCGAAGAGCTAACATAGTGCCTCTATTTACAAAGGGAACTAAAACAGAACCTGGGAATTATAGACCAGTGAGTTTGACATCTGTAGTGGGAAAACTGTTAGAAGGGATAATAAGGGACTATATTCAGGATTACAACACAAAAAATAAAATCATTAGCACGAATCAACATGGTTTTATGAAGAATAGATCATGCCAAACTAATCTTTTCAGCTTCTATGAGGAGGTAAGCAGCAACCTTGACAATGGCAAGGCAGTAGATGTAGTATATCTAGACTTTGCAAAGGCATACAGTGCCACACAGAAGGCTGGTGTATAAAATAAGGAAATTTGGGCTAGGAGATAACCTTTGCAATTGGATACAAAACTGGCTGAAGGATAGGGAACAGTGTGTGGTTGTAAATGGAAAATTCTCCAGTATAGTTAAAGTGGAGAGTGGAGTACCTCAGGGTTCAGTATTGGGTATGCTGCTTTTTAACATGTTTATAAATGACCTGGAAATAGATATAGAAAGCAAAATATCAATATTTGCAGATGATACTAAATTATGCAAAGTCATTAATTCAGAACAGAATATTTTCTCTCTACATAGGGACTTACATACAATGTCAGATTGGGCAAATATGTGGAATATGAAGTTTAATGTGGGGAAGTGATGCATTTGGGAGGAAACAATCCCAAGTCTACTTATAAACTTAATGGAATAATTTTATGTGACTCATTGCTAGAAAAAGACCTGGGTATCCTTGTCAACTACAAACTTGGAAACAGTGACCAGTGTCAAACAGCAGTAGCAAAGGCAAAGTCCTGTCTTGCATAAAAAGAGGTATCAAAGCAAGAGTGGATAACATTATTTTGCCATTATACAAATCATTGGTAAGACCTCACCTTGAGTATGCAGTGCAATTTTGGGCACCGGTTCTGAAAAAGGATATACTAGAACTAGAGAGGGTACAGCGGAGAGCAACAAAATTAATTAAGGGATTGGAGGACTTGACATATGAGGAACGACTAAACAAACTTGGTTTATTTACTCTAGAGACTAAGAGGAGACCTTATTACATTGTACAAGTATATGAGAGGTCAATACAAGGATCTCTGCGGTGAGCTATTTATTCCAAGGCCTGATCAGGTGACCAGGGGACACCCCTTGAGATTAGAGGAAAGGAGGTTTAAACTTCAGCAGAGGAAGGGTTTTTTTACGGTAAGGTCTGTCAAATTGTGGAATTCATTGCCCAGGGAGGTAGTTATGGCAGATAAAATGGATACATTTAGGAGAAGATTAGATACATTTCTTTCAAAAGAGAACATACAGAGTTATACTGTTTATCAGTAGGCTGATCAGGAAGGTCTGATAAAGACTAATTTAATTGGTAGCAGGAAAGCTATAAAATTCTCAGTTACTGAGGTATGAGGCGAAGGTTGAACTTGATGGACTTGTGTCTTTTTTCAACCTAATTTACTATGTTACTATGTTACTAAGTATGATTTGTTCAGATATATAATCAAATAATAATTGCAGAGTTATGAATTGTGACAATAGCATGCTTAAAATGTCGCTTGCATCTAAATGGTCGATTTGAAATGTGGTTTGAATCAAAATGGAGTTTTAAAGTATCACAGTTTAACCCTTTAATTGCCAGTGGGCCATTTCTTAGACCTTGTAGGCCAGACACATTTTCAGAATTTTTTTATATCCATCTGTTTAGATATGATTCCCATAGGTAACGTTCTAGTTACATAAGGAAAACTATATATTGGGTTTCTTTTCAGTACAAATTAAGCTTTTTCATGGTGCCTCACATGAAGTAAATTTTGCATCATGCGACAAGCTACAATGAATATAAAAAAAACGTATTTTGCTAAAATCACTCACTATATATCAAAAATATTTGTTGATTGTGAAAGTTTCATTCATTTGATAAAACCTTGAATCCGCCAAATTCAAAAATACAAAATATTTATAGATATATCAACATGCAAGGCCAATTACAACCACTGATTTTATGTAATTTTTTCAAGCACAACTTGCCTGTACTACAAATGCTTATAACAGCTAAAGTAATGAATAAACATATTATTTTGGAAATAATATAACCCAGCACATCAAGAGGGATTATTTGTATTTCTACCACTAGACTGGTGTGCATAAATATTTAAAGGTGGCACAAAAGGGAAAATTATATCTGCTTACCATATTTCCTTTCCTGGTCACGACAAGGCAGTGTTCATGAATGGGTTAAGCTCCCTTCAGCCCAAAACAGGAAACAACACCAGCCCAGGTGTCTTTAGCGTTGTATGAGACATGATGGGAGGGTCGTAGGTGAAAGCTGTCATGGCAAGAAAAGGAAAATCACAGTAAGCTGATATAATTTTCCCTTTTCCTGGTCACTCCAGGCAGCAAATGGGTGCATACCAGAGTGATAAAGAGGGTGGGAAGAACAGAGTACAATACCAAGCTGGTAGAATGCTTAAATTATTTATTTAGAGACTGCAGAGGATAGGGAATGAAGGACTTCTCTTCTGAAGCAGTTTGAGATGACCGGATATCTAGCCGGTAGTGCCGAATACAAGTAGAGCTAGAGGACCTGGTAGCTGCCCTACATATGTCCTCAGAGGTTACCCTAACCTCCAATGCCCATGATGCAGCGACTGCTCGAGAGGAGTGTGCCTTGATGCCTTGAGGTAATGGAATGCCCTTTGCCTTGTAGGCCTGTGACCTGAAGGTATGATAAATAGCCTGTCTGATTTCCTGAAAGGCTATGTCCGTGAGATGTATACATTTAGACACCTGATGACATCCAGATTTGCCAGGTCTGGTGCAAAGATTTTTGCCACCCTAGGCAAAACCTCATTTTGCCGCCCCCTTCGCTCTACCCCTTGTGTCTTGCCCATTTATACAGCTGGAGAGGCTTTCTAGCAGGGGAGGACTGGCAACTTTTGGCCTGGGGTCAAATACAATCAAGTGGCCCACTTATTGTATTGTTCCAGCCCACTGTCCCAGACCACCAATTTTTGTTAATTTTATAATTGGAATTAATGCTATGAAGTAAGATAAGTGATGCCACAGAGCTTACAACTAAAATGGAGCTATAGTAGTGATACTACAGAGATTACAATTGAAATGGAGTCCACCATACAACAGGTATGTCTATATAATTACTGTGTAACAGAAGGACTTACTTAGGTGGGACTCCATCATACAGCAGTCAGGAATGTCTATATCATTACTGTGTAACAGAAGAACTTACCTAGGTGGGAGGCCACCATACAGCAGTCAGGAATGTCTGTATCATTACTGTGTAACAGAAGCACTTACCAAGGTAGGAGTCCATCATACAGCAGCTGGTTTGACCCTGAATTGCTCCACTTTGTCTTTGCTTATATCCACACATGTGCATACAGTTGTGTTCTCAGATCTGTATAATACACATTTTTGTCTAAGAAAACACCTGTTTACACATATGCACACAAACATAAGAGGAACAATTCTGGAGCAAAAAAAACTGCATAAAGTACAGAAAGCATCCCTTCTAGAATTAGAATTCACCCCTTTTATGTGTTATAATTCATTAGAGACCTCTCTGGTATTGAAGCTATTAAAAGCACCATTAAAATAAATGATTACGTTTCAGCTTGCAACAGGAAACAAATACAAGTATATATGTCCAGACTTACCCGTCAACATTTAATAAATTGCCCCTTCACTAGCTTCAGAAATACAGGTGGAAAGACAAAGAAAAAAAGTTAAAAAAAGGACAGAAGGGTGAAGAGGGAGGAAGCAGAGAGACTAGAAGGTTGTAGGGAAATTAGATGGGGAGAATAAGAGGGAAGACTAGTGTGGTAGGAGAGTAGGACTGAAGTAGGGGAGAAGGACACAGACTGGTGAAAAGCAAAGAAGAAATTGAGAACCATGGGGAAATAAGGCCTGAGAATGAGAGAGTTAGGGTAAAAGAGAAATGAAAAAGTACCTTACTAGCTAAACATTTTCTCTAAATGTTGCGCAGTCAAAGCTGCACCGCAAGTGGTGTCCCTCATGATTGGCTGGCTGGAGGTGTATATGGTAAAAGAGGACATATTTACATAAGTGACCAAGGCAGCTCTGAAATTCCAGCAGCAGAGATATTTACTTTAGTGCGACTGCACTAGGGAACAATAAAAGTTCCCATGGACTGAAACTGAACTTTTCACCCCTAAATTGCAGGGAAGGGGCCTGACTCTGTAGCGCATTGATGAGCTATGCATGTCAACCTCTAGCAGTCAAGGGGTTAAAGGCCTTATTAACAACAATGGGAGTTGTGTTGGTATTTATCTATTTCCCAGTTTTGCAGTTGGTTAGCTCTGGAATTGGCCTATGGGACATATTATAAAGTGGAGCAATGCAGCATAACAGTTCCCATTCATTCAACCCTTTAAATGTAATAGAGGTTAGAGGTATGTTTTGCAATGTGTTGCACACCCCCTCAAAGGGTTAAGTGAAATTTTTAATGCCTTTAACGTTAGAGAGTTTTCAGTGCATTGCATTAAAATGTTTATGGATTGACAACATCCCCATATTTATGTCTTTGCCATTAAAATATTACTAGGCCATGAGATCCTCTATCTGTGTTTATATTCTGGCATTGCAGTACATTGGCAACATCACTCTAATGTGCAAAGGGTTTAAAGTTCAACTTAAATCAATAGGGATGTTGATCCTAGATTGCTTCATTGCCCTGTTCTTTATATATATGCCCAAGGGCTTATCAATTGCACCATAGGGAATAACTAAAAAATGCCAAACCTTCCATTGCGTTAAATGTGGCTTTTTAAACACTTGAATGCTAGAGAGGAAATATATTCAAAAGTACCTTCAGGGTTTTTCCATTATCGTGGTGAGTTACCCCAAGAAATGCATTTGTTAACAGAGCAGCTGGGTTACCCCTTTTATTTACTAATATAAATGAGTGCCGCTGTCTTGTTTTATTAGGATTGCCCACTCTGAGAGAATGGGAGTTACCTCTGTCTGTTTCTACTCTGCATACCCTGCTCCTCTTTTCAGCAGCCCTCACTCTGATGTATGCGTGTCCTTGCTGACATGCCTCCCAGTGGATGCGACATTCAGCCTAGAGCTTGCGTTATTGCAGTTGTCTTCCCCTCTTACCTCTTATTTTATGTAATGAGTGGATAACCAGAGGGCACTGCTACTGTCATGACCTCCATTTGAGATTGTACAGTAGAGCAGTTAAACGGGTTCCTTCATTACAAGATACTTCTGGGTTACAACCTGGAAGTATCTTTTAAAGAGGGAGCCAATGAAAATGCTACACAGCAAGGCCTATCAGAACCCACCATATGGAGGCAGGAAAATCTACGACTTCAAGCTCTACAGGATCTGGTCAACTTTTAAACAATGGGCGGTGATGAAAGCACTTGTGCCATCTAATCCCTCAATTGCCAACATCCTGGATTACTGCAGGGACTTCTTTCATCAGGGATTGAGTCCTAGCAATCTGAAGGTCCAAGTATCTGCTATCGCCGCTATCACAGGTACTTGGTGGGTGCTTCAAGACCTCATTATCCATTTCACTTATCCTACCAGCTAATTCTCTGAATACTACAGGGATTGTGGAGGACATGAGACTGATGATCATCATTCAATGCCATGCTGGGCAACTGGGTTTCTGACTCAGGGAGTGGACTTGAAGAGCCAGTAACTGTGCTTTGTTGAGGGGAATGAAAACTTTCACCAGTGAAGAGTGGAACAATATCCCCAGAAACTTTAGTTGCTGGGAGGGAACAAGATTGTTTTTCTCCAAATTGACAATCCACCCTAGCTGGGAAAGGAGAGATAATGCTTGATCCCTGTGTTGGAGTAATAGATCTCGATCCTGTGATACAATGATTATGTCGTCTAGATAATGAAAAATTCTTATGCCTTGCAATCTCAGAGCAGCAATGACTGGCAGAAGTTCTTTGGAAATGCCGAATGGCAGGCAAGTGAATTGAAAGTGAATGTTTTGGACTGCAAAGCGAAGGAAATGCTGGTGTGATCTGATGACCGGAATATGGAAGTAGGCATCTTTCAGATCCAGGGATAACATCCAATTGCCTGGAAGAACTAATGAAATGATGGTGCGTACTGACTCCATTTTGAACTTTTGAATGTGCAGGTGTCTGTTGAAGTGTTTTAAATTCAGTACTGAATGGTTTTCGCCAGTAGATTTGTGGACGAAGAAAGGAACTGATTAGAGCGCCTTGAATTTTTCTGACTCAGAGACTCTGATGATAGCTCCCTCCGACAGAAGATGAGTGAGGAAATCCATCAGAACTTCTCTTTTGGCCGGATCCATAGGTACTCTTGAAGGTTTGAATACACTCCATCCAGGATGGGACTTGAATTCTAGGGAGTACCCCTGAGAGATAACCCGGAGTACCCAGGTGTCTGATACCTGTTCAGTCCAGACCCTCCGGGAGAACCGTAAACAACCTCCTACCCTAGAGGGCTGCACCGGGACACCATCAGAATTTTCTGATAGACTTCTGATGGAGAGTCACACTGGATTTGGAACTTGGAAAGAGCTACACTCTCCTGCTTTCCAGGATTGAGCACTTGGAGGAGTCTCTACTTGGTTGGTAGTATTGGAATTTCCGAAAGGACTGGTGTGGACATTGGAATTTACTGGTGTCTCCAAATTGTAGACATCTATTTTTCTTATCCTGGGGAAGAAAAAGACTCTTTCCCCCTGAGGCCTTCTTTATGATCTTGTCCAGTTTGTCCCCAAATAACACGTTCCCTGTGAAGGGGAGGGCACATTATTTTAATTTAGAAATGCTGTCGGCATCCCATGGTCGAAGCCAGTGAGCTCAGCGGACTCAGACGGAGAGGAACATAGCCTTAGCCTGGGTATGCACTAGGTCTGTTAATGAGATGATTAGGAATTCCATGGCTAGTTTAACTTACGTTAAGGAATTCATAATTGAAAATCTAGGTTCTCCCTGAACCACCGCTTGTTCCATGTTTTCCAGCCAGATCTTTGTGGCTCTGGAGATTGATGTTAAAGCCACCGTTAAAGCCACCTATAGATAAAAGATACATCTAAGATCATTCTCTATGCCTCTAAGTGGGTTCCAAAGGAAGCTGTGTCATCCACAGGTAAAGTTGTCTTACGGGCCATACGAACCACTGCTGCATCCACTCTCGGAGAAGAAACCCAGAGCTCCACATCTTTATCTGAAAAAGGATACATTCTGAGCATGTGGGGGTGGGTTTGAATCTTCACTCAGATTTGCACCATTCATCTATAAATAAGTCTTTAATAACTGTATTTAATGGGAAAGAAACAGACTTCCTTTTGAGAGATGAGAACATACAATCACCTTGAGACTTCTGGGAATCAGGTAGGTTAGGCATTTTATGAACTGCTTTAATTAAAGTGTCAATGACAGAGACATCAACACCTGACATATCCTCAGGATCACACAGTCTTCATTAGCCAAATCTCTGGAATCACTGAATTCACGGATATCCACATCTGATTCTTTTGACAAGGAAAAGTGATCCTGTTCTCTTGGTCTTTTCTTGAAGGGCGCACTGGAGAGAAAAGAGGATTCTTGTAATCCCAGTGCCACTGCATGTCGAATGACCGAGGACATATCTGATGAACCTGAGTGAGCTTCATTTGCCAATTTCAACCAACAGGAACAGCAGATTTTTTTTTGCCTTGCATAACTTCATTACTGCATGCAAAGCAGGATCTTGGGCCTGGTAAGGAAGGACATTCTGGGCTGGAAAAACAAACAAAGGTTCCGTCAGCCAAAATCTGTCACTCTTTTTAAATAAAATAGGGTCTTGCCTCACTAACACTTACCCAACCTTAGGTTGTGGAGTATTTAGAGTAGATTCTTCCATAGTTCTAAAAGAAGGCTGGTAAACACCAACCAAAAGGAAAATTAGAAGATGGTCATATGCAGAACAAAGCAGTGAAATACATCTACCTGTAACTCACCTAGGGCATAGGCAAAACAAACTTTGTGCAGCACAAGAGATATCCAGCAGACCACAATACTGACTTTTCTGAAATAAGCAGATTCCTATCTGCTTATGTAAAGCCTGGGTGCAAAGCTTCCTGGTTTAGGTCCAATCTGGAAAGGTGCAGCTTTCATCTGACCTCTGATCCCCTGATGCAGTGATTCTCAACCAGGGTGCCGTGGCACTTTGGTGTGCCACGGACATCAACTTAGGGTGCCCTGTGTTTTCTATGATGACTGACAAAAATGGACTTTTAAATAAAGATTTATAGAAATTGTTATGCACATTATGTTTAATTGTGTTATTATGATTGTAAGACCTAATAATAACTGTATATCTATGTATGGAACCTTCATTATGCCCTTTATATAGTACATTAAATATGTTAGGGGTGCCCTGAATGTTCTAGATTATGTGTTAGGGGTGCCCCGAACAAAAAAGGTTGAGAACCACTGCCCTGATGGGATAATTCAGAGGCAGACTGTAACGGTTTTTAGGACTCTCAGACCAGTAAGTGAAAATAAAACACACTTTATTAAAAGTAAATAACGCTCAGGTTCGCCCTCTAGTGGCGGTAGGTAATACACAGATCAAGTAAACTGAGATATTACAATAGTAATAGCACAATAGATATACATGCAAGACAGTATGCAATTGGATGATATGAACCCCCAAGGGGTTAATGTCTAGATAACAGTCCGTCTCAGATGTGGAGGTTTGACACGCCCTGGATGTTAAAAGGCTGTGCTGGATAGACAAAGTTTATCAAGTACTGAAGACCGAACTGCCTTGCCAAGGTGTTTGGATATTAAGCAGAATAGGAATCAACTTAGCCCCCACGGGCATAGTTACTGGAACTGCTTTGGTTTGTGCAAGTGCAAATAGCCCCCACGGGCGTAACGGGAACCGGCCGGCAATGCAAGAGCTAACAGCCTCCTCAAGCTTAGTCGAATGCTGGAATATGAATGCAAGAGCCACTAGCCCCCTCGGGCGTAGTACCGGATAAGCCAACACTGAAGCCTTACTGCCACCACTCTGTATTACGGATATCGCCGGTAACCGACACCGGAGAGCCTTAGGCGCCCAAACGACCCAAACAATGTGACTACTCTGCAATGGAGGACTAGAGTTGCCGACGGTGAGAGGCCAACTCAGCAGCAGTATCACGGATATCGAGGCTCGTACTGGAGATAGAGAGAGTGAAATCGAGGCAGCACTGCAAGAGTTAAAAAGCACGTTTACTCAAGGCTTCAGCGCTACTGGAAGGCTCTGCACTGAGAGGAAGGCACACAGATTCACACACAGCTCTGCACAGGTAGCGAGGCACAGCACTAGTCGTGGGTAACACCAGGCAAGGCAGTCACACTGAAGCGGGCAACAGAGACTGATAATGTTGCGGCGGCGACAACTGGAACGCAGGTCACTGGAACAAGCTGGAAGTCGATCTTCGGAGCAGGAAGTCAGCCGGGTCGGAGCACGTAGGAGGCAGCCATACAAGCCGGGTCATACACAAGCAGGAACGTCAGTCTAGCCGGGTCAGGATCCAAGGGTGGTACGCAGACAAGCCGGGTCATACACAGGCAGGAACACTGGAGAATAGTCAGGACAAGCCGAATCGGTACACAGGAACTCAGAATACAGGAACACAGCAACAGCACTACTGGCTCAGGAACACCACGAAAGGGCATCTGACAGATGTGATAGCCAGGTATAAAAAGGTCATCCAGAGGCGGGTCAAACCCAGTCAGCGAATCAGTGACAGCCACAACTGAGAGTGACAGGAATCACAGGCACTGTGATACAGATATGCAAAGTGAACGTCTTCAGAAGCCAGCCGGCACCATACTGGAGGAGCCCACTACTGGATCCGTGCCCACTAGTGATGAGCGAGCATGCTCGGCCGAAGCTCGGTTCGGCTCGAGCATCGCTCTGCTCGGCACATGGCGGTACTCGTACGAGTACCGCATGTGCTCGCCCGCCATGTTCGGGTCTCCTCCCCGCACGTTTCGCGGCTGCTGCGCAGCCAATAAACGTGCAGGGAGGCTCTGACATCAGTGTAATGCCAGCAGCCATGTTGGCTGCTGGCATTACACTGATTGGCTGGCCAGAACCCGTGATCGGGTGCTGTATAGCACCTGACCAGCGAGTTCGGCTCAGTCTTAGCCAGGGAGAGATGAGGATAGGAAGGGAAAGTCAGTGTAGGGAGAAGAAAAGCGAGTTTGTAAACAAAAAAGACCCAAAAGTCCTTTTTAGGACTACTGTGTGTGGGGGCAGCAGTTTATTTTGTTTGGGGGGGCAGAGATTTAAAAAAAAAAAAAACGTCACATATTCCGTTCACTGTGCCTAGCCGCAGATTAGCAGCACATTCTGTTTAGTGTGCAAAGTTGCAGATTAGCAGCACATTCTGGTTAGTGTGCAAAGTTGCAGATTAGCAGCACATTCTTTTTAGTGTGCAAAGTTTCAGATTAGCAGCACATTCTGTTTAGTGTGCAAAGTTGCAGATTAGCAGCACATTCTGTTCAGTGTGCAAAGTTGCAGATTAGCAGCACATTCTGTTTAGTGTGCAAAGTTTCAGATTAGCAGAACATTCTGTTTAGTGTGCAAAGTGTAAAATATCAAAGTCACATATTCCATTCACTGTGTCTAACCGCAGATAAGAAGCACATTCTGTTTAGTGTGCAAAGTTTCAGATTAGCAGAACATTCTGTTTAGTGTGCAAAGTGTAAAATATCAAAGTCACATATTCCATTCACTGTGTCTAACCGCAGATAAGAAGCACATTCTGTTTAGTGTGCAAAGTTTCAGATTAGCAGAACATTCTGTTTACTGTGCAAAGTGTAAAATATCAAAGTCACATATTCCATTCACTGTGTCTAACCGCAGATAAGAAGCACATTCTGTTTAGTGTGCAAAGTTTCAGATTAGCAGAACATTCTGTTTACTGTGCAAAGTGTAAAATATCAAAGTCACATATTCCATTCACTGTGTCTAACCGCAGATAAGAAGCACATTCTGTTTACTGTGCAAAGTTGCATATTAGGAGAACATTCTGTTTACTGTGCAAAGTGTAAAATATCAAAGTCACATATTCCATTCACTGTGTCTAACCGCAGATAAGAAGCACATTCTGTTTAGTGTGCAAAGTTGCATATTAGGAGAACATTCTGTTTACTGTGCAAAGTGTAAAATATCAAAGTCACATATTCCATTCACTGTGTCTAACCGCAGATAAGCAGCACATTCTGTTTAGTGTGCAAAGTTGCATATTAGGAGAACATTCTGTTTACTGTGCAAAGTGTAAAATATCAAAGTCACATATTCCATTCACTGTGCCTAACCGCAGATAAGAAGCACATTCTGTTTAGTGTGCAAAGTTGCATATTAGGAGAACATTCTGTTTACTGTGCAAAGTGTAAAATATCAAAGTCACATATTCCATTCACTGTGTCTAACCGCAGATAAGAAGCACATTCTGTTTAGTGTGCAAAGTTGCATATTAGGAGAACATTCTGTTTACTGTGCAAAGTGTAAAATATCAAAGTCACATATTCCATTCACTGTGTCTAACCGCAGATAAGAAGCACATTCTGTTTAGTGTGCAAAGTTGCATATTAGGAGAACATTCTGTTTACTGTGCAAAGTGTAAAATATCAAAGTCACATATTCCATTCACTGTGCCTAACCGCAGATAAGCAGCACATTCTGTTTAGTGTGCAAAGTTGCATATTAGGAGAACATTCTGTTTACTGTGCAAAGTGTAAAATATCAAAGTCACATATTCCATTCACTGTGCCTAACCGCAGATAAGAAGCACATTCTGTTTAGTGTGCAAAGTTGCATATTAGGAGAACATTCTGTTTACTGTGCAAAGTGTAAAATATCAAAGTCACATATTCCATTCACTGTGCCTAACCGCAGATAAGAAGCACATTCTGTTTAGTGTGCAAAGTTGCATATTAGGAGAACATTCTGTTTACTGTGCAAAGTGTAAAATATCAAAGTCACATATTCCATTCACTGTGTCTAACCGCAGATAAGAAGCACATTCTGTTTAGTGTGCAAAGTTGCATATTAGGAGAACATTCTGTTTACTGTGCAAAGTGTAAAATATCAAAGTCACATATTCCATTCACTGTGTCTAACCGCAGATAAGAAGCACATTCTGTTTAGTGTGCAAAGTTGCATATTAGGAGAACATTCTGTTTACTGTGCAAAGTGTAAAATATCAAAGTCACATATTCCATTCACTGTGTCTAACCGCAGATAAGAAGCACATTCTGTTTAGTGTGCAAAGTTGCATATTAGGAGAACATTCTGTTTACTGTGCAAAGTGTAAAATATCAAAGTCACATATTCCATTCACTGTGTCTAACCGCAGATAAGAAGCACATTCTGTTTAGTGTGCAAAGTTGCATATTAGGAGAACATTCTGTTTACTGTGCAAAGTGTAAAATATCAAAGTCACATATTCCATTCACTGTGTCTAACCGTAGATAAGCAGCACATTCTGTTTAGTGTGCAAAGTTGCATATTAGGAGAACATTCTGTTTACTGTGCAAAGTGTAAAATATCAAAGTCACATATTCCATTCACTGTGTCTAACCGCAGATAAGAAGCACATTCTGTTTACTGTGCAAAGTTGCATATTAGGAGAACATTCTGTTTACTGTGCAAAGTGTAAAATATCAAAGTCACATATTCCATTCACTGTGTCTAACCGCAGATAAGAAGCACATTCTGTTTACTGTGCAAAGTTGCATATTAGGAGAACATTCTGTTTACTGTGCAAAGTGTAAAATATCAAAGTCACATATTCCATTCACTGTGCCGAGCCGCAGATAAGCAGCACATTCTGTTTAGTGTGCAAAGTTGCATATTAGGAGAACATTCTGTTTACTGTGCAAAGTGTAAAATATCAAAGTCACATATTCCATTCACTGTGTCTAACCGCAGATAAGAAGCACATTCTGTTTAGTGTGCAAAGTTGCATATTAGGAGAACATTCTGTTTACTGTGCAAAGTGTAAAATATCAAAGTCACATATTCCATTCACTGTGTCTAACCGCAGATAAGAAGCACATTCTGTTTAGTGTGCAAAGTTGCATATTAGGAGAACATTCTGTTTACTGTGCAAAGTGTAAAATATCAAAGTCACATATTCCATTCACTGTGCCTAACCGCAGATAAGCAGCACATTCTGTTTAGTGTGCAAAGTTGCATATTAGGAGAACATTCTGTTTACTGTGCAAAGTGTAAAATATCAAAGTCACATATTCCATTCACTGTGCCTAACCGCAGATAAGAAGCACATTCTGTTTAGTGTGCAAAGTTGCATATTAGGAGAACATTCTGTTTACTGTGCAAAGTGTAAAATATCAAAGTCACATATTCCATTCACTGTGTCTAACCGCAGATAAGAAGCACATTCTGTTTAGTGTGCAAAGTTGCATATTAGGAGAACATTCTGTTTACTGTGCAAAGTGTAAAATATCAAAGTCACATATTCCATTCACTGTGTCTAACCGCAGATAAGAAGCACATTCTGTTTAGTGTGCAAAGTTGCATATTAGGAGAACATTCTGTTTACTGTGCAAAGTGTAAAATATCAAAGTCACATATTCCATTCACTGTGCCTAACCGCAGATAAGCAGCACATTCTGTTTAGTGTGCAAAGTTGCATATTAGGAGAACATTCTGTTTACTGTGCAAAGTGTAAAATATCAAAGTCACATATTCCATTCACTGTGCCTAACCGCAGATAAGAAGCACATTCTGTTTAGTGTGCAAAGTTGCATATTAGGAGAACATTCTGTTTACTGTGCAAAGTGTAAAATATCAAAGTCACATATTCCATTCACTGTGCCTAACCGCAGATAAGAAGCACATTCTGTTTAGTGTGCAAAGTTGCATATTAGGAGAACATTCTGTTTACTGTGCAAAGTGTAAAATATCAAAGTCACATATTCCATTCACTGTGTCTAACCGCAGATAAGAAGCACATTCTGTTTAGTGTGCAAAGTTGCATATTAGGAGAACATTCTGTTTACTGTGCAAAGTGTAAAATATCAAAGTCACATATTCCATTCACTGTGTCTAACCGCAGATAAGAAGCACATTCTGTTTAGTGTGCAAAGTTGCATATTAGGAGAACATTCTGTTTACTGTGCAAAGTGTAAAATATCAAAGTCACATATTCCATTCACTGTGTCTAACCGCAGATAAGAAGCACATTCTGTTTAGTGTGCAAAGTTGCATATTAGGAGAACATTCTGTTTACTGTGCAAAGTGTAAAATATCAAAGTCACATATTCCATTCACTGTGTCTAACCGCAGATAAGCAGCACATTCTGTTTAGTGTGCAAAGTTGCATATTAGGAGAACATTCTGTTTACTGTGCAAAGTGTAAAATATCAAAGTCACATATTCCATTCACTGTGTCTAACCGCAGATAAGAAGCACATTCTGTTTAGTGTGCAAAGTTGCATATTAGGAGAACATTCTGTTTACTGTGCAAAGTGTAAAATATCAAAGTCACATATTCCATTCACTGTGTCTAACCGCAGATAAGAAGCACATTCTGTTTAGTGTGCAAAGTTGCATATTAGGAGAAAATTCTGTTTACTGTGCAAAGTGTAAAATATCAAAGTCACATATTCCATTCACTGTGCTGAGCCGCAGATAAGCAGCACATTCTGTTTACTGTGCAAAGTTGCATATTAGGAGAACATTCTGTTTACTGTGCAAAGTGTAAAATATCAAAGTCACATATTCCATTCACTGTGTCTAACCGCAGATAAGAAGCACATTCTGTTTAGTGTGCAAAGTTGCATATTAGGAGAACATTCTGTTTACTGTGCAAAGTGTAAAATATCAAAGTCACATATTCCATTCACTGTGTCTAACCGCAGATAAGAAGCACATTCTGTTTAGTGTGCAAAGTTGCATATTAGGAGAACATTCTGTTTACTGTGCAAAGTGTAAAATATCAAAGTCACATATTCCATTCACTGTGCCTAACCGCAGATAAGCAGCACATTCTGTTTAGTGTGCAAAGTTGCATATTAGGAGAACATTCTGTTTACTGTGCAAAGTGTAAAATATCAAAGTCACATATTCCATTCACTGTGCCTAACCGCAGATAAGAAGCACATTCTGTTTAGTGTGCAAAGTTGCATATTAGGAGAACATTCTGTTTACTGTGCAAAGTGTAAAATATCAAAGTCACATATTCCATTCACTGTGTCTAACCGCAGATAAGAAGCACATTCTGTTTAGTGTGCAAAGTTGCATATTAGGAGAACATTCTGTTTACTGTGCAAAGTGTAAAATATCAAAGTCACATATTCCATTCACTGTGTCTAACCGCAGATAAGAAGCACATTCTGTTTAGTGTGCAAAGTTGCATATTAGGAGAACATTCTGTTTACTGTGCAAAGTGTAAAATATCAAAGTCACATATTCCATTCACTGTGTCTAACCGCAGATAAGAAGCACATTCTGTTTAGTGTGCAAAGTTGCATATTAGGAGAACATTCTGTTTACTGTGCAAAGTGTAAAATATCAAAGTCACATATTCCATTCACTGTGTCTAACCGCAGATAAGAAGCACATTCTGTTTAGTGTGCAAAGTTGCATATTAGGAGAACATTCTGTTTACTGTGCAAAGTGTAAAATATCAAAGTCACATATTCCATTCACTGTGCTGAGCCGCAGATAAGCAGCACATTCTGTTTAGTGTACAAAGTTGCATATTAGGAGAACATTCTGTTTACTGTGCAAAGTGTAAAATATCAAAGTCACATATTCCATTCACTGTGTCTAACCGCAGATAAGAAGCACATTCTGTTTAGTGTGCAAAGTTGCATATTAGGAGAACATTCTGTTTACTGTGCAAAGTGTAAAATATCAAAGTCACATATTCCATTCACTGTGCCGAGCCGCAGATAAGCAGCACATTCTGTTTAGTGTGCAAAGTTGCATATTAGGAGAACATTCTGTTTACTGTGCAAAGTGTAAAATATCAAAGTCACATATTCCATTCACTGTGTCTAACCGCAGATAAGAAGCACATTCTGTTTAGTGTGCAAAGTTGCATATTAGGAGAACATTCTGTTTACTGTGCAAAGTGTAAAATATCAAAGTCACATATTCCATTCACTGTGCCGAGCCGCAGATAAGCAGCACATTCTGTTTAGTGTGCAAAGTTGTAGATTTGCAGCACATATTCCGTGTAATATGAAGAAGGCGGGTAAAAAGGGACGGGGAAGTGGACGTGATCCTGATAGTTCAGGGCGCGGGTCAGGACGCGTAGAAACTGTGCCTGGTGCCAAAGCACAAGAAAGAAAGACATCTACCATACCTAGCTTCATGTCTCAGTTTACAGGGCGTCGCAGGACATCACTCTCGAGGTCAGACCACTGCGAACAGGTGGTCGGTTGGATTTCAGCTGATACTGCTTCCAGTCGGTTAAGCACCACCCTGTCTTCCACCAAGTCCACTCTCAGTAGCCAAGAGTCTGGTCAACATAATCCTCACCCTGATCATCCTTCCTCCCACCATAGAGGGTCTGGTCAAAGAAGTGATCCCACACTGGGATATAGTGAGGAGCTCGTCTCATCACCAATCCTTAATTTGAACCTCTCTCCAAGCACGCTTGCAGAGGAACATGACATCTTGTGCCCTGATTCACAACCTCTAGAGGGTACCCAATCACAAGAAGATGACAGAGGGGAACGGCATTTAAGGTCAAAGGAAGTGGATGATGATGATGATGAGACACAGTTGTCATTAAATCAACCACTATTACTGTCTCAAGACCTTGATGAGGAGGATGATATACAGTTGTCAATGACTGAGTATGTGGTGGGATCAAGACATGAGGAGGATGATCAGAGTGAGGAAGTGGAGGAGGACTTGGTGGACGATGAGGTGACTGACCCCACCTGGGAAGTGGAGAGCCGAGCGATGACAGCAGTCCTGAGGGTGAGCCATCTGCAGCACCGCAACAGGCTGGAAGAGGCAGTGGTGTGGCTACAGAAAGAAGGCGGACCGCACCAAACCGGCCCGCAAATGTTCCACGGAGCACCCCCTTGCGTAAATCTCCCTTGCCAAGGGGTAGGTGTTCCGCAGTATGGCGTTTTTTTAAGGAAAGTGCGGACGACAAAAGAATTGTAGTTTGCAACCTGTGCCACACCAGAATGAGCCGAGGCATGAACACTAGAAACCTCACCACCACCAGCATGATCCGACACATGGCATCCAAGCACCGTAATAAGTGGGAGGAACGCCCGGATCGCCAATCTGTGTCTGCAGGCCACACCACTGCCTCCTCTTCCCCTGTTTTCGGTGCCGGCCAATCGCCTGTCGAAGGCGCAGGCCCGCATACCTCCCGCCCTGCACCTGTACCATCTGAAGCACCATCAGCGACCACATCCACTTCCCTGTCCCAGCGCAGCGTCCAAATGTCGTTACCCCAGGCATTTGAGCGCAAGCGAAAATACCCAGCCACCCACCCACAGGCCATAGCACTAACCTCACACCTTTCCAAATTACTGGCCATCGAAATGCTGCCATTTAGGCTTGTGGAGACTGAGTCCTTCCGCAGCCTGATGGCAGCAGCTGTCCCTCGGTACGCAGTCCCCAGCCGCCACTACTTTTTCCGGTGTGCCGTCCCCGCCTTACACCACCATGTGTCCCGTAACATCACCCGTGCCCTGACCAACGCAGTTACTGGGAAGGTCCACTTAACGACTGACACATGGACAAGTGCATGTGGCCAGGGACGCTACATTTCCCTGACGGCACACTGGGTGAATGTCGTGGAGGCTGGGAGCGACTCGGACTCTGGGATGGCACGGGTGCTACCCACGCCGAGGATTGCGGGCCCTACCTCCATCAGGGTTTCCGCCAGCACCTACGTTATTGGCTCCTCCTCCTCCGTTTCCACCTCCGAATTCTCTGCGCGCAGCGCCACTCACCCATCAGCCGGTAGCTGGAAGCAGTGTAGCACTGCAGTGGGGAAGCGTCAACAGGCCGTGCTGAAGCTGATCTGCCTTGGGGACAAACAGCACACGGCCTCAGAGCTGTTGCAGGGGATTAGTCACCAGACCGAGCAGTGGCTCTCGCCACTCAACCTGCAACCAGGCATGGTTGTGTGTGATAATGGGCGTAACTTGGTGGCGGCTTTGGAGCTCGGCAAGCTCACACACGTACCATGCCTAGCGCATGTATTTAATTTAGTGGTTCAGCGATTTCTAAAAACCTACCCCAATTTGCATGATCTCTTGACCAAGGTGCACCGCGTGTGTGCACATTTCCGTAAGTCATCTACAGCTTCAGCCGGCCTGTTGAAGCTGCAGCAGCGCTTACAATTGCCAGCTCACCGGCTGCTGTGTGACGTGAGCACGCGCTGGAACTCCACCTTCCACATGTTGGCCCGGCTTTGTGAGCAGCAGAGGGCAGTAGTGGAGTACCAGCTGTTACACGGTCGTCGCCTCTCCGTTCAACTTCCTGTAATCAGAAGTGAGGAGTGGGAATGGATGTCAGACCTCTGTGAGGTTTTACGCAATTTTGAGGAATCGACACAGATGGTGAGCGGCGATAACGCTATTATCAGTGTAACCATCCCACTTCTGTGTCTACTGAAACGCTCGCTGCTCACAATTAAAACCGACGCTTTGCATGTGGAAGAGGTGGAAATGGGGGAGGAAGAGCTTACACAAGGTGATAGCCAGAGCACCCTCACTTCGTCTTCTCAGCGACAATTGGAGGAGGCGGAGGAGGAGGAGGAGGAAGACACGGTTGCCTCCGCTACAGAGGGTAGCCATGGAACTTTAGTTCCATCTCTTCAGCGTGGGTGGGCAGAAGAGGAGGAAGAGGATGAGGAGATTGAGAGTCATCCTCCTGGTGAGGACAGCGAAATCTTGCCTGTTGGTACTCTGGCACACATGGCTGACTTTATGTTAGGCTGCCTTTCCCGTGACCCACGCGTTACACGCATTTTAGACAACACGGATTACTGGGTGTTCACCCTTCTGGACCCCCGCTACAAAGAGAATTTCTCATCTCTCATTCCTCCGGTGGAGAGGACAAGCAAAATGGTGCAATACCAGAAGGTTCTTGTTGAAAAATTGCTCCAAAATTTTCCATCTGACAACGCTGGCGGCAGAGTACGTGCTACCTTGGCCAACCGAGAAGGGGAGAAAAGGGGAGCACACAGCAGTTCCGACAAAGGCAGGGCAACACTCTCCAAGGCGTGGGACACCTTCATGACACCCCGCCAACACCCTCACCCTGATGCGCAGCCTAGTGTCACAAGGAGGGAAAAGTTTTGGAAGATGGTGAAGGAGTACGTAGCAGACCGTGTCAGCGTCCTCAATGATCCCTCTGTGCCTTACAACTACTGGGTGTCCAAGCTGGACACGTGGTATGAACTGGCACTCTACGCCTTGGAGGTGCTGGCCTGCCCTGCCGCCAGCGTTGTCTGAGCGGGTATTTAGTGCTGCTGGTGGCATCATAACAGATAAGCGTATCCGCCTTTCCACCGAAAATGCTGATAGGTTGACACTTATAAAAATGAACAAGGCCTGGATTTCCCCTGACTTCTCCACTCCACTTGAGGAAAGCCCCGGGGGAACATAAAGTGACTTTATATATGTTATTTACAATGATGGGAATACTCTGTATTCCCATTCACCCCTTCCACCCAAAAAACGGGTATATGGTTGACTCTCTTCCATATGCCCAGTGATATAATTTTTATATAGGGCCAGCTCACCAGCGGGCCCAGTGATATAATTTTTATATAGGGCCAGCTCACCAGCAGGCCCTGTGATATAATTTTTATATAGGGCCAGCTCACCAGCGGGCGCAGTTTGACAATTTTTGTATAGGTCAGCTCACCAGCGGGCCTTCTCATATAATGTTTTATTGGGTCAGCTCTCTAGCGGGCCCTCTCATATAATGTTTTATAGCGTCAGCTCACTAGCGGGCCTTCGCATATAATGTTTAGGATGGTCAGCTCCGCAGCAGACCCTCACCCATAATGTTTTAGATGGTCGGCTCAGCGCACGTTTCCCTCTTAATCATGGCCCCAGTTCAGAAAAATCGAGGACATTTTTGGGAGAATTTGCCTTTGCGCACGTTTCCCTCTTAATCATGGCCTCAGTTCAGAAAAATCAAGGAAATTTTTGGGAGAATTTGCCTCTGCGCACGTTTCCCTCTTAATCATGGCCTCAGTTCAGAAAAATCGAGGACATTTTTGGGAGAATTTGCCTCTGCGCACGTTTCCCTCTTAATCATGGCCTCAGTTCAGAAAAATCGAGGAAATTTTTGGGAGAATTTGCCTCTGCGCACGTTTCCCTCTTAATCATGGCCCCAGTTCAGAAAAATCGAGGAAATTTTTGGAAGAATTTGCAGATGATATACAAGTAAATATACAGCAAATACTGTTTGGTAACAATTTTTCGCCTAAAGTCGTTTTTATCTTCCTTTTTGTGTGTTTTACGGTCAGTCTGTAAAAATGGCGTACTACGGGCGAAAGATCGTTCCCAGCAGCGACGTTGGAGTCCAAGATGCATCCAGACATCCTCCCTATGCTGTCCCTGAACCATTTCTGTGGTGTTTCCATCATTTTCTGACCTTTTCCTATGGACCAGGCACCCTCCCCTCATCAGAGCAGGGGGTGCCTGGTGTAATGCTCGAGTCCTCCCATTGACTTCAATGGGGCTCGGGTGCTCGGCCGAGCACTCGAGCCTCCGGGGGCGCTCGGTCAGAGCACCCGAACACCCGAGCATTGGGGTGCTCGATCATCACTAGTGCCCACAAAGCCCCCACCACAAAATGGGGCCTTCACTGCCATCTACTTAATCAGGGGAGTTAGCAGGGAACTCTGGACTGCCAGGGAGTCAGAGACTGGGCACCACTAAGGGAACTTAACAAAGCTCCAAGTAAGGGTAAAAAAAAATAAAATAACATCATAATCGGTGCTGCTTCCACGTTGCTTTAGAGACTGAGGAAACAAAAAAGGATGCTAGGGCCAGGGAGGGAGGTGTGTTTTATTACTTCCGGTGTTGTTTCCTATTTTGGGTTGAAGGGAGTCTAAACCATTTGTGAATGCTGCCTGGAGTTGCCAGAAAAGGGAAAAATGTTAAATTTTTTTGACTTTCCATCCTTCAAATATACTGAAATCTGTGAAAACTATGGAATTTACAACTGTACACCCCACTGGTATGAGCTGACATACTGTAGAACCTTAAAACGAAACCAACTGCAATCTCTAATTTTTCTTTCAAATGTGCTAAAAAAATCAGTTGCTTTTTTTTTGCATTTGCAACCTTTCAAAGGTACTGAAATATTTGAAAAATATGACATTTCCTACTGTATGCAGTAAGAAATGTCTGCTTATGAGAAAAATTGGCTCCCTGTTGGCATTTATTCAAATAATATAGGAAGTGCCACAAGAACAAAACTACACTTTCCTGTTTTATTTTATGAAAGTGACTACCTACATAAATATTAGAGTTATGAAGGAAAAGTATAAGAGGTATACCATTTTGTAAAGTATGTCAAATGAGTAGTCACTTGCCTTTCCTTAATCTGGCATTGTAAGAAGTACATGTTATTTTTTTACATTTCCATCACTTCAAGGACATTAACATTTTTGAAAACCATAGAATTTCCTACTGTATTAAGTACCTGCTACCAGACTGAGAAAAAGGTAACCCATATGTGTAAATTAAAATAAAATATGGGATTGCTAGGAACACCAAATTTCACCTGCCACGTTTCTTTTTTAAATTATCTGCATGAATAAAAATGGTCATAGCCATTATATATATGCAGGAATGGTAGACCATTTTGGAAGTAGACATTCCCCAGCATCAAATTTACCCCTAGGCTGATGGGCACAACTGTTTCCAGAAGGTGGAGTTATAGGAAGAAATAGAGCTATTTTACATTTCTACTGCTTTTCAGATACAGATAGCTTTGAAAAATATAAAATTTATGACTGTAATCATTAGCTACTACTCTTTCAAGCAAAACTACACCCTGTTGGTATGAGTTTACATACTATTGGGTTGCCAGAAGCACAACTATGCCAACTAGAATCTATAATTTTTTGTTGTTGTTTGTTTTGAAATAGTCTTTATTGGTAAGATAAAACATACAAAATTCCAGAATGTAGTACAAAAGAAACAAGAACCATTATCACATTATGGTAACAATGCCAGTCGTCAAGGTTACATCAAAGAAAATAACTGCACTAGGCATCAAACAAAACAAGAAAGTCCACTTATGGAATGCAGTAGATGCAATCTAGACAAGTAATTAACAGTGGTTGAGAAGAGGAGAAAGAAACACAAACAGTACAAGAAAAGAAAAGAGAGTAGAAAAGAAGATACAATCCAAGACAGGATTAGCGAGAAGAAAAAGGAGGGAAGCAGCAAGAATAGGAAAGAAAGAAAACAGGAAAGGGAGAGGGGGGGTTGATTTGGAGGATCACACAGGGATTTACTGTAGCATATAGAGACTCTCATTGGTGCACTATGGCGTGACACAGAGAGCAGCACAAGCTGAAGGTCAGTGCCAAACAAGTCAGAAATAAGTCAACCAACCATGGAGGTGCTAGCAGAAAGAGAAGAGGAAGCATGGAAAGAAAAGGAAGGTGAAAGCAGCAGCTGGCTTCACATATCTGAGGATGCAGGAAAAGAGCCAGTAGCTGTATCGTTCAAACACTGTAAATCACAAATAGATTAAGCTCTAGACCTCCATTGCGAGACAGAAGGGGCCACAGGTGATCTCCAGTGTTGTAGTATGAGAGCCTTTGCAGAGTGAAGGAGGACGTACAACAATCTATTCTGGCAGGGTACAACAATGGTCATTCTCTCTGGCAGCAGATTAAAAAAGAAAACTTTGGGAGAGAAAGGGAGAACCAGAGAGTGCATTAAATCTCTCACCGTTAACCAGTAAGGTGCAATCAGATGACAATCCCATCAGAAGTGGAGAATAGGGCAAGTCTGAGTCTGACATCTCCAGCACTATGAAGAAGCTTGTGGGTAGTAACGAGCTAGTACCTCTGGGGTGCTATATGATCGAAAGATCAGCTTAAAATTAATTTCTTTAGTTGCAATTTCTCGAGGGGGTATAAAGTTTAAACAAAATATAGTAGTCCACAGATCAGGTGTCCAGGAAATTGAAATCTCCTGCTCCCATTTACCCCTATAGGAGGCTAGTGAAGGTGATCTTACTGAGTGGAGAATCTATATTTTTTTTCATACATTTTCCAACTATGACTTGCCTATATTAAAATGGTTTTAACAATCAGATACTTGAAGAAAAGGTAGATAAAGCATACAATTTTGGAAAGTAGACAACAAGCCACACCAAATGAGGGGTGTTTTGTATTTCTACCCTTTAGTGCACTCAACTTTTTCCAGAATGTGGTGCCATAGGAAAAAAACTCATATTTATTCATAGATATGGTTCAACACCATGGGATTTCCTAGAGTATTCAGGACCAGCCTAAGAAAAATGGTACCACACTGGTATGGCTTGGCATACCATATTGGATTCCAGGGTCTTGGGTAGAGGTGGAACAAGGATGAGGGAGCAAATAGTGTATGTGTGATCTATGGCTACCAGTTGTAACAGACTAGGGGCTAGGCAATGTATGTGGTATTTCTGACTACTAGTGGACAGCAGAACAGGGCTGGGGAGTCAGTGCATATGGAGATCTGTGACTACCAGCGTGCACTGGAATCAGGTTGGAAATCGGTGTACACTGTTTGATTCCCAGCCTGGGTTATTTTTTCATCATTTTTATTCAGACCTTGTGGGTGGAATGGGGACATCAGGACCCCACACAATTCCCCCACAATGAAGTCTGCATAGAAATAAATAAATAATCCTGTGTGTGTGCTTTGCAATGTGTTGGACCCCCTGTGGCACACACACACACTCACACACACACATTTTTTTTATTATTATTATTCACTTCTTTCAAAAAAGCAATGATATCTATCTAGCACAGAACAATATTGAACATTATGACAGATGTCTTCAATGCAGATAGGTTGTTGATCCAGGTAACTATCTGACTGCCCTATAGAGTCAGGAAGGAATTTTTTTACCCATTTGGGGCTAACCTGGAAACAGATTCAGGTTTTTTTTTTTGCCTTCCTCTGGATCAACAGGGGTGTTTTGGGCATGGGCTGGACTTGATGGACGGTATGGGTACCTTGTCTGTGGTGTAGATGTGCGCACAGGTTTCACACCTCTTTTGTAGGCAGGGCAATGTGCCATTTTTTGTATTTTTATTCAAGGCACTCCTTACCATCAGTTGTTTTAAATTGGGAGGCTGTCTGAAGGAGAGTAAGGGAGGCTGTGGAAATATGTTCTTAAGGCTTTGATCCATATGTAATGTTGTTTGATGTTCTCTTGATATTTTTCATAGAACTTCAGCAGTGGCACCCGGTTTCCCTTATGTTGTTTATACCTCAACAGATTTTTTCTTCGTATTTGAGTAGCCTTCTGTATCTGACTGTCAGTAATCCATGCACTGTAATCCTGTTTTATAAAGTCTCTTCTGAGTTTCTAGAGGTGCTTGTTGGTGGGAGAACATTTTTGCCAAAATGGACACAATGTCAGGGACATGAGATTAACTTTACTGATGGGACTGTTCCGCACTCAGAGGGACAGAAAAATATGGGAAGTTAAGTTAAATACCTCTAAAGCCTTTAGAGGAAGACTGCAATTTACCACTGACTGATCATAGCATCTGGATCCGGACTGCATTACCTTATCTGATTTCCATTCTAAACAATGCCATGTGTACTTGTATATAAGAGATGTTTTCATATTCATCTGTATAATGTGCCTGAGGAAGAGACCTAAGGTCTTGAAAGCTTGCATCCTAAATCTGCTTATTTAGCCAATAAAGGTATCAAAAACTATATTTGCCTCCTGTATTTCTACAGCTAACATGGTACCAACTCTCATCTGTCCTCTTTGATACACTGCATCTCCAACATAAAGCGCTATTGCGTGGGGAGATAGCAGACAAGCGAGAAGGCAATAACTACTAGCAAGAGAGGAGCGTATAATTCATCTGGCAGATCCTTAAGAGCCACAGCATCTGTCAGAGGCAATGTGGTGTTGTTGGCAAGGTGAAATATAGGGGCATTAACTTCCTCAGACAAAAAATGACAGGTTCATAACAGCTGTAACTAAGGGAAGGCATAAATATATCCCTTATTTCCCTCACAAGGGTTTTGTTCACTGTAGAGGTATGGTGGAATCACTGCATTTTAATTGCATTGTCCTAAATACGTGTTCTTAGGTTCGAATCACATATGGACTTGACTGAATCTGGGGTGCCTTGATGGGACAGGCAAACTTATCATCCAACTGTTTGTTATTTATAATAATTCACGGGTTATTTATTTGTTAAGATCAAGATCTGATGCACAGACTTTCTTTTTGTTTATTTTGTATATGTATCCAAGATATAGTTATTGCTGCTTTTCTGACTACACATATATTTAAAGGGATAGTAATGTTTCATAATAAAAGCAGCTCCAATTAATCATCATAGTATTTGTACTTTGGAGAGTGTTATTTCAATCCTGTCAGATATGTAGTTCAAGAGTAATTCATGACAAAGTATCCCCCTCCCGCCCCTTTTACTGATGTAACACTGCTCAGCCAGAGCAGAAGAGAGGTGCCCAGGTAGATTGCAGAGAGGGACAATCTTCAATTAAGATAAGGGAAAAACCTGAAAAAGTTGTCAAGAGGGGCAGAGCTTTCATTGTTCTCATAGAAAGAAGATTGTCCCCTGCTGTTATCTGTCTGATCTATGGACTGCATTCCACATCTGAAAAGAGATGGCTTACACTAGGTAAAAGGAGCGGGAGGGGAAACTTTGCTTGTGAATATCTCTCAAACCGCAAAGGTATGAGAGATAAGACTTATATCGTTCTTCATGTTTTTTTAATGACTACAAAATAAAATAAAGATAAAATGAAGTATTACTATCCCTTTAACTATGTGAATGCTATTGATAAATGCTATTTGAGCTTGCCAGAAACATGTATATCATAGTTGTGTATGTATTTAGGGAGGTTTAGTCTACTCTTCTCTTGGTTCCCTGCATCAGGTGATAGCTGTAATTAGGGAAGGTATAAATACCTTCCTTATTTCCCTCACAATGGTTTTGTTCACGGTAGTGGTAAGGTGATATCAATCCTTTTTATTACATTATACTAAATACATGTTCTCTGAGATCTGAGCAGATAGGGACTGGTGTAAATCTATGCTGACTTGATGGGGCAGGGAAGCTTATCATGGTTTTGGCCAGAAACATGTAAGTAAACCACATTGTTACTATCTATAGTAAGTCAGTGGTTATTTATTTCTGAAGGTCTGGCTTTTTTTTCTACTTTATATATGTAGCCATTATATAGTTATTTCTGCTCTTGTAACCCTATACATATGTAACTATTTAAACTCTATTGAAAAAAGCTACTTTGAGCCTGCCAGAAACCTGTATATTGTATTTCCACAGGAAAATATCCTGAAATACATCTGTGAAATGGACAATCTATGACCAAGGAAGCCAATTAATGGATTCCCTACTAGGAATACACATGAAAAAGAAGTCTTAGAGAATAGTGTTCGAGCAACCTTTCATGAGGCAGGTAATTTGAAACTGGGAATAGGAGATGGGGGTAAAGTGGAGGGAAGAGGTAAGTGTCCTCATGAGAGGCTTTACCTTTTTTGAAATGCATTGCGCTCCAGGATGAGGGAACCTTACCCCATGGTTCCTGTGTTTCACATTGGTTGGCAGAAAAATGGAACTGTTGGGTTAAAACAGTAAATACATTTAACAGTTATTGGAATAGATATATTACTATTCTAAGACTAAATCATCTGCTCTAACAAGGGAAGTGGGCAGACTAGAAGTGGGCTCACTGGTTCTTTTCTGCCAAAAAATGTATGCTTATGTTTCTGAAATAAATATTTTGATGTATAATAATGAATTTATTTTCATTAGTAAATAATGAATCTGATCTTTAAGAGAAATGGCAAAACTGCTTCTCTGTAAAAATTAGAGAAAGCAATGATTTCCAATATAAAGGTTCAAGTCTTCCTATAGTAAACCCTGGCAGTTAACACCTTTCTGGCCATTTCTCATGTAGGAATTAAGCTATAAAAAGGTGTTACCATTCACTTTGTTAATAAAAGTTATTATAGGAAAGCTGAGTTAAAAAAAAAAAAAAAAAAAAAATCAAAATACTTATAAAGATATTCCTTCTTGAAATGCAGAAGAGCTTTGCCAAAGAATCAGTGTGTCCCATTATACTGATCGGCAAAGCTCTTCTGCATGTCATATTTCTCCTCCCACCTCCCTCCCAGCTGCCCCTGGGAGTGTGTTCACGCTTCCCTTCGGTATGCTGTGAAAGGCTCCTAACGTTACAGCAACTGAGATTAGCATTATACTGAGGTTGGTATAATGCTAATCGCAGCTTGCTGTAATGCTAGGAGCCATTCACAGCACACTGAAGGGAAGCATGTGCTCCCTGGGGAAGCTGGGAGGAAGGTAGAAGGAGAAATATGACGTGCTGTAGAGTTGTGCTGTGCACACAATGCGGAAGTGCACAGCACATAAGAGGGGATATCTTTATAAATATTTAGATTTTTTTAAAAAAACACAACTTTCCTAGAATAACTTTAATTAACAAAGCGTATGGTAACACCTTTTTATAAGGTGATACATCTGCTTTAATGGGAAACATGCTGATTCACAAGACCTGTATGCTCCAAAATGTAGCCAAGATTTTCATCTCTGACACTAAGATCATGCTAGGTTACTTTTATTGAAATCAAATAAGTGTGATTTGAAATAAAATTGTGATTACTTAAATGGACACTATTTGCTAAAAATGAATACCCTTGCCAGCATTTGTAGTATGTTTTTCTTAAGTACATAAGCCTGAAAATATGTTGTAACCTTCCCTTTCCCATTCAAGTGTGGCTAGCTGTGTATGACCATTTGACTACTCTTTGTACAAATGATAAGGGCAATGTAACAAATGACTGGGGTAAACAAATAAGAGATACATTTCAGTGAACTTAACTGGGTGAATTCTAATCTCAAAACTTTGTTATGGTTTTATAATTTTTAACAGGCCCGATCACCGTAGCCACTTATCACCTTTATTTTATTCGGCTAATATGGAGGTGCCTATGTTACAGTCTAATTAAAATAAATAAATAAATAAATAAATAAATAGTATTTCTAACAATGGCGTTGTTTTGCTTTATTCATCTTTTCATCTTTGAAAATGACCTACAATGTATTAAGCATAGATACACAAGGGGTTACAATTGGTAAAAACTTAAAATTCCACACGTTCATGGAAATTTTTGCACTGCTTTGGAGAACTCTCCAGTATTAAATGCTTAAAGTGCAAAGTGCAACCCTTTAAAGACCAGAATGGTTTAAAGTGTGAATTTTGTTGCTGGTCACCCCCATGCTTCAGCTGGTTTGCCCCACATTTGCAACACCTTTTTCGTTTAGGATGTGGCAAATACTATATAGGTATAAATGC
This sequence comes from Rhinophrynus dorsalis, assembly GCA_037306005.1. NCBI lineage: Eukaryota > Metazoa > Chordata > Amphibia > Anura > Rhinophrynidae > Rhinophrynus > Rhinophrynus dorsalis. The sequence continues at coordinate 178,481,442 of CM074720.1, read as the reverse complement.
ACAGGAGATAAACACCAACTGTATCACCACAGGGTACAAATGAAAAATAGCCAAAATTCTCATACATTTTGATTCAAATGTGGGTTTTTAACACTTTGCATGTTCCACAGGTCTCCAATGCATTGTTTTGAGCATGCAAGAGGTTATAAACATCATTTAAACATGGTGGAAATGTTTCCTTTCCTCTATAGTTCAGCTGGTTTGAAGCAAAATTGCTTTGTCTTTGTGTAAATGGCCCATACTGTACAGGTATAAATAATATATACACTGTGAAATCACATAGCTGGGTTTGGATCCATTTCAAATCCACACCAGGAATAATTCACATCCAAGACCTCGTTTTATCACTGTGACTTTGCAAAAAAAAAACCCAAATAAGTTTCTTACCAGATGTCAAAGCTCCCAAAATCACTAGCAACTTTCTAAGACTTGACAAAAACCATGCAATTAATTCAGCTTTGGAGCACCAAGCTGTCCAGTTGTCTGCCGCTGCTGAGTAGCACAGACTTTCTCTGTTGAGTGCCAGAGGGATTCCATAGTGGACACTCCTTTGATACTCCAATAGTCGATCCTTGCATTTCTACACTCCGCAACAATGGTCAGCTAATCCACCATCAATTGACAACTCAAAATATTTTATTACAAAGACAAAATTAAAGGTTAAAGGATTTATATAAAATTGTTAAGTGAGGGTAATTTGCCTATTTAACACCTTACATTCAGGATTCTTGCAAGCACTGGATACATCACTAGAATTCAATGGGATATTATATATATATATATATATATATATATATATATATATATACATACATACACACTAGCAAAAGGCCCACAGCATTACCTGTGATGATTACCACCTTTGACTGCTTCAGGGCTATTTAACGCATACAAATACAAATACAGTGTGCTCTAGTATAAGTGAACAGTTGGGACATCACAGCATTGTAAAAGTGTTACAATATACTGATTTTGTGTTTACATCCTAACCTGCAGTAAGAAGGTTAAAGGGTTAAAGTGTAAAAGGTTGTTTTTTTCTGGGAATGTGTGTAATTAATTAACGGTGGGGGTTTGTGAACAATCACCTGTGTAGGCCTGTATAAATCTAGGTACAGGATATTATGAAAAGAAACCAAAGGTGCTTGCCTTATAGGCAAGCCAGCCAATCGGTAGACAGTAATTTTTTTTTTTTACAGAAACATTAACCCTCTGAGCGCCAGAGGAGCAAGCAGCGCGCCATTATTTAGCACGCTGCATACCCCCAGCACCCAGAAAGGTCACAAAAAGAAAATTGAAAAAAAAAACGGTCTGTAACATAAAATGAAATGAAATGTTAAAATAAATGAGTCCAGATGGGGGGACACCGAGCAGAGCACACCATTTAAGGCCCACTGGGAGGTAAAAGATAACAATCTCCCAGTGGCAATGGCTTGGGTGTACTCTGCTCGGATACGGGAGCGCACAAATGCCCGGAATAAAGCTTCAGGCATCATTGGAACCTCCCCTGACAGCACCTGCTTCCTGGTCACATAAATGGCCATCTTAGCCTGCACCAGGAGCAGGTTTATGAGGAGGTCCTCAGCCCTACTGGTCCGAGACACTGTGCGCCCAAAAATGAAGAGGTGTGGGGAGAAGTGCAGCCAGAACTACAGGAGGAGGCCCCTCAGAAATGACAAGAGGGGCTGCAGTCGGCTGCAGGTGAAATAGATGTGAAAAACTGACTCGCCCCTGCCACAGAATTGACAGGTGGCAGGGGAGTCCGTGAAACGGGCCAGGTACTCCCCCGTGCTCAGTGCACCATGGAGCACTCTCCAACTCAAATCCCCGATGGGTCTGGGCACCAAGGTGGAATAGAGTGCCCTCCACCGGGGTCTCTCGCCCACGTCAAACACTTGCCGCCAGATGGTGTCTGGGCGACCGACGAGGGAGAGGAAGTGCACTGTGTGGAGCACGAGGGAATACAGCCTCTTCCTCGGCATGCCACGGAAACATGCCGAGGGTATCACCCCCAACCGGCTTAAGTTGGGGGCTGGAGAAGCCAAGGGGGACTGACGAGGCTTTGGTTGTATGCTCACAGCCGGAGGCGAGGGTTCCACAGGTAGATGCGACTCTCCGGCCTGTAAGGCCTCGTCAATGAAGGTGCGCGAGTCGGGGTGGATGGCAAGCTTGATCTCCTGGAGCAAACGGTATGGAACTCTGGGAGTTTGGAAACCCATACGGTGCATAAGCACATCGGGCTCCACCCAGTCCGCCCGTTCATAGTCCAGGAGATCCCCGGCTCGGGTCATCCGTGCTTGGCGAAGTCGACGACATATGCTAGGGGCTTCCAACATCCGAGCCCCCACAGCTGGATTAAAGAGCAGGGGCTCCGCTAGAATGTCTCCAGGCCTTGAGGGTTTCCCGGTAGTATGCTGGCAGCACTGAGAGGTCACTCCCAAACCCCTCAGGCTTGATGATGAATAGTTGCCGGTCATACCCCATATTGCGCAACTGGCGGTAGAAACTGGAGGCCAGCGCACACCACTGCGGTGAAGGGTCTGCGTACAGGTATCTCTGCAGGTACTGGAGGTGGAAGGTGTGCACCTGAGTGCATATGCACACTACTCCTTGACCGCCCTCTCCCAGTGGGAGGCACACCATACCCGCAGAGACCCAGTGCTTCCCCATCCAGAGAAAGTCCAGCAGCATTCTCTGGATTTTGCTGATGAACTCGGGGGTCGGGCTAAGGCAGATCAGCCGGTGCCATAACTGTGAGGCCACCAGCTGGTTGATCACCAAATCCCTCCCCCTTAAGGAAAGCACTTTCGCAAGACCCCTCCACAGTCCCATCCGAGAGAGGAATCGTTGCTCTAGTTCTTTCCAGTTTGCAGGGACTGTGGGATTCACAGCGGACAGGTAGACTCCAAGGTATTTCAGTCTCGGCATTGCGCTGACTGCTTACACACCTAGTATACTCCTGACACAAGAGTCTCAAGTGCACCTTGCCCACGTCCCACCATTGACTCAGCGTGGCAAAGTCACCCTTGAAACCCCTCCAGTCCGCCCACCTCTCCCGGATCAATGCAGCAAAGCCCTCGTCCTCCAACAAGATATTGTTGAAGTGCCAATAGGCGGCTTTTGTCGCCGAAGACGCGGGCGACAGCTTCACGGACACGCAGTTGTGGTCCGTATCGGGGCCAACCTAATGGCACTGGACTGGGCCCGCGACATGTAGTGGCTAGATATATAAAGCCTATCGATTCGGGAGTGGGACACCCTACCATCTCTCACCCTGACATAGGTGAAAGTGTCTGATGCCCCTGGGTGCTGTTCTCGCCAGATGTCGACCAGGGAGTAGCGGGTGATGACCTCCCTCAAGGCCGACGCAGATGGTGGATAGTGCTCTGGTCCGACACAGTCCAGAGCTTCGAGGGTGCAGCTGAAATCACCCCCGATAATCAAACACTCATCCGCATCGACCGACTCCAGATAGGTCGACAAACTAGCAAAGAACCTCACCCTCTCCGGTCCTGCAGAGGGTGGATGCACGTTCAGCTGACTAAACGTGCAGCCTAGCTCTTGGACCCGGAGATGCAGCAGACGGCCTGGGATAACAGCCTTCACACTCAGCACTTCAGGCTGAAAGGACTCTGAGAACAGGGTCACCACTCCACATGACGCCGAAGTGAAGTGGCTAAAGAAAACCCTGCCTCGCCACTCCAGATGCCAGTTGGCTTCAGCCTCCAGAGTGGTATGGGTCTCTTGCAGGAAGCTCCCAGAGTACCCCCCTTGCTGTAGATAGGAGAGTACCTGGAACCTGCGAAACCCATCCTTACAGCCGTTGGTGTTAAGAGTGCTGATGCTCAGAGCCATTACTGTGTGTCAGAAAGTGCTTTCGTCCCATCTCCTAGCGAGGCCTGATGGGACAGACACAAATTTAAGGACTTGCGGGCGCGGATATGTTCGGCAGACCCGAAGTTCTTGGCCCGATTGCTGGCCCTAAGATATTCTCTGAGAGAGTGGATGATTAACGGAAGATCATTCCACCTCTCAAGGGCCAGACACACCTTCTTTTTTTTTGTCCGCGAAGGGTGCTCTCAAGGAAAGCTGTTATTTCCTTGGCAGGGATGACAGGGCTAGGTGTGGGTATTGAGGCTGTGCAAGCTTCACTGCCATCCCAGGGCTCCTCCTCGCTGAGTACTTTATAAACCCCCTTCTCCTCTAAGGTGGTAAGCCTTCTAAGCTTGATCTTAACACTCCCACTTCTAGATGTTATTGAAGTGGGGTCTAATACACCCTTCGCGACCGAACCCTGTGAGGAATCTTGTGTCCCCTTGCTAGTACTAGGGGCACACTCAGGGGTAGCCGGACGAACGGCGGCAGACGGCTTGCTGACATGGGGAGCTTTGGAGGCCTTATATGTCTCCTCAACCTTCTCCACCACTGCCTGCGCAGCTTGGATGATGCCTAGGGTTGGGTCAGTGGATGAAGTGGGAGGAGGGATCTCAGAGGTTGTAGCAGTCACCTCCATGGTATTAATAGGAGGGACTGCTTGATCTCCCTCCTCCATTACCACTGCCCTTATTGCGTCACCCTCCCCTGTATTTTCCCCTACAGGGTCCTGAATGGGCGTTATGCTTAAGTCTATCGCCTCCAGGAGTGGCATATCTTGGGGAGATGGTATTACCCCAGTGTCGCCACTGGAGAGTGACCCTGGAGGGAGAGGCTGACTGTGGTCCCCAAAGCTCAGCACCTTAGGGACACTAACTGCCATTCTGCAGGGGCTTTATTGGGCTTCCCTTCATACATCAGGGGCAAGACAAGCTGCATAGCTATTGGCTGGCTGTCTGCCCCTGTCTCCTCAGGGAGACCCTTATTCTCCTGCACATTCCCCAGACCCTTGGCCACATTATCCCCCGTCAGGTCTGGGGGGAGAGGTGTGTGGTCTGTACCTGGCTGGCTGAGATCAATAGCCAAGTCAGACAATGTCACCACTTGAGGAGGCGATGGATGGCTCCTCTTTTTAACTTTGGAGGGATAGGAGATAAGCTCCTCCCATTCCTCCAGTGTCCCCCTATTGGTCTTATATTTCCTCTTCCTTGGGGCGTCATCCTTAGAAGAGGAGGTGCCGACGCTCCCCGTGCCCTCTTTAGAGGATTGAGATCTTTCCTCCCTTCCCCCATCCCCTACACTTGTAGAAGTGTTTATACTTGGGGCGGGGGGGATGGCAGCGGGGCAGCGGCAACACAGGGGGTAGTGGTGACACTCTTCTCCTTCCTCCCTTTTGCTGCAGCCTCAGAGGTAGCTGCAGCTACTGATGTTTTTGGTGGGGAGGAAGGAGGCATGGAGGCTGCGGTGGTGGGCTTTGGAACAGCCTCCTTATTGCTCTCTGAAGGGGGGGGTTTCCCTTTTGAGGGCCCTGCCACGGTGGTCTTAGCAGGGCTGGGTGCTGTACGTGAGGTGCTCGGTACTGGCACTAGAGCCGGGGCTGATGTTTTAGAATGCTGCCCCTTGGGGCAGCTCTGGCGTGTATGCCCCAGCTCCTTACATGCGAAGCACCTCACTTCTTCTGTGCTGTAAAATATGCGGTACAGCACCCCCTCAAAATGAACCCCAAAGGACCCTTCAATATTATCTGCACCCCGAGACAGGAGGACTTGTGCCTGCCTCTTAAAAGAGAGCACATGCCTAAGTGCTCTCTCTTTGCAGCCAAGGGGAATCTTAGTGATGTTAGATTTCAACTCCCCTAGGGCTTGCAACTGGGGGTGCAGTAAAGGGTCCGTTAGGAAGGGGGGGCACATTGGATAGTACAAGTCGTGTGCCCATCCCTTCCAGGGGTTCCACAGGGATATAAGTCCCCCCCAGTGTGAGCCCCCTCTGCACCAAAGTATGTGCAGCAGCCAGCGTACGTAGAAATAGAACAGCTTTGCCGTACATTTTGCTGGCTGCTACAACTGCAGAGGGGCTCACAACATCAGCTGCAGCCTTAACATATGCCCCTATACCGTGAACCCCAGACATGATACATCTGACTCCATGTCTCCTAGATAGCTGCTCTCCCCAGAGTTGGCATGACTGGGGCTGGCACTAACCACCTGTGCTAAAGATCTAGTAATAGTAGATGCTACAGGGGCAGTGCCAGTAGGAGCAGCCTGAGTGGAGGCAGAGGGAGCCTGAGGTCTGGGGCTTGCTGCTTGGGACACATCAGGGCTACAGCTAGTATTGTCAGGATCCCTTATTCCATCTTTGGGATCCTGAGGCCTCTTTATGCCCTTCCCCATTTTAAATCAAAGAAAGAAATAAAATAAAAGGAAGGAAGGAATTTTTTATTTATATTTTTTTGTTTTGTTTTGTTTTTTAAAGAGAGGTGAGAGAGAGGGAGAGATGCAGTGCTATGCACCTGGCACTGGGAGGGTTAACAGAAAAATAGGTGTTTTAAATCTCTGTCCCTCCCAGCTGCTTTAATCTCTCCCTCAGAGACACTTAAATAAAAAGAAACTTAAACAAACATAAAATAAATTCCCCACCACCTACCAAACCAAAAGAAAACAAAACAACTGAAATCAATTAACTAATTAACTAACCACCAGGAGTGGGGGAAGGGTCAGGGGAGTCCTGCTGGGTTGGAAGCCCTCAGGAAGTGAGCCCTTTCTGGAAAAGAAACTCAAGCTTCCTGGGGCTTTAAACTAAAATAAAGCAAATCAAAATAAATAAACTAAATGAACTTTTCTTCTTAAACAAAAAGAAAGAGGGAGAGCTGCAGTGCTATGCACTGGCCCTGGGAGGGTTAACAGTAATGAAAGATGTTTCAATTATTTCCCTCCCAGCTGCTTGCTTCTCTCCCTCAAAAATAAACTTAAATTCAAAAATAAACTTAAGCTAACAGAAAATAAACTTCCCTACCACCCTCCAAACAAAAGTTTCTCAAAATAAATAAAAGAATCAAATTAAATCAAAGTAGAAAAAAGACCCAGCAGCGGGGGAGGGGTCAGGGGTGTGAGCAGGAGAAAGGAGCCCACAGGAAGTGAGCCTTGTTGGGCAAGAAGCTGCTGCTTCCTGGGGCTCAACTTAAAAAGTACAAAAATCAACTAAAAATTCACCCAATTTTCCCCAAAAAGAAATAAAACCTAAACTAAACTCTTATTCAACTAAACTAACTAAAAAAGAAAAGCAAAACAAAAGAAAAACTCCTCTCAAAGAGGCCTTTTCAGAGAGCTTCCTAACACACAACCTGTCTCCTACAACCTCAGTCAAAATCTAGGGACAGGATATTATTGAAATGAGTCCAGATGGCGGGACACCAAGCAGAGCACACCATTTAAGGCCCACTGGGAGGTAAAAGCTGACATACTCCCAGTGGCAAGGGCTTGGGTGTACTCTGCTCGGATACGGGAGCTAACAAATGCCCGGAATAAAGCTTTAGGCATCATTGGAACCTCCCCTGACAGTACCCGCTTCCTGGACACATAGATGGCCATCTTAGCCTGTGCCAGGAGCAGGTTTATGAGGAGGTCCTCAGCCCTACTGTGCCGGGACACTGTGCGCCCAAAAATGAAAAGGTATGGAGAGAAGTGCAACCAGAACTGCAGGAGGAGTCCCCTCAGGAATGACAAGAGGGGCTGCAGTCGGCTGCATGAAAAGTAAATGTGATAGACAGACTCGCCCCTGCCACAGAAAGGACAAGTGGCAGGGGAGTCCGTGAAACGGGCCAGGTACTCCCCCGTGCTCAGTGCACCATGGAGCACTCTCCAACTCAAATCCCCGAAGGGTCTGGGCACCGAGGTGGAATAGCGTGCCCTCCACCGGGGTCTCTCACCCACGTCAACCACTCGGATCCAGATGGTGTCCAGGCGACCGACGAGGGCGAGGAAGTGCACTGTGTGGAGCACGAGGGAATACAGCCTCTTCCTCGGCATTCCACGGAAACATGCCGAGGGTATCACCCCCAACCGGCTTAAGTTGGGGGCTGGAGAAGCCAAGGGGGACTGACGAGGCTTTGGTTGTATGCTTACAGACGGAGGCGAGGGTTCCACAGGTAGATGTGGCTCTCCGGCCTGTAAGGCCCCGTCAATGAAGGTGCGCGAGTCGGGGTGGATGGCAAGCTTGATCTCCTGGAGCAAACGGTACAGAACTCTGGGACTTTGGAAACCCATACGGTGCATAAGCACATCGGGCTCCACCCAGTCCACCCGTTCATAGTCCAGGAGATCCCCGACTCGGGTCATCCGTGCTTGGCGAAGGCGACGACATATGCTAGGGGCTTCCAACATCCAAGCCCCCACAGCTGTATTATATAGCAGGGGCTCCGCTAGAATGTCTGCCCCCTGCGCTGTGCCCTGCCTTGACACGGAGACCATGCTCCAGGCCTTGAGGGTTTCCAGGTAGTATGCCGGCAGCACTGAGAGGTCGCTCCCAAACCCCTCAGGCTTGATGATGAATAGTTGCCGGTCATACCCCATATTGCGCAACTGGCGATAGAAGCTGGACGCCAGTGCGCTCCACTGCGGTAAAGGGTCTGCGTACAGGTATCTCTGCAGGTACTGGAGGCGGAAGGTGTGCACTTGAGTGCGTATGCACACCACTCCTTGACCGCCCTCTCCCAGTGGGAGGCACGCCACACCCGCAGAGACCCAGTGCTTCCCCATCCAGAGAAAGTCCAGCAGCATTCTCTGGATTTTGCTGATGAACTCGGGGGTCGGGCTAAGGCAGATCAGCCGGTGCCATAGCTGTGAGGCCACCAGCTGGTTGATCACCAAAGCCCTCCCCCTTAGGGAAAGCACTTTCGCAAGGCCCCTCCACAGTCCCATCCGAGAGAGGACTCGTTCCTCTAGTTCTTTCCAGTTTGCAAGGACTGTGGGATTCGCAGCGGACAGGTAGACTCCAAGGTATTTCAAAGCTGTAGCCTCCCACTTGATGTTACGGAAGGTGGGAGGCAGGGAGTCTACCTGTATGGGACCCTCTAAAAGGCCTGTGCATTTGGACCAGTTGATCTGAGCAGAAGAGGCAGCTGTATAAACCTCTTGGCATTCTTTAGCCCGCTTCAGATCAACTAGGTCTTGGGCCACGAGGAGTACATCGTCGGCATATGCTGAAAGGACCACCCTCATGTCTGGCTCCTTCAGCACCAGCCCTGTGAGCCTCTTCCTTAACAGACATAGGAAGGGCTCGATGGCTAGTGCATATAGGTGTCCAGACAAGGGGCATCCCTGCCGTACTCCTCGTCCAAATACCAGGGGTGCCGTTAGGGACCAGTTGATCTTAATTAAACACTCTGCAGAGGCATACAGCGTCTTAAGGTAGCCCACAAAGCGTGGGCCAAAGCCGTATGCATGCAGAGTAGCTATGAGATATCTGTGATCCACTCTATCAAACGCCTTCTCCTGGTCTAGTGAGAGAAGGGCGAGTGACAGACCAGTCCTGCGGGCGTAGCAGAGCAGATCCCGGACCAGAAATATATTATCAAAGATGGTCCGGCCCGGGATTGTATAGGACTGGTCTGAGTGGACCACCTCTGTCAGCACGGACCTGAACCTTAAGGTGACAGCTTTGGCTACGATCTTATAATCCGTGCTGAGCAGCGAGACTGGTCGCCAGTTTTCGATAAGGCGGAGATCCCCCTTCTTGGGCAGCAAGGCCATTACTGCCCGTCGACAGGAAAGGGGCATCTCACCAGTCTCGAGGGCTTCCGTTAGGACCAGTTGGAAATCAGGTCCTAGAATCTCCCAAAAGAATTGGAAGAACTCTACGGTCAGTCCGTCCAGCCCCGGAGATTTGCCATGGGGCATTAGACTGAGGGCTTCAGAGAGTTCAGCTAGAGAGATGGGCTGATCCAGCCTCTCTCTTCCACCCTCGCTGACCATTGGAAGCCCTTCCCATAGCACCTTGCAGGCATCTGGAGAGATGGGATCCGGAGAGTACAGGTTGGCATAGAATCTCCGGGCCCTGTCCCGGATGCTCTCCGGATCCAAAAGAGGGGCACCGTCCTCCGCAAGAAGGCAGGTGATATGTCTGCGGTTACCCCCCCTCTTCTCCAGTCCGTAGAAGAGGCGCGAGCCACGATCCATCTCCCAAAGGAATCGCAAGCGGCTTCGCACGAAGTCTCCCTTAGCCTGGTGCCGTTCCAGGTGACAGAGAACCTCCTTCCTCTCTACGTATTTGCGCTGCAAGGCTTGATCCCTAGATTCAGCAGCCAGCCTTTGCTCAAGGCCAAGCACCTCCCCCCGGAGTGCCTCAATCTCGGCATTGCGCTGACTGCTCACACCCCTAGTATACTCCTGACACAAGAGTCTCAAGTGCACCTTGCCCACGTCCCACCACTGACTCAGCGTGGCAAAGTCACCCTTGAAACCCCTCCAGTCCGCCCACCTCTCCCGGATCAATGCCGCAAAGCCCTCGTCCTCCAACAAGGTATTGTTGAAGTGCCAATAGGTGGCTTTTGTCGCCGATGACGTGAGCGATCGCTTCACGGACACACAGTTGTGGTCCGTGAACGGGGCCAACCTAATGGCACTGGACCGGGCCCGCGACATGTAGTGGCTAGATATATAAAGCCTATCGATCCGGGAGTGGGACACCCTACCATCTCTCACCCTGACGTAGGTGAAAGTGTCTGATGCCCCTGGGTGCTGTTCTCGCCAGATGTCGACCAGGGAGTAGCGGGTGATGACCTCCCTCAAGGCCGACGCGGATGGTGGATAATGCTCTGTCCCGACACGGTCCAGAGCTTCGAGGGTGCAGTTGAAATCACCCCCGTTAATCAAACACTCATCCGCATTGACCGACTCCAGATAGGCCGACAAACTAGCAAAGAACCTCACCCTCTCCGGTCCTGCAGAGGGTGCATACACGTTCAGCTGACTAAACGTGCAGCCTAGCTCTCGGACCCGGAGATGCAGCAGACGGCCTGGGATAAAGGCCTTCACACTCAGCACCTCAGGCTGAAAGGACTCTGAGAACAGGGTCACCACTCCACATGACGCCGAAGTGAAGTGGCTAAAGAAAACCCTGCCTCGCCACTCCAGATGCCAGTTGGCTTCAGCCTCCTGAGTGGTATGGGTATCTTGCAGGAAGCTCCCAGAGTACCCCCTTGCGGTAGATAGGAGAGTACCTGGAACCTGCGAAACCCATCCTTACAGCCGTTGGTATTAAGAGTCCTGATGCTCAGAGCCATTACTGTGTGTCAGGAAGTGCTTTCGTCCCATCTCCTAGCAAGGCCTGATGGGACAGACACAAATTTAAGAACTTGCGGTCACGGATATGTTCGGCAGACCCAAAGTTCTTGGCCTGATTGCTGGCCCTAAGATATTCTCTGAGAGAGTGGATGATTAACGGCAGATCATTCCACCTCTCAAGGGCCAGACGCACCTTCTTTTTTTTTGTCCGCGAAGGGTGCTCTCAAGAAAAGCTGTTATTTCCTTGGCAGGGATGACAGGGCTAGGTGTAGGTATTGAGGCTGCAGAAGCCTCACTGCCATCCCTGGGCTCCTCCTCGCTGAGTACTTTATAAATCCCCTTCTCCTCTAAGGGGGTAAGCCTTCTCAGCTTGATCTTAACACTCCCACTTCTAGATGTTATTGAAGTGGGGTCTAATACACCCTTCGCGACCGAACCCTGAGAGGATTCTTGTGCCCCCTTGCTAGTACTAGGGGCACACTCAGGGGTAGCTGGCTGAACGGCGGCAGACGGCTTGGTGACATGGGGAGCTTTGGAGGCCTTATATGCCTCCTCAGCCTTCTCTACTGCCGCCTGCACAGCTTGGATGATGCCTAGGTTTGGGTCAGTGGATGAAGTGGGAGGAGGCATCTCCGAGGTTGTAGCAGTCACCTCCACGGTATTAATAGGAGGGACTGCTTGGTCACCCTCCTCCATTACCACTGCCCCTGTTGCATCACCCTCCCCTGGATTTTCCTCTACAGGGTCCTGAATGGGCGTTATGCTTAAGTCTATCCCCTCCAGAAGTGGCATATCCTGGGGAGTTGGTATTACCCCAGTGTCGCCACTGGAAAGTGACCCTGGAGGGAGATGCTGACTGTGGTCCCCAAAGCTCAGCACCTTAGGGACACTAACTGCCCATTCTGCAGGGGCTTTATTGGGCTTCCCTTCATATATCAGGGGCAAGACAAGCTGCATAGCTATTGGCTGGCTGTCTGCCCCGTCTCCTCAGGGAGACCCTTATTCCCCTGCTCATTCCCCAGACCCTTGGCCACATTATCCCCCGCCAGGTCTGGGGAGAGAGGTGTGTGGTCCGTACCTGGCTGGCTGAGATCAATAGCCAGGTCAGACAATGTCACCACTTGAGGAGGCGATGGATGGCTCCTCTTTTTTACCTTGGAGGGATAGGAGATAAGCTCCTCCCATTCCTCCAGTGTCCCCCTATTGGTCTTATATTTCCTCTTCCTTGGGGCGTCATCCTTAGAAGAGGAGTTGCCGCCGCTACCCGTGCCCTCTTTAGAGGGCTGAGATCTTTCCTCCCTCCCCTCATCCCCTACACTTGCTGAAGTGTTTATACTTGGGGCGGGGGGGGATGGCACCGGAGAAACGGCAACACAAGTGGTAGTGGTGACACTCTTCTCCTTCCTCCCTTTTGCTGCAGCCTCAGATGTAGCTGCAGCTACTGATGTTTTTGGTGGGGAGGAAGGAGTCATGGAGGCTGCGGTGGTGGGCTTTGGAACAGCTTTGCCGTACATTTTGCTGGCTGCTACAACTGCAGAGGGACTCACAACATCAGCTGCAGCCTTTACATATGCCCCTATGCTGTGAACCCCAGACATGATACATCTTACTCCATGTCTCCTAGATAGCTGCTCTCCCCCAGAGTTAGCATGACTGGGGCTGGCACTAACCACCTGTGCAAAAGATCTAGTAATAGTAGGTGCTACAGGGGCAGTGCCAGTAGGAGCAGCTTGAGTGGAGGCAGAGGGATCCTGAGGTCTGGGGCTTGCTGCTTGGGACACAGCAGGGCTACAGCTAGTATTGTCAGGATCCCTTATTCCATCTTTGGGATCCTGAGGCCTCTTTATGCCCTTCCCCATTTTAAATCAAACTTAAAGAAAGAAATAAAATAAAAGGAAGGAATTTTTTTTTATTTATATTTTTTTTGTTTGTTTTGTTTTTTGTTTTTTAAAGAGAGGGGTGAGAGAGAGGGAGAGATGCAGTGCTATGCACCTGGCACTGGGAGGGTTAACAGAAAAATAGGTGTTTTAAATCTCTGTCCCTCCCAGCTGCTTTAATCTCTCCCTCTGGGACAATTAAATGAAAAAGAAACTTAAACAAACATAAAATAATTTCCCACCACCCACCAAACCAAAAAGTGTTGAAAAGAAAACAAAACAACTGAAATCAATTAACTAAATGAGTAGCACCAGGAGTGGGGGAAGGGTCAGGGGAGTGCTACTGGGTTTGGAAGCCCACAGGAAGTGAGCCCTTTCTGGGGAAGAAGCTCAAGCGTCCTGGGGCTTTGAACTTAAATAAAACAAATCAAAGAAAATAAACTAAATCAACTTTTCTTCTTAAACAAAAAAGAAATAGGGAGAGCTGCAGTGCTAAGCACTGGCACTGGGAGGGTTAACAGTAATGAAAGATGTTTACATTCTTTCCCTCCCAGCTGCTTGCTTCTCTCCCTCAAAATAAAATTTAAATTCAAAAATAAACTTAAACTAACAGAAAATAATCTTCCCCACCACCCACCAAACAAAAGTTTTTCAAAATAAATAAAAGAATCAAATTAAATCAAAGTAGAAAAAAGACCCAGCAGTGGGGGATGGGTCAGGGGTGTGAGCAGGAGAAAGGAGCACACAGAAAGTGAGCCTTGTTGGGCAAGAAGCTGCTGTTTCCTGGGGCTCAAATTAAAAAGTGCAAAAATCAACTAAAAATTCACCCAATTTTCCCCAAAAGAAATAAAACCTAACTAAACTCTTATTCAACTAAACTAACTAAAAAGAATCACAAAAGAAAAGAAAACTCCCCTCAAAGAGGCCTTTTCAGAGAGCTTCCTAACACACAAACTCTCTCCTACAACTTCAGTCAAAAGCTAGGGACAGGATTCACAGAGCTTGCTCACAAATAGAGCGTACTCTTTACTTAGTGCTCTGGAATAAGTGCACAGTTTGTGAAACAAAGCAGTTCGTGCAACACAGGAGCTAGAGGAACAAAGGTAAATTCATTGTTTACATTTTTAAGAACTCACATTTGCACCATACATGATGAGCAAGCTTGGAGATCTCACTCAGTGCACATCTTGCCATATGTATGCATGCTTGGAACAGCAGTTCCAGGGTCTATACTGCTGTGGCAAGTGTGAGCAAGTGGCCCTTCTAGAAGCTCAGATAGGAGCTCTAGAGAGTCATATTGCAACACTGAGAGATATTGACAACCTTGAGGGGAGTCTCTTGCTAACTGAGCAGAGTCTAGCTGGGTCACCTAGCAAAGAGGGAGGAGATCAGCTACAAGGGAACCAGGCACATAGCTGGGTGACAGTTAGAAGTGGTTTCAGTGGGGGAGGGAAGAGGAAGAGGACAGCCAGTCCTGAGTTTTTCCACCCCAACAAATTTGCTCATTTAAGTGAAGATGTTGGGGAGGCAAACCCAGAAATGGAATTGCTGGAGAAGACTGTGCTCCCTAACAGCCGGGAGAACAGCTTCTCTAGCACGGAGGGCATCCAGAGGAAAGTGAAGCCTAGGCAGGTTGTGGTGGTAGGGGACTCTAGTATTAGGAGAACAGATAGGGTAATCTGTGGCTCTGATCGCAGCAACCGAATGGTTTGCTGTCTCCCGGGTGCACTGGTACGGCATGTTGCAGACAGGGTGGACAGATTATTGGGAGGGGCTGGAGAGGATCCGGCTGTCTTGGTGCATAAGAGGAAGGTGGAGAGTCCTAAAAGGTAATTTTAGGGATTTAGGGAGTAAGATTAGGAACTGGACCTCCAAGGTAGTATTCTCAGAGATACTACCTGTGCCATGCGCTAAGCCAGAGAGACAGCGGGAGATTAGGGAGCTCAATGCATGGCTGAAGTCCTGGTGTAAGAAAGAGGGCTTTAGGTTTTTAGAGCACTGGGCTGATTTTGCTTTGGGGTACAATCTCTATCGTAGGGATGGATTGCACCTGAATGCAAGAGGGTCTCAAGTGCTTGGGGAGAGGATGACTAGACGGTTGGAGGAGATTTTAAACTAGGAAGGGGGTAGGGGCCAATATATACTGGGATAGATAGTATAGAAAGGGAAGGCGATGTAGTTAATAACCAGGTTGGTGGATCTGGGGGTGGGGTTAGTACAGATGATAGGGAGAAGCCTATAAACCACATCAAAAATAAATCACAAATGGAACATAGCAGTGGCATAAATTGTATGCTTGCAAATGGCAGAAGTTTAACTGGTAAAATAGGGGAACTGGAGCTGGTAGCTGAAATTGAAAATGATGACTTGATAGGCATAACAGAAACATGGTGGGATGACACACATGATTGGTCAATCAATTTGGAGGGCTACCTGTTATTTAGAAAATATAGGTCAAACAAAAGAGGTGGTAGGGTCTGTCTGTATGTCAAACCAGCATTATTGCCTCATTTGCAGGAAGATATATGTGATGACAGTAGTGAACATGTGGAATCCCTGTGGGTTGAAATAGTCACTGGGGGTAAAACTACCCAGAAAATATTAGTGGGTATTTGTTATAAACCACCAAACATTGGTGACCTTGAAGAATCACAGCTTTTAATGCAAATAGAAAAGGCTTCTCAAATAGGGAGAACTATAATTATGGGTGATTTTAATTATCCAGAAATAGACTGGAAAAATGGAACAGCTAATTCTGCTAAAAGCAGTTTCTGAACTTGTTGAATGACAATTTTTTGTCTCAACTAGTGCAGACCTCAACCAGAGGGAATGGGTGTCTGGATCTGGTAATAACTGACAATGAACAACTTATCTCTAACATCCAAGTTATGGAGCACTTGGGTAATAGTGACCATAACATGGTATAGTTTGAGATTAATTAAAAAAAAGCAATTTGGTATGGGTTCCACCAAAACTGAATTTTAAAAAGGCCAACTTTAGCAGGTTTAATTCATCCCTTGGTCTGGTTGACTGGGATAAAATATTTTCAGGAAAAAACAAAGAAGGTAAGTGGAATGCCTTCAAAATAACATTGCAAAAATACACATATAAATTTATCCCTGTTGGAAATAAATACAAAAGAAGCAAATTAAAACCAATGTGGCTAACCAGTAAAGTAATTTGTTAAATAAATAACAAGAAAGCAGCATTTAAACATTATAAAGCTGAGGGATCAGCAGAGGCATTTGCAGAATACAAAAATGTCAACAAAACCTATAAAAAGGCTATTAAATTAGTTAGACTGGAGAATGAAAAAATATTGCTAAGGAGAGCAAGAGCAACCCAAAAAAATTATTTAAATACATTAATGGCAAAAAATTCAAGTCTGATAATGTTGGGTCCTTGTTATCTGAAATGGGTAAGAGGGACAGAGAGAAGGCAGATATTTTAAATAATTTCTTTTCTTCTGTTTTTACCAAGGAAGACCCAATGGACAAGAATCTGCAAACTACTTTTACAGAACAGTCACAGCAAGCATGGGACTGGCTAACACAAGAAAAAGTGTTAAAACAATTGAATGGTGTTAAGTTAGACAAAGCCCTGGGGCCAGATGGTATACACCCACGGGTACTTAATGAGCTAAGCCAGGCCCTGGACAGACCGTTATATTTGATTTTCAGGGATTCTTTTATTTCAGGTATGATGCCCATGGATTGGCGTAAAGCAGATGTGGTGCCCATATTTAAAAAGGGATCAAAGTCACAGGTTGGAAATTACAGACCCGTAAGCTTGACATCTGTGGTAGGGAAGCTGTTTGAAGGGTTGCTAAGGGAATATATTCAAGAATTCTGCTGGAACAGGAATATCATTAGCAGGAGCCAACATGGCTTTGTCAAAGACAGGTCTTGTCAAACTAACTTGATCGCATTTTATGAAAAAGTGAGTAATAATATAGGTGCGGGAGCGGCGGTTGATGTGATCTATTTAGACTTTGCCAAGGCATTTGGTACGGTTCCACACAAGAGGTTACTGTACAAATTGAATGAAATAGGTCTAGGGGAAAATGTTTGTGTGTGGATTGGAAATTGGTTGAAAGATAGAATGCAAAGAGTGGTAGTAAATGGCAAGTTCTCCAGTTGGATAAACGTGATAAGTGGAGTACCTCAGGGATCTGTCCTGGGTCCTCTTCTTTTTAATTTGTTTATTAATGACCTCCCAGAGGGCATAGGGAGCCATATATCAGTGTTTGCCGATGACACAAAATTAAGTAAGGTAATAAAGTCTGAACTGGAGGTGTCTTCATTACAAGAGGATTTGGAAAAATTGAGTAACTGGGCAGGCAAATGGCAAATGAGATTCAATATAGACAAGTGTAAAGTTATGCATTTTGGGTATAATAATAAAAATGCAACATATAGTTTAAATGGTGTTTCTCTGGGGAAATCTACAAATGAAAAGGATTTGGGAGTAGTGGTAGACAATAAACTTAGCAGTAGCATGCAGTGCCAGCTGGCAGCTACAAAGGCCAATAAGATATTGGCATGTATTAAAAGGGGTATTGACTCAGGGGAGGAAGATATTATTCTGTCTCTTTACAGGTCCATGGTAAGACCCCACCTAGAATATGCTGTTCAATTCTGGGCACCCTTTCTGAAAAAGGACATTATGGAACTAGAGAGAGCGCAGAGGAGGGCTACAACACTAGTAAGGGGAGTGGAAAGTTTTAGTTATGAAGAAAGGCTAGAAAAGGTAAACTTGTACACACTAGAGAAACGGCGTCTTAGAGGGGATATGATAACACTATATAAATATGTTCAGGGCCCATACAAAGGGCTCTCCAAAGACCTGTTCATTAACAGAACAGTACATAGGACAAGGGGCCACCCGCTTAGACTTGAGGAAAGGAGATTTAATCTACAACAGCGGAAGGGTTTCTTTACAGTAAGGACAATAAAGATATGGAATTCACTGCCTGAGGAGGTGGTGCTATTGAATACATTAGATGCCTTTAAAAAGGGCCTGGATACTTATTTAAAAGAGCATAACATAGAGGGTTATGTACGTTAGTATTGGAATTAATATTTAGTTAGGGCTTGTTGATCCAAGGAGAAATCTGATTGCCATTTGGAATGAAGAAGGAATTTCCCCCCCCATTCAAGGCAGAATTTGAAATTGCTATATTGAGGGGTTTTTTTTTGCCTTCAACGATGGTAAACAGGAATAGGAAAAGGGTTGAACTAGATGGACGCAAGTCTTTTTTCAACCTAAATTACTAAACGCATTGATTGACAATTCTTTATCTACTTTGGCACCACTAAAAGGATTCAGTGTTTGAGGGGCAAAGAGGTATCCATGCACAGGAATGTGTTGGATACCTGTTTGCCACTGAAGGGGTTTAATGAAAACAAAGAAAATGGGCAATGTGTTGGGTTCATTCATTGGTAAAGAGGTATCCAGCACATTATACTGCATCAATTCCTCTTTGGCTGTGAAACACTTAACCCTTTCACTGCCGCAAATGTAGGCAAAACATTGTCAATTATTGTGTTCAATAACACTGAACTATATGAAATAAAAAGAGAGGAGTATAGATGCATGGGGTGAGAATAGAATTCCAGCTCATTATATGGCCTTATCTAGTTTTAGGGGTCAGTTCTTTAAAAGAAAACAACAACAAAAAAAAAAAACATTATTGAATTGGAAAAAATAGAGATGTATACAAAAACTAATAAAAAATATAGGCAAACTTTATCTATAGAGACTAGTCAAACTGGGTTTATTTTAGATTATATGATTACCATTTACAAATATTTCTCTGTCGTCCAATACAGGTTACTGGTAACTTTGGGTAGGTGATCAGCCCCTTTCAGTAGGCAGGAACAATTCTAAAAAGTGACTTCTGGGTGGAGCCTACCTCCTCTCCTTAGCTTGCAGCTAGCCAATCCCCAACCAGTAAGATTTGTTCCTTGATCAAGACACAAGACAAGAGAACAGTTCTGCTATAATTTTAGCTTTTTATTATTTTTCTGTTAGATATGGGATACCACCATTAGGCGGATTACCATCACTGACTATTCCCATCACCCAAATGTGGATAGCTCAGTTTACCAGGTTCTTTTGTGGACCTAAGCCCTGGGGGGAAAATCTTGGCTGCAAGTTCTTTCCCCACGAGTTGCCCACTGAGGCTTCTTCTTGATATATGGTAATCTGAAGACAGAAGACCTGCTAAAAAGGTGAGCACCCTTTGAGTGCTGAGATCCACATGTCCCATGCTTCCCCTCCACACAGGGGTCTCATTTGGAGTTCCTATTACATACTCATGCACTCATTGGGTTTATCTGTATGTCTGTGAGGTGTTTGGAGCAAGTGTTTGTAGTAATTTAACCCTTTTGCTGATGGTTAGCATCTTTTGGGGGGGTTTTGGTCACTTTCCCTACTGGGACCTACTGACTTGTTCTTGTGGGCTTTTGAGTGGTTTTACATTCATTTTTCACCTTGTAAAGTTTGTTTTCTGCGCCTTTAAGGCATGTGTTTACTGCATAGACGTCATTGCTCCATTCACTTCTATGGGACTTTACAGTTTGGGACATATCTCTGCAACCGTTCCATGTAGCAAGGTCAGATATGGCTCATTTTGTTGGTTTGCCCTTGCTCTGTTATCCGGTCAATGCTCTGGGCATGTTGGGGGGGCTTAGTGGGCTTCTGGCACTGTTGGGGTACTCTGTTAGTGAAACTATGATTACCATGAGCACCCGCTTTGCGTGCTCATTTCCGATTGGCTCCTGCCGTGGCAGCTATTTTGCGTCTTTGCAGATCAAATATCCTATGCAGGGTTTGGACTCTCCTTCTTTCCTCATCAGTAACCATTCGCCTACCAGATAAGTCTACTTTAGCGTTTCTGGGGTGATTTCATTTATCATACACACTATTTTGTGGGTGTTTCTGATACTTTGCCCGTTTGACTCTGTGAGAATGTCTACTCCATTAGACCTTGGGGCTAAACCTAAGACTAAGGACACTGGGGTGTCTGTGTCCACCATTGCTCCTCATGTCACTCAGGGTTACCTAGAGAATACTCAGGTCATGTTTGCCCAGCATACGCTGCTGCCCCTGAATCCCCTGCAGGGGCCTCCAGCCATGCACTAGAGCCAGTATGGATGCTAGAGTTTAACGCTACTACCAGGGACCTCCGGTCCACCTTACAACTCCTTCCATCCACTTTACAGGGGGTCTTCCACTCGTGGCAGGCCCCCGCCCCTATCAGATCTTCCCTGCCTAAACCACCGGGTGTACCTGATGTGTCTGATTCCACTGAGGAGGAATTATTGGTGGACTCTGATGATGATGACTGTTCAGCTGTTCCTTCATCTCAGTTTTTTGGGGACCCCTTTGAGGCTGGTAGCCAGGGTATCTCCCTTGTCTGTGGTAGCCAGACGTGCTCTTTGGCTCAAGATTTGGTCTGCTGACACGCCCTCCAAGAGGGCTGCCTTGTCTTTGTCCTTTCACCTCCCTGTTTGGGCCTGAGCTCAAGGATCTGATCAGCGAAGCCACTGGAGGGAAGAGTACTCACCTGCCAGTGGTTCTAAGGAAAAAGGCGCCTGTCAAAAGGAATCGGCTTTTTCGTCCCTTCCAAGCAGAATCGCTCCACGCGACCCAGATGGTCCCTCAGGCTCCGCGCTCCTCATCCAAGCCCAAGCAGCAATGGAGGCCCAAGTCCTCCGCGAAGCCCAAAGCTTCCAAACCCTCTTCTGCATGACACGCCGAACCTGAGTGCCCACCCACAGGTAGGTGGCCGCTTAAGCTTGGGAGGCCTCTGTGGTGGACCCGTGGGTTTTGCAGGTGGTGGCTACAGGGTACAGGATCCCCTTCATCTCCCTTCCTCCTTCTAGGACCTTCTCTTTTCATTCTCCCCTGGGAGCGGAAAAGCACCGCCTTTTCGTGGAGGCAATTCAGGCCCTTCTGGACAAGGCGGTCCTGGAACCAGTTCCTCTTCAGGAGAGGGGCTTGGGATTCTACTCCAACCTCTTTGTGGTTTCCTAGAAGGACAGCGGCTGTCGTCCCATTCTGGATTTGAAAGATCTCAATTCCTTTGTGGTCCGGTCCCACTACCACCAGGAGTCACTGCGCACAGTGATAACGGCCATGTCCCCTGGGGAGTTTCTGGCCTCTCTGGATCTTCAAGATGCCTATCTGCACATCACCATTCATCCAGAGAGTCAGCAATATCTCCCCTTTGACCTGACCACTGCTCCTCAAGTCTTCAACTGAGTCCTGGGAGCATTGATTTCCATCCTACATTGGAATGGCATCAGCGTTACTCCATATATGGACGATCTTCTTCTGAAGGCCTCTTCTACAGAACTCCTTCATCAGCAGGTGCAGGACAGCATTCATGCGCTCTCCCATCAATCTGGACAAGTCAGACCTTGTTCCTTCCCAGAGGATGGTTTTTCTGGGCATCCTCTTCGACACTCAGAGGGGGATGGTGTTTCTCATGGACGAAGTGGCTCATCAGATAGCACTGAAGGTCCAGGCTATCCTGTCTCAGGATCCAGTTCCAGCCAAGAAGTTATCATCCTTGGTGGGGAAGTTCATTTCCACCATAGAAGCAGTCCCGTTTGCCATGGCTCATACCAGAGATCTTCAGAGGTTTCTAATCCTGGCATGCAGGGGTCGAACAGATCTCCTGGAAAGATCACTATCTCTCCCTCTTCACGTGGAGCAGAGCCTCTCGTGGTGGCTCAACCTGAACAATCTCCTGAAAGGCAGACCCTTCCTGGTGCCCTTCTGGACAACAGTAACGATGGATGCCAGCCTCTCCGGATGGGGAGCTGTACTGGGGCACTTCAGTGTTCAGGGCCAGCGGTCCCAGGAGGAATCTCTCCTTCCCATCAATGTCTTGGAGCTTCGGGAGATATTTCATGCCCTACAACACTGGACATGGCAACTGGAGGATTGCCCGGTCAGGGTACAGTCGGACAACGTCACAGCAGTAGCCTACATCAACAAGCAAGGAAGCACAAGAAGTCTTCCAGCTTGGCTAGAGGTTAAGGCTATTTTATCATGGGCAGAGGATCATGTCCTTGCCATTTCAGCAGTTCAAATTCCTGGCATAGGCAACTTTCTGGAAGACTTCCTCAGTCAGCACATGGTGGACAGTGGAGAGTAGGAACTACATCCAGAGGTGTTCACCCTCATCATCCAGCATTGGGGTCTTCCATGCATCGACCTGATGGCAACCAGGCACAACAGGAAGGTTCCAACATTCTGCTCTTGTTGGGTGGATCCCCTGGCTCTGGCAGTGGATGCCTTGTCGATCCAGTGGACATTTCCTCTGTCATACCTATTTCCTCCCATTCCCCTGTTGAACAGGGTGCTACGGAAACTGAGACTGGAACGCTGTCCAGTCATTCTGATTGCTCCATACTGGCCTCAACAGGCTTGGTTTCCGGAGCTTCTGGACCTCTCAGTGGCTTAACCTCTTCTACTTCCCTCCAGTCCGGATCTTCTTCTACAAGGCTACCTCTGGAAGGAAGACGTTCATCGTCTGGCTTTGATGGCATGGAGGTTGAATCCTCAATTTTGAAGAAGAAAGGTCTTTCGCCTGGTGTGGTGGCTACTATGCTTAGTGCCCGTAAGCCTGTTTCCTACCATCGAGTTTGGTCTAACTTTCTATCTTGGTGTGCTGGCAAAGACTTGTTTCAGGATTCTGACCTTCCTACAGTTCTTTCCTTCCTCCAGGATGATGTGGATAAGGGTCTCAGTCTGAGTTCTCTTAAGGTTCAGACTTCCGGGCTCTCTGTCTTCTTTCAGAGACGTCTTGCTCTCATTCCTGATGTCGAGGTTTTCTTCCAGGGTGTTGCTCATATCCGTCCGGTGTTTAAATCCCCTGCTCCTCAGTGGGACCTTAACTTGGTTTTAGGAGTACTTCAGAGTCCTCCTTTTAAGTCTTTGGCTACCATTTCTTTACTATCACGGTGCTGTCAGAGACTTTGTCCTGGGGGAGCATAGAGGGTTAACTCTAATAGTAGAAATTAACTGAAATTCTGTTGAGGATGTGTTCAAATTACCTCATGTTTGAACAATGGGCCATTGGTTCAAGGTAGGGAGTGAAAATAACTGAATGTCATTTTAATGGCAGATTGATATTCAGTTAGAGACAAAATGGCTGAGAGAGACGGACTCCTTTATGTGAAAGACATAGCAAAATGACTGGTTTATGGGGTTTCTGATAACCTTTTGGCCTTTCTTAATTCTGATGAAAGCCATGTGATCTGTCACCTGTAAAATATAGCGTAATGGCGCCATCTGCAGCCTTTATATTGTAAAATACTCATAATGTTTATGTTTGTATTTGATTAGCATAAGATATGAGTATCCAATCAGGGCATACTGATGATGTTATGGTATAATGAGATGGATCTTTGTCCAATCATTAGAAAGAGGTGGGGATTACTGATAAGGCAAAAATTGCCAATATAATGCCAAAATATTCTTAGTTCGGGGCTTGACTTCTGGAAAAAGAAAACTCTGGGTTACTGGGCTCTCTTGGCTGATGATCAAATTCCTGACCACACCTTATAACTTCAATAATCCACACTGATTGACCTGGTAATTATATTTTATTTATTCTAATTCTGCCTAATTTCAAAATAAGTATATTTCCTTAATATTTGAGGAAAATTATATATATATATTTGCCCATAGAAGCCTGGCCAGTTTTATGGAAAATATTATAATCTACTATATTTAGCATAGTCATTAAGAAATTACGCAGAATTAATTAATTAATTTATTGTTATAAATTACCAGAGAGATCATAAAATAGAGATAGCAGTGAGATATATTTATCCTTGTGTATATTGGTTAATATAATTTTAGTATGTCTAGAATATTGTGTTTCTGGTAAAATTATAATAGCTGATATTTAATCAAGGGAATTCTTGGAATTCATTTATTAACTCTCTAACTGCTGCGTATCTATTTATTTGTGGTGTGCATTCTAAAGTTCTTTGTGAGGGTACTAGGCTTATATTTTGTAAATTGGAAGTATTCACTCTAATAGACAAAATAACTTCTGGGTGTGGCACCTATTTTAAACGAGTGGATTAACCCTTGGAGTGCCTATAGGTTTAATATATGTTGCTATAGTCATAATTATGATATATGTTGCATGAAGTTGGTTACTTTATAGACATATGTTACTGGATTAATTCTGGTAGATTATTTGTATAATCTTTGATTGACTATATTAATTGCAATTTATATATTTTATTCAGAGATATTCAATATTGAATTCAGTATATAATTCAATTATAGTGATTTAAATCTGGGATTCTATTCCAGTTATTCCCTAAATTTGATTATTATTGGTATATGATACAAGGAATTGTTAGAGGAATTATTTAATTCATCTCACAATACCCCTTACATCATAATTAGCATAGTCTATACATTTTCTGGGGCAGAGGTATTAAGAGACACTGCGGCCAACTGTATTATAATTAATTGTAAGATCAATTAACTTGTTCTATGCTACTGAATGCAATTATTATTATTATACCTCTGAATATACCTATGTGTGGTTAACCCTTGCACCGCTGGTAATCCTCATGGTAATAAGTGTGGTTTGGTTTTCTATGTACCTATTATAATTGCTAATCACTTATATATTTCATTGATGCTGATACTTGTATATATATATTGTATTTTAATAAAATATATATTTTTGCACAAATATGAAGGATTGATTCTTGTGATCAATTCGTTACTGTGAAGTTGCGTGTCAATACATATTAAAGATAAAGTTCTCGAATTTATTATATTGTCATTTGCCTATTTAAGTGAAGAAATCCAACCTGAGTGGTTCTCTGTTTTAACCCTTTGGATACCTTCATATAAATAGTCCGACAGTGCCAGTGCCTTGCTGGCTACATTCTGCCAGTTTTACTTCCTGCTGCCTTTTATTGGTTGATCTGGCTTTGCCCCGCCCAGTATTTGTCCTTAAATACTGGGCCTTGTCACTTCTCCAGTGCCCTTTCGTGGTGTTTCCGTTACCAGTGCTTGTTCCAGTTATTCGTGTGATCTCTGTGTATGACCCGGACTGCCTGACTACTCTGTTGTATCCGTTCCTGCTCTGTGTACCGACCCGGACTGCCTGACTACTCTGCTATGTTCCTGCTCTGTGTACCGTCCTGACCTGGCTGATGTTCCTGCTCTGTGTACCGACCCGGCCTGGCTAAAGTTCCTGTTCTGTGTATCTAACTGGTTTGTGTAAACATTGTCCGTGCATCATGGCCTGCCTGCGGTCCCATCCGGTATCCGGTTTGGGGCTGTCATCCGGTGTCCTCTCTGTCCTCGGACAGAGCCTCTGTTGCCTCGTTGCCGCTCAGGCAGTCTAGTCACGGTAAAACTGTCACTTACTGTGTCGTGCGGGCGACACTTCAGTGTGACAGATCCTTCTAGTTGCACCACAGTACGCTTGACCTTTTATTGCTGCAAGCTGAGGTTGGTCTTACTCTGGGCGCCTCAGGCTGCTGTCACTATCTGGCAGTCAACATTAGGTCTGAATGTCCATTAACCCCTTCGGGGGAGGTGCCATTTTTCATCGGATTTCAGTTATTGCAGTCTCCGTTGGGTGTTCCTCCGTGCATACAGTTGCAGTCCTTCTTTACTGCTACGGCAGTCCACAGCTTGTCCTGGGCCTCCGTTTACTCCTGTGGCATTACTCGCTATTCCATCACTCTCTGCAGAGTGAGAGTCTTGAGGGCCTCGCGCTATTAGGGTCTGTCAGCCTTCCTGGCCTAATAGTAACCATTTCACTGCTGTCTCGTTTGAGTATCACACGAATTTTACCTGACCTGTGTCAGTATATTATTGTTGTTGATTTATACATATACTGAACCCATGTGTGACTCTCAGACGTAAGGTTTAGGTAAAAACATAACTTTATTGAAAAGTTAAGGCAATCCCATAGGGTTTTCATACACATACAAACATCACACATATATAAGCAATTGACAATTGAGATAGGTTCTACCGGCCTTGCAAATAATACTGGCAAGGCAACCCAAGCGATACTGAAGGAACAGAGAAGTAGACTCTACCGGCCCTGCCAATACCGGGTAAGACAACCGTAAGATGGTAACGTACTGGTTCTACCGGCCTTACCAATACCGGGCAGGGCAGCCACAGGAATACACAAGGAATAGGCTCTACCGGCCCTGCCAATACCGGGTAAGGCAACCGTGGAGTGGCAAAGTAACAGGTTCTACCGGCCTTACCAATACCGGGCAGGGTAGCCCAGAATGGATACCCAAGGATAGGCTCTACCGGCCCTGCCAATACCGGGTAAGGCAACCTAAAGGTGGCAACGAGAAAGGTTCTACCGGCCTTACGAATACCGGGCAGGGCAGCCCAAGAAGGGAGACACCACTAAGACCAATGACTGTCAGATGACAATGACAGTAGGATGGTAAATAGAGTATGCGGTCAAGCTGTCTCACCCAAGGAGAGGCTAGTGTCGGTACACATCTGAAACAAGTGCTGCTAGGACTGGACAGCACCAGGACCCTGACTGCAAGTAAGGGAGTAAACCAGCGTCCGCACGCTGGGACCAACAACCATACCTTGAGCCGCAAGGCAAATGAAGTAAACCAGCGTCCGCACGCTGTAACCAACAGGCAGTAGAATGAGCCACAAGGTCAATGGAGCAAACCAGCGTCCGCACGCTGGGACCAACAGACAGTATTGTGAGCCGCAAGGCTAATGGAGTAAACCAGCGTCCGCACGCTGGGACCAACAGACAGTATTGTGAGACGCAAGGCTAATGGAGTAAACCAGCGTCCGCACGCTGGGACCAACACAGTATAGTGAGCCGCAAGGCTAATGGAGTAAACCAGCGTCCGCACGCTGAGACCAACAGACAGTATTGTGAGTCGCAAGGCTAAGGGAGTAAACCAGCGTCCACACGCTGGGACCAACAGACAGTATTGTGAGCCGCAAGGCTAAGGGAATAAACCAGCGTCCACACGCTGGGACCAACAACAGTATTGTGAGCCGCAAGGCTAATGGAGTAAACCAGCGTCCGCACGCTGGGACCAACAGACAGAATGTCGCTGGAGCGACAGGAGAGAAATATCGCCACAGGAACTGAACACAGGAAACAGCAGGAGCAGGCCGAGGCTCAACCGGGACGAGCACCGCAAGTCGGCTGGCAACCGGAACGACAGCAACCGGAACCGGACTGGAACTGACAAGCAGGCAGGGACACAGGAACAGGTAAACTTAGGAACTCAGGAACAGGCCCAATAGCTTCAGCAAACAGACAAAGTGAATGCTGTCAGAGACACCACAAAAGGGCAACTAAAGGGTGCCCAGACTGAGTTTAAAAAGGCAACCAGAGGCGGGCTGACTGCAGACAGCCAATGGGAGCCCCCTGCAGGTGATAGACAGAGAACTGCAGCAATCACGGGCACCGTGATAGTACCCCCCTTTCAAAGACCCCCTCTCCTAGAATAGGGTCTGGGTTTCTGAGGGTACTTGGCATGAAAAATCCGCAGTAGCCTGGGTGCATGAAGGTTCTTACTATCCACCCAGGATCGATCCTCAGGACCATAACCTTTCCAATGCACCAAGTACTGTACCTTTCCTCTGAGCCTACGGGAGTCAATGATACTCTGCACCTCGTACTCCTCCTGACCCTCGACCTCAACGGGCCCTGGCATCACGGGTGTAGTAGTGTAACGGTTGCATACAAGAGGCTTAAGGAGAGACACATGGAATACATTATGAATGCGCATGGATGCAGGTATGTCCAAGGCATAGGAAACAGGATTAATTTTGCGAATGATTCTGTAAGGACCAATAAACTGAGGTGCCAACTTATTAGATGGGACTTGGAGCTTAAGATTCTTGGAAGAAAGCCATACTCTATCCCCAATTTGGAAGGAAACCGCTAGAAGCCTTCTGCGATTAGCATAGCGCTGATGGCGCTGAAATGACTGGCCCAGTGCCCTCTGAACTTGGGCCCATGTGGAACGGAGTTGCTCGATATGCTCATCCAGAGCTGGAATCTGTTATGTCTGAAAGGAATCTGGGAGCAAACAGGGTTGAAAGCCATAATTGATCAGAAACGGAGAGCTCCCGGAAGAAGAGTTGACAGCACAGTTCCTGGCGAACTCCACCCAAGGCAACAAGTCGGCCCAATTGTCATGATGGTCAGTCACGAAAAAGTGCAGAAACTGTTCCAAACCCTGATTGGCACGTTCAGCGGCCCCATTAGTCTGGGGATGATATGCAGAGGAGAAGGATAGCTGTATGCCCATCTGTTCGCAAAATGCCCTCCAGAACCTGGACACAAACTGGCTCCCCCTGTCGGACACCAGTACCCTGGGTACTCCATGCAACCGAAACACCTCTTTAGCAAACACTATTGCCAATTCTTTAGCCGAGGGAAGGCCACGGAGAGGCACGAAGTGAGCCATTTTAGAAAACCTGTCTACCACAATCAATATGAAGGAATACCCTCTAGAACTGGGCAATTCTCGCATAAAATCGATGGAAACATGAGACCAGGGGCGTTCACCATTAGGCACCGGCTGAAGCAAGCCCACTGGGAGATGTCTAGGGGTTTTAGCACAAGCACAGGTGGCACAGGCATTAGTAAAATCGGCGCAATCTGATCTCATAGAAGGCCACCAGAATAACTGGGAGAGGGACCATAACAATTGGTCTCTACCAATATGTCCTGCAGCCTTAGAGGAATGGTAGGTTTCAAGTAATCGAGTACGTCATGGTTCAGCGACAAAACACTTGCCCACCGGGGTTTCCTGGGGAGCGGAGGCCTGGGAGGCCAGAATTTGATCCCCTAGTGCTGAAGTGATACTAGTGCGTATGGTGGCCAATATTCGATCAGGTTGAATGATAGGTGCTGGTGCCTCTTCTCTGTCAATTTCTGCCTCAAATTGTCTTGACAGAGCATCAGCCTTAACATTCTTAGATCCCGGCAAATATGATACAATGAAATTGAATCGGGACAGGAATAATGCCCATCTGACCTGGCGAGAGGACAATCTCTTGGCCTCAGAGAGATAAGTTCGATTTTTATGATCCGTCAGGATTAAAACGGGATTTTTTGTGCCTTCAAGCAAGTGGCGCCATTCCTTAAGAGCGAGGATAATGGCCAATAATTCTCTGTCCCCAATCTCATAATGGCTTTGAGCTCCAGTGAGCTTTTCAGAAAAGAACCCACAGGGTCTGAGCGTTCCACCTTTGACCTGCCGTTGGGAAAGTACTGCCCCAACCCCAATATCTGAGGCGTCAACCTCCAAGGTGAACGGGAGTAATGGGTTGGGGTGGGATAACACAGGAGCATTAGCAAAAGCCACTTCCAGTTTTTCAAAGGCCTCCTCTGCGGCCGCTGGCCAAAGAGATGGATTAGCGCCCTTATGCGTGAGGTCCGACAGGGGTTTAACAATGGACGATTAGTTCTTAATAAACTTCCTATAATAATTGGTGAGGAGAGTTAAATAGTTGAAACTGGTGCTCTTCTTTATGGAGAGCCCCAATAGTCATGGCTAATGGCATGGTTTCAAATGTAACTTGAGCTGGTTCCAGGGGTCTACCATCAATTGCTTCAATAGCCAGAGGGGTTTCTCTTTCAATACGTGGTACCCCATGTAATTCAGCAAAGGTATTATCCATAAAATACCCAGCTGCACCAGAATCAACCAGGGCCAGAACCTCCACTGAACGTTGCGCCCAAGATAGTACCACCTGTATGGTGGGTTTAAGTGTGCCAATCACTGGGGACGATTGGACACCACCTAGGGCCTGTCCCCCAAGGTACCCTAGGTGTGTTCGCTTCCCGGACGTACCGGGCAGGATCTTAGCAAATGCCCATTTTTACCGCAGTACTAACACAGCCCTTGCTTCCTGCGATACAGTCTCTCCTCCTTGGTTAACCTAGTAAAACCTACTTGCATAGGTTCACCTAGTTCCCGTACTGGTTCACTAGGTTTAGATGCCAAGGTTGGGATGGGTGGGCAAAATATGCTACTAGACCCATTATTTTTTAACCGTACTTTACGATCTTTGGCGGTTAGTCTCTCACGTATTCTGGAGTCAATTAGAATGACATACTCAATGTAGTCATCTAGGTCAGTACGCAAATCTTTTGCTGCAATTTCATCTTAAATTTGGTCACTCAGGCCTTGGGCAAAGGCTGCCAACAACGCCTCATTATTCCACCCCACTTCAGCTGCCAAGGTGCGGAATTCAATGGCATAGTCGCCCACCGTGCGCCTGCCCTGTTGTATCTCCATAAGACGTTTAGCAGCAGAGGTGGTTCTACCAGGAGGCTCAAACACTCTCCGAAAGGATTGCACAAATTCACTGAAATTCTTAGTACAAGGTTTAGCATTTTCCCACAATGGGTTAGCCCAAACCAATGCTCTACCAGTCAGCAGGGATATCATGAACCCAACCTTACTACGGTCATTGGGAAACGCGTGTGCCGTCAATTCCATAAATATTTTGAGTTGGTTGATGAACCCTCTGCAGAGATGAGAGTCACTGTCATACCTTAGCAGCAAGGGTGCAGAAGCCGTTAACCCTTTGACTGCGGCCCCTGAGGGCCTTGTATCAATCTCCGGTGTCTGACTTGGCGAGACTACCGGGCTAGAACCAGACTTGTCAGCAAGTACAGTGCGTTCAAGGATAGTTTGGATTGCAACCGCCAATTGATCCAACCGTTGCTCATGCATATCCATCCTCCAATGGATATTCTGCGTATTACTGTCACTCTTATTGTCTGAGGTCATGGCCCTTTCGTACTGTCACGGTTTGTTAAGACTCTCAGACATAAGGTTTAGGTAAAAACATAACTTTATTGAAAAGTTAAGGCAATCCCATAGGGTTTTCATACACATACAAACATCACATATATATAAGCAATTGACAATTGAGATAGGTTCTACCGGCCTTGCAAATAATACCGGCAAGGCAACCCAAGCGATACTGAAGGAATAGAGAAGTAGGCTCTACCGGCCCTGCCAATACCGGGTAAGGCAACCGTAAAATGGTAACGTACTGGTTCTACCGGCCTTACCAATACCGGGCAGGGCAGCCAGAGGAATACACAAGGAATAGGCTCTACCGGCCCTGCCAATACCGGGTAAGGCAACCGTGGAGTGGCAAAGTAACAGGTTCTACCGGCCTTACCAATACCGGGCAGGGTAGCCCAGAATGGATACCCAAGGATAGGCTCTACCGGCCCTGCCAATACCGGGTAAGGCAACCTAAAGGTGGCAACGAGAAAGGTTCTACCGGCCTTACCAATACCGGGCAGGGCAGCCCAAGAAGGGAGACACCACTAAGACCAGTGACTGTCAGATGACAATGACAGTAGGATGGTAAATAGAGTATGCGGTCAAGCTGTCTCACCCAAGGAGAGGCTAGTGTCGGTACACATCTGAAACAAGTGCTGCTAGGACTGGACAGTACCAGGACCCTGACTGCAAGTCAGGGAGTAAACCAGCGTCCGCAAGCTGGGACCAACAACCGTACCTTGAGCCGCAAGGCAAATGGAGTAAACCAGCGTCCACACGCTGGAACCAACAGGCAGTAGAATGAGCCAGAAGGCCAATGGAGCAAACCAGCGTCCGCTCGCTGGGACCAACTGACAGTATTGTGAGTTGCAAGGCTAATGGAGTAAACCAGCGTCTGTACGCTGGGACCAACAGACAGTATTATGAACCGCAAGGCTAATGGAGTAAACCAGCGTCCGCACGCTGGGACCAACAGACAGTATTGTGAGCCGCAAGGCTAATGGAGCAAACCAGAGTCCGCACGCTGGGACCAACAGACAGTATAGTGAGCCGTAAGGCTAATGCAGTAAACCAGCGTCCGCACGCTGGGACCAACAGACAGTATTGTGAGCAGCAAGGCTAATGGAGTAAACCAGCGTCCGCACGCTGGGACCAACAGACAGTATTATGAGATGCAAGGCTAATGGAGTAAACCAGCGTCCGCATGCTGGGACCAACAGACAGTATTGTGAGCCGCAAGTCTAAGGGAGTAAACCAGCGTCTGCACGCTGGGACCAACAGCGACAGGAGAGAAATATCGCCACAGGAACTGAACACAGGAAACAGCAAGAGCAGGCCGAGGCTCAACCGGGACGAGCGCCGCAAGTCGGCTGGCAACCGGAACGACAGCAACCGGAACCAGACTGGAACTGACAAGCAGGCAGGGACACAGGAACAGGTAAACTCAGGAACTCCAGAACTCAGGAACTCATGAACAGGCCCAACAGCTTCAGCAGACAGACAAAGTGAATGCTGTCAGAGACACCACGAAAGGGCAACTAAAATTGCCCAGACTGAGTTTAAAAAGGCAAGCAGAGGCGGGCTGACTGCAGACAGCCAATGGGAGCCCCCTGCAGGTGATAGACAGAGAACTGCAGCAATCACGGGCACCGTGATAATGTGGGTATTGATTACTGTAACCTGTCCTGTGTTATCACTAATTGTGTACATATATTACTGGACCTGCGAGGGTTATTATTCTGTGTTTATTCAATAAAACTGTGTTTTATATAACCTACTGTGTCTGAGTGTCAAATAAAACCGTTACAGTACGAAAGGGCCATGACCTCAGATGGTACAGGTGAAGGTAATGCACAAAGTAACCATTGGAGGATGGATTTACATGAGCAGCGTTTGGCACTGGCCGTACAAACTATATTAGAGCGCACTGCTCAACTGCTCATCTAGATAAACCAGTATAAGCCTCGGTGGTCTCCCCTGTTATGACACCGGGAGCTCAATCCCTGACGCAAGTGGCCTCGAGCAAAGGGTTAACTGCCGCCACTCCATTACCTCTAAGATATGATGGTGAACCTACCCTGTGTAGAGGGTTTATAAACCAATTGGAGATTTTCCTGGAGCTAACGCCTCAAGCCTTTCCGAGTGACCGAAGTAAGGTGGGCTTTATGATCTCGTTACTGATGGGCAGAGCCCTGGCATGGGCCAACCCCTTGTGGGAATCTGCCAAACCATGCACAAAGAACTTCAGGGAGTTCTTGCGTGCCTTCCGCTGAGTGTTTGAAGTCCCAGGTAGAGCCGCCTCTGCTGCCAAAAGATTAATGGAAATCCAACAAGGTTCTTGTACGGTGGCGGACTATGCTATTGAATTTCGTACATTGGCAGCAGAGGTAAGCTGGAACAATGAGGCGCTGGTGGCAGCATTTGCTCAGGGACTTGCTGATTGTATTAAAGATGAGACGGCAGACAGAGATCTGCCAAACGATCTGGATGAGTTAATTGATTTTGCTATAGTAATTGATTTCCGCATCCGAGAACGAATTGCGGCCAAGAACCGTAGGCAGCAGGCCAGAAATTTTGGACAGGCAAGTCAAAATTTCCCACCCATGCCTCCCTTGCCTCTCATGCCTCCTGAGCGTAACCAGGAGAATAGTGAACCAATGCAGCTAGGGTTCACCAAGCTGACCAGGGAGGAATGGGCTCATCGTCGCAGACAGGGTCTCTGTCTATATTGTGGCCAAGCCGGACATCTGCTGCGTACCTGTCCTATACGGGCGGGAAACGGACGCACCTAGGTTACCTTGGGGGACAGGCCCTAGGTGGCGTTCAGCAGTCCCTAGACCCAGTTAATCAGAAACCCACTATCCAGGCTGTAATCTCTTGGGCATAACACTCGGTGTAGGTTCTGGCCCTGGCTGATTCCGGTGCAGCGGGATATTTTATGGACAATTTGTTTGATGCACTACACAAGATTCTGCTGGTCGAAAGGGAATCTCCCATAGCTATTGAGGTCATTGATGGCAGACCATTGATACCAGCTCAGATCACCATGTGTACCGACCCAGCCCGGCTGACGTTCCTGCTCTGTGTACCGACTCGGATTGGCTGACGTTCCTGCTCTGTGTACCGACCCGGCCCACGTTCCTGCTCTGTGTACCGACTCGGATTGGCTGATGCTCCTGCTCTGTGTACCGACCCGGCCTGGCTGAAGTTCCTGTTCTGTGTATTGAACTGGTTTGGACGAACATTGTCCGTGTATCAGTATCACGGTTCCCGTGATCTCGCTGTCACTCTCTGCTGTGTTGCGCTCCCATTGGCAGAGCTTGTTTAGCCCGCCCAGGTGTGGCCTTTATATACCGGGCCTCTGGCACCTGTCAGGTCCCCTTTCGTGGTGTTCCCGTACAAGTGCTTCCGTTGCTGTGTTCCTGCGTTCCTGTGTACCGATTTGGCCCGTCTGACTATTCTTGCAGGTTCCTGCTCCGCGATTGACCCGGCTTGGCTGACGTTCCTGCTCCGTGATTGCCCCGGCTTGGCTGACGTTCCTGCTCCGTGATTGACTCAGCTTGGCTGACATTCCTGCTCTGTGATTGACCCGGCTTGGCTGACATTCCTGCTCCGTGACCTGATTCCGGTTATCCTGTCGTCCTGAGAGTGTTCCTGCCGAAGATCCTGATTCTATGTCGCCTGGTGACATTTTGAACTTTCGAGTGCAGTGCTATGCAGACTGATCATCCAGTTAACCCTTGTAGAGCTTGTTGCCTCCGATACTGAGCCTGTCCATTAACACTTGCTGAGCACTGTTGCCTCCGTTACTGAGCCTGTCCATTAACACTTGCTGAGCACTGTTGCCTCCGTTACTGAGCCTGTCCGTTAACACTTGCAGAGCTTGTTGCCTCCAATACTGAGCCTGTCCTTTAACACTTGCTGAGCACTGTTGCCTCCGTTATACCGAGCCTTCCGTTACACTTGCAGAGCATTTGTGGCCTCCGTTAACTGTGCTTCCACTTAACACCTTACTTGCACAGTATAGCCGTTGGAGCACCGTGTGGTGCTGTTGGGCGATTCCATTCAGCTCTTGCAGTGTAGTTACTCCGCTACCACACCGGAAGGGTACTATTGGCTCTGGTTCCATTCAGCTCTTGCAGTGTTGTTACTCCGCTACCGCACCGGAAGTGTGCTATTGGCTCTGGTTCCATTCAGCTCTTGCAGTGTTTGTGACTCTGTTACCGCACTGGAAGGGTGCTTTTGGCTCTAGTTCCATTCAGCTCTTGCAGAGTGTTGGGTATCTCGCTTATCGCATGTCCTTGGAGTTTGTCAGTTCTGCCTCACTGCTAAGGTGCCTTCCCACCTTGCACCACAGTCTCTTGCTACTCTTACCATCTACTGGGCGTTGTCTAAACACACTACAACAGAGACTGATTACCTACCTTGGACTTTAACCCTTGTGCCACTACTGTTTCTTACTTAGTCTGTCTTGTGACAGTAATTGCTCCTACTCTATATTGTGCCTGAGAGGGCATCCGTTATCTATATCCATTTACCTGTCATTGCCTATTTAGCCCATAGTGGGCAGTGTTCCTTTTTTTCCTCAATAAAACTGTGTTTTACTCTAACCTCCGGTCTGAGTGTCTTACAAAACCGTTACAGTACGAAAGGGCCATGACCTCAGACAGCAAGGTGAAGGTAATACACAGAACCTCCATTGGAGGATAGATGTGCATAAGCAATGCTTGGACCAGTTGGCACTGGCTTTGCAGAAGTTACTTGAACGTACGCTACACCTTGACAAACCTAATCAGAATCCGGTGGTCCCCCCAGTTCCGACACCGGATAATCATTCTGTGGTTCCTGCTGCTCCCCCCAGAGGCCTAACGGGGGAGGCGCCATTACCATTGAGATACGATGGCGAACCTACCCTATGCAGGGGGTTTATAAATCAATTAGAGATATTCTTGGAATTGATGCCTCATGCCTTTCCTAACGACTGTAGCAAGGTTGGGTTCATGATATCATTATTAACGGGCAAAGCTCTGGCATGGGCTAATCCCTTGTGGGAGAAAAACCCTGCACTCAGAACTTCAGCGAGTTCGTAAGGAAGTTCCATAGAGTGTTTGAGGTACCTGGCAGAGCCGCCTCTGCTGCCAAAAGATTGATGGTGATACAAATGGGTGATCGTACAGTGGGCGATTATGCCATAGAATTTCGGACATTGGCAGCAGAGGTGGGATGGAATAACGAGGCGCAAGTGGCAGCCTTTGCTCAGGGGTTGTCTGACTCCATCAAAGACGAAATAGCTGCCAGAGATGTACCCAGTGACTTAGATGAATATATCGATTATGTCATGCTTATTGACTCTTGTATCCGTGAAAGGTGCCTGGCTAGAAGGGCGAAATCCAGAAGCTATGGGCACGGCAGCCCTTTAAACCCACCCTCGCCTCCCATTCCTCCTGATCGAGCATCTGAACCGGGTGAACCAATGCAACTCGGGTTCACTAGACTTACTAAGGAGGAACGGGCGCACCGTAAAAGGCACGGTTTATGCTTATATTGTGGCAAAGCTGGGCACTTACTACGCACCTGTCTGGTACGGCCAGGAAACGGACGCACCTAGGGTACCTTGGGGGACAGGCCCTAGATGGCGTACAACAGTCCCCAGACTCCTGTACACAGAAACCCACCATCTACTCTACTGGGTGTTGTCTAAACACACTACAACAGAGACTGATTACCTACCTTGGACTTTAACCCTTGTGCCACTACTGTTTCTTACTTAGCCTGTCTTGTGACAGTAATTGATCCTACTCTATATTGTGCCTGAGAGGGCATCCATTATCTATATCCATTTACCTGTCATTGCCTATTTAGCCCATAGTGGGCAGCATTCCTTGTTTTTCTCAATAAAACTGTGTTTTATTCTAACCTCCGGTCTGAGTGTCTTACAAAACCGTTACAATCAGGGTCTGCCTGTGGTCCCATCCGGTATCCGGTTTGGGGCTGTCATCCGGTGTCCTCTCTGTCCTCGGATAGAGCCTCTGTTGCCTTGTTGCCGCTCAGGCAGTCTAGTCACGGTAAACCTGTCACTTACTGTGTCGCGCGGGCGACACTCCAGTGTGATAGATCCATCTGGTTGCACCACGGTACGCTTGACCTTTTACTGCTGCAAGCTGAGGTTGGTCTTACTCTGGGCGCCTCAGGCTGCTCTCGCTATCTGGCAGTCGACACTAGGTCTGAACGTTCGTTAACCCCTTCTGGGGAGGTGCCATTTTCCACCAGATTTCAGTCATTGCAGTCTCCGTTGGGTGTTCCTCCATTCATACAGTCGCAGTCCTCCGTTACTGCTACGGCAGTCCACAGCTTGTCCTGGGCCTCCGTTTACTCCTGTGGCATTACTCTCTATTCCATCACTCTCTGCAGAGTGAGAGTCTTGAGGGCCTCGTGCTATTAGGGCCTGTCAGCCTTCCTGGCCTAATAGTAACCATTTCACTGCCGTTTCGTTTGAGTATCACATGAACTTTACTTGACCTGTGTCAGTATATTATTGTTGCTGATTTATGCATATACTGGACCCGTGTAGGTATTGATTACTGTAACCTGTCCTGTGTCAGTACTATATTGTGTACATATATTACTGGACCCGCGAGGGTTATTATTATTCTGTGTTTATTCAATAATACTGTGTTTTATCTAACCTACTGTGTCTGAGTGTCAAATAAAACCGTTACATCTACGTATGTGGAAGATGGCCTTTCTCCTGGAAATAGTTTCTGTTCACCGTGTTGCGGAGCTGCATGCCATGATTGTAGGACACCCTTTTTGGTGTTTCACAAGGACAAGGCAGTGCTTCGCACTTCACAAGAGTTTCTTCTGAAGGTGGTGTCTGAATTCCACATTCCACATTAATCTGCCCTAACCCTACTTTTGATAAAGAGAAGGATCTTCATCTGTTGTTTGTTGTCTCAAGTTCTATGTGCATTGCACTGAGTCCTTGCGGCACCTGCTTCCAAGGTGACCATTGCTTCTTGGATCAAGTCCACGATTCATAAGGCTTACGAACTTAGGAAGAAGCCTGTTCCCTTCAGGGTCATGGCTCATTCTGCGAGGTCTATTGGGGCATCTTGGGCCTACAAAAATCAGGCCTCAGCTGATCAGTTGTGCAAGGAGGCCACTTGGTTGACTGTGCATACTTTTTCAAAACACTATCATGTGGAAGTGCTGGCATCGGCTGATGCCAGTTTTGGGAGGAAGATCCTAGAGGCAGCCTTGCCTGTCTAGGGTATCCTTAGTCTCTCAGTACTCTTTCACTTTTTACCCTGTTGGCTCTAGTTCAGTGTGCTGTGTAACAGTTCCAGGGGTCTGTTTTGCCCCTGTTCAGTGTCCCTTGACACATTTATTGTGAGCTCTTCATGACTTGTAGGTTCATTGGTGCTCTGGTGACTTTGGGGGCCTGCACCTGGTCCTTGTCTTTGTTCCCGCCCTGGAGAACTTAATGGTTGGATATCCCAAAGTTACCAGTAACCTGTATTGGATGACAGAGAAAATAGGATTTTAGTCTTACCCGTTAAATCCATTTCTCTTAGTCCTTACAGGTTACTGGTCTCCCACCCTGTCAAGGGACCATGTTTGGCTCTCCTGTGGCAGAATGTGGGGGTCCTTTCGGGTTCATGCTGACAGGAGTCTTCCTTTACCTTCTTACTACCTAGTCAATAGTTAATCTTCAAATCTTACTGGTTGGGGATTGGCTAGCTGCAAGCTAAGGAGAGGAGGTAGGCTCCACCCAGCAGTCACTTTTCAGAATTGTTCCTGCCTTCTTAAAGGGGCTGATCACCTACCCAAAGTTACCAGTAACCTGTATGGACTAAGAGAAAAGGAATTAACAGGTAAGACTAAAATCCTATTATCT
Source organism: Rhinophrynus dorsalis (assembly GCA_037306005.1). NCBI lineage: Eukaryota > Metazoa > Chordata > Amphibia > Anura > Rhinophrynidae > Rhinophrynus > Rhinophrynus dorsalis. Next base: position 178,442,690 of record CM074720.1, on the reverse strand, counting down.
GATGAGAGCACAAAAAAAATCTCAGACCCTATGTCTGCCTAATACCAGTTTACCAGATTGCTTACACCAAAATTCTTCCCTTTAACTCTGTTTGTCCACAGGAGGACAATGGGGCAGTCAATGGGCATTCTGAGGTGTTTAAGTCAATGCATGAAGCAAAACACAGAAAAAATGCTATTATTTCACTCAATTTCTTCATGCTATGGGGTTTGCTGGCATCAAAGTCCTCCAGCAGGCAGAGACGATGCAGATATGTTATATTGCAAACTCTGTAGTGCAGCCACTGGCATTACAGGCTACTGCCAGTAAAGCAGTTTTGATGAATTTATACAGTCAACCCAATTTCCCTTTAAAACCATATAAGTAAAAAAAAAACCAAAACATTATATATATATATATATATATATATATATATATATATAAATATCTCCTTTTTTCCTTGCCGCTACCTCCAGTGAAGAATATACTATGACAGGCTTTATTTTGAATATTGTATAATTATTGGACAGACGTAATAATGGGCAGTGACATAATGTCCAGCCCCTACATCCATGAAGCATCTGCTAGGCATAACAAGCTGTAGTCACAAGTTACCTTGTCTGAGATACTCGCAAATATAAAATGGATGCCCCCAAAACAACAGTTTTCATGATTTAACCAAGCCATGCATAAAAAAAAATGTTTTAAGAAAATAGTTACATAGTAATTTAGGTTGAAAAAAGAATTGCGTCCATCAAGTTCAACTCTTTTTCTATTCCTGTTTACCGTTGTTGATCCAAAAGAAGGCAAAAAAAAAACTCTCAATACAGCAATTTCAAATTCTGCTTTGAATGGGGGTAAAAAATTCCTTCTTGATTCCAAATGTCAATCAGATTTCTCCTTGGATTAACAAGCACTAACTAAATATTAATCCCAATACTAACATACATAGTCCTCTATGGTCTGCTCTATCCTGGCCTTGTTTAAAGGCAAGAAAACAGAAGGGCAGAAGAGCGCAAACCAACAATAAATCGTTCTTATTAAGATTCAATTCCAGTGTATCGTATACTCACACCACAAATGATGGTTGTGCTGGTTGCAGACACAACCAGCAATATCCCACGGGGTATTCTAAAACCGCCCCAGAAACGGCTACCACATGCGAATAAGAATCCAAATCCAAAATGAAAATATATAAGTAATATTTATTATCTGCCAAAAACGCCAATATGAACAATGTATAAAAATAAATAACCTGTTTAAGGCTTTTCGGAACACAAGGTTCCTTTCTCAAAAAATCAGGCAGCAATATATACTTTAAATATACTTTAAAATCAAATAACTGGCAAATAGTAAAAAGGACATCACTCACCCTTCGTCTACAGTCTCCCTTTTATGTCCCCATCATAAGTGAATCCACCAGAGAAAATTACCAAACTGCGCGAAATAGAAAAGGAAAATCCCGGTCTGTGCGACGCGCGAAACAGCGCAACCTCACATCCGCCTCAGTGGAGCGCATCCTCCAAACAATGGAACGCAACATTCAGGCAAATGCGACACGCACTATACTAAGCGTCGCCCTCCTACTAGGTGAAACACTACCTCCACCCATAACACGCCCACCGACACGGATGTAATGAGATGCAGCGCTGGAACGCAACGTACCACCACCGATTGAAACCATAACACAATATAGTAAATCATGGGGGCACTTAAAGGAGACCAGACAGAAACAAGTGAGCGATGGCCCAAAGAAATAAGTTGGAAAAGGAATACATTGCATGATAAACAATACAAAAGATATACACATATAATACAACAAGTAAGCAAAACTAATGTATACTAAATGACCAAATACTAGTATGGCACACAGATACACATAAAAATAATAATACACATAAAAAATACTAAATAAAATAAAAAAATATGAAAAATAAAAACTAAATGATAAAAAATAATAAATAAATAAAAAATAACAAGTGAAACAAAAAAATATACATATAACAAAAAATAAAAAATACCCATATAAAATCATAATAATGATTAATAATGATTAATAATCCAATTTCATAAAATAAACTGTGCTATTACCATCAATAAAAATAAAATAATTTCAATATACTCTTCAATAATATGTGAATTGACCTAATACTTAATGTACATATATAATACTAATATACAGTGTATTAAAGTGCTATACATTTATAAATATTTTTTGATATTTTCTAATAAATACATTTTTATAATATTATTTAATATATATTCTCAGTGCTCTCATTCAATCCATTAGGCACCATTGTCTGGAGTCTAAAAATCCAATATGCCTCACGGTGATTAAGTTTATTAAGACCTTTTCAAGGATGCACAAATTCTATAGGGGTAACCCTCAAAACAGCTGGATCTTTATTATGAAAAACAGTACAATGACGAGACACACTATGATCAGGGAAACCTCGCTCAACATTTCTGCGGTGTTGTCCAAAGCGTTCACGAACCGTTCGCGTGGTTCTCCCCACATATTGGAGGCCACACGTACAGTCTATAAGGTATACCACATTGGATGACCCGCAGTTGAGAAAACCCTGAATCTTAAATACTTCCCCCGTCATGAAAGATTTAAAATCTACTGCTTTATGAGGTATACACTGACATGTAATACACCTAGGTCTACCACATTTGTTACTTCCTTCTAAACTCAAAAAATGTGAAATCTGATGACTAGTATTTTTATCCCTAATCTTACTAGGAGCCAAATGATTTTTAAGAGTTTTTGCCCTCCTATATGTAAAGAAGGGTACATTTCCCACAACATGTTTCAAAAAAAGGATCTAATTTAAGGACATTCCAATGTTTCCTAAAAATGTTTTCAATATGTCTGTATGCTATATTGAATCCTGTTATAAAACTCAACCGTTTTTTGGACTGATCTATATAACTAAATTCATCCCTAGGCTTAAGTGTAGATTCCCTAGGTAATTGTCGTGCACGCAAATAGTTCCTCTCAATCAGCTCAGGAGGATAACCTTTCTCCAAAAATCTCTTAGTTAATATAAGAGACTGTTGGTCAAAATCAACCAGATAACTACAATTACGTTTAATCCTCCTGAACTGACTGAAAGGAACATTTGTTAACCAAGGCTTAAAATGAGTACTTGTATAGTCCAAATAACTATTACAGTCTACATCTTTAAAAAATGTACGTGAACCAACTCTACCATCATCCTTACCGAGCAATTGAACATCCAAAAATTCAATACTTCCCCTTTGGATATTAGATGTAAACTTAATACCAATAGTATTATCATTAACATATTCAACAAACTGAACCGGATCTGTTCCATCATCCCGCCAAACAATAATTATATCATCTATATAATGTAGATAGAGGACCAGGTTCGCTCCAAAAGGATTGTTTCACCAAATATATTCATCCTCAAAGTGACCCATAAACAAATTGGCGAAACTAGGAGCGAACCTGGTCCCCATCACAGTACCCCTCACTTGTAAATAGAACTGTTCTAAAAAAGAAAAAAAATTGTGTTCAAGAATAAACAAAATAGAATTAAGTATAAACTTCCTCTGTTTAGGGGGCATATATAAATCCTGTATTAAATAAGACTCAACAGCCTTAATACCATCACAATGTCTAATATTAGAATACAAAGCCTGTACATCCACCGTCATCCATATAAAGGTAGACTCCCAATGCACATTACGTAATATATATACAGAACATTGATCCAATTTCAAACTAACAGTTTGTAAATTTTCTTGGGGGGAGGCTTCTATTCTCATATTTGTTTCTTCCTTTTGTGACATCAGAGTAATACATTGAGTTATACCTTTGATTTCTCCTTATTAACGGTAGTACCGCTATGATTATTGACATTCCTATTAGAATTGTAATGGTTAAGTGAACCCAATCTCCCCTTATCACGGCTATGGAAATTTACTCTAAAATTCGAAGAACTTTGTCCACTACCCGTCGAGAAACGGCTCCGCTGTCTAACATTACCCTTCAAATAGTCATCCTTATCTCTATTTATTTTCTTAAATTTATTTTCAGTGATCTCTTTCTCAAACGTTTTCACATTATTGTTAACCTTTGCATCATATTCATCATATGCTCGACAATACGAAAAAGATCCAATCTGCTTGAGGATATCCTCTATTTTCTTGGTGCAGGATTCTAGCTGTTGCTCACGATACTTGACGATTAATTTCATCAAAGAAAATGAGCAAGAGTCCAGAATCCCATACCAATCCTGCATAAACTGCGCATTCTCTTGAAACTATGTTTTTTTATGAATGCACAGTCCTCTTGGGATAATACCATCCCCAATATACTTAGTAAGTACAACAGAGTCCCACAAATGACGAAGTTCATCTTTAAGGCATTTTTCCCCATGTGATATTGCTGGTTGTGTCTGCAACCAGCACAACCATCATTTGTGGTGTGAGTATACGATCCACTGGAATTGAATCTTAATAAGAACGATTTATTGTTGGTTTGCGCTATTCTGCCTTTCTGTTTTCTTGTGTTTGGAGGTTTCTGATCTGCTGGTTTGGGTCCTTTCAGAAGAAGCAGCATCCATTTTGCCAAGAAATTGGGAGGACTGAGTGGGGACAGTCAGAGTCCCCCATCTGTACAACTGATCACTTTTAGTGATTTTTTAAATTGTGAGTACCAGTGGTGCATTGGTGGAGGTCCTGAAATTTGCATACAATATTGCACTAGGAAGCGCCCTTCTTTTTTCTTCTTCTTGTTTAAAGGCATCTACTGCATTCGATAGCACCACCTCCTCAGGCAGTGAATTCCGTACCTATATTGTCCTTACTTTAAAGAATCCCTTCCACTGTTGTAGATGAAATCTATTTTCCTCAAGTCTAAGCGGGTGACCCCTTGTCCTTTGTACTGTTCTGTTAATGAACAGGTGTTTGGAGAGCCCTTTGTATGGGACATGAACATATTTATATAATGTTATTATCATATCCCCTCTAAGACGCCGTTTCTCTAGTGTGTACAAGTTTAACTTTTCTAGCCTTATTTCATAATTAAACTTTACATTCCCCTTATTAGTTTTGGAGCCCTCCTCTGCACTTTCTCTAGTTCCATAATGTCCTTTTTCAGAAAAGGCGCCCAGAATTGAACAGCATATTCAAGGTGGGGTCTTGTAAAGAGGCAGAATAATATCTTCCTCCCGTGATTCAATAGCCCTTTTAATACATGCCAATATCTTATTGGCCTTTGCAGCTGCCAGTTGGCACTGCACGCTACTACTAAGTCTATTGTCTACCATTACTCCCAAATCCTTTTCATTAGTAGATTTCCCCAAATAAATACCATTTAAACTATATTTTGCATTTTTATTATTATACCCAAAATGCATAACTTTACACTTGTCTATATTGAATCTCATTTGCCTGCCCAGTTCCCCAATTTGTCATTCTCTTATAATGAAGACACACCCAGTTCAGACTTTATTACCCTACTTAATTTTGTGTCATCGGCAAACACTGATACATGGCTTCCTACACCCATTGGAAGATCATTGATAAACAAATTAAAAGAAGAGGACCCAGGACAGATCCCTGAGGTACTCCACTTATCACGTTTGTCCAATTGGAGAACTTCCCATTTACCACCACTCTTTGCATTCTATCTTTCAGCCAATTTCGAATCCACACACAAACATTTGCCCCTAAGTCTATTTCATTCAATTTGTACGGTAACCTTTTGTGTGGAACCATATCAAATTCCTTGGAAAAGTCTAAATAGGTCACATCAACCGCTGCACCCAAATCTATATTTTTACTCACTTTTTCATAAAATGCAATCAAGTTAGTTTGACAAGACCTGTCTTTCACAAAACCAGGGCCAGATTTACATCTCCGACGCCCCTAGGCACAACACCCTTCAGCTCCCTAGCCCCGCCTTTGCCCCACCGTCTCGTGGTCACACAAAATACCTTGGGTTACATTATAGCCCTCAAATTCAAATACCAGATTCCCCACTGAATTAATTATGCCTTTTAACTCCTTAAGTGCTTACTGTGCTTTGCAATGCATTGCAGTGCTGAGATCTCTCTGGAGCAGAGAGATCACAGATATCCAACATGTTGCAAAGCACAGTAAGCACTTAATTTAATCAATGGGAATAAGGGTTTGTGCCACTATCACAAATTCTGAATGCACCGAGGGTTGAAAGCAGTGCCCCTCCTCTGGGGAAATCAAAGAGGACAGCACCATAGAGAACAAAATACCATCCAGGAATTAGTGTGACCAAGTGTTGGTCATGGAATTTAGTCCAAAATATGTAAGTGCATTATGCTTTTATATTTTATACTAGTGTAAAAGCCCGTGTACAGGGGCCAAGGTCCGGGTGATGTTAAGAGGCCGGTCCTGCTCTGCGTCCTGCCGCCGACACAGTCATGTACTGTAGAGACTGCCTGAACACACAGAATGCTCCCAGCACAGAACTCTCAGCATTCTGTGCATTCGGGCAGTCTCTAATGCACATGACGTCTTCTGACAAACATCCTAGCAAACTATTATATAGGAGTTTTTTATATTCAGTTTTATGTATGAGCTTTTTGATTATTGGATTTAACCCTTTAGGGTATATCTCTAGTATACACATATGTTTATAATACTTTTTATTTAACCCCTTAATGACCCTTGACAGTCATAGTACGTCATGGGTTGATCTGAGTTAACGACCCAAGACGTACTATGATCGTCATGGAATTCCGGGCTCCCCCGCTGCTGCACGCCTTAGGATTGTACTGTGTATACTTTATTATTTATTATACCTGCAGGGCAGTTACCAGGGACAGTCAGCTCCAAGCCCCATACTATATTTGATTTCAGTCTCTGCTCTTAGATTATAATAATTATTTATGATGAATATATACATCAACTGATATAACACAAGTGACAAGTCAGTACATTATATACATGCCTGAGCATGATTCTCCAATTTCTCTTCTCTGCTCTTTTCTTCCTCTGCTTGCCAAATGCCACCCTAGCGCACACGTCCTGCCCAGCCAACAACCAGCTACACACTGCAAATTCTAAGTGCGTAGCTGGTTTAGTCTCTGACTGCAGTGTCGCCCTTAACCAGTCCACCACCATAGTGAGCGACTGGGTATGGACAATGTTAACGTCACATGATGCCCGGTCATGTGACATCACTTCCAAGTTCCACCCAGCCGCAAGCCACAACATAGCAGGGAAAGCAAGAGAGCTGTGGCGGGACTGGGGAGCAGGACCGCCAACAAGTGCAAGTTGTGCAACAAAGAGTCAAAGACTTAGTCACGGGGGGGTGGTCTGGGCAGCGCAGGAGGCACCACCAAGCAAATTCACTAGTGGCATGGCAGAGTTTACAAAGGGCAGTGCAATGCCCTTTCTACCGCTCCAGAGCAGCTGAGCACAAACAAACAAACAAAAAAATAAAAAATAAAAAAAAAGAAGTGGGTGTGAGTGGGCCACTGCTAGCACCCCAGAAAACTGGGCGCCCTAGGCCAGTGCCTAGTTGGCCTCTTGATAAACCCAATCCCTGCACAAAGCCATGTTGGCTCCTGCTAATGATATTCCTGTTCAAGATGAATTTCTGAATATATTCCCTTAGCAACCCTTCAAACAGTTTCCCTAAAACAGATGTCAAGCTTACAGGTCTGTAATTTCCTGGCTTGGATTTTGATCCCTTTTTAAATATGGGCACCACATCTGCTTTACGCCAATCTGTGGGTACCATACCTGAAATAAAAAAAATCCCTGAAAATCAAAAATAACTGTCTGGCCAGGGCCTGAAGAGACTTAAAGGCCAAATAAATGATACAGTAGTGAGTGCTTATTTTATTTAACCTCATGATGGATGAAATCACAATATAGTGGTATACTTACTGAGGTTGAAAGCAATGTTTCTATTCATTAAGTTCAACCCTCTTATAAATCTGTATACCCAGTTTGCTAAAAAGGCTGCACAGCCATTTCTTGAGGAATTATATTTTCTCTGCATATACTAGTGGTGATTAAATCAGTGTTTATGAGGCCCAATCAAAATGTTTGTGCACATCTAATTCACTACCCTATGCGTAAGCAGAGAAATCCTTAATACATGGCTGGTTAGTGGTCCATGAGAACAGGTTTGAGAACCCCTGCACTACACTATCTCTCTGTAATTAATTACATATTTTACAGCTTTTGCAATAAAGATTTTAACTTATACAAAGGAAAGGGTTCTTTTTTCCTCTATCCTCACTTGTTGAACTACAGTATTGTAAACTGTGTAGCCTTAATGATGAAAACGCCCCCAAAGAGTGATAGATATTAAAATTAAATGTAAATATGTCTATATATTTATTTTTTTATTATTTCAGCATTTACTAATTAATAGTTCGGATGAATAGCTTTATATTTAATCATCTTAAAATGCTATGGTATTTTGCAGAGGTTTACAAAATAAACATTGTTATGTAGAAAACCTTCAGGTGAAACATGTATGTACTCATGTGTGCTACCTTTCTCATTTCTGACAAAATAAAATGTTTTAATAAAAAACGTATAATAAAGCAATTTAATTCTTTGTTTCACCTGTAAATCAAGAGTGATGACTCGAATGGGGCTTGGCATGACTCATTTATTGTTTCTTAAAATTTCATGTTGCTCAATTAGATCAATGTTTTAGCAGTTACAAAACATTTTAAAATAAATTACAATTTATGTACATTTTACATATGTTTGAGTCACATTAAAGATGAGGCAACAATGACAGAATTTGTTCCTTGTACAGTTACACTGCTGTTGTGACAGCTTGGACAGCCCACTGTAAAGGACATTGTCAACCTGAGACTGATTACTAGTGAAAGGATCAAGAGATCAAGTTTAGAAGCATTTGCGGTGGACAATAGATGGACCAGCTTCATCGTATTCCTGTTTTGTGATCCACATTTGCTGGAAGGTAGATAGGGAAGCTAAGATGGAACCACCAATCCAGACAGAGTACTTACGCTCAGGTGGAGCAATGATCTATGAAAATAAAAATAGTTATGTAATAGAATTTATAAAGCATAATTATATTTTAAAATAATTAGGCTGACTCCAAAATAAATTGTTTCTAAAATGTCATCATTTTAAAAGGCGATATTCTATAAATATACACTAACTCTTGGATATTTCTGTGGCACTCAAATACATTGCAACACAAATACATTGGATACCTCTGAGACCCAAAGGGTTTATCTAGTTTACATTTTTGCCTATCTTTTTCCCTTTTACAGTATAATTACCTTGAACCAGGTATTCCAGTTCTGTTCTTTACCCTTTCAGTAATGTAAGCACTCGTTACCTTCCGTCTGTAAAAACTAAAAAACTTGTATGGTGCACCACCTAAAACAGTATGAGAGGTGCTACTTGAAGCTGAAGGGAATGTGCTAGGGTAATGAGTGTTTAATAAAAATTAGATTTTAAACATTTTTATTAATAGTACCCATTTCTAATCATCATCACCTCCTTCCTCGTAATGCCATCTCATGATTAGAGAGGGTGGATCTGGTGCTTTGTTGGGTTTCTCATTTCTTCTGTTTTGATTTTAATAGTCTGTAAAAACTGCCTGTAAGTCACCAGAATCTGTGAAGCATTACAGGAACAATGTATATTTGTATCTTGCTCTTTGTTTAGTTAAACAGCTGGAGGACCCCAACACAGAGTAAGTGACACAGAGTCTGAGCTCTTATCATCATTTTCATACGAAAGTTATATAGACTACAGGTAGAATGTTTTCTCATTTCTGAAACTGAATAGCTTATTCATGAGAAGTACACATAATTATACACATACATACACTAGTAATATTGGCACAGCTTTGCCCGTGTGGTTAGTAAAATAAATACCCCCCAATCAAAAATCAAAAGTCCCACGCAGTTGTATGCATAACTAAAATAAATATATAATATGATATGTGTCTGGTAGTAATAGGGTTAAAAAATTACGTGGATTTACGTGTAAGACAATTTTCCCCTGACATCCAGGTAAGTCCAGAAAGGAGACAATGTTCTTAATGACTGTATTGTTGAATTTGCTTGTGTGTGTATCTGTTGTGCATGTGTGTACTGCATGCATGTGTGTATTGTGTGCGTGTGTATTGTGCGTTTGTATTGCATGTGTGTTTTGTAGTATGTGCGTGTTTTTTGTGTGTTGTGGGCGTACGTGTTGTGGGCATTTGTGTTGTGTGTGTATTGTCTGCTTGTGTTCTGCATGTGTATTGCATACATGTATTGTGCATGTGTTGTGTGTGTATTGTATATGTGAGTTGTGTGTGTCTGTGTTGTATGTATTGTGTATTGTGCATGTGTATTGTTTGTGTGTTGTGTATGTGTTTTGTGTGCTTGTGTTGTACGTGTGTATTGTGTGTGTGTTGCGTATTGTGTGTCTGTGTGTATTGCTTGTATGTGTGTACTGCCTGTGTGTGTACTGTGGGTGTTTTTTTGCGCATGTTTGTTTTTTGTGTGCATATTGCGGGCATGTATGTATTGCGTGTGTTTCTTCATTTTTATATATATATATATATATATATATATATATATAGAGAGAGAGAGAGAGAGAGAGAGATAGGTAGATAGCTAGATATACATAGATACATACACAAATGTGTGTGTGTTTTAGTATCTTTTATAGCTTTGTTTTAATGAAAAAATTATATCTATAGACTTACTTTGATCTTCATTGTGCTGGGAGCAAGAGCAGTGATTTCCTTCTGCATACGGTCAGCAATACCTGGGTACATGGTGGTACCTCCGGACATGACATTGTTGGCATACAGATCCTTTCTGATATCAATGTCACACTTCATAATGCTGTTGTATGTTGTCTCATGAATACCAGCAGATTCCATACCTTGCGTAAGAAAAAAAGATTTAGTCCTCAAAAACAGTGTATGCTTTATCATGGCCTTGGATAATGGTAAAACTCTAGGAATTAATACTTGCCAATAAATGAGGGCTGGAAGAGAGTCTCTGGACAGCGAAATCGTTCATTGCCAATAGTGATAACCTGGCCATCAGGCAGCTCATAGCTTTTCTCCAGAGAGGATGAGGAGGCAGCTGTGGCCATTTCATTCTCAAAGTCCAAAGCCACATAACACAATTTTTCCTTGATGTCACGTACAATTTCACGTTCAGCTATGGGAAGAGAAGAATATATTTTTAAATAACCAATAATGAAGAACAGGTTCAAATGTTTTTCTTTAAGTGGAATGTTAATATCTTGATGCAATGCATTAGTTTACATTCCCCTTTGGTCCTCAAGGAGTTATTGTAAATATTAGTACTAACAAATATGTATGAAACTGAATATAGTAATTTTCAATATTAAATGTAATTTGTAATATACTGAATAAAAGTTGAATATCCAACAACATAAGGAAATGATGTGTGCATGTGTGTATGGGAAGAGAAAACCCTATAAATATATATGTGAGAGTGTGTTTGTGTGCGCGAGTTTTGCTCCTTAAAGACAATATTAAAGTTCTCACTCATACGTACAAAAGCAGGTAGGGAATATAGCAACATAGCAGAACTGTGTGCCTTGCAAATAACACCTTATTCCTAATGTTATTAATGTCATTAAAAAAAGTATATGAGGGAATGCAGAGATAATGTTTGGAGAATTTCCAGCCTTTTGTACTTATGAGTAAAATTCTCTTTCATTACTGTTTTTTTACATGTTATAAAGGTGATGAGAGTTACAGACTGGTAGATATTTTACTAGAGATGTGAAACAATGCAATGCAAACTTCTCTGGAATCCATGGTATTAAGTCCAATTTTTGAATAGTGGGAAATTAATCCTTTGAGTGCCGGGGAGTCATCAACGCATTGCAAAACAATGCTCTGTGTACCTCTCCAGCACTCAAAGGGTTAATGTGAACATTTAACATTATGAGAATGGAGATATTCCTCAACATAAAAGTTAAACAGGCAATGTGGGCATGAATAGCCATGAAGGAGAATGTTTAATGGTTGTAGAAATATTATCTTACCAGTTGTAACAAATGAGTAGCCACGTTCTGTCAGGATCTTCATCAAGTAATCAGTCAGGTCACGACCAGCCAAGTCAAGACGCATTATGGCATGTGGCAAGGCATAACCTTCATAGATTGGTACATTGTGTGTCACACCATCACCAGAGTCCAGCACAATACCTGGAGGCAAGGAAATTACTGTCTGAATGCTGCATCAATGCACATTATTGTGACTACAATTTCTTATATTAAAAATATTATATAGTTTATACAATTGTATAACCAAAGTTAAAGGTATTGAACACTTAAAGCTAGTTTCTGGGTCTAGTCTCTGAAATAATTATTTTTCCCCCTAAGCAACTAGCTATTTTAATTGCAACAAATTGTGGATTTCTCAGATGCATTTAAAAATCCTCAAGAATCAACTGTGGCAATAAATTTAGCTAATTCTGTCACTCACCAGTAGTACGACCAGAGGCATACAGAGAGAGCACTGCCTGGATTGCCACATACATAGCTGGGACGTTGAAGGTCTCAAACATAATCTGGGTCATTTTTTCACGGTTGGCCTTGGGGTTCAGCGGAGCCTCAGTGAGAAGGGTGGGATGCTCCTCTGGAGCTACACGTAGCTCATTGTAAAAGGTATGATGCCAGATCTTTTCCATATCATCCCAGTTGGTGATAATACCATGTTCAATTGGGTACTTCAGAGTCAAGATACCTCTTTTGCTCTGGGCTTCATCACCCACATAGGAATCTTTTTGACCCATACCAACCATGACACCCTAACCAAGAAGAAAGAAGATGGTGATTGTTTACCATACACCAGATAAATGACCTCAAACATTATTTATAGAAAATATATCTATGGTTCTACACACTGCTCAGAAGTCACAGATTATAAGGGCCTATGCTTTGGGCAAGTGAGAGGAAATCAAAAATGTAGTTATATACAGTTTTTAACAAAAAACAAAACAGTTTTACTACTATAAATAGACTGTAGAACAGTGGTTCTCAACCTGTGCTCTCAGTGGCTATTAACAGGCCAGGATTTTAGAATTTCCTTTTAAGAGCACAGGTGAGTTAATCAATACAACTGAGCCTCTGATCAACACACTTGTGTTCTAGCAGGGAAATTCCTAAGTCCTGGCCTGTTAGTGGCCACTGAGGGCATGGGCTCAGAACCTCTGCTGTAGAATAACTATAGGAATTTTCAACACTGAAAACTTTATTGTATAACCCTTTGAGTGCAAGATGGGTACACAACGCGTTGCAAAGCACTCAAAGGGTTAATGTTTCAAAAAAATAACTATTTAGATCTCTATTTCCGGTAAAAGTTATGACATATTGCTGTAAATGTAAGCACTGTATGGATTAGAACATTTAATAAAAAAGTACATTTATTAAAGGGACAGTTCCTTGTAGGACATAATGAGATAAATCTGGTAGCAGTTAAGGGAAGAAAATCAATCTGTGCATTTACTTTTGTCCTCACAATGATTATTTACATAAAAATATTTAAAAAACAGTAGGGAAAGACTTGGCTCTCAATTTCTCCTCCTCTGGTTATGTCAGCTACTCAAACTCCACCCAGACCTCTCAGCTCATGCTGATCCATCAAATTTCCTTGAATGTTTTTTGGCTTTTGAACATTCATGGGAGGTTTTTTTTCTATAAACTACTCATGAATGTTCAGATTTCCTTCAGTGTTGTAAGCTTTTGAATAGTAATGGGAAGTTTATAGGAAGAAAAGGAAGAGAAAAGCAGCTGAATTTAATTCTTTGAGTGGCAAAGGGGTACGCAATGCATTGTAAAGCAATGTGTTCTGTATCCCTCTGGCACTCAAAGGGTTAAAGGTTGCAGAGAGATTCAGATTACGATAGTAAAAATTACTGAAAACTAACTATACATTTGTATGGACCCTTAGGAACAGGGATAGGTTCTCCAGTGCTATATTTCATAAGAAAATATTTTTTCAGTCTATATGAGGTACTGTACTTTAAAAGTAAAAGAAATCTCAATTGACTGTCATGGCAACAGTCCCACCATAGAACAAAATGGACAAAAAAAACCCTCACAAAAATGTGAGTTCACTGTGTAAGAACTTTTGATTAACCCTTTGAGTGCCAGGTTGGTACGCAATGCATACCTCTCTGGCACTCAAAGGGTTAAAAAAATCTACCAGAATTGAAGAAAGTCTGGTTTTACTCATCTTTAATGGGCCTACAACAAATATATGGTTTCATGATATAAGGTGTACTATTCCCTTACTTTGAATAAACTAATCATTGTAAAATACTCTGTGAACACATCCCTCAGGCACTGAAAGTGTTGAAGGATCTTGTCTTCATACCTGGTGGCGGGGACGCCCAACAATGGATGGAAACACTGCTCTTGGGGCATCATCTCCAGCGAATCCAGCTTTCACAAGCCCGGAGCCATTGTCGCACACAAGTGCAGTAGTCTCTTCATCGTCACACATGATGTTAGCTTTCTAAAAGATGAAATCAAATCTTTTTCAATGTATGAGAGGTATGTTATATATATATATATATATATATATACATATATTTTCCTCACACTGAGAGAGAGGAGAGAAAGGGAGAAAGAGACACAGAGAGAGATTTGTAATGTACATGTAGTTGAAGTCAACATTTTGATCCTCCGGGAATATTTATCATGTCTTGACCCAGATCTCAGGGTGAAGGGCCAACATTTCATGATGAGGTCAGCACAGTACCCACTATCTGATCTGCGCTAATTAATTGCTTCTATAGTCTCTAAACTGGAGCAGTGTGTGAATGTCCATGTTTGAGATATCTATAGATAGATAGATAGATAGATAGATAGATAGATAAAGTACTATAAATGTTGGACAGCTGGTACATACCTGCTGTGCAGCCCTACCTGCTAGCTAAATTAAATCATAGTACAGATACACCAAGAGATGACTGATGTCATAGGAACTTGGTAGAAGTCTTCTAGGTGTTCTTCATAGACCATCTTGAATACGTCTATCAAGTTCCAGCAAGTGTAGTCATCTTTCCACCCCAATTCAACTATCTATCTATCTATCTATCTATCTATCTATCTATCTATCTATCTATCTAAAGGGAGAAAGAGAAAGACAGACAGGCATTGTATTGACTTTCCTGTTCTGCAGTGTTGCAATAGAACATTGTTGCTGACTAAAAGATTAACCTGTTGAGTGCCAGAGGTAGCCAACACATGATAATGCTTTGGATACCTCTCTGGCAATCAAAGAGTTGAAAGGTTTCTAGCTGCCTTAAATATAAAATCAAAGTGATGTAAATTCTAGGGCAAACCAACTGGGTCACACAGGGACATGTAAGTATTCCTGAAATCCTCACTGATTTCAATTGAGATTTTTAACCCTTTGAATGCTACAGAGGTCTCATTACAAAGCAATGTGTTGGAGACCTCTCTAGTATTCATTAATTAAAAACAAACAAACAAAAAAAAAACACAAAACATTATTTAACCCTTTGAGTGCCAGAGGGGTACAGGCGGCATTGCTTTGCAATGCGTTGCGTACCCCACTGGCACCCAAAGGGTTACATCAGTTGGGTTATTATTTACCCCAGTGGTGCAGTTGGTTTGGCTCAGAGTTGCTCCAGATTGTTTTCATTTAGTATCAGACTCAATGATATTGTTTAGTTTCTTTGTATTAAGGTAATTAACAATTCTGTAAATTAGTTAAACAGTGTTGGCTGACACAATGGAGGACACCATATGCATCATAGGGTACAAATAAACTGTCCTTGGATTTAAATTGGGTTTTTAACTGCTGGAATGCTAGATAACTCGAATGCACTAGCATCCAATGGTTAAAAGCCCAATTTTAATCACTGGGAATTTGCTTGATTTTATTTCCTCCCTCTGTGCAAGTGGCTTGTTCCACTTTTTTCTGTTGACCAATCCCAGTGAATGCTAGAGATAATCAGCTCACATGCATTTCATTCAAGGGGTTAACACGTTTAATGTGTCATTTCATTTATGTCTAACTATTCTGAAGAGTTTGGTAATCCTGACAGAAATGTGTGTGTTTTGAATACAAAAATTAGAATCACTGATTTATTATTTAACCCGTACCAAAGGGTGTGCAGCTCGCTACTTCTACAAGCGTTGAACAACCCCATGCTACTTAACACTTTGCGTGCCAGGCACAACAGATTGGTTGGATACCTCATTGCGCTCATTGTCGGAATGGCTAAATTATTTTTATTTTCTATGTTATCCTTCCATCTTTGCTGGATTCCATTGCAGCTGAAACAGATTACAGCATTGGAATCCAACACAATAACAGGCTGGCTTTGCTACGTTTTGAAACACTCGCACTATATGGAGAAATAACTTTCTGCATTTATTTATTTTAATACCCAAATGGATGGTATTTGTATTTTGCTTTGCTCTTCCTATATATAACATTAAGTTCTTGCCCCACTTTGGAACTTCATATTGTATGATTCCCCATCTTCCTCCTATAAAACCCCACCCTTTCGCAGGTTATGTCCCTCTCACCTTGGGCTCCGGTCAGTCACAGGCAGTGCAGTAGATGCTTTAGCTAGCTCGCCAGCTCGCTCAGACTGCAGTCCTTTCCAATGGGTATTTATACATAACCAGCGCCTCCCTCTTCGCCTGCACTTTGCTCCGTGATCTCTCCCCTTCTCTCTCCATATTAGGTTCTTGGGCACCGACCTTGCCCCCCTCGGGCTCTCTCACTGGCCGCAGGGTGCCCATACATGGCCAGTCTGGCCGGGCACCAGGTAAAAAGAGGCTGGGGCCGTAAAAGGAGTGACTGTGCCTCTCCATACTGCCCGTCTCTCATGCCAACCTCGCGGAAGGGAGATCTGGGGTTTGCGAGATAGAGGGGGCGGGCTCGTTGCATGCTTTGCGTGTTCTATTAATCCTCCTATACTTTTTACATTGGTGAAATGAGGCTATGATCAAGATTTAAGAGTGAACAGCTGTCATGGTTTAATATTCCATAGTTCAACAAATTGCTAGGTACGCTATTGAAGAAAAGCAAATGCAAATAAAAAACAGAGAGAGCTATAACTGAGGATTACTGGAATACATTATTTCGTTACCAGATGAATCCAGTAAAATAAGTCAGCTAAACCAGTCCTGTTTTATATCTGGCAACTAAACAAAGCTGCAGTTAGGGACTGCAAAACGAGTACTGGCTGGGCACATTGAAGACAGCGAGGAGTATTACATGGTTACTTTATACTTAGAAACAGTCAGGTATTCGTCGATTTACCTATATTGCATATTTTAGTCCCTTTCTTTCTGCAAGAGTTATTATTATTTTCATAGTAATCAATGACAGGTTACAAGGGACATTCTAGCTGTGTATATAAATAGTTCCCCTATGTTAATGCAGATACACATAAAATCATCTGTCTAAAAGTGGACAGGGGCAAGCCAGTATTTATTCTTAGTTCATTACTCCTGCACCCTCAGAACGGGTTCTATACTTGTATTTTCACGTCATTTGCCTCACCTTTGTCTGCATGAATGTATATGCTTGTTATTGTTATTATTGAAATCCCTGCACTTATGCAGTTAACCCACTTGGTGCCACAGCTCTTCTCAGTTTCTGTGAATTTTATCTGGTTTTACCCTGACTGGGTGAGCCTTTTCCTCTGGTGTACTGCTTCTAGGTCAGAATAGTGTGAGCCCCAGTAGAGTAGTAGTGCATGGGAACAAAAAAATCACTGTGTGCTGGGAGTTTTCATCAACCAAAATGAACATTTATTGAAACTCACAGGATACAGCATTTGCTACTTTTTAGGAGTCCCTTCCACTCACTGGGCTTCCTGTCTAACACTCATTTATAGGCCTCCCATCACACACTAACGTCTATTCTAACAATAGGGTTCCACCCAGTGGATCTATAGTATCTCCCCACCAAAAATCTTTCATCCTCCTTCTTGAACACCAGACTAGCCAATTTACAGAGGTCCCTTGATGGAACCCCCATCCTGGAACCCCTATCCTTTGCCTTTTGAACTCTGCAACCAAGGAGGACCCTTCCCATGAGTACTGTGCAGGTGTTACCTCTAAGCTGCTGACTGTTTAGGGAGAAGGGGGTCATGTTATACATGTTCGGCCTCTTCCTTCTAGCCTCTGCATGGCTGGAAAGTAAGGTAAAACAGTGGTTGTAGGTTGCCCTGGTTGACCCCAACTCCCAGCCAACCAGAGTATGGAACCAATTTAAACAGGCACTGACTAATTTATAAACCAGTTCTTTTTAACTTTTTTTTCAGTCTCTTGGGCATCAGCCCAGGAAGAATGAAAGGGATCTTTTTATTCATATATTTATATACAGTACTGTGCAAAAGTTTTAGGCAGGTGTGAAAAATGGTGTAAAGTAAGAATGCTTTCAAAAACAGACATGTAAATAGTTTATATTTATCAATTTACAAAATGCATAGTGAGTGAACGGAAGAGATATCTAAATCAACTCAATATTTGGTGTGACCATCCCTTGCCTTACAAATAGAATTAGTTCTTCTAGGTTCACTTGCACAAAGTCAGGGATTTTTTAGGCATGTAGTCAGGAGTATGATTAAACAATTATACAAAACAGGTGCTAATGATAATAAATTTAATATGTAAGTTGAAACACAATCATTAAATGAAACAGAAATAGCTGTGTAGGATGAATAAAACTAGGTGAGGAACAGCCAAATTCAGCTAAGAAGCTGAGGTTGCTGAAGACCGTTTTATGTCAAAAGTGATACAACATTGCAAGAAGGCTGAGCACAGTAACAAGACACAAGGTAGTTATACTGCATCAGCAAGGTCGCTCCCAATCAGAATTTCAAGACAGACAGCAGTTTCCAGATGTGCTGTCCAGCCTGTTTTGAAGAAGCTCAAAGAAATGGGCAACATTGAGGACCAAAGATGCAGTGGTCAGCCAAAGTAACTTAGTGCATCAGATGAAAGACACATAAAGCTTACTTCACGTCTCAATCTGAAGATGCCCAACAGTGCCATCAGCTCAGAAGTACAGAAAACAGTGGGGCCCTGGTACACCCATCTACTGTCAGGAGAAGTATGATCATGAATGATCTTCATGGAAGACTTGTGGCTAAAAGCAATACCTTAGACATGAAAAAAAGGCCTATCGTCTCAACTATGCATGAAAACACTGGAACTAGGGTGCAGAAAAATGGCAGCAGGTGCTCTGGACTGATGTGTCAAAATTTGAAATTTTTGGCTGTAGCAGAAGGCAGTTTGTCCGCGGTACAAGACTGAGTGTCTGAAGACAACATTGAAGCATGGTGGAGGTTCCTTGCAAGTTTGGGGCTGCATTTCTGCAATTGGAGTTGGGGATTTGTTCAGAATTAATGCTGTCCTCAATGCTGAGAAGAACAGGAAGATACTTATTAGTGATGAGCGAGCGTGCTCGGCCGATGCTCGGATCGGCTCGAGCATCGCTCTGCTCGGCACATGGCGGTACTCGTCGAGTACCGCCATGTGCTCGCCCGCCATGTTCGGGTGGCGGGGATCTGTGCCGGAAGAGGCACAGATCCGAAGAAGCTCCGCTGGACCACCAGGGACTGGAGGTACGGGGGCATTGCGGAGATGAAGGGGGCATTGCGGAGATGAAGGGGGACATTGTGGAAGAGGGGCATAGACTCTATGCCCCTCTTCCACAATGTCCCCCTTCATCTCCGCTATGCCCGTCTTCCACAATGTGCCCCTTCATCTCCGCTATGCCCCTCTTCCACAATGTGCCCCTTCATCTCCGCTATGCCCCTCTTCCACAATGTCCCCCTTCATCTCCTCTATGGCATAGAGGAGATGAAGGGGGACATTGTGGAAGAGGGGCATAGCGGAGATGAAGGGGCACATTGTGGAAGAGGGGCATAGCGGAGATGAAGGGGCACATTGTGGAAGAGGGGCATAGCGGAGCTGAAGGGGGACATTGCGGAGCTGAAGGGGGCATTCGGAGATGAAGGGGGCATAGCGGAGATGAAGGGGGCATTGACCAGGCACCCTCCCCTCATCAGAGCAGGGGGTGCCTGGTGTCGCCCCATTCACTTCAATGGGGCTCGGGTGCTCGGCCGAGCACTCGAGCCTCAGGGGGTGCTCGGTCAGAGCACCCGAGCACCCGAGCATCGGGGTGCTCGCTCAACACTAATACTTATCCATCATGTAATACCATCAGGGAGGCATCTGATTGGCCCCACATTTATTCTGCAGCATGACATACATTCAAAGTCATTAAGAACTTGCCATCATCTATGACTTTTGATATTACACTGTCTTCAGCAACCTCACCTTGCTAGCTGAGTTTGGCTGTTCCTTACCCAGTTTTATTCCTCCTACACAGCTGTTTCTGTTTCAGTTAATGATTGTGTTTTAACCCACTGTTGGGTATTACTTCTTAATAATTCTACATAATCCATTACTTTGTGCAAGTGTACCTAGAAGAATTGATGCTGTTTTGAAGGCAAATGGAGGTCACACCACATATTGATTTGATTTAGATTTTTCTTCTGTTCACTCATTATCATTTTATTAATTGATAAAAATAAACTATTAACATGTCTTTTTGAAAGCATTCTTACTTTACAGTATTTGTTGACACCTGCCTAAAACTTTTACACACTACTGTATGTGCATGTGTGAATACTTATTTGTGTATATGGATTTAAAGGGAACTTTTTTTTTGCAAAGGAGACATGTGGTGAAGGTAGCAGATCCACAGATCCTTGTCATTTAAGTTTTTACATATGGGTGATTTCCCATGGAAGTTAATTTGTTTGACAAGTTTTTCAAATGGGTAAAGAGTGGTACCATGTTAGTCACAGAAAAAGCAGGAGACTATCAGAGTAAAAATTATACCTTCATTGACCAATTGAGTAGCTCTAGGATGCACGATTTCAAGACACTAGGGGCTTGATTCAAATTGCCTCCGTTATGAAAAGTAAACTACCGTCAGTAGTTTTAAATCTCAGGTATTCTATTACCTGAGCTGTGACACACTACCGAACAGGGAACATGCAGAATGGGTGCTACATTTTTGCCCATTGTAATCAATGACAAAGCCAATGAATTTTCTATTCAAATACATGTGATGGCTAGTAACATGTTAAAGGGACTCACTATTATCGTCTAAAATTTGCACCTAGAAAACTAGGCTTTGAGTCCCTAACTCGGGATCCTAACCACTGACATAGAAGTGAACTGTGTTTAAAAAAAACATGCACAACTAGGGATCCTTACACTTGTGACCCATGAATGTATTTATATGGGGCCCTAAACCCCCATATCAATACATCCAAGGCAGCAAAAATATGAGTGAAAGGAAAAAAAATTAAGTACTCAAAAGATGAATCCCCTTAAAGTTAATACCATCCCAATAAAATTAAACAGTTACCTGTAAGTCTGATGTCCAGCTGGGTCTTCTGCACCCTGGTCTTCCTGTTTAATTCTTCATTAAGCTTTCTTTTTTACTTCATCTGTCCTCTTCTTTCTTCATCTGCAAAGTTGTTTGTGCCCCTATAAAATAAGAATAAGCATTACATTCAATGCCTCCATTAAAGTTCCACCCCAGCAGACAGAGCAAAAAAACCCCAAAAAGTCCCATTCTGGTACCTTTCAGGCCATTGGCTGATCCAAACTGAGGGAAATTTGAACAGAGACTGGCTTTTATATGGCTAGTCTCTGTTCAAAAATGTTCCCATGCTTCCATTGGCTGGGATGTGGGGTTACGCAGGGCACGTTCCGTAACCACACCTCTCAGCCAATCAGCTTCTAGCTGGAGGAGTAACGAATACGCCTTTTGTCATCCCTCCAGCTATTCAGTGGTTCAATAGAAAGCATTTCCACTCCATCAACACTTAGATAGTGTGTGATGACAACTTGAAGCTCACATATGTCTGTGCTTGGTATACTGGCAGTTGTGATGACTCCTACATCATCAGGCTCTCCTCCGTCTACCGTTACTTTGAGAATGGGACTTATACAGGAGAGTATCCTATTGAAATGTCACCCTTTACTGGGTGACCATAAAAATAGCATGTTAAAAATGTTGCAAGAATCTTAACCCTTTGAGTGCCAGAGGGGTACGGAACGCATTGCAAAGCAATGCGTTCCGTACCCCTCTGGCACTCAAAGGGTTAAGGCCAAATTCAGCATGTCGCACATTTCAACAGAGTGCCTTCTCTACTGGGCTACCATAAAAATAGTGTGTTAAAAATGTTGCACAAACACATATAAACCTGAACGAACACTAAACTCTGTCTTCAGGCATTTTCCTCCACTTCTTTCTGTTTAGGTTACATTCCAAGGAATGTATATTATTCTTAGATTGAAGAGGGCAAGAGAAAATGATACAGAACTTAACCCTTCTAGTGCCAACCCCTCACTACTGAAAGGGTTATTATCACAGAGATAAAGGGTCACACTTATCAAAGCAAACCATGAGAAATTCTAGAGCAAAGCAAATAAGATGAAAGAGCTTGTACCCTGGGTAGAATATAGCTCTAAAGAGCATCTGTTCAGGACTACAATTCCCAACATTCCCTCAACAGCTGGAGGCCCCCCGGTTGCCCAGTCCTTCTATATACACCAGCTGCCTAGTTCCTAACTGAGCATCGATCTATCATAAGCTTTATCAAGACAGTAAAATGTTGCTCTCAAGTTTTGATCAACAATAGAGTTCTAATGCAAAATCAGATATGTGACCGACTGCTGTATGGTGGATACCCAGCTAGGTATATGTCCTTCTGTTAACCCTGTGAGTGACAGAGAGGTATCCAAAGCATTGCAAGCCAATGCATTTTATACCTTTCTGACATTCAGAGGGTTAAATTAGAGACATTTATTCCAAGGCTAAAGTTCTCATTTAAATTATTAATTACCTGTATTCAGAGGGATGGTTGGCAGCATGGGCATCACTGGCTTTGCGGGCTCATTATGTCCAGGTTCTGGATATCCACCTGGCTGAAGATAACCACCAGAAATAAAGACACTGGTCCTGTGATCACCAAGCAGCCATGTCCTATCCAAGTGCTCTGCCGCTGCACAATGATTGGGACCCATTACATGCTCCGGGAGGCTACCCTCAGCCAGGAGGAAACCCTCAGCCAGGCGGGTACCCTCCTTCAGGCGGGTACCCAACCCCTGGTGCACTTGGGCAGCCAGATGTTTTCTACCCTCAGCCTGGGGGTATCCTGGTGGTTATCCTCAGGCAGGTGACAGTCTGGGGGGGTATCCTCCACCTGGTGGTTATCCTCAGGTGGATGAATATCCAGAGCCTGGACATAATGAGTATCCTCCAAACAGCAGTTGGTTACATATGTAATTTTGCATTAGAACTCTGTTGTTGAGTATAACTGGAGAGCAAAATGTTACTGTCTTGATAAAGCTTAGGGTAGATGGATGCTCATTTAGGAACAAGACAGCAGGTGTATATAGCAGGTCTGGGCAACCGGGGGCCCTCCAGCTGTTCAGAGAATGTTGGGAATTGTAGCCCTGAACCGATGAAGGGCCCCAGTTTGACAATCAATGCAGGGTACAAGCTCTTTCATCTCATACATAGTAACACAACATTGATGATGAGTCTGAAAAAAGACATGTGTCCATCAAGTATAGCCCATGCCAAAAACACCCCTGTTGATCCAGAGGAAGGCAAAAAAAAACACCCTATGTAGCAATTTCTAATTTATCCCCAAGTGGGTAAAAACAAAATTCCTTCCTGACTCCAAATGGCAGCCAGATATTTACCTGGATCAACATCCTATCTGATTTGAAGCCATCTGTCATAATTTTTAATATTGTTCTGTGCTAGATAGGCATCCATTGCTTTTTTGAAAGCATTTGCATTATCTGCAAGTACAACATGCCGAGGCAAAGAATTCCATAGCTTAACTGCCCTTACTGTAAAGAATCCCTGCCTTTGTTTTAGTCGAAATCACCTTTTCTCAAGTCTTAATGGATGACCTCTTGTTCTTAGCTCAGCTCTTTGCGTAAATAATTCATTGGCTAGTTCTTTGTATTGACCTTGAGTGTATTTGTAAATGGTGATCATATCACCCCTTTGACGTCTCTTCTCTAATGTAAACAAACCCAGTTTGACTACTCTCTCTTTATAACTCAGATCCTCCAATCCCTTTATCAGTTTTGTTGCACCCCTCTGTACCTTTTCCAGTTCAACAATGTATTTTTTAAGAACTGGCACCCAAAATTATACTCCATATTCTAGATGAGGCCTAACTAAGGATTTATATAAAGGTAGGATAATATTAGCATCCCTTGCATCTACACCTCTTTTTATGCAGGCTAGTACCCTATTTGCTCTTGCAGCAGCCGAGTGAATCTGCACACTGCTGTGAAGTCTATTGTCTATCAGCACTCCTAAATCTTTCTCTAATGAGGATTCCCCAAGTTGTTTCCCATTTGTTGTTGTTTTCTCATTTGCTTTGCTCCAGAATTTCTCACAGTTTGCTTTGATACGTGTGACCCTTTATCTCTGCAATATTAACTCTTTCAGTAATGAGGGGTTGGCACAAGAAGGGTTAAGTTCTGTATCATTTTCTCTTGCCATTTTCACACTAAGAATATACATTCCCAGAAATGTAAACTAAATAGACAGAAGTGGAGGAAAATGCTTGAAGACAGTGTTTAGTGTAAGTTCAGGTTCATGTGTGTTTGTGCGACATTTTTAACACGCTATTTTTATGGTCACCCAATAGAGAAGGTGTCCTGTTGAAATGTCCGACATGCTGAATTCAACATTCTGTATTTGGCCTTAAGATTCTTACAACATTTTAAACATGCTATTTTTATGGTTGCAATAGAGGGTGACATTTCAATAGTAAACCATATAGGAGTATGGCTGTTGGCTGAGTGACCAATGTACACATCACATCAGATAACATACACAGTGGCACTCACACAATAAATTAAATCCCTACCTTAGCATAGTCATTAGACACAATAAGTATGTCTCCATTACACAACATCATCCCCGTAACCATATGGTACATGTGTCACAACGTCACCTCTTTTCTACAGCGCATTCAGGATGTGGGTGCAAACTGTGGCTCCTCACATCTGCCCCAAAACCTCAAACACCAGCACAGCACTGCTACAATGAGTTTCATGTGAGGACCAGGAATGCTATTGAATGCACCTTTGGCCTCCTCAAAACAAGATTTTGGTGCCTGAATAACTCTGGTGGAGTTCTACAATATGCCCCACATATTATATTTCATGTGCCATGCTCCACAACATCACAGTGGACACACGTTTAGTGATGTGAAAAATAAAAGGAAACCCAGCCAAACTTGCACTCAACTAGTTAAATCTAATGGGTTACCCAAAGAAACAAGCTAATAAGGATAAAATATAGCCTTTATTATGATATAAAAATGAAAAAATAAAAGAAGCAAACAAAAACACAATACCGCTGCAAAAGAAACCAGCTTGCCACATACAGAGGAGGATTATATATATAATAACATGGCCAAAGGAGATGAAATGGTCCAATAACATTCACAAGTAAGCTATAATTTCTCTTAATACAGATACAATCACGAGTTCCCTAAATATAACTGCACGTGGAGAGAGCTAACTATGTTGATGATGTAGTGGACCATGGCCCTAGAAAAACAAAAATGTATGAGGTAAAAAATAGAAATATACTATAGAGAATAAAAAATTGTCCATAGATAATGTCACCAACATTAGCTTGGCAAACCACCTTACAGAAATATCATTGTGACTCCATAATTGAGTATAATATATGGGCTGTAGTGAAATGGATTTACATTCAATAATAACCCCATAACAAATAAATATATACCATTCCTACCAAACCTAAAAAGGGCATTTGGAAGTTAAATCAATTAGCTAGAAGAGGTTATAATAAAACACATATTCAATGGCTAAAATATAGCTGAAACTGGTTGTTGAAGACAGTTTAAGGTCAAAAATCATACATCATGGCAAGACTGAGTGCGACAAGACACAAGGTAGTTATACACAATCAGCAGGTCTTTCTCTGGCAGAAATTTCAAGGCAGACACGGGTTTCCAGATGTGCTGTCCAAGCTCTTTTGAAGAAGAACAAAGAAACAGGCAACGTTGAGGACCATGGAAACAGTGGTCAGTCAAGGAAACTTAGTGCAGCAAATGAAAGATACATCATGCTTACTTCCCTTCACAACTGGAAGATGTCCACCAGTGCCTTCAGCTCATAATTGGCAGAAAACAGTAGGATCCTGGTACACCCATCTACTATCCGGAGAAGTCTGGTCAGCAGTGGTTATCATGGAGGACTTGCGGCCAAAAAGCCATACCTCCGACATGGCAAAAAGACCAAGCAACTCAACTACACAGGAAAACATAGGAACTAGGGTATAGAGAAATGGACTGATTAGTCAAAATTTGAAATAGTTGACAGTAGCAGAAGGCAGTTTGTTCACCGAATGGCTGAACAGTGGTACAAGAATGAGTGTCCGCAGGCAGCAGTGAAGCATGGTGGTGGTTCCTTGCAAGTTTGGGGCTGCATTTCTGCAAATGCAGTTGGGGATTTGGTCAGAATCAATACCTAGAAGTACAGGCAGATACTTATCCATCATGCAATACCATCAGGGAGGCATATGATTGACCCCAAATTTATTGTGCAGAATGATAATGACCCCAAAAATACAGCCAAAGCCATTAAGAACTACCTTCAGTGTAATGAAGAACAAGGAGTCCTGGAAGTGATGGTATGGTCCCCACTGTTTACTTTTAAAATATCAGATTTTTAACAGTGGGGAACTCGGAGCCGCATTAAGCAGGTTTTGAAAAGGGCAACATGAGAATCTCTTCTTTCATATAAGCTTCAGATTCTCATGTTGTTTCTTTTAACAGAGCTTCAACTCAACCCCTGCAGAATACAGAAGTACAGAGGTGTGCCTCTGTGTGTGTCATTAATTAAAAGTAAATCTGGACAATAAAAAATATGCATATTAACCCTTTTGGCACAGAAAGGGTTATTAAAATTTGTTTCTTTTATCACAAACAATGGAGTGTCTGCTCTCCTCACATCCATATCGCTGGTGCACCATACAAAATCATGTTAGTCTGATGCACAGAAAGACTGGGGAAACTAGATATAGAAAAGCTGCTGAGATTTAATAAAGAAATGGAAGAGTAAAACAAAATTTGCAAGTCCCTAAAATAATTAAAGACAAGAACCCTGCAGGCAAGAAACACAACCCCACAGCATCAATGCTGTGGGGTTTAGGTTGGAGCGATGTTGAAAGAAGCGACATGAGAACCTCGAGCTTGTATGCAGGGCGAGATTCTCATGTCAACCTTTTCAACATGGCGACCTGCTTAATGTGGCCCCAAGCTGCTTGCTGTTAAAACTGCAATATTTTAAAAGGATACAGACTCCAAAAAAGCCCTTATCTCAACATCACTGAGTCTGTTGTGATTAAATGAAGAGAGAGAAGCAACTGAGGCTGCCTAAATCCACAGAAGAACTGTGGTTAGTTCTCCAAGATGTTTGGAACAACCTACCTGCCAAACAAACAAACTGTGTGCAAGTATACCTCAAAGAATTGATGCTGTTTTGAAGGCAAAGGGTGGTCACACCAAATATTGATTTGATTGACATTTTTTTTCTGTTCACTCACTATGCATTTTGTTAACATGTCTATTTTTGAAAGCATTCTTACTTTACAGCATTTTTTTCATACCTGCCTAATACTTTTGCACAGTATTGTATACCATCAGGACACGGTGCTTTGTCAGTCTTAATTTTGTCTAGTGTTCCCATTACCTCATCTTGTGTTAACCCAATATCTGATAATGGTATGTTTTTATTTGTTACTTGTTGAGGCTCTACCATTTCTTGTTCCCTGGTGTATATACCGATTCCAAGAAAGTGTTTATAGCATCAGCCTTTTCTTTATCCTTTATAATCAATACACCCATCTCATTTTTGAAAGGTCCAGTGCACTCCCTATTTATGTATTTGAAAAACCTTTTTTTGGATTAATTTTGGCCTCCCTTGCAATTCAAGTGTAATTATATATTTTTGCTAACCTAATTGTCTTTTTGCAATTTTTGTTCCACTCCCTGTATTTTAAGAAAGAATGTTATGTTCCTTCAGACTTAAATAGTTTGAATTAATTTTTTCCCTTGCCATTTCTTTCTGTACATTTGCATTTAACCACACTGGCTGTGATCTACTTATTTTGCATGTGTTCCCCACTGGTATATGCTGTTGAATTCATTTCTGCAACCTAAATTTAAATTCTGACCATTTTCCTCAGTATTTTTTCCTTTAAATTATTTATCCCAGTCTAGGTGTTTCATTGATGATGCTAACATTTTGAAGTTAGCCTTTTTAAAATTTAAAGTTTTCACTAAACCAATTCAATTTTTATTCATCAACTCACAGTCTTACAACAAGTATACCAGATTAATTATGTGGGTCTAGTAAATCTATTTTTTTCTAAACTGCTTAAAACACAATCTGAAAGGAAATTCCTGTCTGCAATATAAACAGTAACCCTTTGGGTGCCAACTTTGCAGTGCAGGTCCACTTTGCCAACCACGTGAAAATTAGAAGGTGGCACTTTAAAGCTTGTCCCTGCACTCCTGGTGCAGGGAGAAGTGTCAAACTTACCCTGCATGTAGGCAAGAAGTTTCCCTACATAGCAGGGCAAATTTTTAACTTTTAAATATATACATGATCACTCTCATAAGCATGGGAGGAATCCTGTATATAAAAAATGCACATAGAATTGCACATAGTGCAGGATCATGGTGGGGCATTGAAACACCTCCTGATGCCCCCCCGGGCACTGATCTCCTATCTGATAGGATAGTCAATCAGTGTAGTGACCAGAAAGGAGGTCATCACATTCCTTTACCTTCCCCACCACATCCAGAGTTCAACCCAGTGTTCTATGAGCTTCCAAGGTTGGGTAGGAGGATCTTCAAGACTCACATTATGACAGAAGGGCTTGAAGGTCCTCTTATTCAACACGGTCATTCGTGGAACACTGGTTTGAGCTCTGGATGCAATGGGGAAGGTAAAGAAAGGCAGTAATCATCTTCCTGGTTGCTGCAATGATTAATAATTATTAAAAATTAAAATGAATAACTCAGGTCTTCGCAACCCAAAGAATGGGTTCTTTGTCTTAAACACTTTGCCTCAGGTATTGATCTGGCCCATTTGTGTTTCTCCCATCGCACTTCCTAGCATACAGTCTAAACCACCCTCTCCTCAAACATCTTACTTCAGTTTGGGCAGATCTTAATGATTCTTGCTCACTGATGCCTTTTCCATCCCCTCGCACTCCGATTGAGGGTAACCTAAGTTTCCAGCCGGGGATGGAGGGATCCTCCTTCTCAGCCTGTTCATCTTGTGGTCTGGGCTCGATTGGTTCGCTGTTGTCGGATTCCGGAATTGCTAAGTTTGATGATCTATGTCCCAATCATGGTTTCCCTCAGAAACTACACTGGCAACATGTGCAGCTATTGCATTATCTTAGAAATCTGCTCCATACATGTTATACTTTTTTTCCTCCATCGCACTTTGAAAAATGTTTAATGGATGACTCTAGGAGATGGAGGCAAGTATCTGATTGGTACTCATTTCTTTTGGCTTTGTCATCGACTGAGAAACCTAAACTTAAGCTTTCCTCGGATCAGGATCTTCAAGTTTCCATTTCCCTAGACCAATGGCTTTCAATTTACAAATCACTAGTTTCTTCTACATCCGGTGTCCGTACTAAAGAATGCCTGTATAAATTGTTTACTAGGTTGTATAGAACACCTTCTCAGATTGCAAATTGTACCCGCAAACATCCCCATTATGTTGGAGATGTAGCGCTGACACTGGAACCATCTTTCATGTATGGTGGACATGTAGTGGTATACAGCCCTTTTGGAAACCTGTACTCTCAGTTATTAACTCAATTCTTCATTGTCATATATTTCTCTAGAACCTTTGATGATTCTTTTTGCACATAAACTACCCAAATCTCAGATTAAATTTAAACATACCAGATATCTGTTTATCCAACTCACTAACGCAGCTAGATGTATTATTTCCAGATATTGGAAATCTACGGATACACCTCCTCTGTGCCAGTGGGTGGACCAGATCTCAATTGTCTTCCAAATGCAGAGACTTCAAGCAATGGAGAGAGGGAGACTGAGGGAATTTTTGGAAGTTTGGGGTCTGTAGACAACTTATAGTACAACTTTGAACCTATCTTAATCCAGGACGTTCCTCCCTCCCCCCTCTTTCCTAGCCCTATCCTTCATCTCGTCCTCTACTCTGACTCTTTCTCTTCTCAACTCTCACTCTATTTCCTTTTCAGATTCTTCCGCTTTTCTGCTTTCATCTCTAGTTTGAGATGTAACATATACTGGTTGGTACTTTAGTGTGTTTGTATAGCTCCCCTGATCAGGGAAGTGAGAAGCTTCCCTGATGAGGGGAGCTATACAAACACACTAAAGTGCCTTTTCCTGCTATTGCAATCCACAGCTCAATAGTGTTTAATAGTGCATAATATGTTCACTGTCTTTTGCACAATCTCTGTTAAAGAATATCCAATGTACGTTTGTAATTCCTTTTGTCACTTTGCTGTGCATTTCTTTGTATATTTGTAATGACTGCATTTATACAGTAAAAGCTTTATTAAAGAAAACATTTAAATGAAATAACACAAAAATTTAACAAATAAAAATAAATACTAAATAAGCATTCCCTCACTGCTCCGGATAGCCCACATCCATCCTCAGAGTACTGTTCCCCTGCCCACTGGTAGCCACAGATATCTCTCATATACTTTTTGCCTACCAGTAGGTAGGGTTTCAAAGTGTATGTGAGGAATCTGTGGCAGGTGAACAAGACTGGGGGGGCACAGATCCCCAATGTACACTGACTTACCCGTCAGCCTTGTTCCCTTTGCCCACGGCTAGTCACTGATTCCCCACATTCACTATCTGCCATCCCACCCCAATGTTGTTCTCCTGTCCACTGGTAGCCACTGATTCACCACATTCACTGTCTGCCCCCCAGTCTTGTTTATAGTTACATAGATGACAAGGCTGAAAAAAGACATGCGTTCATCAAGTCCAGCCCATGCCAAAAACAACCTGTTGATTAGAGGCAGGCAAGAAAAAAAAAACCTTGAAGCCATTTCCAATTTAGCCCAAAGTGGGTAAAAAAAAATCTGTCCTGACTCCAAACGGCAGTCATATAGTTCCCTGGATCAACAACCTATCTGCATTGAAGCCATCTGTCATAATTTTCAATATTGTTCTGTGCTCGATAGGTATCCATTGCATTTTTGAAAGTAGTTACATTATCTGCAAGTACAACATCCCAAAGCAAAGAATTCCAGAGCTTTACCGCCCTTACTGTAAAAAATCCCTGCATTTGGTTTAGTCAAAAGTGCCTTTCTTCTAGTCTTAATGGATGATCTCTCATTCTTAGCTCAGCTCTTTGAGTAAATATTTCATTGGATAGTATCACGGCACCTGTGATTCCAGCGACATTTTGACATGCTTATTTCCTGGTGCCCCTGACGAAGCCAATATGGCGATACGCGTTGGGATGGTCGCCTGTGTGGATAGAGGATCCAGAAATATTATGTCCTTTATTTGATGTCTGTTTTTGGGGACTTATTATACGGATAAGTATCTGTTTCACTTATCTTTTACACTATATAGGTGTTTATGGTACACTTCTTCTTTAATCTAATATGTTTTTAGATGATTACACTTTAGGTGTTTAGAATGGTTTGTGAACACATTGCATATTGTTATTTTCTGTCCCATTAAAGTATGTACATCAGACATATATTTATATAGATGTAGTTTATTTAGACTACATTTCTGGAGACTGTCTAGCAGGCCATGTTTTTAAATGTTTTTAAATGTGATGTGTTTTCCTGCTGATCAATAAACAATTTATATTTTTGTAGACTTTGTATTCACTCATGAGTGTGTGCCTCTATTACTGGGCTTCTTTTTAGTGATATCACTGGAGGGGATCATCATGATAATTGGGCTGACCTGTTGCCTTGGACGGAGTTTGCCAGGAATTGTGCAGTTAATTCATTGTCCGGGAGTTCCCCGTTTCTCATCAACTACGGGTTCCAACCACATCTGCTTTCAGATGCAGCAAATTCTAGCTCTGGATGAGCATATGGAGCAACTCCGTTCCACTTGGGCATAGGTGCAGAGGACCCTCAGTGCTTCGTTCCAACGTTATCAGCGTCAAGCTAATCATAGATGGCTGCTGGCGGTCTCATTTCTGGTTGGGGACAGGTATGGCTTTCCTCTAAGAACCTGAATCTACAAACTCCTTGCAATAAGTTGGCCCCCCGGTTCATTGGTCCGTTCAAAGTTATCCGTAAAATTAACCCTGTGTCATATGCTCTGGACCTTCCAGCATCCACGCGTATCCATAATGTGTTCCACGTATCATTGTTAAAACCTCTGATTTGTAATCGTTACACTACTACTCCTGTGGCTCCTGGCCCCATTCGAATACAAGGCCAAGAGGAGTATGAGGTACAAAATATTATTGACTCATGTAACTTCAGAGGGAGATTACAATATTTAGTCCACTGGAAAGGTTACGGTCCGGAGGAGCGCTCATGGGTTGATTCTAAGGACCTTCATGCTCCCAGATTACAGCACAGTTTCCATGTCAAGTATTCCCTAAAGCCAGGTCCCTCTTCTCGGAGAGGGGTCTTTGAGAGGTGGGTACTATCACGGTGCCAGTGATTCCAGCGATATTTTGATAGGCTTATTTCCTAGTGCCTTTTCATTGGCTGCGCTGTACTGCTCCTCCCAGTGACAGACTTTATATACTCTGGACTGTCACTTATGGGTTGCCCTTTCATGGTGTACCTGATACCTACCACTTGTTCCGTTATATTGATACCAGTGTATGACCCGGACTGACTGACTACGCTATTCGTTACTGTTCCTGCTTCTGTGTACCAATTCAGATTCGCTGACGTTCCTGCTTCCTGTTCTGACCTGGCCTGGCTGACGTTCCTGCTCCGTGTACCGACCCGGTGAGACTGATGACCCTGCTCCGTGTACCGACCCGGCTTGGCTGACGTTCCTGCTCCATGTACCGAATTGGCGAGATTGTTGTTCCTGCTCCTTCCACGCCCAGCTAGTTGAAGATCCTGTATACTGCCTGTTGCTGTTCATGATCTGTGCACTGTCGCTCACGCTACTTTGCACAGCAGAGCTACGGTACTCCGTTACCGCCTTGTAGTCCAGTCCGTGGCTCGAGTCTCATTGTGTCAGTGTATCCTCCATACCGTTATACTACGGTCTCCCGCTCTTGGGTTCAGTTGGGCGCATCCTGTTGCTTTCCGCATTTAGACCATATCGTTCATTAACCCCTCCAGGGGTGGTGCCCCTGTGCCACTACTTATTCCACCACTGTTATCCTCCTGACCGTTAGCTCTCCGTTTGCTTGGTCGCCTACTCTTGGGTTCTGTTGGGTGCATTTGGTTACCCTCCGCATATAGACCAAGGCGTGCATTAACCCCTCCGGGGGTGGAACCGGGCACATGGTGGTGGATAGTCTCCGTTGGGCATACGTTCTGTGGCACGAGGACTGACTCACGCTGTTGTAGTCTCCGGTGGGCATCCACCATTGCAACCTCCCACTCAGGTTGTCTTGCCTGCACTCCACTGACATCTTGTCACTGTCGCATCACTGCCTCTAGAGCGACATTGGGCCTTCCTCTTATCCGGGCAGACTTAGTCAGTGGCTCCACTGGTATCTCTGGACTCTCTTACACTGTATCTATTCCTATTTACCTGACCTGTGTCAGTATTGTATCCTGCTGTACATACTGGACCCGTGTGGGTTAAAGGGATAGTAATACTTCGTTTTATCTTTATTTTATTTTGTAGGCATTAAAAAAATATGAAGAATGATATAAGTCTTATCTCTCAAACCTTTATGGTTTAAGAGATATTCACAAGTAAAGTTTCCCCTCCCGCCCCTTTTTCCTAGTGTAAGCCTTCTCTTCTCAGATGTGAATCTGGTTGTAAGACAGGACAGATAACAGCAGGGGACAGTCTTCTTACAATGAAAACAATGAAATCCCTGCCCCCCTTGACAAGTTTTTCCCTTATCTTAATTGAAGTTTGAGAGATAAGACTTATATCGTTCTTCATATTTTTTTAATGTCTACAAAATAAAATAAAGATAAAACGAAGTATTACTATCCCTTTAAACTTCCAAATGTAACCTGTCCTGTGTCAGTTATCTATGTTCTATATACTGGAACCGTGAGAGTTACGTTATTCATTGTGTGCTATAAATAAAATTGTGGTTTTTTACCAACATCTACCGTTTCTGAGTGTACTGAACCATGACAGACAGTTCTTTGTATTGACCTTGAATGTATTTGTAAATGGCAATCATATCACCCCTTAGACATCTCTTCTCTAATGTAAATGAATGCAGTTTGGCTAGTCTCTCCTTATAACTTAGATCCTTCAATCCCTTTATCGGTATTATTGCACATCTCTGCACTTTTTCCAGTTCAACAATGTCTTTTTTTAAGAACTGGTGCCCAAAATTGTACTCCCTATTTTATATGAGGCCTAACCAAGGATTTATTTAGAGGTAGGATAATATTAGCATCCCTTGCATCTACACCTAGTACTCTATTTGCTCTTGCAGCAGCTGAGTGACTCTGCATACTGCAGTGAAGTTTATCATTTATAAGTATTCCTAAATCTTTCTCTAATGAGGATTCCCCAAGTTGTTTCCCATTTAGAGTACATGTCACATCTTAGTTTCTACAACCTACACAAGTACAGAGTTCAAACTCACAGGTCTATAATTCCCAGGTTCTGTTTTAGTTCCCTTTTTAAACAAAGGCACTACATTGGCTTTATGCCAATCTTGTGACACTGAGCCTGTGTTGAGAGACACTTTAAACAGTAAAATGAGGGGTATTACTAACACTTCCTGAAGACCCCTTGGATGTATACCGTTAGGACCAGGTGCTTTCTCAGTCTTAATTTTGTTCAGTCTTCCCATGACCCTTTCTTGTGTTAACCTAATATCTGATAATGGAATGGCTTTATTTGTTACTTGTTGAGGCTCTTCTGCCATATTTCCCTGGTATATACGGATAAAAATATAATGTTTAGAACATCAGCTTTTTTCTTATCCGCTGTAATCAACTCATTTTTGAAAGGTCCAATGCAGTCCCTCTTAAGTTTTCCGCTATTCATGTATTTGAAAAACTTTTTTGGATTAGTCTTGTTCTCCCCTGTGTTCCTGAGAAAGGACTGCCCCCAGGCCTACATCAGATGCATCGGTCTGTACCACAAATTCTTTAGAGAAGTCTGGGGTGACCAGAACTGGGTCAGCATACATTACCTCCATTAGGGCCTTAAAAGCATACTCTGCCGCAGGAGTCCATTTTATCATTACAGGACTTTTCCCCATTGTTAGCTCTGTCACAGAGTTTGCAATAGTAGCAACATTGGGGATAAACCTACAATAGTAGCCTGTCAAGTAAAAAAATGCCCTTACTAGATTTTTTGTTACAGGACGTGGCCAATCCCAGATGGCCTCTACCATACTTTTCTGGGGTTTAAGGAGACCTCTTCCAGTCATAAAACCAAGGGAACTAGCCTCTTCTAAACGTATAGTGCATTTAGCAGGGTTGGTAGTTAAACCTGCATCCTGGATTGCATCCAGTACAGCCTGAACTTATGGGAGGTGTGTTTCCCAATCTGTACTGTGAATAACCACATCATAAAGGGGTATCCTTTTGAAATGTTGCACGCCGCATCGCACGTCTCAAAATGTTGCATTTCTTTGGTCACCAGCTTACAAATTACGCATTAACAATGTTGCTTGCCAAACAATCGCGCATTCAATATATTGCCTTGCACAACATGTCACCTTCTGTATGTCGCCTGTGCCAAATGTTGCTCACATCTTCACTATGTCACACACATATAATGGACACACATCTTTTTATCTCACACATGCATTAAGGGCGCATTAAAGGGATAGTAATACTTTATTATTACTATCCCTCATATTGTAGGTATTTGCAAAATAAGTTAATAGCCCCCAGGTTCATCTCTCAAACCTTTATGGTTTAAGAAATTACCGAAGGCAAAGTTCCCCCCTCTGTCCCTCTTCCCCGAAGTCAGCGTTCTGCTGACTGCAAGGAAATCCAGTCTGTCTTTCATCATGCGGCTCTGCAGCAGAGCCTCAATCGCGTTAGTGACAGAATTATTTCACTGAAACGGTCTTCTACATGTGCTTGCAAACCAAGCACATGTAGAAGACCGTTTCAGTGAAATAATTCTTCTTCACTAATGGGATCTCGGCTCAGCTGCAGAGCCGCAAGCCTGTCATACGACAGACTTCCCCTGCAGTCAGCACAACGCTGACTTCAGGGAAGGGGGAGGGAGGGGGGAACTTTGCCTTCAGTTATCTCTCAAACCATAAAGGTTTGAGAGATTAACCTGGGGGATATTAACTTATTTTGCAAATACCTACAATATGAGGGATAGTAATATTAAAATATTACTATCCCTTTAAGGACGTGCATTAATGGCACAAATGTAACATATTTAAAGTTAACATCTTTGCTGCATTAAGGGCGCATTAAAGGTACAAATGTGACATATTTAAACTTCACATCTTTGGTGCATTAAGACCAAATTAAGGGTGCATTAACCCCTAGAGTGCCAGGTGGGTACAATGTACGAGTGAGCACAGCTGTACCTGCTGTGCCACGCTTGTACATTTGACAGCTAAAATGCGGTCACTGCTTAAGCCGGTATAACCGTCTGGCAGTGGCCGCATTTCAGCTGAAATGCAGCCTTGCACTCTTGGGAGGACATGAGGATTACTCCTCATGTCCTCCCAGGTATTGATCTCCCAGCCAATCACGCTGGGAGATCAATATCGCCAAGGGAGAAGCTCTGAGAAACAGAGCTTCTCCCTCTTCCGCCCTCCTACCCCGAACTTCCGGGTAGGAGTGGGCGGGACCGGGGGAAGCCTCCTAACGTCATCGGTGACATAGTCACCGATGACCTTAGGTGACTTTCCCCGATCGCGATCACTCCTACCGGTGGTAGGAGTGAAAGGCAGGAGAGCTGTCGGCTGGGAGATCAATTACTGGGGGGACACCAGGAGGGGTCCTGATGTCCCCCACGAGGTCTGAATAAATAAATAAAAAAAAAAAAAAAAGCAAAAGTAACCCTGTGAGTGCCGCAGGGGTCCCCAGCACATTGCTTTGCAATGTGCTGGAGACCCCTGTGGCACTCACAGGTTCATTTCTTTGGGTTTGTTTTTTTTTGAAAGACCTCATTGGGGGGATCAGGGGGGATCCTGATGCCCCTCAATGAGGTCTATTATTAAAAAAAAAAATACATTTTTTTTTAACCCTGTGTGTGCCACAGGGGGGGGGTCCAATGCACCCCCCCTCCTGTGGCACACACAGGGCTTTTATCATTCCTTTGTTACTAGAGATTGTTGGGGGGCCATCAGGATTGGTCCTGATGGCCCCCCAACAAGCTCTGATTACAAAGTAATAATAAAAAAAAAATTAACCCTCTGAGTGCCACAAGGGTCCAATGCATTGCTTTGCAATGGGCTGGAGACCCCTGTGGCACTCACAGGGTCACTTCTTTTGGGGGGATTTTTTTTTTTTTTTTGCAAGACCTCATTGGGGGGATCGGGGGGGGGTCCTGATGCCCCTCAATGAGGTCTATGATTAAAAAAAAAAATAAAAAAAAAATTAACCCTGTGTGTGCCACGGGGGGGGGGTCCAATGCAACCCCCCCCCTCCTGTGGCACACACAGGGCTTTTATCATTCCTTTGTTACTAGAGCTTGTTGGGGGGCCATCAGGATTGGTCCTGATGGCCCCCCAACAAGCTCTGATTACAAAGTAATAATAAAAAAAAATGAACCCTCTGAGTGCCAGAAGGGTCCACTGGAGATCCCTGTGGCACTCACAGGGACATTTATTTTGATTCCTTTTTTTTTTTTTTTTTTTTTTTTAAGACCTCATTGGGGGGAATCAGAGGGGTCCTAATACCCACCAATGAGGTCCATAATAAAAAAAATGTAAAGAAAAAAAATTAACCCTGTGTGTGCCACAAGGGGGGCCAATGCATCCCCCCTTCTGCGGCACACACAGGGCATTTATCATTACTTCGTTATCAGAGATTGCTGGGGGGCCATCATGATTGGTCCTGATGGCCCCCCAACAAGCTCTGATTACCAAGTAATGATAAAAAAAAAAATTACCCTCTGAGTGCCACAAGGATCCAATGCATTGCTTTGCAATGCGCTGGAGACCCCTGTGGCACTCACAGGGTCACTCTGTTTGTGGACAGATATATATTTTTTTTACTAAGACCTCACTGGGGAGGGATCAGGGGGTCCTTATACCCCTCAATGAGGTATATAATTAAAAAAAAAAAAAAAAAAAAAAAATTAACCCTGTGTGTGCCACTGAGCGGGGAGTTCAATGCTGACCCCCTTCCTGTGGCACACACAGGACTTTTTATCATTACTTTGTGATCAGAGCTTGTTTGGTGGCCATCTGAATACAAAGTAACGATTACAAAAAATTAACCCTTTGTGTGCCACAGGGACCCAAATGCATTGCTTTGCAATCCACTGGACACCCCTGTGGCACACAAAGGATTTTTTTCCCCCTTTATTTTTTATTTAGACCTCATTGTATGGGTTCTGATGCCCCCAACGAGGTCTACACAAAAATATTGTAGGAAAAAGCCCCCAAAAATGCACGTGCCACAGGATCGGGGTCCAACGCAGTGCTTTGTATGAGGGGACATACATTGCACACTGGTAGTCACAGATCTCCCATACACACTATCAAACACTGCCCCACCATCACCACCATCCTTGCTCCTCTGCTCATACCCACACACACTGCCTAATCCCTCACCCTCCCACATACTTTGTTACACTTGTAGTCACAGGTTCGCACGTACACCGGCTGACGCCCTAACTTCTTTCATCTGTTAGCCATAAAATCACACATACACTGTTTGCTTTACCATTTCTGTTTCACTGGTAGCTACGCTCCTGTAGCATAAATTGGTATGTCAACCCACAGCTGTGGGGTACCATTTTTCTTAGGCTGGCAAGAAGTCCTCCTAGGAAATCCCACACCATTGAACCATTTTAGTATCTTTGAAGTGACTGATGTGAAAAACAAATTTTTTTTTTCCTGTAGCACCACATTCTGGAAATAGTTGTGCCAACTAACTTAGGGGTAAAAAGGCAAGTGACCCCTCATTAGATGCGGCAGGTTGTCTTCTTTCCAAAATGGTATGGTTTATCTACCTTTTCTTCAATTCTGAAGGTGTTATAGCCATTTTTGTACAGGCAAGTCAGGTTTGAGAAAATGTTAGAAATATCAGAGGTTGTAGTAGGTGTAGTTTTCTACTTCGAGCACCCCCTAAGGTAGTTCAACTCATACCAATGGGGTGTCATTTGACTCCTAAGAGCACTAGCAAACAAATGCAGTTGAAAATTCCATGGTTTTCACAGCGCTCCATACATTTGAAGGGGCAGAAATTTTAAAAAATGCAATTTTTTTCCTATATCGCCTCCTTCTGGAAACATTTATGCACACCAGTATTGGGGTAAGAAGGCAAGTGACCCCTCATTAGATGCGGCAGGTTGTCTTCTTTCCAAAATGGTATGGTTTATCTACCTTTTCTTCAATTCTGAAGGTGTTATAGCCATTTTTGTACAGGCAAGTCACATTTGAGAAAATGTTAGAAACAGAGGTTGTAGTAGGTGTAGTTTTCTACTTCTAGCACTAACTGAGGTAGGTCAACTCATACCAATGGGGTGTCGTTTGACTCCTAAGAGCACTAGCTAATGAATGCAG
This sequence comes from Rhinophrynus dorsalis, assembly GCA_037306005.1. Classification (NCBI taxonomy): domain Eukaryota; kingdom Metazoa; phylum Chordata; class Amphibia; order Anura; family Rhinophrynidae; genus Rhinophrynus; species Rhinophrynus dorsalis. Next base: position 178,402,733 of record CM074720.1, on the reverse strand, counting down.
TTGAAAATTCCATGGTTTTTACAGAGCTCCATACATTTGAAGGGGCAGAAATGTAAGAAAATGCCTTTTTTTTCACTAGCGCCACCTCCTGGAAGCATTTGTGCATACCAACCTTTGGGTAAGAAGGCAAGTGACCCCTCATTAGATGCGGAAGGTTGTTTTCTTTCCAAAATGGCATTGTTTTCTATCTTTTCTGCATATCTATTATGGTTATAACCATTTTAGTGCAAGCAGATAATTTCAAAAACAAAAGTGTCAGGTTTACGTACGTGTTCCTAGCACCCACATATTGTATGTTAACCCACACAAATGGGCTACCATTTTTCTCATGTTGGTAGCAGGTACTGAATACAGCAGGAAATTTTATGGTTTTCAAAGATTTTAGTATCTTTGAAGTGGTGGAAATGTAAAAAAACATGTATTTATTCCCATAGCGCCACCTTTTGGAAATATTTGTGCACTTCAGCCCAGGGGGTAGAAAGGCAAGTGACCCCTCAATTGATGCGGGAGAATGTCTACTTTCCAAAATGGTATACCTTTTATACCTTTCCTTCATGTCTCTAACAGTTATAGACAGTTTAGTACAAGCCGCCATTTTCGAAGAAGCAAACAGGTAGGTGTAGTGATGTGCTTCTGGCACCCCTAAGGTAGGTCGACTCATTCCAGTGGGGTGTCATTTTTCTTCTAAGAGCACTAGCTAATAAATACCGTTGGAAATGCCATGGTTTTCACAAATTTCAGTACATTTGAAGGGTCAGAAATGTAAGAAAATGCCTTTTTTTTTCATTAGCGCCACCTTCTGGAGGCATTTGTGCACTCCAGTCTTGGGATAACAAGGCAAGTCACCCATCATTAGATGCGGCAGGGTATCTTCTTTTCAAAGTGGTATGGTTTGTGTACCCTTTCTTCACTTCTGTAGTTGTTATAACCATTTGTGTACAGACAAGTAATGTTTGAGAAAATGTTAGAAACATTTGAGGTTGTAGTAGGTGTCGTTTTGCACTTCTAGCGCCCCCTGAGGTAGTTGAACTCATACCAATGGGGTGTCATTTTTCTCCTAAGAGTGCTAGCTAATGAATACAGTTGGAAATGCCATGGTTTTCACAAATTTCAGTACATTTGAAGGGGCAGAAATGTATGAAAATGCCATTTTTTTTCCTATAGTGCCACCTTCTGGAAGCATTTGGGCACAATAGGCTTGGGGTAAGAAGGCAATTCACCCCTCATTTGATGCGGCAGGTTGTCTTCTTTCCAAAATGGTATGGTTTGTGTGCCCTTTCTTCACTTCTGTAGTTGTTATAACCATTTGTATACAGAAAAGTAATGTTTGAGAAAATGTTAGAAAAATTTGAGGTTGTAGTTGGTGTCGTTTTGCACTTCTAGCGCCCCCTGAGGTAGTTAAACTCATACCAATGGGGTGTCATTTTTCTCCTAAGAGCACTAGCTAATGAATACAGTTGGAAATGCCATGGTTTGCACAAATTTCAGTACATTTGAAGGGGCAGAAATGTAAGAAAATGCCTTTTTTTTTCATTAGCGCCACCTTCTGGAGGCATTTGTGCACTCCAGGCTTGGGGTAACAAAGCAAGTCACCCATCAATAGATGCGGCATGGTGTCTTCTTTTCAAAATGGTATGGTTTGTGTACCCTTTCTTTACTTCTGTAGTTGTTATAACCATTTGTGTACAGACAAGTAATATTTGAGAAAATGTTAGAAAAATTTGAGGTTGTAGTAGGTGTCGTTTTGCACTTCTAGCGCCCCCTGAGATAGTTAAACTCATACCAATGGGGTGTCATTTTTCTCCTAAGAGCACTAGCTAATGAGTACAGTTGGAAATGCCATGGTTTGCACAAATTTCAGTACATTTGAAGGGGCAGAAATGTAATAAAATGCCTTTTTTTCATTAGCGCCACCTTCTGGAGGCATTTGTGCACTCCAGGCTTGGGGTAACAAGGCAAGTCACCCATCATTAGATGTGGCAGGGTGTCTTCTTTTCAAAATGGTATGGTTTGTGTACCCTTTCTTCACTTCTGTAGTTGTTATAACCATTTGTGTACAGACAAGTAATGTTTGAGAAAATGTTAGAAACATTTGAGGTTGTAGTAGGTGTCGTTTTGCACTTCTAGCGCCCCCTGAGATAGTTGAACTCATACCAATGGGGTGTCATTTTTCTCCTAAGAGCGCTAGCTAATGAATACAGTTGGAAATGCCATGGTTTAGTACAAGCATTTTAGTACATTTTAGTACATTTGAAGGGGCAGAAATGTAAGAAAATGCCTTTTTTTTTCATTAGCGCCATCTTCTGGAGGCATTTGTGCACACCAGGCTTGGGGTAAGAAGGCAAGTTACCCCTCATTAGATGCGGCAGGTTGTCTACTTTTCTGAAATATATAGCTTTATATAGTTATTCCACTGTTTTAGGGTAGTTTTACCACAAAAACCCTAGAATGCGCATATTAGTTTATAAAGTTGAAAATGTCATTTTGCGCTGCTGGTGATTAGGGCTCTACGCTAGCCATGGACGTAGGTAAAACTATACAAATTTGGTATTTTTTTACTCAGGGGACTCGGGGCTTTTTCAAATAATTGAAACTTTTTCAATCAAGGTAAATGTTTTTGATACATATTATGTGATTTTAGCAAAATGAGTAAATTTTCACTTTTTTTGTCATTATGACATCATAGCTTTTTGCACGAAGTAAAATTCTCTTCATGTAAGGTACCACAAGAAAGCTCAATTCGTTTTGAAAAAAACAATATATAGTTTTCCATATTTAACTAAAAATCCCCAGAGGAAATCAAGCATAAACAGAAGGATAGCAAAAATGCTGAAAAAGTGTCTGGCCTGCAGGGTACAGGAAATGGCCCAAGCCTCTGGCACTGAAGGGGTTAATATTGCAAATGTTAAATATTTAAACTTCACATCTTTGGTGGACTAAGGGCACATTAAGGACACAATAAGGGTAATTAAGGGTGTATTAAGGGCACAATAAGGGCGGATTAAGGGAGCAAATGTGACATATTTAAACTTCACATCTTTGGTGCACACATACTACTCTTTGCTGCACACATACTTCGTCCACATAAATGGCTGAATCAAAACTGCGTCTTATAAGTGTAACCTTATATTCCACTGTGTCAAAACTGCATCATTCCCCCCCCCCCAGTCCAATCAGGAAGTGCATCACTATTGAAAATGAAACAAAAAGTACACCAACATTGCACACACAGCTGCACACAGCTTGCCAGCTTGACGTGCTTCACAAACACGCCTAGGGAGCCTTCTTTTACTAATACAGAGCTGCAGATACTTCTCCGCTATATGGAGCGGTATCTGCCAGATAGGATCAGGGACAAAAAGGACTCTGCATTTTGCAGGCACATTTTTTGGACAAAATGGCCTGAAAAATGCAGAATTCCAGTGGCAACAGGAGGACCAGGAGGCAAATTCTTCGGAGAGAGTCAGGAGTACTGCTGTTACGGTTAGCAAGCAAGATAAGGAATCAGATAGCATAGTTAAAATCACCTTTATTAGAATGATAGGTAAAAGCAATAATAAGCAAGCAGAGGGTGACTAAAGAGGCTAGAGACTCTATCAGAAATAGGAGCCTGCCAGTGGGTCAACCACACCTGCTGGAGACTAGGCCGGAGCTACCTGGTAGTCTCAGAAGTAATGAGAAGAACACAGAATAGACCCTACGGCCTCCTGATAGCTAGCAACAAGGGAGGCTACTGACTCACATCTGCAGTCAGTTGGGAACTTCTAGTCTCCAATATGGATGGTAACAATGGAGACTACTGACTCATGCCTGCAGTCAGTAAGGCTGAGGTCTGCTAGAGCCCCAGGTCTGCACCAGAATGGATGTCTGTGGAAATGGGGCAACACATCGGAGTAAACAGACAGAGCCACAGGTCAGCACCAGCTAGGATAGTCAGACAAGCCAGGGTCATACACAGAGCGGGAAGTCAGCCAGAGCCACAGGGCAGCACCAGAAAGGATGTCCACTAAGAGTAGGCAACACTGAGAGGATAGCTGGACAGAGCCCCAGGTCAGCACCAGATAGGATAGTCAGACAAGCCAGGTCATACACGGAGTGGGTAGTCAGCCAGAGCCACAGATCTGCATCAGTTTCGATGTCTAATAGACAAAAGAGTGCACAGAGAGAATGGTCAGACAGAGCCACAGGTCAGCACCAGAAGGGATGGTCAGACAAGCCGGATCATAAACAGAATACAGGAACAACTGGAACTAGTATTGCACTGAACAACAACGTAATGAAGATCCAGTTCCCTTTTAAAGGCAGCCAGGAAGTAGATGGCTCGAGCTATCTGCCCCAACAGTATAAGAAAGAGGCCTGGAACATTTTGTAACCTCACGCCCGGAAGTGGCGCATGGGATCGAGATGCATCGAATTACCGACCCTCACCCGCGTCATTCTAAGGAGCAATCCCTCTTCGCACGAGGACATGGACAGCCTTTGAAGACGCCAAACTCGCCTAGACCCAGTACCGGAAGTGATTCATGGGATGATGCCGTGGCAACATTTCAGGCCATATACTACCTGCTTCAACCCACAAGGCATCGCTGGATAAGGTAACTGTGACAGTACCCCCGCTTTAAAGACCCCTCCTCCGAGGGTCCAAAAGGGGTTTGTTAGGAAAATGTGCATGAAATCTTCACACCAACACAGGAGCGTGCACATCATTGGCAGGTATCCAGGAGCTCTCCTCTGGACCATAACCTTTCCAGTGAATCAAATACTGAAGACGCCCTCTGACCCATCTGGAGTCCAGAATGCTCTGTACCACAAATTCTTCATGATTGCCAACCTTGACCTAAGCTGGCCGAACCGTACTGGTAGTATAGCGGTTACAAACCAGAGGTTTAAGCAAGGAGACATGGAACATATTGTGAATGCGCATGGAAGCGGGAAGCTCAGGAACATATGCCACAGGGTTAATTCTGCAAAACACACGGAATGGACCAACAAATCGAGTTCATGGCACAATTCCGGGCATACTCCGCCCCAAGGTAACAAGGTAGCCCAATTATAGTGGTGGTCAGAGATATAGCAACAGAGAAATTGTTCTAGGGCCTGGTTAGACCATTCAGCCGCACCATTAGACTGCAGATGGTAGGCAGAGGAGAATACTAGCTGGATTCCCATCTGGGCACAAAAGCATCTCCAGAACCGAGACACGAACTGGCTACCTCTGTCCGAGACAATCACCCTGGGTATGCCATGGAGTCGAAAGACCTCTTTAGCGAACACCACCGCCAATTCCTGCATAGATGGTAAGCCCTTGAGTGGTACAATGAGAGCCATCTTAGAAAATGTATCTACAATCATCAGGATGACGTTCCCTGTTGGCCACAGGTTGAAGTAGACCAACAGACAAATGTCGAGGTGATTTATTTTGGGCACAAGTAGTGCATTCTGCAGTAAAAGCAGCGCAATCAGATCGGAGGCGAGTGTTTCCTGGACGTACCAGACATGACCTCAATAAGTGTCCATGTTTACCACAGAAGAGACAGAGTCCCTCCCTCCTCCGAAAAGCTCTCTCCTCCACAGAGAGCCGGGTGGAACCGACCTGCATTGGTTCACCACCCACTGAGTCAGAACCAGGAGGCATGGGAGGTGAGGGAGGATTGGGTAGGCAAGTTAAGTGAGGGGTCATTCTGGCAGGATGCCTCCGCAGGCGCTCCTTAAACAAGGGTCTGTACCGGACCTGAGTGTCAATCTGGATGATAAAAGATATCAGTTCATCGAAACCTTTAGGTAAATCACAGACAGCAATCTCATCCTTTACATAGTGAAAAAGCGGCTATGAGAGCCTCATTGTTCTACCCCACCTCGGCTGCCAGGGTTCAGAACTCAATAGCGTACTCTGCCACAATATGAATGCCCTGGCGGATGGTCATTAGGTGTTTAGAAGCTGAGGTAGCGCGACCTGGCACAAAAATACACGTTTGAAGGAGGCCACAAATTCACTGAAGTTGTAAATTATGATTTTGTCCATCTTTCATAAAGGATTCGGTCAAGCCAATGCCTTGCCAGAAAGGAGTGAAATCATCAGCCCAACTTTACTGCGTTCATTAGGGAAGGCATGCGAATCATTTCACGGTAAATGCCCAACTGATTTAAAAATCTGCGACAATACTCAGGCTCCCCACTATAATGCTGTGGGAGTAGAGCGGAACCAGACAACCCTCTGACCAATCCTGCATCAGAGACGGTGGGAACTACCGGTGTCAAGGAAGGAGCTGGGGTGGCCACTGGTTGTGGGTTAGAGTGTTCCAAGTGAGTAGTCCGACAAAGCAATGTCTGCAAAGCCAATGACAAATAATCAGTACATTGATCTTGGACCTGCATCCTGTCCAATATATTCTGTAAAGGTGGATCACTATCACCGTCAACGGTTAGCAAGCAAGACAAGGAGTCAGACAGCATAGTTAAAATCACCTTTATTAGAATGATAGGTAAAAGCTATAATAAGCAAGCAGAGGGTGACTAAAGAGGCTAGAGACTCTATCAGAAATAGGAGCCTGCCAGTGGGTCAACCACAACTGCAGGAGACTAGGCCGGAGCCAACTGGTAGCCTGAGAAGTAATGAGAGGAACACGGAATAGACCCTACGGCCTCCCCATAGGTAGCAACAAGGGAGACTACTGTCTCACACCTGCAGTCGGTTGGGAACTGCTAATCTCCAATATGGATGGTAACTACCGCGTACGTGTATGACATTGGCTTTGTCTGACTCTGCTTGTCTTGTACCTTGGAGCTGGCTTGCTCTCTCTGTGCAGGTCTCTGCCACCATACTACTCCGAGTTTGTCTCTACCCATAGGCCTTGTAGCGCTCTGGTCTTACTGGTATCCTGCTTGGACCCTAGCATCCTAGGGTGTTGTGTCAGATTGCTGTGACCCTAGCATTCTAGGGTATCGCGCCTCTGTTGGCCCTAACGTTCTAGGGTAGAGATTGGCCGCTTGCCGCCCTGCTCCATCTCAGGTGGCTCCCAGAACCTTAGGCTAGGTTTTCTTCCTAGCTCCTGATTCCAGTATTTTGGGCTAAGTTCAGTGTCAGCTCCTGGGTAGTGGACTGTAACACTGTCTCCACGCCTGACCCCGGGAAAGGTTGGGAAAGTTCTTATTTGCTATTATATGTATTATATCTTTTAATAAAGTGGCGTTGATCTTAACTGTACCTGTCAGTCTTTCTTTGCCTAAGCTACCGTGACACATAACTGTAATTAAGATGTTTTCCCATGTTCACACTCTTTGCTTTTTCACTTCCCTCCCAGCATGTAACCCACCCCGAAGTGCCCCTTCTGATTCTCTGGTGGCCACAGCACCACAAACCCTGCATCATGCAATTAAGTATTTTTAAGGCATGTAGGGAGTGGACACCTATTAGGCATTACATTACACATATTGCCATTTTTTATCACTTTATTTATAGCCCGCAGATCATCCAAAAGGAGGCTCTCTAGGACCGTTCCACCTCCTTCTCCTCCTTGTAAGTATCATTGTGTGCTTTTAAAATGTTGCTCACAAATGACTAACTATATGTGACTAACAATAGTGTGCAACATTTTTAAAGTGAAGTCTATACTGCCTGTACCATCAGTGTAATCAGATAATTTCAAATGTAATTACTACATGTCAATATTTTGCATACATTTCTTTCAAGTCACACCTTTAAATTTTACCAAAAGTGCTGGACTTCAAAGGACTTATTGTTACATGTAACAAATGTAATTACTAGATGTAATTACTTTGCATATTGTGTTAATTTCCTAGGAGTTTCTGTACAAGTCACACCTTTACATTTTATCAAAAGGACTGGCCTTCAAAATGACTTATCACCACATGTAACAAATGTAATTACTAGATGACACACCCAACATATAAATAGTATTCACATTTTCTTTCTTGCTTGGAGTCACACCTTCATATTTCACTAAATACATATAGGTTTACAAAAATTAAAAATTATTTTCTCATCACAACCCTTAAATTGGGGGAGCTGTAAAAAATATTGTTAGAGTATTTTTAAAAATACTCTAAGAATATTTTTTACATCTCCCCCAGATGTGAACTGCATATATGTATATTGGGTTCTTGAGTGTTATTTGTATTGCATATGTGTATATTGGAATTGTGTGTGTATGTGCACTGCGTATGTGTATACTGGGTTTGTGTGTGTATGTGCACTGCATATGTGTATATTAGGCGTGTGTGTGTATGTGTACTGGGTTTGTGTATATTGGGTTTGTGTGTGTATTGCATATGTGTATATTGTATACTGACATGGACTGATATTCAGCTATTTCCAGTTTGCATTCTAGATTTTCCGGAAGAACCATCAACCTGTTCCCCTCAACCTCACCATCAACCTGTTCCCCTCAACCTCACCAGCGTTCTCCCCAGGGAGCACTTCAGTGGGCCTTTGTAAGACTCAAAACCAGGGTGCAGTCCCTAAGTAGGGAGCTGCACCAAGTATAAAAAGAGTTATGTGCCCTAAGGCACTTAGTTTTCTCAAAATAAAATTGATATTTTTATATTAATAGCTGTTATCTGTTAGTCATTATTTTATATAAAAGTACCACTGTGTGTTCTTTTCTAAGCTATGCTTAACCCACCAGTATCTGAGAGGTACATAATGCATTGGAATGTGTTGTGTACCGCTGTTACGCAAGGGTTGGTTACATGATAGCAAGGGAGAGAGAAGCAGAGACAAATCAGTCCTGGCACATCAAGGGTTAAATGATATGATGCTACAGTGACTGAAACTGAGCGGTCCAGTTATTATAAGAGTAAGGGAGAGAGAAGCAGATAACATACAGAGTATTGAACAAGTAGAGACCAGAGATGGGGATATTAACCTCTTCACTGGTGGAGCTGGGGTATCACAGTGCCTGTGATTCCTGTCAGTCTCATCTGTGGCAGACACTGATTTGCTGTGTTGGTTTGGCCCGCCCCCTGGTGACCTTTTTATACCTGGCTATCACATCTGTCAGATGCCCTTTCGTGGTGTTTCTGAGCCAGTTATACTGTTGCTGTGTTCCTGTGTTCCGGATTCCTGTGTACCGACTCGGCTTGCCCTGACTATTCTCCTGTGTTCCTGCTTGTGTATGATCCGGCCCGTCTGACTACCACCCTTGGATCCTGACCCGGTTTGGCTGACGTTCCTGCTTGTGTATGACCCGGCTTGTATGACTACCTCCTGCGTGCTCCGACCTGGCCTGGCTGACTTCCTGCTCCGAAGATCGACTCCTGCTTACTACAGTGACCTGCGTTCCAGTTGTCGACATTTCTATCTGCTGTTCCAGCTTTTGGTGTGACTACCTTGCCTGGTGTACTCCGATCAGTGCAGTGTATCTACCTGTGCAGAGCTGTGCGTTTGTACGCCTCCCTCATACTGCAGACCCTTGCTATACCGCTGAAAAGCCTCGGGTAAAAGTGCTATTTAACCCTAGCAGTGCCGCCTGGGTTCCACTCTCTCTCTACTTCCGTAAGAGTCTCGTTCTCGGTGATACTCCTGCTGAGTTGGCCGCTCTCCGTCGGCAGCTCTGTACATCCTTGCAGAGTATTCACATCCGTTGGGCCGGTTGGGCGCCTAAGACTCTCTCTTGTAATACTGGGCGATTCCGTTATACAGAGTGGCGGAAGGCACAGGCATCAGCATTAGCAAATCCGGTAACTACGCCCGTGGGGCTGTTGGCTCTTGCGTGTCATAGCCCGGTGTCCGGTTAAGTCTGAGGAGGCTTGGCAGCTCTCGCGTTGCAGGCCGGTTCCAATCACGCCCGTGGGGGCTATTTGCACTTGCACTAGCTGAAGCAGTTCTAGTAGGTACGCCCGAGGGGGCTACGTGGACTTCTGTGCTTCTTCTTACTGAACACCGTGGCGAGGCAGTCCTGTATTCAGCCTATGTTGAGCTTGGTCTCCAGCACAGCCTTATAACACCCAGGGCGTTCCAAACATCCACATCTGAGACTGACTGTTATCAAGGACTTAACCCTCTGTGGGTATATTCTATTCTACTGCTGTTTATTTGTACATGTAATTCATTTGTGCATTTACAATTGTTTCTACTAGTCCTTACTACTGGTGTTTATCTACCGCCACTAGAGGGCGTACTTCTGCCTTAACTTAATTTAATAAATTGTGTTTTTATTTCACACACTGGTCTGAGAGTCTTAAAAAACCGTTACAGTACGAAAGGGCCATGACCTCAGACGGTAAGAGTGAAAGTAACACACAGAACATCCATTGGAGAATGGATGTCCATGAGCAGCGCATGGACCAATTGGCACTGACTCTACAGACGTTACTTGAACGTACAGTACATTTGGACAAGCCTAGTCCTAATCCGGTGGTCACCCCCGTCCTGACACCGGAAAATCCGCCTATAGTCCCATCAGCTAATTCAAAAGGGCTAACGGCATCAGCACCGCTACCGTTAAGATATGATGGCGAACCCTCCCTTTGCAGGGGATTCATTAATCAACTAGAGATATTTTTGGAGTTGGCACCCCAGGCATTTCCTAACGACCGTAGTAAGGTCGGTCTTATGATATCTCTGTTGACGGGCAAGGCATTGGCATGGGCGAATCCGTTGTGGGAAAATGCCAGACCCTGCACACTGAACTTTAGAGAATTCGTAAGGAAGTTCAGACGAGTGTTTGAGGTTCCTGGCAGGGCTGCCTCTGCTGCCAAAAGGCTGATGGAAATTCAGCAGGGCGAACGCACACTGGGCGATCATGCTATCGAATTCAGGACCTTGGCAGCAGAGGTGGGCTGGAACGATGAGGCCTTACTGGCTGCCTTTACTCAGGGTCTCTCCGAACAAATTAAGGATGAGATAGCCGCTCGTGATGTACCCAGTGATCTGGATGAATACATCGATTATGTCATGTTAATAGACTCCCGCATCCGAGACGGTTGGCTAAAAAGGCTAAAGCAAAAAACTATGGGCAGACCAGTTTCCCTAACCCACCCACACCACCCGTTCTTCCTGAGCGACCAGTCGATAGTTCTGAACCTATGCAGTTAGGGTTCACTAGGCTCTCTAAGGAGGAGAGATTATATAGTAGGAGGCAAGGCCTATGCCTATATTGTGGCAAACCAGGGCATCTTTTACGCAATTGTCGAGTTAGGCCGGGAAACGAACGCACCAAGGGTACCTTGGGGGACAGGCCCTAGGTGGTGTAGAACAGTCCCTAGATCCTAGCACCACTAAACCCACCATCCAGGTGGTCTTCGCTTGGGCGGACAAGGTAATCGAGGTCCTGGCATTGGTGGACTCCGGGGCAGCCGGCTATTTCATGGATCAGTCATTTGCCAACCTGCAAGGCATTCCTTTATGTAAGAAGGACTCTCCTATAGCAATTGAGGCCATTGATGGCAGACCCCTGGAGCCTGCATTCATTACGTTTGAAACTATTCCAGTGACAATGACTGTGGGGGCTTGTCACAAAGAGCAGATACGGTTTCAAATTATTCGTTCCCCGCACCATTCAGTTATTTTGGGGTTCCCATGGCTACAGTTACATAATCCCCAATTTGACTGGCAGAGATGTGAGGTTAACTCCTGGTCTGAATACTGTAATAAGAATTGTCTCTCCTTACCTGTCAAGATTATGTGTACCTCTCCGGCTGTGCCAACCGAATATGAGCAATTCAGTGACGTGTTTAGTAAAGGAGAGGCCAGCGCATTGCCTGAGCATAGGCCATATGATTGCGCCATTGATTTACCTCCAGGTGCGGTGCCTCCCAGGGGACGCACTTACCCACTGTCCTGTGAGGAGAATAAAGCTATGGAGGACTATATTGCTGATGCCCTTGAGAGGGGCATCATTCGGAAATCTACTTCTCCGGCAGGCGGCGGATTTTTCTTTGTGAAAAAGAAAAGTGGTGAACTCAGGCCAATCATTGACTATCGTGGGCTGAACAAGCTAATACCTAAGAATGCCTATCCTATTCCACTTATTACAGAATTGTTTGACAGATTGAAGGGCTCGTCAATCTTTACTAAACTTGACTTGCGAGCTGCCTACAATCTGGTCAGAATTAAAGAAGGTGACGAGTGGAAAACGGCGTTTAATACCAGAACAGGGCATTATGAGTATCTGGTGATGCCATTCGGCTTATGCAATGCGCCTGCAGTGTTTCAGGAATTTATTAATGATATTCTACGAGACCTGCTCCAGTCTTGTGTGGTTGTATATCTAGATGATATATTAATTCACTCTGCCAACCTCTCCCAACATATCAAGGATGTTTCAGAAGTCTTGCTCTGACTTCGTAAGCACAAGCTATTCTGTAAAATAGAGAAATGCGAATTCCATACATCTCAAGTACCATTCCTGGGTTTCGTAATCTCCAAAAATGGCATTGCCATGGATCAGGAGAAGTTGGCAGCAGTCCTACAATGGCCTCGTCCTAAAGGGTTAAAGGCCATCCAAAGATTCTTTGGTTTTGCGAACTATTATAGGAAGTTCATCCAGAACTTTTCCACGATTGTTAAACCTTTGTCAGATTTGACTCATAAGGGCGCTTCTCCCTCTCAGTGGTCCGAGGCAGCTGAGACCACATTTGTTACCCTGAAATCTGCCTTTGCATCTGCTCCTGTACTGTCCCACCCTAATCCCTCCCTGCCATTCACGTTGGAGGTTGACGCTTCTGAGGTTGGGGTTGGAGCAGTACTCTCACAACGTCCTGTGGGAGGTGGCGCCTTGAGGCCTTGCGGGTTTTTTTCTAAGAAATTGTCTAGTGCGCAGAGCCATTATGAGATTGGTGACAGGGAACTGTTGGCCTTTATCCTAGCTCTGAAGGAGTGGCGTCACCTGTTGGAGGGTACTCAGACTCCGGTACTTATCCTTACTGACCATAAAAATTTTACTTATCTCTCCGAAGCCAAAAGACTGTCCTCCCGACAAGCTAGGTGGGCACTTTTTTTGTCGCAATTTAATTTCCTAGTGTCTTACCTTCCTGGCTCAAAAAATATTAAGGCTGATGCGTTGTCTCGTCAGTTCGCTTCTGACACTGAGAGGGAGGAGGAACCTGTCCTTATCATTCAGCCAGATCGCATTCTGGCCACTATCCGTACCACCATAACCTCGCCTCTGGGGGAGGAGATATTGGCATCACAATCTAGGGCACCCCCTGAGACCCCAGTGGGGAAGTGTTTCGTAGATGTGCCATTCCGTGTCCGTTTGTTGGAAACTTATCACGCTTCTAAAGCAGCTGGGCATATTGGTAGGGACCAACTAGTCTGGTCGCTTTCGCAATTATTTTGGTGGCCTACCTTGAGAGCCGATTGCGCCACTTTTACAGCAGCCTGTACCACCTGTGCCCGTGCCAAGACCCCTAGGCATCTCCCCGTGGGCTTACTGCAACCGGTGCCCAACGGAGACCGCCCTTGGTCTCATATATCCATTGACTTTTTGGGAGAATTACCAGCCTCTAGGGGATTTACGTTCATTCTTATGGTGGTCGATAGATTCTCCAAGATGCCACATTTTGTGCCTCTGACTGGCCTTCCATCGGCCCGGGAGTTGGCTGTAGTCTTTTCCAGAGAGGTGTTCCGACTGCACGGAGTACCCAGGGTGATTGTATCCGACCGTGGGAGCCAGTTCGTTTCTAGGTTTTGGAGGGCATTTTGTGGCCAGATGGGCATCCAATTGTCATTTTCCTCCGCCTACCATCCCCAAACGAATGGGGCCGCTGAGCGTGCCAATCAGGGACTGGAGCAGTTCCTACGTTGCTTTGTCACTGATCATCATGATAATTGGGCTGACCTGTTGCCATGGGCTGAGTTTGCCAGAAACTGTGCGGTTAATTCATCGTCTGGGAGCTCTCCGTTTCTCGTTAATTATGGGTTCCAGCCTTGTCTGCTCCCGGACTCCTTTCAGGCGCAGCAGATTCCTGCTCTGGATGAGCATTTGGCACAGCTTCGTTCCACTTGGTCACAGGTTCAGAGGTCCCTCAGTCAGTCATTTAGGCGACAGCAACGGCACGCTAACCGCAGACGTCTTCCAGCGGTCTCATTTCAAGTTGGGGACAGGGTATGGCTGTCATCCAGAAACCTCAACTTAGAAGTGCCTTCCAATAAACTGGCTCCCCGGTTTATCGGCCCATTTAAGATTATCCGCAAGATTAATCCGGTTTCTTATGCACTGGAACTTCTACCCTCGATGCACATTCACAATGTGTTCCATGTGTCGCTCCTGAAACCCTTGGTGTGCAATCGCTATACTACTACGCCAGTGATTCCTGGGCCCGTGGACGTCCAGGGCCAAGAAGAATATGAGGTTCAGAGTATTCTTGATTATAGGAGATTTAGAGGAAAACTGCAATATTTGGTTCATTGGAAGGGCTATGGTCCTGAGGAACGTTCCTGGGTTGATCAAGGGGACCTCCATGCACCTAGATTACTACACAGCTTTCACTCCAAATATCCTTTTAAACCCAGACTTCGAGCAGGGAGAGGGGGTCTTTGAGAGGGGGTACTATCACAGTGCCTGTGATTCCTGTCAGTCTCATCTGTGGCAGACACTGATTTGCTGTGTTGGTTTGGCCCGCCCCCTGGTGACGTTTTTATACCTGGCTATCACATCTGTCAGATGCCCTTTCGTGGTGTTTCTGAGCCAGTTATACTGTTGCTGTGTTCCTGTGTTCCGGATTCCTGTGTACCGACTCGGCTTGCCCTGACTATTCTCCTGTGTTCCTGCTTGTGTATGATCCGGCCCGTCTGACTACCACCCTTGGATCCTGACCCGGTTTGGCTGACGTTCCTGCTTGTGTATGACCCGGCTTGTATGACTACCTCCTGCGTGCTCCGACCCGGCCTGGCTGACTTCCCTCCTCGAAGATAGACTCCTGCTTACTACAGTGACCTGCGTTCCAGTTGTCGCCGCAGCAACATTTCTATCTGCTGTTCCAGCTTTTGGTGTGACTGCCTTGCCTGGTGTACTCCGATCAGTGCAGTGTATCTACCTGTGCAGAGCTGTGCGTTTGTACGCCTCCTTCATACTGCAGAGCCTTGCTATACCGCTGAAAAGCCTCGAGTAAAAGTGCTATTTAACCCTAGCAGTGCCGCCTGGGTTCCACTCTCTCTCTACTTCCGTAAGAGTCTCGTTCTCGGTGATACTCCTGCTGAGTTGGCCGCTCTCCGTCGGCAGCTCTGTACATCCTTGCAGAGTATTCACATCCGTTGGGCCGGTTGGGCGCCTAAGACTCTCTCTTGTAATACTGGGCGATTCCGTTATACAGAGTGGCGGAAGGCACAGGCATCAGCATTAGCAAATCCGGTAACTATGCCCGTGGGGCTGTTGGCTCTTGCGTGTCATATCCTGGTGTCCGGTTAAGTCTGAGGAGGCTTGGCAGCTCTCGCGTTGCAGGCCGGTTCCAATCACGCCCGTGGGGGCTATTTGCACTTGAACTAGCTGAAGCAGTTCTAGTAGGTACGCCCGAGGGGGCTACGTGGACTTCTGTGCTTCTTCTTACTGAACACCGTGGCGAGGCAGTCCTGTATTCAGCCTATGTTGAGCTTGGTCTCCAGCACAGCCTTATAACACCCAGGGCGTTCCAAACATCCACATCTGTTATCAAGGACTTAACCCTCTGTGGGTATATTCTATTCTACTGCTGTGTATTTGTACATGTAATTCATTTGTGCATTTACAATTGTATCTACTAGTCCTTACTACTGGTGTTTATCTACCGCCACTAGAGGACGTACTTCTGCCTTAACTTAATTTAATAAATTGTGTTTTTATTTCACACACTGGTCTGAGAGTCTTAAACTGTTACATGGGGGCAGGATGGATGTAGGGAAAATAGGGAGTGAAAGAGCAACATGGGGATTTTCGTCCCAGAGAGAGAATGCCCTTATAAAACTGCACGTGTGATTAAAAAAATGGTGTATATTTTTATGGGTGAAACAAATGAAAAAGAGCTATTTGTGTTATTTACACATACTATTTTATACATACCGTACATCTACTGAAGTTTAAACAAACATTAATGTAAGATTTACTGTTGTAGAGCATTGTAATATCTTATCTCATCTACCAAAAAGTGAGTAAAAAATGTCAACATTAGACAACAACTGCATTGGGATACCTTTCCTTTTTTTAATCTATTAACAATGTAAAACAAGGATTAAAAGACGTAAGTGTCACCTGTGCCGGATGTCAAATTGCTGGCATTTTATATCTCAGACACACCACTGTGTATAAATTCACCTACTACTGAGTGACATTCCATTGCCTATTTTGAAGTCTACTTGGCTGCACTGCAAGCATCGATCCTGCAATATCACAATGCCTTTGGAATTCATTAAAAGCAATAAGGGAGCCGAATTGCTGGTGGTAGATGGATGCACCTTCCTCCAAGAGAGAATTATCAATGGAAAGCATATACTTAAATGCACAGTACAACAGTAGACATTGCAGTTCAAGATGCCATACCAAGGATGACATAATTTGCAAAGGACCAGGTGAACACAAGCAAGTATCAGAAATTGGCAAAGTTGAGACAAAGAGATTATTTGGAGATTTAAAAGAAATGGCAGCTACAACACCATATATCACACATTAACTGGTGACTGTGACTTCGCAAACAGCTACAGCTGCTGTTGCTGCACAATTGCATGCAATTACTAATTTAAAGTAGGTCATCAGAAGAGAGAGGAGAGGTGCCCTGACTCCACTTCCAAACCCAACCAATTTGGAAGACTTGAGGATTGGTGGGGAATATGAAAAGACTGCAAAGGGTGAGAACTTTAAGCTGCATGACAGTGGATCTGGATTAATACGGTTTATAATTTTTTCAACCCTGGCCATTTTAACTGTTGTATCAAACAGACAGAACTGGTATGCTGATGGAACTTTTAAAAGCTGTCCAAAGCTATTTCAGCAAATAAATATCATACATGCTCTGCAATTTGGGACTGTTATCCCACTTGTGTTTGTCCTCATGAGTGAGAGGACAACAAATATGTACATGCATGTGCTAACTGAGCTGAAGAAGCTGTGCCCTTTCTTGAACCCTTGGACTGTGATTTTAAAAGTGCAAGCATTTAAAAGGGCATTTAACAATTGCACACAACAAGGATGCTCTTTCCATTTCAGCCAGTGTTTTAGCATAAAATTCAACAATTACCGAATGTAGCCAAAAAATACGTGGAGAATGCAGGATATGCAGTTCAAGTAGGGAAGCTGCTTGCACTGGCTTATGTACCAACTCAGGATGTGGCACATACTTTTGAAACCCTAATGAACTCAACCTTTTTTACTGGAAATACAGTAATTCAGAATTACTGAATTATTTTGAGGACACTTGGATTGGCAGACCTGGAAGAAGAAATAATAGAAATAAAGCAATGTTTGATGTTGACCTCTAGAACTGTTTCCATTCTGTTTTACATGACTTGCCAAAAACAAATAACTCAGTAAAAGGGTAGCATAGAGGATTCAGCCATCTTCTAGTAGCATGCCACCCATGTATTTTGAACTTTATTATTGGATTAAAAAACGAACAAAGTCTGACGGAATTAAAATTGGAACAATATGATGTATTAAATTTTTTTTTCAATAAAGATTGCTACAATAAAGGTCTGATTAATTTGTTATACTTACATACATATACATATCCCCTTTCATTTGTTAAACTGTATGAAATTATGTTTTTTTTCCCAATAAAGATTGCTACACAGTTCAAACCTTTACTAGCTTTTGTACTTTAATGTAAATCATTTTTGTAAATTGTTTTTTTTCAATAAAGATTGCTACAAACTTCAAACCTTATTTTTGTACATTTGTCAATTTTCATTTTTACTATATATTTGATCTGTTATCTACTCTCAATAGTGCCAGAGGTATTTGATGCATGACATTGATGTACTCAAGATAATAAAAGATGCTCATTTGAGGCGCAATATTATGAAGACGCAGTCAATATACATGCGACATTCTAAGTATGAGATATTGACGCAGGCAACATTTCACATGCAACGTTTTAAAGGGATAGTGATACTTAAAGGGATAGTAATGTTTCATAATAAAAGTAGCTCCAATTAATCATCATAGTATTTGGGCCTTGGAGAGTGTTATTTCAATACTGTCAGAGTTGTAGTTCAAGAGTAATTCAATGACAAAGTATCCCCCTCCCGCCCCTTTTACTGATGTAACACTGTTCAGCCAGATCAGAAGGGAGGTGCCCAGGTAGACTGCATAGAGGGACAATCTTCAATTAAGATAAGGAAAAACCTGAAAAACTTGTCAAGGGGGCAGGGCCTTCACTGTTCTCATAGGAAGAAGATTGTCCACTTCTGTTATCTGTCTGGTCATACAACCAGATTCCACATCTGAGAGGGAGGGGAGGGCGGGAGGAGAAACTTTGCTTGTGAATATCTCTCAAACGATAAAGGTTTGAGAGACAAGACATATCGTTCTTCATGTTTTTTTAATGCCTAAATAATAAAATAAAGATAAAACGAAGTATTACTATCCCTTTAAAAATGACTTATCCCTATTTTGTAGCCCTTAAATACAGAAGAAAACTGCCACCAGCGGCATCTCTCAAACCCTTATTGTTTGAGAGATAATCGCTTACAAAGTTCTCCCCTGCCTGACAGATTTGGAATCCGGTCCACAGATCAGCCGGCGGCTCTGCAGCAGAGCCGAGATTGCATTAATAAAAAAGAAATCCTTCATTAAAAAGGTCTTCTACGTGTGCTTGGTTTGCAAGCACACATAGAAGACCTTTTAAGTGAAATATTTATTTTTCATTAACACAATCTCAGCTCTGCTGCAGAGCCGCCGGCTGGTCTGCGGACCGAATTCCAAAGCTGTCAGCTAGAACGCTGACGTCAGGCAAGGGAGAACTTTGTAAGCAGTTATCTCTCAAACCATAAGGGTCTGAGAGATGCCGCTGGTGGCATTTTCCTTCTTTATTTAAGGGCCACAAAATAGGGATAAGTCATTTTTAAGTATTACTATCCCTTTGAATTATGCTGAATGCAGTGAAACATTTTGAAAGTGAACCTCATAAAGGTAGGCAGCTGCATATTCACTATGGGGTTTAAGAATCCTATCCATCATATGGGGGTACCATGCAAACCAAAAGGCAATAACCTATAGTAAAATAATCCCTCTGGCTGATAGAAAGCAGTTTTCTGTTTTCTGTAGTAATGGTCAAACCATGAAAGAAAGAAAGAGAGCAACACGATTGTGTAATAACGTAAAATTATTGGAGTCAATATAAAAATGAGAATGTTACTCACATTTACAGATGGTCAGGTAGTTGATACCAACTCCTCTGACAACAGCGCATATGGAGAACTATACCATCTCCGTTCAGTTAAATCCAAGGGAATCATCTGGAAAGGACAGGCGGAGGCGGGTCTATGAGGACAGAGGCTGATTCTCCGGATGTGGGGAGTTTCTGTTACTATGTATGTATCTTTATTTATATAGCGCCATACATGTACACAGCACTTAACAGAAGTTGAAATAATACAATACAAAAATGACAGAACTGGGTTAAGAGCATTAAGGTTAAGTACAATCATTACATTATTTGTGAGGGAAAGTGCAGCAAGGGAATCATACACTAGGAAAGGAACCCTGCCCCAAGGAGCTTACAATCTAGGCTGAATTCATATTGACAAACAGAGACACTAGGAGGAGTATTATAAGTGCAGGTACAAGGTGTGGTGAAAGAAGTGCAGAAGGATTCTGATGGGACTGTCAGTGTGCAGAAGGAGGACACTGCTATTGAGATGCCTCCCTGAGCAGGTGGGTTTTGAGGAGTCGCTTGAAAGTGATGATTGTGGATAACTGGCGAATGGTTATGGGGAGGGCATTCCAGAGTCGAGGAGCAGCCAGTGAGAAAGCTTGTAGTCGAGAGATGGCTCGAGTTGTGTAGGGAGAGGACAGAAAGAACCCTTGAGAAGACCATAGGGGATGGGAAGGGGTGTAGCGGGAGATAAGGGCAGAAATGTAAGAGGGTGCTGAAGAACAGAGTGACTTACAGGAGAGGAGGAGAATCTTGTAAGAAATACGACACTTTATAGGTAGCCAATTGAGGGATTTTAGGAGGAGATGAGATGGAAGGTATCTGGGAGCAAATGTGGTGATTCTTGCGGCTGAATTGATAACAGATTGAAGTGGAGAGAGATGAGGAGTAGGAAGACCGGAGAGTAGAATGTTGCAGTAGTCAAGTCTAGAGCGAACAAGTGCCTGAGATAGTGTTTTAGCTGTTGATAAGCAGAGGAACGGATGTATTTTTGCAATACTTTTTAGGAAGGAGTGACAAGTTCTAGTGACAGCTTGGATATGGGGGGAGAAGGTCAATTTAGAATCAAGTATGACCCCAAGACAGCGTGCTTTGGATACTGAGTGTAAAATACAGTTTTCTATTGTGATGGAGAAGGGGGTTGGTGGATGGGTTTTAGGAGGAAACACCACCAGCTATGTCTTAGCCATATTAAAGGGATAGAAATACTTCGTTTTATCTTTATTTTATTTTGTAGGCATTAAAAACACATGAAGAATGATATAAGTCTTATCTCTCAAACCTTTATGGTTTAAGAGATATTCACAAGCAAAGTATCCCCCCCTTCCCGTTCAGCCAGATCAGAAGGGAGGTGCCCAGGTAGACTGCAGAGAGGGACAATCTTCAATTAAGATAAGGGAAAAAGCTGAAAAACTTGTCAAGGGGGGAAGGGCTTTCATTGTTTTCATACAAAGAAAATTGTCCCCTGCTGTTATCTGTCTGGTCTTACAACCAGATGCACATTTGAGAAGAGATGGCTTACACTAGGAAAAAGGGTCAGGAGGGGGAAACTTTGCTTGTGAATATCTCTTAAACCATAAAGGTTTGAGAGATAAGACTTATATCGTTCTTCATGTTTTTTTCATACCTACAAAATAAAATAAAGATAAAACAAAGTATTACTATCCCTTTAAGTTTAAGGTGGCGGTGGGCCATCCATGATGAAATGGCTGAGAGACATTGAGTGACTTGAGCCTGCACAGCTGGAGTGAGGTCAGGGACAGAGAGATAGATTAGTGTGTCATCTGCATACAGATGGTAATTAAATCCAAGAGATGAAATGAAGTCACCAAGTGAGAGGGTGTAGAGTGAAAAAAGAAGTGGTCCCAGGACTGATCCCTGAGGTACACCTACTGAGAGGTCGAGGGGAGATGAGAAAGTGTTAGAAAAAGAAACACTGAAAGTACGTTTAGAGAGATGGGAGGAAATCCATTCTAGAGGTGTGTCACGGATGCCAAGGGTATGCAGTGTGTCCAGTAGGAGTGCATGGTCAAGAGTGTCGAAAGCAGCAGATAGATCCAGTAGGATTAGTATACTAAAGTGTCCTTTGTCCCTTGCTGTGTATAGATCATTTGTAATTTTTGTTAGGGCTGTCTCGGTGGAATAGTTAGAACGGAAACCTGACTGTAAAGGGTCAAGAACAGAGTTCGTATTGAGAAAAGAGATTAAGCGGGAGAATACCAGGCGTTCCAAGATCTTAGATGTAAAGGGGAGGAGAGAAACCGGATGGTAATTTGAGAGGCAGGTGGGGTCGAGTGAGGGCTTTTTGAGTATAGGTCTGACTATTGCATGTTTGAATGACGATGGAAAACTTCCGGTAGAGAGAGAGGAGTTAAAGATATTAATAAGGCTGGGAGCAAGAGTACTTGCAAGAGCCTTAAGAAGGTGAGAGGGCATGGGATCTGAGGGGCAGGTAGTGGGTGGAGAAGAGGATAGTAAAAGAGATACCTCCTCCTCTGTTGTAGGGGAGAATGAGCTGAGGGTTGCTCGGGGTGGACTAGGAATCAGAGGCATAGGAGGAGAGGATGTAGAGTCTATCGTTTGTTGGATGGACTGTACCTTGTTTTTAAAAAAGTCAGCAAAGTCCTGTGGAGTGTTGGAAAAGGAGGAGCAGTTCAAGGTTGGGGGTTTGAGAAGAGAGTCGAAGATTTTAAAGAGGTCACGGGGGTTAGATTTGTGGGTAGTGATAATGTGAGAGAAGTATTTCTGTTTAGTCTGGGTGAGAGCTGTGTTAAAACAGGATAGCATGAATTTGTAATGGTGGAAGTAGGCAAAAGAATGAGACTTTCGCCAGAGACGTTCTGCAGCTCGACAGCAGGTGCGTAGCATGCGGATTGTTGAATCTGGGTCTGGGATTCCTGGGGCAGGAGTGTCGACATTGAAAGGGAGCATGCAGGTCCAAGGAGGACATTAATGAGGTGTTATATTCGTGGACCAGAGTGTCTATGTTAGTAGCAGTAGTAGTAGCAGTAGGGCTGAGAGAAGAGAGGGAAGTCTGCACAGTCGATGTCAAGTCTGGTAGTTTGACCGAGTGTAGGTTCCTGGTTAGGAAGGGTGATTTAGGGAGGGCAGGGGAAGGTGTGTGAGATAGTGTGAAGGAGATAAGATGATGGTCAGAGAGTGGAAATGGGGAAATTGTGAAGTCAGAGACTGAGCAGTTTCTGGTGAGAACTAGATTGTCACGGTTTATTATGACTCTCAGACACAAGTTTTAGGTAAAAAAAATCAATTTTATTGAAATAATAAATGATAACTTAGGATGGCACTAACATACATATATATATATACAGAATATAGCACAGACAGAAGGCAGACTCTACCGGTCCTGTCAATATACCGGACAGGACAGTCTTTAGGCTCTACCGGCCTTGCCAATACCGGGTAAGGCAACCTGCAGATGGAATAGCATAACGGTTTTACCGGCCTTACCAAATTACCGGGCAAGGCAGCCTCAATAGATACACAATGTAGGCTCTACCGGCCCTGCCAATACCGGGTAAGGCAACCTCAGATGGAATGTGGCAAAAGGTTCTACCGGCCTTACCAATACCGGGCAGGGCAGCCCAGAGATAATAGCAGCAGTCAGATGGAACTGGCAAATTAGCAGAATCGTTAAGCAGCAAGGCTTTGGAGCAAACCAGCGTCCGCACGCTGGAAACAATACTGAATAGTATAGCCGTTAGGCTTAGCGAGCAAACCAGTGACCGCACACTGGAGAAACAAGTGAGTAGTATAGCCGCAAGGCTTAGGAGCAAACCAGCGTCCGCACGCTGGGACCAACACAGATTTGTATAGCTGAAAGGCTTTGGAGCAAACCAGTGACCGCACACTGGTGTAACAAGTGAGTTTGTATAGCCGCAAGGCTTAGGAGCAAACCAGCGTCCGCACGCTGGGACCAACACAGAATTGTATAGCTGATAGGCTTTGGAGCAAACCAGTGACCGCACACTGGTGTAACAAGCGAGTTTGTATAGCCGCAAGGCTTAGGAGCAAACCAGCGTCCGCACGCTGGGACCAACACAGATTTGTATAGCTGAAAGGCTTTGGAGCAAACCAGTGACCGCACACTGGTGTAACAAGCGAGTTTGTATAGCCGCATGGCTTAGGAGCAAACCAGCGTCCGCACGCTGGGACCAACACAGATTTGTAGCAATGTCACCAACGCGACCAGGCAGAAGGTCGCCAGGATACTGAAGACAGGTGATGAGATGACAGGAACCAGCAACGATCAGTCAGGTCAGAAAACAGCAAAGAAGTTCAGCAGGAACTGCAACACCAGAGACTAGGCCGGAACCAGGACTGGAAGTACTTCAGTATGCAGGAAACACTGGAACAGTAGAGATCAGGAACTCAGGAACACATGAGATCAGGAACTCAGGAACACTGGAACAGAGGCCCAGCTATCACTAGCATAGTGATAGCAAGAAGGTCAGAAACAACACGAAAGGGCACTCAAAGGGTGCCCAATCCAGGTTTAAATAGTCAATAAGAGGCGGGCTATCTGCAGACAGCCAATAGAAGCCCCCTACTGGTGACAGACAAGTAACTGCAGCAAATCACGGGCACCGTGATAGTACCCCCCTTTCAAAGACCCCCTCTCCTAGAATAGGGTTTAGGTTTCTGCGGGTAATTGGCATGAAAGGCCCTAGTTAACCTAGGTGCATGAAGGTCCGTACTATCCACCCATGATCGATCCTCAGGACCATACCCTTTCCAATGTACCAGGTACTGCACCCTTCCTCTAAGCCTACGGGAATCAATAATGCTCTGAACCTCGTACTCCTCCTGGCCCTCGACCTCAACAGGTCCTGGCACCACAGGTGTGGTAGTATAGCGATTGCAAACCAGAGGCTTAAGAAGGGACACATGGAACACATTATGGATACGCATGGATGCAGGTAGGTCTAGTGCATAGGAGACAGGGTTAATTTTGCGAATAACTCTGTATGGACCAATAAACCGAGGAGCCAACTTATTAGACGGAACCTGCAGCTTGAGATTTCTGGAGGAAAGCCATACTCTATCCCCAACCTGAAAGGAAACCGCTGGAAGCCTTCTGTGATTAGCATGGCGCTGATGACGCTGAAATGACTGACCAAGTGCCCTCTGAACTTGTGCCCATGTGGAACGGAGTTGCTCGATATGCTCATCCAGAGCTGGAATCTGTTGCGTCTGAAATGAGTCTGGAAGCAAACAGGGCTGGAACCCATAATTAATCAGAAACGGAGAGCTCCCAGATGAAGAATTGACCGCACAGTTCCTGGCGAACTCTGCCCAAGGCAACAAGTCGGACCAATTATCATGATGGTCAGTAACGAAACAACGGAGAAATTGTTCCAAGCCCTGATTAGCTCGTTCAGCGGCTCCATTGGTCTGGGGATGGTAGGTTTCGAGCAGCCTAGTACGAAATGATTCAGCGACAAAACATTTGCCCACTGGGGTTTCATGGGGAGCGGACCCCTGAGAGGCCAGGATCTCCTCCCCTAGAGGAGAAGTGATACTCGTGCGTATAGTAGCCAGTATTCTATCAGGTTGGATGATAGGAGCTGGTGCTTCCACTCTGTCACTGTCGGCCTCAAATTGTCTTGACAGTGCATCAGCCCTGATATTTTTTGACCCTGGTAAATATGATACAATGAAATTAAATCGAGACAGGAACAGTGCCCACCTGGCCTGACGAGAGGACAATCTCTTGGCCTCCGAGAGATAGGTCAGATTCTTATGATCTGTTAGGATTAAGACAGGATTCTTAGTACCTTCAAGCAAATGACGCCATTCCTTAAGAGCAAGGATAATGGCCAATAATTCTCTGTCACCTATCTCATAGTGGCTTTGAGTGACAGTCAACTTTTTAGAGAAAAACCCACAAGGTCTGAGAGTTCCACCTTTCTCGTGTCGCTGCGAAAGTACTGCCCCGACCCCAATATCTGAGGCATCAACCTCTAACGTAAATGGAAGTAAAGGATTGGGGTGGGATAACACAGGAGCCGCAGCAAATGCCAGCTTCAAATTCTCAAAGGCTTTCTCAGCAGATACCGGCCAACAAGAAGGATTAGCACCCTTGTGCGTAAGATCGGACAGAGGTTTGACAATGGAAGAAAAGTTCTTAATAAACTTCCTATAATAATTAGCGAAACCCAGGAAACGCTGTATGGCTTTAAGACCCTTGGGTTTTGGCCATTGTAGGACAGCTGACAACTTTTCTTTGTCCATGGCAATGCCATCATTGCCAATTATGAACCCCAAGAATGGCACACTGGTTCTATGAAACTCACATTTTTCCATTTTACAAAATAATTTGTTCTCACGGAGTCGTAGCAATACTGCGGATACATCTTTGATGTGCTGTGCCATGTTTTGGGAGTAAATCAGTATATCGTCGAGGTACACCACAACACATGTCTGTAACATATCTCTCAGAACATCATTTATCAGTTCCTGGAAAACTGCGGGTGCATTACACAGCCCAAAAGGCATTACTAGATACTCGTAGTGCCCAGCTCGAGTATTAAAGGCAGTTTTCCACTCATCACCTGCTCGAATGCGAACCAGATTGTAAGCGGCCCGTAGGTCCAACTTGGTAAATATCGAAGCGCCCTTAAGCCTGTCAAAAAGCTCGGTGATGAGTGGTATTGGGTATGCGTTTTTTGCCATTAGTTTATTCAAGCCCCGGTAGTCAATGCATGGTCTTAATTCGCCATTTTTCTTTTTTACAAAAAAAGAACCCAGCCCCAGCTGGAGAGGTAGATTTACGTATGATCCCTCTAGCAAGGGCATCAGAAATGTAATCCTCCATAGCCTTATTTTCATCACAAGATAATGGATAAGTGCGTCCTTTCGGAGGTACTGCACCAGGCTGCAATTCAATGCAACAATCATAAGGTCTATGCTGGGGTAGCATACTAGCCTCTCCTTTGCTAAAAACATCGCCAAACTGTTGGTACACATCCGGCATAGCAGAGGAGGTGCACATGACCTTAATAGGCTGGATGACGCACTTGTCCATACAAAACTGGGACCAAGCAGCAATTTCACACTTTTTCCAATCGAATTGTGGGTTATGTAACTGTAACCACGGAAATCCCAATATCACCGCATGGTGCGGGGAATTAATCAGTTGAAACTGCTGCTCTTCTCTGTGAAGTGCCCCAATAGTCATAGACAATGGCATAGTTTCAAATATAACCTGAGGCGGTTCTAAGGGTCTACCATCAATCGCTTCAATAGTCAAGGGGTTTTCTCTTTCAATGCGTGGAACTCCGTGCAATTCAGCAAAGGTATTATCCATAAAATACCCTGCTGCACCGGAGTCAACCAAGGCCAAAACCTCCACAGAGCGTTGTGCCCAAGACAATACCACCTGTATGGTGGGTTTCATTATGCCCGACACTGGGGACGATTGTACACCACCTAGGGCCTGTCCCCCAAGATACCCTAGGTGTGTGCGTTTCCCGGACGTACCGGACAGTAATTTAGCAAGTGCCCTTTTTTACCGCAGTATAAACATAACCCTTGTTTTTTGCGATATAGTCTCTCTGCCTTGGATAGTCTAGTGAAGCCTATTTCCATAGGTTCACTTGTTTCCCGTACTGGTTCACTAGACTTCAATGCCAAGGGAGGGATGGGTGGGCAAAACATACTACTAGGCTCATTATTTTTTGACCGTAACTTACGATCTCTGGCAATTGATCTCTCACGTATTCTGGAGTCAATTATCATAACATACTCAATGTAATCATCTAGATCAATAGGTAGATCTTTAGCAGCAATTTCGTCTTTAATGTGGTCATTCAGGCCTTGAGAGAAGGCTGCCAATAATGCCTCGTTATTCCAACCTACCTCTGCTGCCAATGTGCGGAATTCGATGGCATAGTCGCCCACTGTACGCCTGCCCTGTTGTATCTCCATAAGGCGTTTGGCAGCAGAGGTGGTTCTACCAGGAGGCTCAAACACTCTTCGAAAGGAACGCACAAATTCACTAAAGTTCTTAGTACAAGGTTTAGCATTCTCCCACAAGGGGTTAGCCCAAGCCAATGCTCTGCCAGTGAGCAGTGATATCGTGAACCCCACTTTACTACGATCATTGGGAAATGCGTGTGCCGTCAATTCCATAAAGATTTCGAGTTGATTGATGAACCCTCTGCAGAGACTAGGGTCACCATCATATCTTAGCGGCAAGGGTGCAGAAGCCGTTAACCCTTTAACAGTACCCCCTAGGGGTCTGGTATCACTTTCCGGTGTCTGACTTGGCGAGACCACCGGGCTAGAGCTAGATTGGTCAGCAGGTACCGTGCGTTCAAGGATCGTTTGAATTGCAACTGCCAACTGATCCAAACGTTGCTCGAGCACATCCATCCTCCAATGGATATTCTGTGCGTTACCTTTACCCTTGCTGTCTGAGGTCATGGCCCTTTCGTACTGTCACGGTTTATTATGACTCTCAGACACAAGTTTTAGGTAAAAAAAATCAATTTTATTGAAATAATAAATGATAACTTAGGATGGCACTAACATACATATATATATATACAGAATATAGCACAGACAGAAGGCAGACTCTACCGGTCCTGTCAATATACCGGACAGGACAGTCTTTAGGCTCTACCGGCCTTGCCAATACCGGGTAAGGCAACCTGCAGATGGAATAGCATAACGGTTTTACCGGCCTTACCAAATTACCGGGCAAGGCAGCCTCAATAGATACACAATGTAGGCTCTACCGGCCCTGCCAATACCGGGTAAGGCAACCTCAGATGGAATGTGGCAAAAGGTTCTACCGGCCTTACCAATACCGGGCAGGGCAGCCCAGAGATAATAGCAGCAGTCAGATGGAACTGGCAAATTAGCAGAATCGTTAAGCAGCAAGGCTTTGGAGCAAACCAGCGTCCGCACACTGGAAACAATACTGAATAGTATAGCCGTTAGGCTTAGCGAGCAAACCAGTGACCGCACACTGGAGAAACAAGTGAGTAGTATAGCCGCAAGGCTTAGGAGCAAACCAGCGTCCGCACGCTGGGACCAACACAGATTTGTATAGCTGAAAGGCTTTGGAGCAAACCAGTGACCGCACACTGGTGTAACAAGTGAGTTTGTATAGCCGCAAGGCTTAGGAGCAAACCAGCGTCCGCACGCTGGGACCAACACAGAATTGTATAGCTGATAGGCTTTGGAGCAAACCAGTGACCGCACACTGGTGTAACAAGCGAGTTTGTATAGCCGCAAGGCTTAGGAGCAAACCAGCGTCCGCACGCTGGGACCAACACAGATTTGTATAGCTGAAAGGCTTTGGAGCAAACCAGTGACCGCACACTGGTGTAACAAGCGAGTTTGTATAGCCGCATGGCTTAGGAGCAAACCAGCGTCCGCACGCTGGGACCAACACAGATTTGTAGCAATGTCACCAACGCGACCAGGCAGAAGGTCGCCAGGATACTGAAGACAGGTGATGAGATGACAGGAACCAGCAACGATCAGTCAGGTCAGAAAACAGCAAAGAAGTTCAGCAGGAACTGCAACACCAGAGACTAGGCCGGAACCAGGACTGGAAGTACTTCAGTATGCAGGAAACACTGGAACAGTAGAGATCAGGAACTCAGGAACACATGAGATCAGGAACTCAGGAACACTGGAACAGAGGCCCAGCTATCACTAGCATAGTGATAGCAAGAAGGTCAGAAACAACACGAAAGGGCACTCAAAGGGTGCCCAATCCAGGTTTAAATAGTCAATAAGAGGCGGGCTATCTGCAGACAGCCAATAGAAGCCCCCTACTGGTGACAGACAAGTAACTGCAGCAAATCACGGGCACCGTGATATAGATCTAGCCAGTGATCATCCCTGTGTGTGCCGGGAGGAGTCCACTGTTGAAGGCCAAAGGACAAGGTCAGTGAGAGAAATCGGGAGGCACTAGATGAGGATGTATCATCAGTGTGTAGGTTGAAGTCTCCAAGGAGTAATGTGGGAGTGTCTGAGGACAAAAAGACAGAGAGCCAAGTTTCAAATTCAGAGAGAAAGGAGGAAGGGTTTCTTGGGGGCCTGTAAATCACGGCTACCAGAAGAGGGACAGAGGAGAAGAGCTGGACTGTGTGCACTTCAAAAGAGGTGTAGGAGACTGAGGGAGGAAGGGACAGAGGCCTGGAGCGGCAGAGCTGAGAGAGAAGAAGTCCCACACCCCTATCCTTGCCATTAGGACGAGGAGTGTGGGAGAAAGATAAGCCACCATAGGAGAGAGCAGCTTCGGCAGATGAGTCAGAATGTGAGAGCCAGGTTTCAGTGATAGCAAATAGGTTTAGAGTCTTACAGAGGAAAAGGTCATGGGTAGTGTGGTGTTTGTTTAGTAGAGAGCGAGCATTCCATAATGCACAGGAGAAGGGTGGAAGGGATGGGGGGGAGGCAGGGAACAGCCAGCAGATTTCTAGGGTCTGCCCCACAAGAGGTGCGGGTAAGCCGCAATCTAGGAAGGACACAGGTGGGAATGTAAATGGGGCCAGGGTTGGGAGAAATGTCACCTGCAGCCATGAGAAGAGTTGTAGTCAGGAAAGGCAGGTGAGAGGAGGATTTGCATGTGTGAGAAGGTGTGGGCTGTTTCTTGGTGGATGGATATAAATAGCTGAGGTGACAGAAAAGCTCATGAGAACAAATCATTGGAGAGTTTACAAGGGATGGCGATATAGAGATTGATGAGCAGGTGGGAGGGCTAAATGTTTTTGATATTTTACACAGTTGAGGTATCAGAAACAATAATAAGAAAATTAATAGATGCATTGTTTAGTGACAATATAAGTTCAAATGGGTGAGAGGTTGGGGATGAGGGGGATCAGTGACTTGCAGACATTTAGCTTCAGCTGTCTAGATGAAATGTAGTACAGTTTTTCCTTCCAGACCAGAACAGACGATCTGTAGATTCAGTTGCAGCCAGGATTGATTAAAAGGTGATCACCACTGATGAGATGTCAATGAAAGAGTTAAAATCCTGGACTGGATGAATGGTAAGTTGAATCTTCCCACTTTGTCCTGTGCTTGTGGTTGTAGATCAGCTGAAGTTCCAAACAGATGAAATGAAGTGATTAGAAACACTAATCCAGAGTTAGTTCTTTATCTTCAGACAGGCTTTCCAGGCTGTGGTTCTGTTGAAAACTGAAATCTTCCTGTGTCAGATGTAGTCAGGTGTGTCCTCAGTGCAAGCTGAGGAAAAACTCTACAGCTGACTTAGGACGCCCTGACTTGGGAAAGCCCTGCAAGCAGAGCCCTGCTTGGGAAGTGGATTTTTATAGAGGCAAAATACTAGCCAACTGGATCCAATCATAGCTAACTGCACTTCAAAAACAGAGCCATGTGTTGTAAATAATTATTGATAGGGATTACCTGTGAAGAGACAGGATAGGAGGGGTCAGGAGACATCCATATAGTTCCAATACACAGAAATAAGGAGCCTACAAGTCTAGTACAAACTGCAAGATAACTCTATAACAGATCACTCTATAACAGATAGAAATAAAAATTATAGTATAATCTATTTTAACACAGGAAAAACTCTACAGCTGATTTAGGACGCCCTGACTTGGGAAAGCCCTGCAAGCAGAGCCCTGCTTGGGAAGTGGATTTTTATAGAGGCAGAATACTAGCCAACTGGATCAAATCATAGCTAATTGCACTTCAAAAACAGAGCCATGTGTTGTAAATAATTATTGATAGGGATTACCTGTGAAGAGACAGGATAGGAGGGGTCAGGAGACATCCATATAGTTCCAATACACAGAAATAAGGAGCCTACAAATCTAGTATAAACTGCAAGATAACTCTATAACAGATCACTCTATAACAGATAGAAATAAAAAGAAAATTACAGTATAATCTATTTTAACTCAGGAAAAACTCTACAGCTGACTTAGGACACCCTGACTTGGGAAAGCCCTGCAAGCAGAGCCCTGCTTGGGAAGTGGATTTTTATTGATGCAGAATACTAGCCAACTGGACCCAATCAGAGCTAATTGCACTTCAAAAACAGAGCCATGTGTTGTAAATAATTATTGATAGGGATTACCTGTGAAGAGACAGGATAGGAGGGGTCAGGAGACATCCATATAGTTCCAATACACAGAAATAAGGAGCCTACAAGTCTAGTACAAACTGCAAGATAACTCTATAACAGATCACTCTATAACAGATAGAAATAAAAATATAGTATAATCTATTTTAACACAGGAAAATCTCTACAGCTGATTTAGGACGCCCTGACTTGGGAAAGCCCTGCAAGCAGAGGCCTGCTTGGGAAGTGGATTTTTATAGAGGCAGAATACTAGCCAACTGGATCCAGTCATAGCTAATTGCACTTCAAAAACAGAACCATGTGTTGTAAATAATTATTGATAGGGATTACCTGTGAAGAGACAGGATAGGAGGGGTCAGGAGACATCCATATAGTTCCAATACACAAAAATACGGAGCCTACAAATCTAGTATAAACTGCAAGATAACTCTATAACAGATCACTCTAATACAGATAGAAATAAAAATTATAGTATAATCTATTTTAACACAGGAAAAACTCTACAGCTCAATAGGACGCCCTGACTTGGGAAAGCCCTGCAAGCAGAGCCCTGCTTGGGTAGCGGATTTTTATTGAGGCAGAATACTAGCCAACTGGACCCAATCAAAGCTAATTGCACTTTAAAAACAGAGCCATGTGTTGTAAATAATTATTGATAGGGATTACTTGTGAAGAGACAGGATAGGAGGGGTCAGGAGACATCCATATAGTTCCAATACACAGAAATAAGGAGCCTACAAGTTTAGTATAAACTGCAAGATAACTCTATAACAGATCACTCTATAACAGATAAAAATAAAAAAAATTACAGTATAATGTATTTTAACTCAGGAAAAACTCTACAGCTGACTTAGGACGCCCTGACTTGGGAAAGCCCTGTAAGCAGAGCCCTGTTTGGGAAGTGGATTTTTATAAAGGCAGAATACTAGCCAACTGGATCCAATCAGAGCTAATTGCACTTCAAAAGCAGAGCCATGTGTTGTAAATAATTATTGATAGGGATTACCTGTGAAGAGACAGGATAGGAGGGGTCAGGAGACATCCATATAGTTCCAATACACAGAAATAAGGAGCCTACAAGTCTAGTATAAACTGCAAGATAACTCTATAACAGATCACTCTGTAACAGATAGAAATAAAATTATAGTATAATCTATTTTAACTCAGGAAAAACTCTACAGCTGACTTAGAACGCCCTGACTTGGGAAAGCCCTGCAAGCAGAGCTCTGCAAACAGAGCCCTGCTTGGGAAGTGGATTTTTATTGACGCAGAATACTAGCCAACTGGACCCAGTCGGAGCTAGTTGCACTTCAAAAACAGAGCCATGTGTTGTAAATAATTATTGATAGGGATTACCTGTGAAGAGATAGGGTAGGAAGGGTCAGGAGACATCCATATACTTCCAATACACAGAAATAAGAAGCCTACAAGTCTAGTATAAACTGCAAGATAACTCTGTAATAGATCACTCTATAACAGATACAAATAAAAGTTACAGTATAATCTATTTTAACCCAGGAAAAACTCTACAACTGACTTAGGACGCCCTGACTTGGGAAAGCACTGCAAGCAGAGCCCTGCTTCGGCAGCGGATTTTTATAGAGGCAGAATACTAGCCAACTGGATCCAATCAGAGCTAATTGCACTTCAAAAACAGAGCCATGTGTTGTAAATAATTATTGATAGGGATTACCTGTGAAGAGACAGGATAGGAGGGGTCAGGAGACATCCATATAGTTCCAATACACAGAAATAAGGAGCCTACAAGTCTAGTATAAACTGCAAGATAACTCTATAACAGATCACTCTATAACAGATAGAAATTAAAAAAAATAACAGTATAATCTATTTTAACTCAGGAAAAACTCTACAGCTGACTTAGGACGCCCTGATTTGGGAAAGCCCTGCAAGCAGAGCCCTGCTTGGGAAGTGGATTTTTATAGAGGCAGAATACTAGCCAACTGGATCCAATCAGAGCTAATTGCACTTCAAAAACAGAAACCTGGCGTGGACACTGCTGCACACAACAACTATTGAAAAAAGGGTGCTCAAGGCTTTCTAATATAAACAGCACAACAATCAAAAAATAAGCCGGGCACTCCCATTCTAAAACCTTCTAATTGCTTTATTTCATCTTAATAAAAAGCCGGTTGCAGTCCAACGTTTCAGTCCTCACATGGACTTTCATCAGGTCAAATACTTTACAGAACTCTGGCTCAACAAACCATTTATATAGCTCCCTTTGTCCAATTCGCGCAGGTTCCGTCCAACATGTTGCCATAACAACAATGAAGCTGGAATCGTAGCGAATGGGACTTGCTAAACACATTACTAAAAACATTCATCAAAAAACATCAACTGAACCACAATATCTTGCAACATAAAGATTCTTACTTACTCTGCAAACATCAGCATCAGATATAGTGAATTAAGCTGAACTGCTCATTCAACCCTTTTGGGGACAGAGTTCCTAGTCTGTAAATCCAGTACATCTCGCGTCTGGACAGCTGTGTCTCTCTATCACCCCCACGTGGCGCCTGCCTAACTACTTCAAACGGGAAACATCTTAAATCTTTGATACTATGTTTCATCCCGATGAAGTGTCTGGCTATTGGGGGGAAGAGGAAGATTAAGAGCAGCCAAACCTCCCCTAGCTCCAGTGCAACAGAGCAGATGATTTTTAATCTATCTAGTTACGAGTTATCTACAGATGAAACCCGGGTGCTCAATAAGGGATTGAGCTTTGTGCCTACACAGAGACTGGACAAGTTTCATATGGAAGTTGAACTGTATCGATTAACACGCAAACTAAATTTGAGGGATTACTTCAAGGATGCCACAGACGTGGGAGAACACACTGAGAATCCATTTTAAATCAAAAGCTTTTTTGATCCCAACAGTCATAACACATCTATAGGGGCCTTCACTAAGGTCATTCATTATGATGTGATGACAGCTTTTGAAGAGAGCACTGTGAAATATTCTAACATTACCAGAATAGAAAGACAAGCCATCACCAATTTGCGGAATAACAGGGACATAATTATACACCCGGCGGATAAAGGAGGAGGGATTGTGATCCAAGACTATTGGAGATACAGGCAGGAGGTAAGGAGACAATTGGGGGAGATAACCTGCTATCGAGAGTTGCCATGTAATCCCACACATGGGTTCAAAATTGAGGTGTTCCAATATATTGAGAAAGGGGTGGAGCAAGGCATCTTGGATTGTAAGATAGCGGAGTTTTTGAAGGCACAACATCCCATAGTCCCGGTATTATACTGCCTGCCCAAGATTCATAAGACACTGGACAACCCTCCGGGAAGACCAATAGTATCAGCAAGGGGGTCACTGTTATATCCAGCAGCACAGTATGTAGACAGCATTTTGCAACCACTGGTACAAAATACTGCCACTTTCATTAAGGACACTACTCATTTTTTGAACACGTTACAAGGAATAGACTGGGGGGCTAAAGAAGTGTTTTTGGTAACCATGGATGTCTCCAGTCTGTATACGTGTATTCTGCATGAAGGTGGCAAAGCTGCAGTTTGGAAATTGCTTGAAGATAGTCATTTATACGATCTTGAGATGATTGACTATGTGGTGGGCTTCATTGATTTGATACTAACACATAATTATTTTAAATTTGAAAATGAGTACTATATCCAACTCACTGGGACAGCGATGGGGTCTCCCATGGCACCCACCTATGCTAACACTTACATGTGGCAAAATGAGTGTAACCACATCATGGGATCCAAATACTGGACGTACATTTGGTATTACGTTAGATACATAGACGATCTGTTTATGATTTGGTCTGGAAGTGAAGTAATGCTGAAAGAGTTTGTCAATGGGTTGAATAACTCAGATACACCCATTAAAATGACTTTAAATTACAGTACATCGGAGATTAACTATCTGGATGTACTTATTAGGAAAGGTGTAACAGGGATCCAGACCTCTTTATATACTAAGCCCACGGATCGCAATACGTTACTTAATGCACGAAGTCAACATCCAGAATCATTAAAGAAAGCATTGCCCAGATCACAATTAATGAGGGTAAAGAGAATAGTATCGGATCCGGAAGAATCATTATCCCAAATGGAAAAGATGGGTCAAAAATTTTTAGATCGTGGTTACAAAAAAAATTACATTCACCACTGTGTTAATCAAATTAGTGGGATAGACAGGGATGTCTTGTTGCAATACAAAGGACAGTCCAAACAAGCGTTGGAGAATCGGATGGTGATTTCCACTACTTATTCTGACATCTCAAGGGTATTCAGGGAGACTACACTGAAGCATTGGGAATTATTGGAAAAGGACTCAGAAATAGGACATATGTTTAAACAAATGCCTATGTTTGCGTACAAGAAAGGTAGAAGCATTAAAGACATGTTAGTTAACTCAGACCCTGTAGCGAAGTATGACACCACACGAGTGGAGTCTAATATGGGTGTCTTTAAGTGTCTAGGATGTGTTACTTGTATGCACATTATCACGGGGGCATCCTTGGAGGTACCTAACTCTGGAGTGGTAATTAGAGTTAAAGATCAAATTTCTTGTACCACTTCATACGTTATATATCTGTTGATGTGTCCATGTTCATTGTGCTATGTAGGCAAGACTAGTAGACCTTTCAGGGTTAGACTGAGGGAGCACCGTTCTTTAATCATACGAGGTTTAAACAATACTGCTACAGAACAGCAGCTGAAAAGATCCCCAATAGCCAGACACTTCATCGGGATGAAACATAGTATCAAAGATTTAAGATGTTTCCCGTTTGAAGTAGTTAGGCAGGCGCCACGTGGGGGTGATAGAGAGACACAGCTGTCAAGACGTGAGATGTACTGGATTTACAGACTAGGAACTCTATCCCCAAAAGGGTTGAATGAGCAGTTCAGCTTAATTCATTGTATCTGATGCTGATGTTTGCAGAGTAAGTAAGAATCTTTATGTTGCAAGATATTGTGGTTCAGTTGATGTTTTTTGATGAATGTTTTTAGTAATGTGTTTAGCAAGTCCCATTCGCTACGATTCCAGCTTCATTGTTGTTATGGCAACATGTTGGACGGAACCGGCGCGAATTGGACAAAGGGAGCTATATAAATGGTTTGTTGAGCCAGAGTTCTGTAAAGTATTTGTCCCTGATGAAAGTCCATGTGAGGACTGAAACGTCGGACTGCAACCGGCTTTTTATTAAGATGAAATAAAGCAATTAGAAGGTTTTAGAATGGGAGTGCCCGGCTTATTTTTTGATTGTTGTACTTCAAAAACAGAGCCATGTGTTGTAAATAATTATTGATAGGGATTACCTGTGAAGAGACAGGATAGGAGGGGTCAGGAGACATCCATATAGTTCCAATACACAGAAATAAGGAGCCTACAAGTCTAGAATAAACTGCAAGGTAACTCTATAACAGATCACTCTATAACAGATAGAAATAAAAATTATAGTATAATCTATTTTAACACAGGAAAAACTCTACAGCTGATAAAGGACGCCCTGACTTGAGAAAGCCCTGCAAGCAGAGCCCTGCTTCGGAAGTGGATTTTTATAGAGGCAGAATACTAGCCAACTGGATCCAATCATAGCTAATTGCACTTCAAAAACACAGCCATGTGTTGTAAATAATTATTGATAGGGATTACCTGTGAAGAGACAGGATAGGAGGGGTCAGGAGACATCCATATAGTTCCAATACACAGAAATAAGGAGCCTACAAATCTAGTATAAGCTGCAAGATAACTCTATAACAGATCACTCTATAACAGATAGAAATAAAAATTATAGTATAATCTATTTTAACTCAGGAAAAACTCTACAGTTGACTTAGGACGCCCAGACTTGGGAAAGCCCTGCAAGCAGAGCCCTGCTTGGGTAGCGGATTTTTATTGAGGCAGAATACTAGCCACCGGGACCCAATCAAAGCTAATTGCACTTTAAAAACAGAACCATGTGTTGTAAATAATTATTGATAGGGATTACCTGTGAAGAGACAGGATAGGAGGGGTCAGGAGACATCCATATAGTTCCAATACACAGAAATAAGGAGCCTACAAGTCTAGTACAAACTGCAAGATAACTCTATAACAGATCACTCTATAACAGATAGAAATAAAAAAAAATTACAGTATAATCTATTTTAACTCAGGAAAACTCTACAGCTGACTTAGGACGCCCTGACTTGGGAAAGCCCTGCAAGCAGAGCCCTGCTTGGGAAGTGGATTTTTTTAAAGGCAGAATACTAGCCAACTGGATCCAATCAGAGCTAATTGCACTTCAAAAACAGAGCCATGTGTTGTAAATAATTATTGATAGGGATTACCTGTGAAGAGATAGGATAGGAGGGGTCAGGAGACATCCATATAGTTCCAATACACAGAAATAAGGAGCCTACAAGTCTAGTATAAACTGCAAGATAACTCTATAACAGATCACTCTATAACAGATAGAAATAAAAAAAATTACAGTATAATCTATTTTAACTCAGGAAAAACTCTGCAGCTGACTTAGGACGCCCAGACTTGGGAAAGCCCTGCAAGCAGAGCCCTGCTTGGGTAGCGGATTTTTATTGAGGCAGAATACTAGCCACCGGGACCCAATCAAAGCTAATTGCACTTTAAAAACAGAACCATGTGTTGTAAATAATTATTGATAGGGATTACCTGTGAAGAGACAGGATAGGAGGGGTCAGGAGACATCCATATAGTTCCAATACACAGAAATAAGGAGCCTACAAGTCTAGTACAAACTGCAAGATAACTCTATAACAGATCACTCTATAACAGATAGAAATAAAAAAAAATTACAGTATAATCTATTTTAACTCAGGAAAACTCTACAGCTGACTTAGGACGCCCTGACTTGGGAAAGCCCTGCAAGCAGAGCCCTGCTTGGGAAGTGGATTTTTTTAAAGGCAGAATACTAGCCAACTGGATCCAATCAGAGCTAATTGCACTTCAAAAACAGAGCCATGTGTTGTAAATAATTATTGATAGGGATTACCTGTGAAGAGATAGGATAGGAGGGGTCAGGAGACATCCATATAGTTCCAATACACAGAAATAAGGAGCCTACAAGTCTAGTATAAACTGCAAGATAACTCTATAACAGATCACTCTATAACAGATAGAAATAAAAAAAATTACAGTATAATCTATTTTAACTCAGGAAAAACTCTGCAGCTGACTTAGGACGCCCTGACTTGGGAAAGCCCTGCAAGCAGAGCCCTGCTTGGGGAGTGGATTTTTATAGAGGCAGAATACTAGCCAACTGGATCCAATCAGAGCTAATTGCACTTCAAAAACAGAGCTATGTGTTGTAAATAATTATTGATAGGGATTACCTGTGAAGAGACAGGATAGGAGGGGTCAGGAGACATCCATATAGTTCAAATACACAGAAATAAGGAGCCTACAAGTCTAGTACAAACTGCAAGATAACCATATAACAGATCACTCTATAACAGATAGAAATAAAAATTATAGTATAATCTATGTAACCCTGGTATCCAGATACCTCCAGTTACCACAGAGCTACACTGTAGACCATAGAGTTCTCTGTGGATGACTCTTTGCCCCAGCATTCCCCTCAGCCAATGAGAATCCTATTGAGTATCTAGGAAGGAGAAGGATGATCTAGGGGAGCTGGAGGAGTTTCAGTTTTGGTTTGAGCAGGGGAAGTGAGCAGAACTCCCTGCTGCTCAGCATAAGAGACATTTTAAACCACATGTCTGCTAGGAGTTGTATATTAAAGTGAGAGATCCCAGAAGTCTCCTAGTGTGTAAGCTTGTGAATGTCTAGCAGTATATCTTGATTGATGCACTACTCCACATGTTACTTATGAAGAAGGAACTGACACTCCAGTAACCATCCAGACGCCTGTCAGAGGAACTCCTGTAGGTGACCTGCCTGCCAATCAAGGTGTTGCTGCTCAGAGGGTTCAAGTGCAAAGCTGTGCAAAGCTGTCCAAAGGTGCAAGGCCTGCAATCAGCATACAAGCTGCAAAAAGGTACTCTGTGTTTCACACCTCACACTACAGGGGTAGCGCTACCTCCAACAAGGGCCCCACCACGTGCACCACCATTTCCCCAGGGGACTGAGTCTGTATCAGCTGAGGGGGAGGAAATAATAGGGACTCTACTGTTGGGAGGGTGTCACTGATGGGTGCTGAACTTTCACACTGTGCAGTATAGGATTATGTTATAAATATCTGTGTTATTCTGTTGCACTGTTTTTATTCTTTGCATTTTACAATATATATTGTGGGTACCATTCCCCTTTAAAATGCATACTGTGTGCAGTTATTATTAGAATTGCTTTATTGTTTTCTTAGCAGGGATAAACATCTATCATTAGATACCTAGCTAAGTGGATGCACTGCCAAAAGCTCATTATTCCCCAAACTCCCAAATTCTGCGGAGACTCAGCATCATCCTGTTAGCGCCAAAGTCAGAGGTAATCATGGATAAGGTCGGAAGTTGGTCACCGGCCAATCCGGAAGGGGTTACAGATGGAGGCACTGCTGAGATGAATTGGGGAGCAAGTAAAGTCTTCAGTACAGTATCCTACCCTACATCTCAAGAAGTGAGAGTATGGCCCTTAAAGAGGAAGGTTCCACCCAAGCAAGTTGTGGCTGTATGTAATTTGCCTGAAAGGGCTAGTAAGAAGGAAATGAAAGCTACTTTGAGGCAAATATCTGGCTTAGAGCAAGTCTGCATTGTAGACACTAGGGCTGACCCTATTAACAAACAGGGAGTGGCCTTGATCAAAGGCAGGAAAGACCTGGACAAGGAAGATGGCCCCCTCTGTATACATTTGACAAAAGCCTCTCCAGCAGGGTGCCCGCTAGTATATGCCCACGAAGAGGATGAAGATAGCACAGACAGAGATCCTCACAATGTTTTTAGTTCATCTTCTGATGAAAGTGATGATGCGGAAGATGATCTGTCTCTAAAGAGTCCGTACATTGGGTCCCAGAAACCCCCTCGCAGATCATCATCATCTTTAGTGATGAGCGAGCACCCCAATGCTCGGATGTTCGGGTGCTCTGACCGAGCACCCCCTGAGGCTCGAGTGCTCGGCCGAGCACCCGAGCCCCATTGAAGTCAATGGGAGGACTCGAGCATTACACCAGGCACCCCCTGCTCTGATGAGGGGAGGGTGCCTGGTCCATAGGAAAAGGGCAGAAAAAGATGGAAACACTACAGAAATGGTTCAGGGACAGCATAGGGAGGATGTCTGGATGCACCTTGGACTCCAACATCGCTGCTGGGAACGATCTTTCGCCCGTAGTACGCCATTTTTACAGACTGACCGTAAAACACACAAAAAGGAAAATAAAAACGACTTTAGGCGAAAAATTGTTACCAAACAGTATTTGCTGTATATTTACTTGTATATCATCTGCAAATTCTCCCAAAAATTTCATCGATTTTCTGAAGTGAGGCCATGATTAAGAGGGAAACGTGCGCAGAGGCAAATTATCCCAAAAATTTCCTTGATTTTCAGAACTGAGGCCATGATTAAGAGGGAAACGTGCGCAGAGGCAAATTCTCCCAAAAATTTCCTTGATTTTCAGAACTGAGGCCATGATTAAGAGGGAAACGTGCGCAGAGGCAAATTCTCCCAAAAATTTCCTTGATTTTCAGAACTGAGGCCATGATTAAGAGGGAAACGTGCGCTGAGCTGACCATCTAAAACATTATGGGTGAGGGTCTGCTGCAGAGCTGACCATCCTAAACATTATATGCGAAGGCCCGCTAGTGAGCTGACGCTATAAAACATTATATGAGAGGGCCCGCTAGAGAGCT
The DNA here is from genome assembly GCA_037306005.1 of Rhinophrynus dorsalis. NCBI lineage: Eukaryota > Metazoa > Chordata > Amphibia > Anura > Rhinophrynidae > Rhinophrynus > Rhinophrynus dorsalis. The sequence goes on along the minus strand of CM074720.1, from coordinate 178,361,516 downwards.
GACCCAATAAAACATTATATGAGAAGGCCCGCTGGTGAGCTGACCTATATAAAAATTGGCAAACAGGGCCCGCTGGTGAGCTGGCCCTATATAAAAACTATATCACAGGGCCCGCTGGTGAGCTGGCCCTATATAAAAATTATATCCCAGGGCACGCTGGTGAGCTGGCCCTATATAAAAATTATATCCCAGGGCATATGGAAGAGGAGGAGGAGGATGAGAACATTAAGAGTCAACCATATACCCGTTTTTGGGGTGGAAGGGGTGAATGGGAATACAGAGTATTCCCATCATTGTAAATAACATATATAAAGTGAGTTTATGTTCCCCCGGGGCTTTCCTCCAGTGGAGTGGAGAAGTCAGGGGAAATCCAGGCCTTGTTCATTTTTATAAGTGTCAACCTATCAGCATTGTCGGTGGAAAGGCGGATACGCTTATCTGTTATGATGCCACCAGCAGCACTAAATACCCGCTCAGACAGAACGCTGGCGGCAGGGCAGGCCAGCACCTCCAAGGCGTAGAGTGCCAGTTCATACCACGTGTCCAGCTTGGACACCCAGTAGTTGTAAGGCACAGAGGGATCATTGAGGACGCTGACACGGTCTGCTACGTACTCCTTCACCATCTTCCAAAACTTTTCCCTCCTTGTGACACTAGGCTGCGCATCAGGGTGAGGGTGCTGGCGGGGTGTCATGAAGGTGTCCCACGCCTTGGAGAGTGTTGCCCTGCCTTTGTCGGAACTGCTGTGTGCTCCCCTTTTCTCCCCTTCTCGGTTGGCCAAGGTAGCACGTACTCTGCCGCCAGCGTTGTCAGATGGAAAATTTTGGAGCAATTTTTCAACAAGAACCTTCTGGTATTGCACCATTTTGCTTGTCCTCTCCACCGGAGGAATGAGAGATGAGAAATTCTCTTTGTAGCGGGGGTCCAGAAGGGTGAACACCCAGTAATCCGTGTTGTCTAAAATGCGTACAACGCGTGGGTCACGGGAAAGGCAGCCTAACATAAAGTCAGCCATGTGTGCCAGAGTACCAACAGTCAAGATTTCGCTGTCCTCACCAGGAGGATGACTCTCAATATCCTCATCCTCTTCCTCCTCTTCTGCCCACCCACGCTGAAGAGATGGAACTAAAGTTCCATGGCTACCCTCTGTAGCGGAGGCAACCGTGTCTTCCTCCTCCTCCTCCTCCTCCTCCTCCAATTGTCGCTGAGAAGACGAAGTGAGGGTGCTCTGGCTATCACCTTGTGTAAGCTCTTCCTCCCCCATTTCCACCTCTTCCACATGCAAAGCGTCGGTTTTAATTGTGAGCAGCGAGCGTTTCAGTAGACACAGAAGTGGGATGGTTACACTGATAATAGCGTTATCGCCGCTCACCATCTGTGTCGATTCCTCAAAATTGCGTAAAACCTCGCAGAGGTCTGACATCCATTCCCACTCCTCACTTCTGATTACAGGAAGTTGAACGGAGAGGCGACGACCGTGTAACAGCTGGTACTCCACTACTGCCCTCTGCTGCTCACAAAGCCGGGCCAACATGTGGAAGGTGGAGTTCCAGCGCGTGCTCACATCACACAGCAGCCGGTGAGCTGGCAATTGTAAGCGCTGCTGCAGCTTCAACAGGCCGGCCGAAGCTGTAGATGACTTACGGAAATGTGCACACACGCGGCGCACCTTGGTCAAGAGATCATGCACATTGGGGTAGGTTTTTAGAAATCGCTGCACCACTAAATTAAATACATGCGCTAGGCATGGTACGTGTGTGAGCTTGCCGAGCTCCAAAGCCGCCACCAAGTTACGCCCATTATCACACACAACCATGCCTGCTTGCAGGTTGAGTGGCGAGAGCCACTGCTCGGTCTGGTGACTAATCCCCTGCAACAGCTCTGAGGCCGTGTGCTGTTTGTCCCCAAGGCAGATCAGCTTCAGCACGGCCTGTTGACGCTTCCCCACTGCAGTGCTACACTGCTTCCAGCTACTGGCTGATGGGGGAGTGGCGGTGTGTGTAGAGAATTCGGAGGTGGAAACGGAGGAGGAGGAGCCAATAACGTAGGTGCTGGTGGAAACCCTGATGGAGGTAGGGCCCGCAATCCTCGGCGTGGGTAGCACCCGTGCCATCCCAGGGTCCGAGTCGCTCCCAGCCTCCACGACATTCACCCAGTGTGCCGTCAGGGAAATGTAGCGTCCCTGGCCACAAGCACTTGTCCATGTGTCAGTCGTTAAGTGGACCTTCCCAGTAACTGCGTTGGTCAGGGCACGGGTGATGTTACGGGACACATGGTGGTGTAATGCGGGGATGGCACACCGGGAAAAGTAGTGGCGGCTGGGGACCGCGTACCGAGGGACAGCTGCTGCCATCAGGCTGCGGAAGGACTCAGTGTCCACAAGCCTAAATGGCAGCATTTCGATGGCCAGTAATTTTGAAAGGTGTGAGGTTAGTGCTATGGCCTGTGGGTGGGTGGCTGGGTACTTTCTCTTGCGCTCAAATGCCTGGGGTAACGACATTTGGACGCTGTGCTGGGACAGGGAAGTGGATGTGGTCGCTGATGGTGCTTCAGATGCTACAGGTGCAGGGCGGGAGGTATGCGGGCCTGCGCCTTCGACAGGCGATTGGCCGGCACCGAAAACAGGGGAAGAGGAGGCAGTGGTGTGGCCTGCAGACACAGATGGGCGATCCAGGCGTTCCTCCCACTTACTACGGTGCTTGGATGCCATGTGTCGGATCATGCTGGTGGTGGTGAGGTTTCTAGTGTTCATGCCTCGGCTCATTCTGGTGTGGCACAGGTTGCAAACTACAATTCTTTTGTCGTCCGCACTTTCCTTAAAAAAACGCCATACCGCGGAACACCTACCCCTTGGCAAGGTAGATTTACGCAAGGGGGTGCTCCGTGGAACATTTGCGGGCCGGTTTGGTGCGGTCCGCCTTCTTTCTGTAGCCACACCACTGCCTCTTCCAGCCTGTTGCGGTGCTGCAGATGGCTCACCCTCAGGACTGCTGTCATCGCTCGGCTCTACACCTTCCCAGGTGGGGTCAGTCACCTCATCGTCCACCAAGTCCTCCTCCACTTCCTCACTCTGATCATCCTCCTCAAGTCTTGATCCCACCACATACTCAGTCATTGACAACTGTATAACATTCTCCTCAACAAGGTCTTGAGACGGAAATAGTGGTTGATTTAATGGCAACTGTGTCTCATCATCATCATCATCATCATCCACTACTTCCTTTGACCTTAAATGCCGTTCACATCTGTCATCTTCTTGTGATTGGGTAGCCTCTAGAGGTTGTGAATCAGGGCACAAGATGTCATGTTCCTCTGCAAGCGTGCTTGGAGAGAGGGTCAAATGAAGGATTGGTGATGAGACGAGCTCATCACTATATCCCAGTGTGGGATCACTTCTTTGACCAGACCGTGTATGGTGGGAGGAAGGATGATCAGAGTGAGGATTATGTTGACCAGACTCTTGGCTACTGAGAGTGGACTTGGTGGAAGACAGGGTGGTGCTTAACCGACTGGAAGCAGTATCAGCTGTCATCCAACCGACCACCTGTTCGCACTGGTCGGACCTCGAGAGTGATGTCCTGCGACGCCCTGTGAAATCAGACATGAAGCTAGGTATGGTGGATGTCTTTCTTTCTTGTGCTCTGGCACCAGGCACAGTTTCTCCGCGTCCTGACCCGCGCCCTGAACTTTCAGGATCACGTCCACTTCCCCGTCCCTTTTTACCCGCCTTCTTCATCTTACACGATATATATGACTTTAATATATATGAGTTTGAAAACTTAACAGTATTTCTTACTATTCTGCAACTCTGCAGAGTACACAGAATAGGCTGCTAAACTGCGGTGACACACACTGAATGGAATAAGTGACTTTAATATTTGAGTTTGAAAAATTAACAGTATTTCTTACTATTCTGCAACTCTGCAGAGTACACAGAATAGGCTGCTAAACTGCGGTGACACACACTGAATGGAATATGTGACTTTAATATTTGAGTTTGAAAACTTAACAGTATTTCTTACTATTCTGCAACTCTGCAGAGTACACAGAATAGGCTGTTAAACGGCGTTGAAACACACTGAATGGAATATGTGACTTTAATATTTGAGTTTGAAAACTTAACAGTATTTCTTATAATTCTGGAACTGTACAGAGTACACAGAATAGGCTGTTAAACGGCGGTGAAAGACACTGAATGGAATATGTGACTTTAATATTTGAGTTTGAAAACTTAACAGTATTTCTTATAATTCTGGAACTGTACAGAGTACACAGAATAGGCTGTTAAACGGCGGTGAAAGACACTGAATGGAATATGTGACTTTAATATTTGAGTTTGAAAACTTAACAGTATTTCTTATAATTCTGGAACTGTACAGAGTACACAGAATAGGCTGTTAAACGGCGGTGAAAGACACTGAATGGAATATGTGACTTTAATATTTGAGTTTGAAAAATTAACAGTATTTCTTATAATTTTGGAACTGTACAGAGTACACAGAATAGGCTGTTAAACGGCGTTGAAACACACTGAATGGAATATGTGACTTTAATATTTGAGTTTGAAAACTTAACAGTATTTCTTATAATTCTGGAACTGTACAGAGTACACAGAATAGGCTGTTAAACGGCGGTGAAAGACACTGAATGGAATATGTGACTTTAATATTTGAGTTTGAAAAATTAACAGTATTTCTTACTATTCTGCAACTCTGCAGAGTACACAGAATAGGCTGCTAAACTGCGGTGACACACACTGAATGGAATATGTGACTTTAATATTTGAGTTTGAAAACTTAACAGTATTTCTTATAATTCTGGAACTGTACAGAGTACACAGAATAGGCTGTTAAACGGCGGTGAAAGACACTGAATGGAATATGTGACTTTGATATTTTAGTTTGAAGACTTAACAGTATTTCTTCCTATTCTGCAACTCTGCACAGTACACAGAATGTGCTGCTACACTGCGGCGAAGCACACTGAATGGAATATGTGACTTTGATATTTTAGTTTGAAGACTTAACAGTATTTCTTCCTATTCTGCAACTCTGCACAGTACACAGAATGTGCTGCTAAACTGCGGCGAAGCACACTGAATGGAATATGTGACTTTGATATTTTAGTTTGAAGACTTAACAGTATTTCTTCCTATTCTGCAACTCTGCACAGTACACAGAATGTGCTGCTAAACTGCGGCGAAGCACACTGAATGGAATATGTGACTTTGATATTTGAGTTTGAAGACTTAACAGTATTTCTTCCTATTCTGCAACTCTGCACAGTACACAGAATGTGCTGCTAAACTGCGGCGAAGCACACTGAATGGAATATGTGACTTTGATATTTTAGTTTGAAGACTTAACAGTATTTCTTCCTATTCTGCAACTCTGCACAGTACTCAGAATGTGCTGCTAAACTGCGGCGACGCACACTGAATGGAATACGTGACTTTGATATTTTAGTTTGAAGACTTAACAGAATGTGCTCTAATCTGCAACTTTGCACACTAAACAGAATGTGCTCTAATCTGCAACTTTGCACACTAAACAGAATGTGCTCTAATCTGCAACTTTGCACACTAAACAGAATGTGCTCTAATCTGCAACTGTGCACACTAAACAGAATGTGCTCTAATCTGCAACTTTGCACACTAAACAGAATATATATATATTTTTTTTTTTTTTTTTGTTTTTTTCCCCCCACACCAAATAACCTGCTGCCCCCACACACAGTAGTCCTAAAAAGGACTTTTGGTTCTTTTTTTTTCACAATTTTTGTTTTTTTCCTCCCTACACTGCCTTTCCCTTCCTATCCTCAGCTCTCCCTGGCTCAGACTGAGCCGAACTCGATGGTCAGGTGCTATACAGCACCTGACCACGGGTTCTGGCCAGCCAATCAGTGTAATGCCAGCAGCCAACATGGCTGCTGGCATTACACCGATGTCAGAGCCTCCCTGCACGTTTATTGGCTGCGCAGCAGCCGCAAAACGTGCGGGGAGGAGACCCGAACATGGCGGGCGAGCACATGCGGTACTCGTACGAGTACCGCCATGTGCCGAGCAGAGCGATGCTCGAGCCGATCCGAGCATCGGCCGAGCATGCTCGCTCAACACTAATCATCTTCCAAATCTCCTCATTCTTTTAATAAATCAGTAGAATCTGTAGAGCTATCTACAGTGCTGCTACAGTTATCTGATACTATAGTTCAGGCCACACACACTCACAGCTACAGGAAGTTAAAAGTTTTCTCTGGTACTGTACCTGTTCCTACAGGGGAGGAGGATTTTGAGACATGGAGGAGTAACGCTCTTCAGGTCCTAGAGGAATGGACTTGTACAGATAATGCCAAACGGCAGAGGCTAATGGAGAGTCTGAGACCTCCAGCAGTGAACTTAGTGAGACTCCATAAGAAGAGACATACTGATGCAACAGTGAATGATTTCATGAAAGTGTTACAAGACACCTATGGGGAAGTAGAGGACCCTGAAGAGCTAAATGCACAACTCTCTGCCACCAAACAGAAGGTGAATGAAAAGGCTTCTGATTTCATTATCCGATTGGAGCTCATTTCATGGAAGTTGGTTGACAAAGGAGTAATTTCCATCTTTGACATAGACCGGTGGAGAACCAGACAAGTTCTCAGAGGAGCCCTATCTCATGACCCAGTGATGCTCACATTAAGGGCCAGTCTGCCACAAGAGCCTGTTACTTATTCTGAAATGGTACAAAAGGTGAAAGAGTTGGAAAGTCAGATGTCTCCTCACCCTGTCAGGAAGCCTGATGAGAAGACAACATCCTCTCAAGAACCCCATATGACGGAAGAGTTGTTGACAGTGAAGAAGAAACTGGCTGAGCTGGAATCAAAATTCAGCACTCCCCAGAAAAGTGCTGGGGCAACATTACCCAGAGATAGGAGAATGTCAGCCCATTCCCCTACCATGAGTAGGTCAAGGGAGTTTAGATGTTTCTCATGTGGACAACTTGGTCACCTTGCAAGGGAATGCACTAACACCAAAGAAGTTCATTATGTGGAAACTCTAACTATAGAACAGCCGACCCCCTCCCACACTCCTAGGCAGAAGAGGAAATGGAAAAAAAGGAGACTCATGATGGGGATTAACAGTTTAGCCATAAATCCCAGAGTGGGACCTAAAT